>CP125977.1:11653055-12853055 GCA_030063025.1 Avena longiglumis | reverse complement strand
CAAAATCCCCTTTGCTGCTAGGGTTTCCTCTCCTTTAGCTCAAACTAATGATACTTCAGCTAGCTTCTATTGACGCATTATTTGATGTTTGTTTTCGGTTGTTGCTACATGGAAATCCATGTATATGAACTGTATTTTGATCATGAATTCAGATGCATCTACAACATAATTCATGATTTTTGTTGCTACATGATAGATTACCGATGAAAATTCATCATGTAATTTTAGAAAAAAATAAATATGTTACATGATGGCTAAAATTACCTAGATGGAACTTGCATGAAATTGATCCAAAACATTGCAATGTAGCTGCATGACAAAAAAGACTAATAAAAATTTTATTTATAAATGTGACAAAAAACTTGTTGCACTCAAATTTGTTGTCGACTTAGTTATCGATGTTCCTATGTGGTTGCTACACTATATATTATTGTTGCATGCTACATATGTTGCTCAGGAAAAAGATGACTAACAACTTCATATGATTGAAATTACAGGGTTTTTTTTGCGGGGGTAAATTACAGGGTTTTGTGGTTGATAGCGTCCTTAGAGTATTTGATCTGAATTTGGAACTATATAAAGAATTGTATGCTGACCTAGGGGACAATGTTGTTTCAAGATACAATGTTGGACCAAAATTTGTTCCTAGATCTCAGAGCGCAATGAGTTGAAATGCTCCCAACGCCACTGAAGAACATGCAGAAAGAAATCTTTTCGCAGCCTTGGCACCCAATATTGGTATGATATTCGATGACCTCAAATTCTCCAAGCAAATGTACAGTGAATATGCATTTGTTAGCATCCATTTTGGATTGTCTACTATCTAAGCGGAGAAGACCTGTTGAAGGCTAAGAAACATGATGGACACGTCTAGTTCTGAGCCGGAGTTAGGAGGAGCTTATTTTAATCTTTACCATAAGCTCAAAATCTACCTAGGTCCAAGGAAAATTTCTAGCAACCTTGTCATGAAGCTAAAATATGGTCGACTTGGCCCAAGACCAGAATCTGACAGCCTTGCCCAAGGTCGAATTCTTGCCTCCTTCGTCTAAAGCCAGGAGATTAAAATCTAGTCACCTTGGTCCTAGGACAAAATATGCCTAAGGTGTAAAGCTGGTCGACTTGGCCCAAGGCTAAAGTCTGGCCACCTTGATCTACGGCCAAAATCTGGCCAACTTCGCTCAAGGCATGAATCTGGCCGCGTTGCCCGAGGTAAAATTTATCTTTGGCCAATTTAAGGCTGAAGATAAGGAATAATCTGCCTTTGACACAAGAAGACTCTCAGAACGCTAATGTGAGATGGCTTATACCTAAAGATCAGAATCTATCTACCTGTCTACCTTCCTAGGGAGCTGGCTGGAAGGCGCAACCAGCCAATCCGTTTGAAAAAGAAATAACCTCGCATCTCTTACATCATGAACAAAGAATGGATAACCTCGAATAGCCCTCGGGGGTTCTCTCTTTGTCATTTTAGAGTTTTACTACTCCTGTCCGGGTCTGGCAAGCCTTAGCGCGAGGGCTAGCCGGCTGGCCCAAGCATTTTCTTGGTTTAGTAGTGTGTATCATGTCAAAGGCTGATGACTGCAAGTGCACATATCGTCTATAGCTAGTTTCGAAATAAATATATCGAACCCACAGGGAGCAAGAGTCTGAAGTCTAATAACTCTTGAAATAAATACTAAAAATAGAAATGCTAAATAAATTTCTAAGTGACAAGATAAAATGCGTGTGTTGTGTAAAAAGGTGTTTTGGGGATTTTTGGTATAAGATAATAATAAGTAAAGTAAATAAAACTGAATACATAAAATAAGTATCACGTATGTAAAAGGAATTTGAAACTTCAATGGGGGAAAACGTTCTTAGGGATTAGCGGATACACCACTAGCATTATAAAGAGCTAATGTAAAGACTATTATCATGAACATTCTCAACTATGTATGTGTGGGAGGAACTCCGTATTTAGAAAAGCAGGCAGCAACCACTGCTCACATCATCCTCATAACCACAACAGACAACAATCAACATCAATTGGATTACCTCGCTATTAAGGGATTTAATCCCGCATGACGTATCTCATGGCATGGATAGTGTTCTATGAGTTTCCTCGATTCCCAAGTTGATACGTAAGGAGTGCCAACAACTTTATATTCACTGTAAGTGCTAACACACATTTGTCTACCAACAAGTAGTTCCATCCATCAAGTTCCCACAAGAGGCAAATATTGAGAGGTCGACTTATCCCAACATCAAGATGAAGACAATCTAACACATGGTCACAGCGATGAATATCATAATAAACTTTATCTTATTCCAATAACATACTAGAGTTTCTCCATCTTCCCAAAAACTAATGATCTACTCAAACATGGAGGCAATCAATATCATGGTAAAAGTAATGGAATCTATCATAGATGAATAGCACTTGTATAAATCCACAATGAGTATGGAAATTACAACAAGATCTAGACAAGATGTAGATGGGATGGATGGAGATGGTGGTGATGCAGCGGTGATGATGTAGATCGATGCCTTAGCCTCCTGGATCTGCGTAGGGCAAAGATGGATCCCTAGTGGATGAGTTCCCCCTCCAGATGTCTTCCGGAGGTTAGGTTTCGGTGATTTCTGAGTATTCTGTATGTCGTCTTGCTGATCCAGTTGCACGGGGTGAAACTATTTGAGGAGTCGGTGCCAGCTATACGGCGGGAACTATACGTCCGGAATATTTCTTCCGCCGTATAGTTGGTCGTTAAACCTTCTGTATCCTCCAATTTCTTCGAGTTTTCTTCTGGTGTTATTAATATTTCCCAAATAAGCAATTTACGTTATTTTTTTCTCCTTTTCACTCCAATATAACTGGTCCAAGAATTGTGTCCATCGTATCCATCATCTGATCTGATCCTGGTGAAAATAAACATAAAAGGTGTGTGCGAACGCCGTAAAATATCAAGATCCTATCACCATAATGCAAAATAATAATCTAAAACATAATGCAAATATGCACTCATCAAAGTCCCACTCTTCATCTCCAGCTATAGACCGCAACCTTGCCGTCTGGTTGGCAAGAACAAAAGCTAGAGGCCTCTCGCATACCAAAAACAATAAAGGATAAAGTGGCTTGGGCAATCCGATTCATCCTAGCTGGCGAACCGGCCAAATGTTTGTTCACTTTAACCTACTCCCCAAAGTCCAAGTATTATGCGCCCTACTATGCGGCCTATTATTTCTCTCTAGTTACAGAACGCAACTCGGCTGTCTAGCTAGCAAGGGAATGAGACAAATAGTAGGGTGGATAACAAACCTACTAAGGAAAAAGAGACCCGGCATCCAAATCCATAAAAGCACCAAAACAATAAAAGTTTGCACTCTTAGGCAAAAGGATAAACGTTTAAAAATGTTTGCACACGGCATACCGAGGATTTAACAGCTAACATTGTTTCCTGCATGACTATTTTTGGGTGAAACATGTCGAGGTCCTCCAGCTGAATCCGTAGGACCTTGACAAATCTAGGGGTTAATGTTGTGGGGATGACCCCACCCTAATTGTCCCAAGTCAACAAGTCAACACGAGTGATTCGACCTTCAAACATTAGGGCATGCCATAGTAGGTGAAGCCCTAGTTGGCTGCACAAGCTCGGCTGGCTTCCCCTGGTCAGTGATATCTTCGATCCGGATTAACGGATGTAGTATAATAGTCTTTTTCCCTAGTAGACCTAGGTTTAATTGAACCTTGCGAAACAATGCCAAAACAAATTTAAAAGGACACATCTGCAAGAGTTTTACCTTTGTTTAGTGGACCGCAATAGTTTACTTTATATCGTGGGTTGTTTCAATGGATGTATATAAGCCAGTGTTGAAGATTCACCTATAGCTGCATATCATATGGGATAAAAGATAATAATAGGCAAATCATGTGTAATGTTTTAATAGAGATAATCTTTGTGGGATGCACATCCTAATATACCAAAGCCCCTGCGAGTCATAGGCATAGCAATAGCCTTTTGATCCAACCGTTTGCACCACAAAGTATCGGACTACAAACAATTATTAAGTGGAAAACACAGATCAAAGCCTTAAGGAGAGATGTTGCTATTATTCCCGAATGGGTGACTAAGGGAAGACCGTACAACCCTTTCTATCACTAGGTTTCCTATGAGATCGTCGCTAGCCAAATATCTCACCTCAAGCCTTTATCAATCTCGGGTTTTTTGGATACATACAAGTCCACAGACCGAGGCAAGAGACAAAGAAACAAAAGATACAAATCCCTTATTCAAACAATACATGATGCTCCCATAGATTACATGCACATAATCGCTGCGAGATTTCACTCCAACCCGCAGCCCGTGAGGACTACTCACTCATAACAATAAGATCGATGATAGAAAATATTGTGCAAAATACATAGATTGAAATCAAATATTCTTACAATGGTCGCCGTATCACAAGGAGATCTCAAGTACAAGGTAAGTTCTATGGCTAATGGAGAGGATGGAAGATGTAGGGGATGAACTATGGTATGGATCTCCTTTGTTGGTGTTGTGATGCAATCTGAGAATGGTGGCCCTCTGCGCATCGGCCGGAACCTCGAAATATATAGGCACCTTCACGAAATTTGTTGGGTTTGATGAGACGAGGCCACTATCACATGGTACGGGCGGACCCTGCCCATACTAGTGGTCGTTATGGCCCCTGGCGCCTGGTAATTGCTCCAGGATTACTTTGCCGTGTAGAATTTCTCAAAATCTTCATTTATGGCTTCTGATTTCGCATTAAAAAGCTTGATTTCCTGCACAACAGAATTCAAAGCAATGGTTTGCATATCTTTGCAATAATTATTCATTAGTGGCAAGGCTAGATAGATTCTTTTCAATTGCTTGACTAAAAATAATGTTTAAACACGTGAAAAGATGGATAATTTAAAAACCATCAGCCAGCTGCACAAGCCTTGGCCAACTGGATATGCTCGGCCGACTGCTACCTAGCTAGATGCACAAAGTCAATGTCCACCTATCATTGGACATGTGTTGATGCATTGTGGTTGGCCCTCTACCACACCGTGACGGGACGTCGCCGCATAGGCAATCGTACCGCCAACCACAGTCGCCCACGCTTCTATAACCCGATGCTATGGACATACTGTGCCGGCAACCAATGATGTCAGGTGAATGTATTGACAAGACTGATCGGTCGGCTGGGCCCTAGTGGGTCCCTCGGGAGGCACACAATACGTCGCTAGCTAGGCCTAGCCCCTTTCCACTCTCTTTATCGTGTACCCTGGGCACCGTAGCTATAAGGTGACCCAGGAAGCCCATTAGAGGGGAGGATGAATAATACACAAAAAAAACCAACTCTAGAGATAAAAAAATAGTAGCTTCTTTTAGCTCATACCGTAGGGGTTCGTAGTGGAAAACAAAAAATTTCTACCGCATGCACACAAACAAGCCAAGATCTATCTACTAGGTTGTAGCAACGAGTCAATAGAAGAACTCACCCTCGAAGAATCCAAAGCGGTTAACAAGAGCAGATTCTCGTGGTGATGTAGTCGTACACTTGCCGATCTCAAGATCACGTAGACGATCCTTCCGGCGCTGCGTTCCGGCAACGCTTCCGCAGTCGGTCACACGTTTGGTACTCGATGAAGGCCTTCCTCTCCCTTGTTCCAGCAAGCAGCGGAGGTTGTAGTTCTCCCTCGCGATTCCGGCAGCACGACGGCGTGGTGCCGGAAGTAGAGGGAAGATCCCGCAGGGCTTCACCTAAGCCGGATGCGAGTTATGGTGGATTAGGGTTTCCCGGAAAACTAGGGTTTAGAGATCCGGGAGGAGGAGTAGGCGTCGGTGACGGCAAGGAGGCGACGGGCGCGGGAGGCGCTGGGTAGCTGGCGCGGCGGCGGACGGCGGGCGAAGTCGGCAGCAACGGTCGTCGGCGGCTCGTGGAGAGGGCTTGGAACTTGTGTTGTTTGGGGCAGCCCTCCCCCTCTATTTATGAGAGGGAGGGGCAGCCTTGGGAGGGGTGGGTTTGAATCCAAACCCAAACCCAAGTTGGATTGAGAGAAGGACTTGTTTATTCTCCCACTAAGAAACCATTGTTCCAGTTTGCCTTTTCAAACTTACCGTTTGACTTTCAATTTAGAGCTTTATTTCTCTCTTGCATATGCCAACACCAAGTGACCTTGGACATGATCCAATCATTCCACTTACCCATGACACATTCATGGACCATTCTCCTTTTGGACCGGTGAACCTTCTAGACCCTTCTAGAACCTCTCCGATGAAATTATCGGAAACTTTCCCGAACTCCGAAATAGGACTTTACTTATATAAATCTTATTCTCCGGACCATTCCGGATCTCCTCGTGATATCCCGGATCCAGTCCGAGACTCCGAACAACATTCAGTATCCCTATTAACATTCCATATCTACTAAACAACATCGAATCCTTAAGTGTGTCTCCCTACGGTTTGTGAATTATGCGGACATGACCGAGACACTTCTCCGATCAATAACCAATAGAGGAATATGGAAATTCATATGGCTCCCACATATTTCTACGATTACTTTGCGATCGAATGAACCACTTACATACGATACCAATTTCCCTTTGTCTCACAATAGTTTACTTATCCGAGGTTTTGATCGTCGGTATCTCTGCATACCTAGTTCAACCTCGTTACCGATAAGTACTCTTTTCTCGTTCCCGTGGTATGTGATCCCTTGTGAGCCAGTCACATCCTTGCAAGCTAATTGGATGACATTCCACCGAGAGGGCCCAGAGTATATCTATCCGTCATATGGATGGACAAATCCCACTCTTGATCCATGTGCCTCAACCTATACTTTCCGAACACTCAATGCCACCTTTATAACCACCCAGTTACGGTGTGGTGTTTGATGTCATCAAAGCATCCTTCCAGTGATGGTGATTACCATGATCTCATGGTCGAAGGAATTAGGTTACTATGTATCAGAAAGATTATAGCAATTGAACTACTAAAATGACTTGATCTTTATGCTACGCTTATCTATAGGAGTATGTCCATCATACCATTCTCCTAATGATATGATCTTGTTGTTAACAACATCTCAATGTTCATGATCGGGAAACCACGATCATCTATTAACCAACAAGCTAGTATTATAAAGAGGCTTTACTAGGGACTCTATTTTAGTTTACAAATCACACAAGTATTAATGTTTCCGGTTAATACTATTATAACATGAATGTAAACTTTTATCATAAATATAAAGATATAATAATAACTACATTTATTATTGCCTCTAGGGCATATCTCCAACAGTCTCCCACTTGCACTAGAGTCAACTAATCTAGATTACATGGTAATATACGGAACACCCATGGCGGTTTGGTGCTGGTCATGTTTTGCCCTCGGGAGAGGTTTAGTCAACGGATCCGCCACATTCAGATCTGTGTGTACTTTGCAAATCTTTATGTCACCATATTGGACATGCTCTCGAATAGCATGAAAACGTAGTACGAAAACCAAATATGTACTTTGTGACAATGATATCAGGCGTCTCGATCTATCTCTATAAATCTTTATGCCTAATATGTAAGCTTCTTCGCCAAGATCTTTCATTGAAAAACTATTATTCAAATAATCCTTGACACTATTAAGAAGGTCTACATCATTCCTAATCAACAATATGTCATCTACATATAGTATTAAGAATGCTACAGAGCTCCCACTCACTTTATTGTAAATACAAGCTTCTCCATAAGTTTGTATAAAACCAAAGCTTTTGATTGTTGGAGATATGCCCAAGAGGCAATAATAAAGTGGTTATTATCATATCTTCACACTTATGATAAATGTTTACATACCATGCTATAATTGTATTAACCGGAAACATTAATACTTGTGTGATTTGTAAACTAAAATAAGAGTCCCTAGTAAAGCCTCTTGTTAAACTAGCTTGTTGGTTAATATATGATCATGGTTTCCTGATCATGAACATAGAGATGTTATTAACAACAGGATCACATCATTAGGAGAATGATGTGATGGACATACTCCTATAGATAAGCGTAGCATAAAGATCAAGTCATTTCAATAGTTCAATTGCTATATGCTTTCTGATACATAGTAACCTAATTCCTTCGACCATGAGATCATGCATATCACCTTTACGGATGGATGCTTTGATGACATCAAACACCACACCGTGAATCGGGTGGCTATAAAGGTGGCATTAAGTGTTCGGAAAGTATTGGTTGAAACACATGGATCAAGAGTGGATTTGTCCATCCTCATGACGGATAGATATACTGGCCCTCTCGGTGGAATGTCATCCAATTAGCTTGCAAGCATGTGACTTGGTCACAAGGGATCACATATCACGAACGAGAAAAGAGTACTTATCGATGTGAGTTTGAACTAGGTATGCAGAGATACCGACGATCATAACCTCGGATAAGTAACATATCGTGAGACAAAGGGAAATTGGTATCGTATGTAAGTGGTTCATTCGATCAAAGTAATCGAGAAATATGTGGAGCCATATGAATTTCCAGATTCCTCTATTGGTTATTGTTCGAGAAGTGTCTCGATCATGTCCGCATAATTCACGAACCGTAGGGAGACACACTTAAGGATTCGACGTTGTTTGAGTAGTTATGGTATTATGAGAAAGAGACCGAATGTTGTTCGAGTCTCGGATGGGATCCGGATATCACAAGGTGATCCGGAATGGTCCGGAGAATAAGATTCATATAAGGAAAGTCCCGCTTTGAGTTCGGGAATGATTCGTGTTTTCATGGGAATGTTCTAGAAGGTTCCGGATTGTCCCAAGACCGGGGAAGGGTACATGAATGTGTCATTGCTCATTGAATGATTGCATCATGTACTAAGTGTTATTGCTGTCCCAAATAAAGGATTAAATTGAATCCTAAAACAGAAAAGTCAAATGTCCGCTTTGAAAGTCAAACCAAAACAAGAAACTGTGGGAAACAAGCAAGAGGAGTTGGAACCAACGGAGGAGGAGTTGGACTCCAGCCGGGCGCCGACCCTAGGCCGAGTTGGGAGGGACTCTCCTCCCTGGCGCGCCAAGGACCCCCTCCCATATAAGGAGGCAGGGCCTCCCATAGACACATAACTTTCTACTCTAGATCTCCGGTTTAGAGCCGTTTTGGTTTAGAGCTTCTAATTGCTTAAGCCAACGGTTTAGAGCCTTCTAATTGGTTTAGAGCCTTCTAATTGGTGTGTCTAATTACTAGACCACTAATAGCCTCTCTCATAAGCTCCACCATACCGCACCGCTTAAGGCGAAGCTCATGGGATCTCCCTCTACTTCCTGCACCACGCCTTTGCCGGAATCGCGAGGAGAGTGCTACACCCTCCGCTGCCCGCTGGAACAAGGGAGCGGAAGGTCTTCGTCGAGTACCGAACGTGACCGATCTGGGAGCGCCTTTAACGTGGCGCTGGAAGGATCGTCTACACGATCTTGAGATCGGCAAGTGTACGACTACATCACCCACGAGAATCCGCTCTCGTTAAACGCTTTGGAATCTTCGAGGGTAAGTTATACCATCGACTCGTTGCTACAATCTAGTAGATAGATCTTGGCTTGTTTGTTTGTATGCGATAGAAAATTTTGTTTTCCATGCTACGAACCCCTACAGTGGTATCAGAGCCGTGTCTATATGTAGATCTATTGCACGAGTAGAACACAATGGTCATTGTGGGCGTTGATGCTTTTATTGTAGATTGCTTTTTGTGTACTTTGCATCTTGCGGTATGTTGGGATGAAGTGGCCCGGTCTAACCTTACATGACATCGTTCATGAGACTTGCTCCACGCTTGACATGTAACTTGTATTGCATAAGTGGCTTTGCGGGTGCATGTTTCTCCTAGCATAGTTAAGATCCAATTTACAACGGGTGATCAACAATGCTAGTATCAATGTTGTGGTTCTTGTTCGTAAGTTAGAACGACACCTTTTGAAAGCCCCAAACCACGTAAAATATGCAAAGAAAGTAGAAGCGTCTAACTTTGTTTTGCAGGGTGTCTGATGATGTGATATGGCCATGATTGTGATTATATTTGATGTATGCAATGTTCCTTATTGTAAGTCGACAACCGTGAGCCATATGGTTGTCTTTAAATTATGTTAAGACCCGCGTGTCTATTCAAAGTAGTTGTAATAGTTGAAGCCGTGGACGACAACCATGGAGAAGCGCCATTGACCTTGATGCAATGCCGGTGATGATGGAGATCATGTTCGTCTTTGGAAGATGGAGATCGGAAGCACAAAGAAGAAAGGCCATATCATATCACATATTATGAATTGCATGTGATGTTAATCCTTTATGCATCTTGTATTGCTTAGTAGACGACGGTAGCATTATAAGATGATCCCTCATGCACATGAATTTCAAATCATAAAGTGTTCACCCTTAGTTAGCACGTTGCTAAAAGCTTGTTGTTTCAAACACCACGTGATGATCGGGTGTGCTAGATTCGCAAGTGTATACAACGTGAGCAAGCCATTTGCTCATGCAGAAATTAAGGTTTGATCTTGACGAGCCTAGCATGTATGCACATGGCCTCGGGAACACGGATTACCGAAAGGTAGAGCATGAGTCATATAGTAGATATGATGAACATGTCGATTGTTCGCCATTGAAGCTATATCAACTCTCGTGATGATCGGTTTTGATGTGGTGGATTTGGTTCGTGATCACTAAAACAATGTGAGGGATATTGTTTTGAGTGGGAGTTCACCTAGATTAATTTGATTATTAATTAGAACTCAATTTATCATAAACTAAATCAAAGTGAATTTGCATAGTTGTTGTAGTCATTGGCATCCGTTTACCACCGCGCTTAGTTATAATTGAGATGATAGAACTATATAATTACGGTTAATTTACTTTTTAACTGGTATCGTATTGTTTTGAAGTGTTAATATAAAGTTTAAAAGTCCTATTGCAAACTTTCAAGAAGTTCGGTTACTCCATGAAGTTTAATAATTGGTATTAAATCAAGAGTGACAATTCCAAGAGTTAGTATATGAGTGTCATGTTTGTCTCCATGATTCTTGATATTCAAAGAATTCTCTTAATATCAAGGTTATCTAGGATCTGAAAGAGTTATTTGTAAAACCATGATGTGTGGAAGATATTGTGATATCTCAAACAAAGTTTTGGTTGCAACATGATAGAGTATAATATGGCAAAAGTCATGTTCTCATATTTGATGAGAATTTGCAAAAGGTTGGAGACACTTGTTGTCTGATCCTCCAAAAGGTTTTGGATAGCAACATTATACTCATAATTCATCGTTATAAGCTAAAAGTAGCTTGATCATGGACGATTCCATGTTAAGTGTGAATATTTGATGTAGGTAAAATGTTTACTACACCAAGAGATTACTAAAGAAAGGAATTTGAAAGAACACCAAACATTTGATGATGGTGATCTACTTCAAAGTGCAAGTCCAAAGACATTGGTATTTAACTATACACGCTTTGGACTATATGTCATATGTATGACTCCACTGTTGATGTTGATAGATTCTTTCAAATGTAATAGGAAATACTGAAAGAGAATCTTATAAATATATGGCAGAAAGGAAAAGACTAGAATTGTTCAGTTTAAGTATATGGATGATATACATGTTATGGCTATATTCTTTGCTTATTAAACAATGTGGTTCTTAAGTATTTAATACTGAATTTGTTGGTATGAATCATACGAAACAATGTAATTCATGAACTACAATGGCCTAAGTAACTAGCAAAGAATATGTGATGATGTTCATCGAGAACAAATAAAGGGTTATTGTGTTGCTCGTTAAACATCAAAGCTTGCCTTGAAGATTTGTTTTATCAGTATTATGAGAACAAAAGGGTTGTTCAAATAATTGCCGTAATCCATAAAAGATGGATGATTCAAAAAATCTCGTTGGAGAAATCACGTCCATAAAACTAGTGCTAAAATGTCGAAAGACAAATTGATTGAAAGGTCACTTAGGAAGTGACATCGCCGCTTAAATTATATTGGAAAGAACACATGAAGAAACTCCATGTGGATGGAATTTTGGAGTCTTTTGATTTTTGATCACATGACGCTTGTGAAACTTTCCTAGAGATAATTAAAACTTCGTTCATAGGCCAAAAGGGAACGAATGACTAGCTTATTGGAAATTGTACATATTGTTGTACAAAGACCATCATGTGTAGTCAAAAGCGATGGATTTCAACTTCATATGCTTTCTCCGAGAATTTGAGTGAATATTTGAATATTTACTTAATAAGGATAAAGTATGAAACACTTGAAAAGTTCAAAGACTTTCAAGATGAAGTGCAAAATCATTATAACAAGAATATAAACAGTTTATGATAAAGATCATAAAGGAAGATATTTGAGTTACAGAGTTTAGCATAATACCTAAGATTTAAGGAATCGTTCCATGGATTTGCATTTTCCCGAAACACCATAAGAGTATGGAGCGTTCGAGATATGTAAATTAAACCTTGTTTGACATGGTAAGATGAAAGGTATAATTTATAAAACTGCCATTATATTTTAAAGATTAAAAGCTTTAGAGATTACCGTTTTTCCACTGAAAAGAGCTCCATCATAATCCGTTGAAATGACACCATATAAGGTTATGGTTTGGGATAAAACCCAAGTTGTCCTTTCTTAAACATTGGTATGCTATGCATAAGAAAGATGTGCAACCAAAGTCGGATGAACTGTCTTTGTATGTTATTTTGAATAACTGTTAAGTAATCCTCCATAACATCGGAGACAAAAGTGTTTGTCACTTAAACGCCAAGTTTCTTTGAGAAGGAATTTTTCGTGAAAAGTTAAGTAGGAGGACAATAGAATTTTGATAAGGTTAAAAGAACCTTAGCTATATGTGCAGAGTTGCGCAAAGAAAAGTGTTCGAGGCAAAGAACAAAGCTCATGGCTCACGTACCTCAAAGGTTGTGGTCACGGAGATCCAAGTTCCTATTGAAACAAGTAGGTCGGATAAACAATCAAATACCAAGATTTGAGGGTTGAATCATTATTTGAGAATAATGAACCGAATACATGCAAAGAAGGGATGATGGGCCCGACTCGTCAAATGGCTTGAAGCCATAAAATCCGTGATAGTTCCATACACGAAATCAAGTTTTGAACTTGAAGGACCCTCGAGAAAGGTGTAAGACCTTATAGTTGTGTCTGGATCTATAAAGAAATAGACATGGATGTTTCACATCTATGAAATAGTCGACATGTTGGAAAAGAGATCACACCAATGTTCAAAGGTTGACTATGACAAGATTTGATCATCATAACGATATTTAGTCTAGACGGATTAATGTAGCAACCACTACATATAATTTGTTATATGGTAGTTGAATAAACAAAACAAGTTCTTCTAATAGAATCGTTACCTAGGACGTGTGCATGACACGGTCCATAGGGTTTTATTAATTCAAAGGATGCTAAAAGCATATGCGAACTTCAATGGTTGAAATAAGCATCGCGGAGTTGGAATCTTCACTGTGATGAAACTGTTAAAGGAGTTTAAAAGTTCATCAGAGACAATGAAGATGCTTGCATTTGCAAGAAATTAAGTGGGAGCGCTAAGACATGTTTCTAATACATTATGTGGAAGACATATTGTTGATTGGAAATAATGTATCTTTTATTAACACATATTAAGAATTTCATCCCGATGAAAGACTTAGGCAAAACCCAAATATTTGGCATCAATAGACGCTAATATGGTTGTGCTGTAGTACATAGACAAGATATTGAATGAGTTCAATATAGAAACTACAAGAGAGGTTCTTGTCGCACAGAAAGGATTGAATGAGTTCAATGTTGATGATATATTCAAGTGTATTGACACTTGGTAAAGTGAAACAAATAATCAAGTATAGATTGATACTTGATGTATGAAATCACAAAGAGTATTTATATCAATCATACTGTGATATGTACAAATCCAGATATGTCCTATGCTCTAAATGTTGTGAGCATATACCAGAATGATTCATAAGATGATCATTGGACAATAGTAAGGATATTCTTATGATCTTTTGGAAGAACTAAGAATATATTGTTTGTAGAAGTGACAAATAGATGGTTAGTTCATTGTAGAAGTACTACATTGATACTAGTTTTGTCACAAAGTGCAAATTAAGTTTATCTCAATCTAAATTAAGGGTGGCACAATATAATGGAAAGTAAGTTCCATAATGGATTTGGATGAGTTCCAAAGTTAAGACATTGTGACAGATACTACAACAAAAGGCTAAGTATATGACTGCTATTTTAGCAAGCAAAAGAGGGCATTTGTGTCAAGTAGTTTGTTATCAAACTAGGTGTAGTTCAAAGGATAATACTATGAAGATATATTGTGCGACAATATTATCAACATGTTTTAACCCCAAAGAACTAAAGGTCACACCAAAAGACCAAATTTATACAAAGCCATCTCATTAGAGAATGAGTGATGCGTGAAGACGCAAAGACATGCAATTACACACGGACCTGGAAGTGTCAGATCCGAAGATCAGTTGACCACTAGCGATCGTGTACATACAACACCGTAAAGCCATAGGTGTTGAATACACAAAGGTTTGAAACTAGATTATTGACTCTAGTGCAAGTGGGAGACTGTTGGAGATATGCCCAAGAGGCAATAATAAAGTGGTTATTATCATATCTTCACACTTATGATAAATGTTTACATACCATGCTATAATTGTATTAACTGGAAACATTAATACTTGTGTGATTTGTAAACTAAAATAAGAGTCCCTAGTAAAGCCTCTTGTTAAACTAGCTTGTTGGTTAATATATGATCATGATTTTCTGATCATGAACATAGAGATGTTATTAACAACAGGATCATATCATTAGGAGAATGATGTGATGGACATACTCCTATAGATAAGCGTAGCATAAAGATCAAGTCATTTCAATAGTTCAATTGCTATATGCTTTCTGATACATAGTAACCTAATTCCTTCGACCATGAGATCATGCATATCACCTTTACCGGATGGATGCTTTGATGACATCAAACACCACACCGTAACTGGGTGGCTATAAAGGTGGCATTAAGTGTTCGGAAAGTATTGGTTGAAACACATGGATCAAGAGTGGGATTTGTCCATCCTCATGACGGATAGATATACTCTGGGCCCTCTCGGTGGAATGTCATCCAATTAGCTTGCAAGCATGTGACTTGGTCACAAGGGATCACATATCACGGGAACGAGAAAATAGTACTTATCAGTAACGAGTTTGAACTAGGTATGCAGAGATACCGACGATCATAACCTCGGATAAGTAACATATCATGAGACAAAGGGAAATTGGTATCGTATGTAAGTGGTTCATTCGATCGCAAAGTAATCGTAGAAATATGTGGGAGCCATATGAATTTCCAGATTCCTCTATTGGTTATTGTTCGGAGAAGTGTCTCGATCATGTCCGCATAATTCACGAACCGTAGGGAGACACACTTAAGGATTCGACGTTGTTTGAGTAGTTATGGTATTATGAGAAAGAGACCGAATGTTGTTCGAGTCTCGGATGGGATCCGGATATCACGAGGTGATCCGAAATGGTCCGGAGAATAAGATTCATATAAGGAAAGTCCCGCTTTGAGTTCGGGAATGATTCCGTGTTTTCATCGGAATGTTCTAGAAGGTTCCGGATTGTCCCAAGACTCGGGGAAGGGTACATGAATGTGTCATTGCTCATTGAATGATTGCATCATGTACTAAGTGTTCTTGCTGTCCCAAATAAAGGATTAAATTGAATCCTAAACAGAAAGTCAAATGTCCAGTTTGAAAGTCAAACCGCCAAAACAAGAAACTGTGGGAAACAAGCAAGAGGAGTTGGAACCAACTGGAGGAGGAGTTGGACTCCTCCAGGCCAGCCCTAGGCCGAGTTGGGGAGGGACTCTCCTCCCTCCTGGCCAAGGACCCCCCTCCCATATAAGGAGGGGCAGGGCTCCTCCCATAGACACATAACTTTCTACTCTAGATCTCCGGTTTAGAGCCGTTTTGGTTTAGAGCTTCTAATTGCTTAAGCCAGCGGTTTAGAGACTTCTAATTGGTTTAGAGACTTCTAATTGGTGTGTCTAATTACTAGACCACTAATAGCCTCTCTCATAAGCTCCACCATACTCGCACCGGCTTAAGGCGAAGCCTCGGGATCTCCCTCTACTTAGGTACTGCCATGTTGTCCGGAATCGCGAGGAGAGTGCTACAACCTCCGCCGCCTTTGGAACAAGGAGAGGAAGGTCTTCCGAGTACCGAACGCGTGTGACCGATCAAGGGAGCGCCCGAACGTATACCGGAAGGATCGTCTACACGATCTTGAGATCGGGAAGAGTACGACTACATCACCCACGAGAATCCGCCTCGTTAAACGCTTTGGAATCTTCGAGGTAAGTTATACCATCGACTCGTTGCTACAATCTAGTAGATAGATCTTGGCTTGTTTGTTTGTATGCGATAGAAAATTTTGTTTTCCATGCTACGAACCCCTACAAGGGTATCGAGCCGTGTCTATATGTAGATCTATTGCACGAGTAGAACACAATGGTCATTGTGGGCGTTGATGCTTTTATTGTAGATTGCTTTTTGTGTACTTTGCATCTTGCGGTATGTTGGGATGAAGTGGCCCGGTCTAACCTTACATGACATCGTTCATGAGACTTGCTCCACGCTTGACATGTAACTTGTATTGCATAAGTGGCTTTGCGGGTGCATGTTTCTCCTAGCATAGTTAAGATCCAATTTACAACGGGTGATCAACAATGCTAGTATCAATGTTGTGGTTCTTGTTCGTAAGTTAGAACGACACCTTTTGAAAGCCCCAAACCACGTAAAATATGCAAAGAAAGTAGAAGCGTCTAACTTTGTTTTGCAGGGGTGTGCAGTGATGTGATATGGCCATGATTGTGATTATATTTGATGTATGCAATGTTCCTTATTGTAAGTCGACAACCGGCAGGAGCCATATGGTTGTCTTTAAATTATGTTAAGACCCGCGTGTCTATTCAAAGTAGTTGTAATAGTTGAAGCCGGTGGACGACAACCATGGAGAAGCGTCATTGACCTTGATGCAATGCCGGTGATGATGGAGATCATGTTCGTCTTTGGAAGATGGAGATCGGAAGCACAAAGAAGAAAGGCCATATCATATCACATATTATGAATTGCATGTGATGTTAATCCTTTATGCATCTTGTATTGCTTAGTAGACGACGGTAGCATTATAAGATGATCCCTCATGCACATGAATTTCAAATCATAAAGTGTTCACCCTTAGTTAGCACCGTTGCTAAAGCTTGTTGTTTCGAAACACCACGTGATGATCGGGTGTGCTAGATTCTGCAAGTGTATACAACGTGAGCAAGCCAGATTTGCTCATGCAGAAATTAAGGTTTGATCTTGACGAGCCTAGCATGTACAGACATGGCCTCAGGAACACGGATTACCGAAAGGTAGAGCATGAGTCATATAGTAGATATGATGAACATGTCGATTGTTCGCCATTGAAGCTATATCAACTCTCGTGATGATCGGTTTTGATGTGGTGGATTTGGTTCGTGTGATCACTAAAACAATGTGAGGGATATTGTTTTGAGTGGGAGTTCACCTAGATTAATTTGATTATTAATTAGAACTCAATTTATCATAAACTAAATCAAAGTGAATTTGCATAGTTGTTGTAGTCATTGGCATCCGCTTTACCACCGCACGCTTAGTTATAATTGAGATGATAGAACTATATAATTCTGGTTAATTTACTTTACTTAACTGGTATCGTATTGTTTTGAAGTGTTAATATAAAGTTTAAAAGTCCTATTGCAAACTTTCAAGAAAGTTCCGTTACTCCATGAAGTTTAATAATTGGTATTAAATCAAGAGTGACAATTCCAAGAGTTAGTATATGAGTGTCATGTTTGTCTCCATGATTCTTGATATTCAAAGAATTCTCTTAATATCAAGGTTATCTAGGATCTGAAAGAGTTATTTCAGAAACCATGATGTGTGGAAGATATTGTGATATCTCAAACAAAGTTTTGTGCAACATGATAGAGTATAATATGGCAAAAGTCATGTTCTCATATTTGATGAGAATTTGCAAAAGGTTGGAGACACTTGTTGTCCTGATCCTCCAAAAGGTTTTGGATAGCAACATTATACTCATAATTCATCGTTATAAGCTAAAAGTAGCTTGATCATGGACGATTCCATGTTATGTGAATACTTGATGTAGGTAAAATGTTTACTACACCAAGAGATTACTAAAGAAAGGAATTTGAAAGAACACCAAACATTTGATGATGGTGATCTACTTCAAAGTGCAAGTCCAAAGACATTGGTATTTAACTATACACGCTTTGGACTATATGTCATATGTATGACTCCTTTGTTGATGTTGATAGATTCTTTCAAATGTAATAGGAAATACTGAAAGAGAATCTTATAAATATATGGCAGAAAGGAAAAGACTAGAATTGTTCAGTTTAAGTATATGGATGATATACATGTTATGGCTATATTCTTTGCTTATTAAACAATGTGGTTCTTAAGTATTTAATACTGAATTTGTTGGTATGAATCGTCATACGAAACAAATGTAATTCATGAACTACAATGGCCTAAGTAACTAGCAAAAGAATATGTGATGATGTTCATCGAGAACAAATAAAGGGTTATTGTGTTGCTCGTTAAACATCAAAGCTTGCCTTGAAGATTTGTTTTATCAGGTATTATGAGAACAAAAGGGTTGTTCAAATAATTGCCGTAATCCATAAAAGATGGATGATTCACAAAATCTCGTTGGAGAAATCACGTCCATAAAACTAGTGCTAAAAATGTCGAAAGACAAATTGATTGAAAGGTCACTTAGGAAGTGACATCGCCGTTTAAATTATATTGGAAAGAACACATGAAGAAACTCCATGTGGATGGAATTTTGGAGTCTTTTGATTTTTGATCACATGACGCTTGTGAAACTTTCCTAGAGATAATTAAAACTTCGTATAGGCCAAAAGGAACGAATGACTAGCTTATTGGAAATTGTACATATTGTTGTACAAAGACCATCATGTGTAGTCAAAAGCGATGGATTTCAACTTCATATGCTTTCTCCGAGAATTTGAGTGAATATTTGAATATTTACTTAATAAGGATAAAGTATGAAACACTTGAAAAGTTCAAAGACTTTCAAGATGAAGTGCAAAATCATTATAACAAGAATATAAACAGTTTATGATAAAGATCATAAAGGAAGATATTTGAGTTACAGAGTTTAGCATAATACCTAAGATTTAAGGAATCGTTCCATGGATTTGCATTTTCCCGAAACACCATAAGAGTATGGAGCGTTCGAGATATGTAAATTAAACCTTGTTTGACATGGTAAGATGAAAGGTATAATTTATAAAACTGCCATTATATTTTAAAGATTAAAAGCTTTAGAGATTACCGTTTTTCCACTGAAAAGAGCTCCATCATAATCCGTTGAAATGACACCATATAAGGTTATGGTTTGGGATAAAACCCAAGTTGTCCTTTCTTAAACATTGGTATGCTATGCATAAGAAAGATGTGTGCAACCAAAGTCGGATGAACTTTGTCTTTGTATGTTATTTTGAATAACTGTTAAGTAATCCTCCATAACATCGGAGACAAAAGTGTTTGTCACTTAAAACGCCAAGTTTCTTTGAGAAGGAATTTTTCGTGAAAAGTTAAGTAGGAGGACAATAGAATTTTGATAAGGTTAAAAGAACCTTAGCTATATGTGCAGAGTTGCAAGAAAAGTGTTCGGAGGCCAACAAAGCTCATGGCTCACGTACCTCAAAGGTTGTGGTCACGGAGATCCAAGTTCCTATTGAAACAAGTAGGTCGGATAAACAATCAAATACCAAGATTTGAGGGTTGAATCATTATTTGAGAATGATGAACCGACTACATGCAAAGAAGCGATGATGGGCCTGACTCGTCAAATGGCTTGAAGCCATAAAATCCGTGATAGTTCCATACACGAGAAATCAAGTTTTGAACTTGAAGGACCCTCGAGAAAGGTGTAAGACCTTATAGTTGTGTCTGGATCTATAAAGAAATAGACATGGATGTTTCACATCTATGAAATAGTCGACATGTTGGGAAAGAGTTCACAACAATGTTCAAAGGTTGACTATGACAAGATTTGATCTGTCATAGTGATATTTAGTCTAGACGGATTAATGTAGCAACCACTACATATAATTTGTTATATGGTAGTTGAATAAACAAAACAAGTTCTTCTAATAGAATCGTTACCTAGGACATGTGCATAACACGGTCCATAGGGTTTTGTTACTTCAAAGGATGCTAAAAGCATATGCGAACTTCAATGGTTAAAGTAAGCATAGCGGAGTTGGAATCTTCACTATGATGAAACTGTTAAAGGAGTTTAAAAGTTCATCAGAGACAATGAAGATGCTTGCATTTGCAAGAAATTAAGTGGGAGCGCTAAGACATGTTTCTAATACATTATGTGGAAGACATATTGTTGATTGGAAATAATGTATCTTTTATTAACACATATTAAGAATTTCATCCTGATGAAAGACTTAGGCAAAACCCAAATATTTGGCATCAATAGACGCTAATATGGTTGTGCCAGAAGTACATAGACAAGATATTGAATGAGTTCAATATAGAAACTACAAGAGAGGTTCTTGTCGCACAGAAAGGATTGAATGAGTTCAATGTTGATGATATATTCAAGTGTATTGACACTTGGTAAAGTGAAACAAATAATCAAGTATAGATTGATACTTGATGTATGAAATCACAAAGAGTATTTATATCAATCATACTGTGATATGTACAAATCCAGATATGTCCTATGCTCTAAATGTTGTGAGCATATACCAGAATGATTCATAAGATGATCATTGGACAATAGTAAGGATATTCTTATGATCTTTTGGAAGAACTAAGAATATATTGTTTGTAGAAGTGACAAATAGATGGTTAGTTCATTGTAGAAGTACTACATTGATACTAGTTTTGTCACAAAGTGCAAATTAAGTTTATCTCAATCTAAATTAAGGGTGGCACAATATAATGGAAAGTAAGTTCCATAATGGATTTGGATGAGTTCCAAAGTTAAGACATTGTGACAGATACTACAACAAAAGGCTAAGTATATGACTGCTATTTTAGCAAGCAAAGAGGGCATTTGTGTCAAGTAGTTTGTTATCAAACTAGGTGTAGTTCAAAGTGGATAATACTATGAAGATATATTGTGCGACAATATTATCAACATGTTTTAACCCCAAAGAACTAAAGGTCACACCAAAAGACCAAATTTATACAAAGCCATCTCATTAGAGAATGAGTGATGCGTGAAGACGCAAAGACATGCAATTACACACGGACCTGGAAGTGTCAGATCCGAAGATCAGTTGACCACTAGCGATCGTGTACATACAACACCGTAAAGCCATAGGTGTTGAATACACAAAGGTTTGAAACTAGATTATTGACTCTAGTGCAAGTGGGAGACTGTTGGAGATATGCCCAAGAGGCAATAATAAAGTGGTTATTATCATATCTTCACACTTATGATAAATGTTTACATACCATGCTATAATTGTATTAACCGGAAACATTAATACTTGTGTGATTTGTAAACTAAAATAAGAGTCCCTAGTAAAGCCTCTTGTTAAACTAGCTTGTTGGTTAATATATGATCATGGTTTCCTGATCATGAACATAGAGATGTTATTAACAACAGGATCATATCATTAGGAGAATGAGGTGATGGATATACTCCTATAGATAAGCGTAGCATAAAGATCAAGTCATTTCAATAGTTCAATTGCTATATGCTTTATGATACCTCGTAACCTACTTCCTTCGACCATGAGATCATGCATATCACCTTTACGGATGGATGCTTTGATGACATCAAACACCACACCGTAATCGGGTGGCTATAAAGGTGGCATTAAGTGTTCAGAAAGTATTGGTTGAAACACATGGATCAAGAGTGGGATTTGTCCATCCTCATGACGGATAGATATATTCTGGGCCCTCTCGGTGGAATGTCATCCAATTAGCTTGCAAGCATGTGACTTGGTCACAAGGGATCACATATCACGGGAACGAGAAAAGAGTACTTATCGATGTGAGTTTGAACTAGGTATGCAGAGATACCGATCATAACCTCGGATAAGTAACATATCATGAGACAAAGGGAAATTGGTATCGTATGTAAGTGGTTCATTCGATCGCAAAGTAATCGTAGAAATATGTGGGAGCCATATGAATTTCCAGATTCCTCTATTGGTTATTGTTCGGAGAAGTGTCTCGATCATGTCCGCATAATTCACGAACCGTAGGGAGACACACTTAAGGATTCGACGTTGTTTGAGTAGTTATGGTATTATGAGAAAGAGACCGAATGTTGTTCGGAGTCTCGGATGGGATCCGGGATATCACGAGGTGATCCGAAATGGTCCGGAGAATAAGATTCATATAAGGAAAGTCCCGTTTCGGAGTTCGGGAATGATTCCGGTGTTTTCATCGGGAATGTTCTAGAAGGTTCCGGATTGTCCCAAGACTCCGGGGAAGGGTACATGAATGTGTCATTGCTCATTGAATGATTGCATCATGTACTAAGTGTTCTTGCTGTCCCAAATAAAGGATTAAATTGAATCCTAAAACAGAAAAGTCAAATGTCCAGTTTGAAAGTCAAACTGCCAAAACAAGAAACTGTGGGAAACAAGCAAGAGGAGTTGGAACCAACCTGGAGGAGGAGTTGGACTCCTCCAGGCCGGCGACCCTAGGCGAGTTGGGGAGGGACTCCTCCCTCCCTCGCGCGCCAATGACCCCCCTCCCATATAAGGAGGGGCAGGGCTCCTCCCATAGACACATAACTTTCTACTCTAGATCTCCGGTTTAGAGCCGTTTTGGTTTAGAGCTTCTAATTGCTTAAGCCAGCGGTTTAGAGACTTCTAATTGGTTTAGAGACTTCTAATTGGTGTGTCTAATTACTAGACCACTAATAGCCTCTCTCATAAGCTCCACCATACTCGCACCAAGCTTAAGGCGAAGCTCGGGATCTCCCTCTACTTAGGTACTGCCACGTTGTCTAGGAATCGCAGGAGAGTGCTACAACCTCCGCCACCTGGAACAAGGGAGAGGAAGGTCTTCGTCAGTACCGAACGTGTGACCGATCAGGGAGCGCCTAGGAACGTGGGTATTTGGAAGGATCGTCTACACGATCTTGAGATCGGGAAGAGTACGACTACATCACCCACGAGAATCCGCTCTCGTTAAACGCTTTGGAATCTTCGAGGGTAAGTTATACCATCGACTCGTTGCTACAATCTAGTAGATAGATCTTGGCTTGTTTGTTTGTATGCGATAGAAAATTTTGTTTTCCATGCTACGAACCCCTACATTGATTACCTTATCAAAACGTTGATTCCAACTTCGGGATGCTTG
Organism: Avena longiglumis; assembly: GCA_030063025.1. Classification (NCBI taxonomy): domain Eukaryota; kingdom Viridiplantae; phylum Streptophyta; class Magnoliopsida; order Poales; family Poaceae; genus Avena; species Avena longiglumis. The sequence continues at coordinate 12,829,565 of CP125977.1, read as the reverse complement.
CTTCAATCCATATATGGACCTTTGAAGTTTGCACACCTTGTTAGCATCTTTAGGATCAACAAAACCTTTGGGTTGCATCATATACAACTCTTCATCAATGTCTCCATTGAGGAACGCTGTTTTGACATCCATCTGCCATATCTCATAGTCATAATATGCAGCGATTGCTTACATAATCCTCACAGACTTTATCTTCGCTACTGGTGAGAAAGTCTCATCGTAGTCAATTCCTTGAATTTGTCGAAACCCTTTTGCGACAAGTTGAGCTTTATAGACAGTAACATTACCATCAGCATCTGTTTTCTTCTTGAAAATCCATTTGTTCTCGTCAGCCTTCCGGCCATCCGGTAAGTCCACCAAAGTCCATACTTGGTTTTCGTACATGGATCCAATCTCGAATTTCATGGCTTCTTGCCATTTATTGGAATATGGGCTCAACATCGCTTCCTCATATGTTGCAGGGTCATCGGTGTTGTCCACCAACATGACACTCATAACGGGATCATACCAATCAGGAGTGGTACGATTTCTCGTTGACCTGCGAGGTTCCGTAGTAGCTTCAATCGAAGTTTCATGATCAACATCATTATCTTCCTCTCTTATTGGTGTAGGCGCCACAGAAACTACTTCCGGTGCTGCGCTACTCGCAAGTTCGAGAGAAGGTTCAACAACCTCGTCGAGTTCTACTTTCCTTCCAGTCACTTCTTTCGAGAGAAACTCCTTTTTCTAGAAAGGATCCATTCTTGGCAACGAAGATTTTGCCTTCGGATCTATGATAGAAGGTATACCCAATAGTTTCCTTTGGGTATCCTATGAAGACGCATTTTTCCGCTTTGGGTTCAAGCTTGTCCGGCTGTAACTTCTTTACATAAGCTTCGCAACCCCAAACTTAAGGAACGACAATGTAGGTTTCTTCCCAAACCATAATTCATACAGTGTCGTTTCAATGGATTTAGATGGTGCCCTATTTAAAGTGAATGCGGCTGTTTCTAATGCATAACCCCAAAATGATAGCGGTAAATCTGTAAGTGACATCATAGAATGAACCATATCTAAGAGAGTTCGATTACGACATTCGGACACACCATTACGCTGTGGTGTTTCCGGCGGTGTCAATTGTGAAAGTATTCCGCATTTCTTCAAATGCTCGCCAAACTCGTAACTTAGATATTCACCTCCACGATCAGATCGTAGAAATTTAATCTTCTTGTTGCGCGATTCTCTACCTCACTTTGAAATTCCTTAAACTTATCGAAAGTTTCGGACTTATGTTTCATGAAATAGATATACCCAGATCTACTCAAGTCATCCGTGAAGGTAAGAACATAACGATAACCACCGCGCGATGCTACACTCATTGGACCACACACATCGGTATGTATGATTTCAATAAGTCCGTAGCTAGCTCCATCATACTAGAAAATGGAGTCTTAGTCATTTTACCCATTAGACATGCTTCACATCTTTCAAGTGATTCGAAATCAAGTGATTCAAGAAGTCCATCGGAATGGAGTTTCTTCATACGCTTCACTCCAATGTGACCAAGACGACAGTGCCACATATAGGTCGAGTTATGGCTCAATTTCAAACGTTTAGCTTCAATGTTATTAATGTGTGTATTACTACAATCGAGATTCAATAAGAATAGACCATCTATCAAAGGTGCATGTGCATAAAACATATTACTCATATAAATCAAACAACCATTATTCTCGGACTTAAACAAGTAACCGTCTCGCAATAAACATGATCCAGATATAATGTTCATGCTCAACGCAGGCACCGAATAACAATTATTTAAGTATAAAACTAATCCCGATGGTAGATGAAGAGGTAGCGTGTCGACCGTGATCACATCAACCTTTGATCCATTTCCAACGCGCATCGTCACCTCGTTCTTTTCTAGCTTCCGTTTATTCTGCAATACCTGTTTCGAGTTACAAATATGAGCAACCGAACCAGTATCAAATACCCAGACACTACTACGAGTACTAGTGAGATACACATCAATAACATGTATATCGGATATACCTTTCTCCTTGATGTTGCCGTTCTTCAAATCCGCCAAGTACTTTGGGCAATTACTCTTCCAATGACCTTCTCCCTTGCAGTAAAAGCACTCAGTATCAGTCTTAGGCCCAGCCTTGGTCTTCTTCGTCGGCGCGGTAACTTTCTTACCGCCCTTCTTGAAGTTTCCCTTTTTCTTAGACTTGCCTTGCTTCTTGAATTTGGTGGTCTTATTGACCAACAACACTTGGTGCTCTTTCTTGATCTCCACTTCTGTAGATTTCAACATGGAATAGAGTTCTGGCAACGTCTTGTCCATGTTTTCCATATTGTAGTTCATCACAAAGTTCTTGTAACTTGGTGGTAGTGATTGGAGGACACGGTGAATCCCAAAAGAATTAGGAATCACTATACCCAAACTTTGGAGCTTGTTTGCGTGCCCAGACATCTTAAGCACATGCTCACTGACGGAGCTGCCCTCTTCCATCTTGCAGTTAAAGAACTTTTCAGAAGCCTCATAACTCTCAACTGCCGCGTGAGCCTCAAATCATTTTGAGTTCACGGACAATATCATGTGGGTCATGGTTCTCAAACCTTTTCTGAAGCTCTAATTCCAAACCATACAAGATAGCACACTGAACTGTGGAGTACTGATTCTTCCAAGTGAGGTAAACATTCTTTACTTCATCGGTAGCAGAGGCTGCAGGTGGGTCACCCAGCGGTGCATCCAGCACATAGGTCAAATTAACAGCATTGAGGACAATCCTCAAATTGCGGAACCAATCCGCGAAGTTGCTTCCATTGTTTTTTAACTTTTCTTTCTCTAGGAACGCATTAAAATTGATGGTAGGGGCCGCCATTGATCTACAACATATTTGCAATAGTTTAGACTAAGTTTATGACAAATTGAGTTCTAATTAATAGTTAAATTAATCTAGGTGAACTCCCACTCAAAACAATATCCCTCACATTGTTTTAGTGATCACATGAACCAAATCCACCACATTAAAACCGATCATCACGAGAGTTGATATAACTTCAATGGCAAACAATCAACATGTTCATCGTATCTACTATATGACTCATGCTTTACCTTTCGGTGATCCGTGTTCCGAGACCATGTATGTACATGCTAGGCTCGTCAAGATCAAACCCTAGCTTCCGCATGAGCAAATCTGGCTTGCTCACGTTGTATACACTCACAAAATCTAACACACCCGATCATCACATGGTGCTTCGAAACAACAAGCTTTAGCAACAATGCTTACTAAGGATGAACACTTTAAATATACACGTTATTCTTAACATAAATTAAAGACAACTATATGGCTCCTGCCGGTTGCCAACTTACAATAAGGAACATTGCATACATCAAAAATAATCACAATCATGGCCATATCACATCACATCACACCCCTGCAAAACAAAGTTAGACGCCTCTAATTTTCTTTGCATATTTTACGTGGTTTGGGGCTTTCAATAAGTGTCATTCTAACTTACGAACAATAACCACAACGTTGATGCTTGAATTATCAAGTGCCGTTGTAAATTGGATCTATACTATGATGGGAGAGACAGGCAACCGCAAATCCACTTATGCAATACAAGTTGCATGTTGAGCGTGGATCAAGTCTCATGAACGATGTCATGTAAGGTTAGCCCGGGCCGCTTCATCCCATCATACCGCAAGATGCAAAGTACACAAAAAGCAATTAATAATAAAAGCACCACCGCCCACAATGACCATTGTGTTCTAATCGTGCAACAGATCTACATATAGACATGGCTCTGATACCACTGTAGGGGTTCGTAGCATGGAAAACAAAAAAATTCTACCGCATGCACACAAACAAGCCAAGATCTATCTACTAGATTGTAGCAACGAGCCGATTGAAGAACTCACCCTCGAAGATTCCAAAGCGGTTAACGAGAGCAGATTCTCGTGGGTGATATAGTCGTACACTTGCCGATCTCAAGATCGCATAGACGTCCTTCCGGCGCTTTCATAGTCGGTCAGACGTTCGGTACTCGATGAAGGCCTTACTCTCCCTTGTTCCAGCAGGCAGCGGAGGTTGTAGTTCTCCCTCGCGATTCCGGCAGCACGACGGCATGGTGTCGGAAGTAGAGGGAAGATCCCGCAGGGCTTCGCCTAAGCCGGATGCGAGTTATGGTGGATTAGGGTTTCCCGAAAAACTAGGGTTTAGAGATCCGGGAGGAGGAGGAGGCGTCGGCGGCGGCGACGGACCGGCGGCGACGGCGCGGGTCGGCGGCGGCGGTGGCTCGTGGAGAGGGCTTGGAACTTGTGTTGTTTGGGGCAGCCCTCCCCCTCTATTTATGAGAGGGAGGGGCATCCTTGGGAGGGGTGGGTTTGAATCCAAACCCAAACCCAAGTTGGATTGAGAGAAGGACTTGTTTCTTCTCCCACTAGGAAACGATTGTTCCAGTTTGACTTTTCAAACTTATCGTTTGACTTTCAATTTAGAGCTTTATTTATCTCTTGCATATGCCAACACCAAGTGACCTTGGACATGATCCAATCATTCCACTTAGCCATGACACATTCATGGACCATTCTCCTTTCGGACTGGTGAACCTTCTAGACCCTTCTAGAAACTTTCCCGAACTCCGAAATAGGACTTTCCTTATATGAATCTTATTCTCCGGACCATTTCGGATCTCCTCGTGATATTCCGGATCCCATCCGAGACTCCGAACAACATTCGGTATCCCTACTAACATTCCATATCTACTAAACAACATCGAATCCTTAAGTGTGTCTCCCTATGGTTCGTGAATTATGCGGACATGACCGAGACACTTCTCCGATCAATAACCAATAGAGGAATCTGGAAATTCGTATGGCTCCCACATATTTCTACGATTACTTTGCGATCGAATGAACCACTTACATACGATACCAATTCCCCATTGTCTCACGATAGTTTACTTATCCGAGGTTTTGATCGTCGGTATCTCTGCATACCTAGTTCAACCTCGTTACCGATAAGCACTCTTTTCTCGTTCCCGTGGTATGTGATCCCTTGTGAGCCAGTCACATGCTTGCAAGCTAATTGGATGACATTCCACCGAGAGAGCCCAGAGTATATCTATCCGTCATATGGATGGACAAATCTCACTCTTGATCCATGTGCCTCAACCCATACTTTCCGAAAACTCAATGCCACCTTTATAACCACCCAGTTACGGTGTGGTGTTTGATGTCATCAAAGCATCCTTCCGGTGATGGTGATAGAATGATCTCATGGTCGAAGGAATTAGGTTACTATGTATCAGAAAGCTTATAGCAATTGAACTATTAAAATGACTTGATCTTTATGCTACGCTTATCTATAGGAGTATGTCCATCATACCATTCTCCTAATGATATGATCTTGTTGTTAACAACATCTCAATGTTCATGATCGGGAAACCACGATCATCTATTAACCAACAAGCTAGTATTATAAAGAGGCTTTACTAGGGACTCTATTTTAGTTTACAAATCACACAAGTATTAATGTTTCCGGTTAATACTGTTATAGCATGAATGTAAACTTTCATCATAAACACAAACATATAATAATAACTACATTTATTATTGCCTTTAGGGCATATCTCCAACACATACCTCTTTCTCTCTCGAGATGATACAACTCAAGGAGCAACTCCGTATTTCTCAATTCATTACAAATTCTTGCAGGAGTAGGGGTGCTACGTCCACAATGAGAGCCCCGAACCTGGTGACATCCTTGTGTGATTGTGCCTAATCCTGTATGCGGAACCCATTGTCCGCTCTTTAGGCCCCACACCTATCTTTTAGCCACCTGCATGGCTTCTGTTATCACAAAACGATGGCAATCTTGCTCTAGAACCGGATTAGGGAAGGCATGCATGGTTCTGGGCTGTGGCCCAACACCTATTCCTAGGGAAAGCGACTATGCATGGGCCTCACTAGGCACTTGAGTGTCCATCCCAACAAGGTCCCACATTTCTTCCAACTCCACCCCCACCCTAGGACGCTACTGACCAAAGTGCTTCCACCAACAGGGGACTCAAGAACAAGGAAAGGGGGAATCGGGGCCGACCCCATCAAGAGAGCGAGTGGCATTATTAGATCATGCACCAACGGAGAGCCACGGCGTGGGAGGGGCCAAAAGTCTCTGACAGGATCAGCCTTAGATTCAGATCTCTAAAAATCACCTCTAGCGACTTGGCCCCAAAGCGAGACAACCGGCTACCTTGAACAAAGAAGTTATGGTGCCAAGCCACCCTGGATCACGAGGCCAACACATAGGCCTTGTCAATGAAGCCCTCTAGCATCACCACCGATGGGCTAGAGACAAGGGAGGACAGATCTGCTCCGATAGACCTCGAGGGCACTTCCCCAACAGCCACGACATCTTCCTCGTCGAAGCTTTCCCCCGCAAGTACCCGAGAGGAAGAGCCCATAACACACCCTCCTCCTCATAAAGGAGAGACTGGCAAGGAGCGCCTGGCGCCGGACCTCGCCTATGTGTCGCCTTGCGCGACGCTGATGTCGCAGGAGCTTTCATGGATAACATGCATACAAGTGTTTTTATTCAACAAGTCACTCCAAAAAAGTTGAATTTACGTAAATGTGCTTGATTTTATAAAATCCCCTGGTGGGCCTCCATATTTTGATTTGATTCACTAGCTGTCGTGATGGACCTGATTCACTTAATGTACTATTTTTAACCCCCACTCACTCCAAACAGTGATGGGAGAAGTGTTGGAGTGCTTTTACTTTGTAAGAAAGAGATTGTGGTTTAACAAATTTTCTCAGGTCTGAAATATATTGACGTTCGTATTGTGGAGAGTGTGGACAAAGTGTGGAGGATGACGGGAATATATGGTGAGCCACATTAGGAATATAAGTACAAGACGTGGGATAGGCTTCGTGAATTTAACACTAATTATGATATGCCATGGGTTATAATTGGTGATTTTAACGAAATTCTATACTCTCGCGAGAAGGAAGGGGGCAACCAGCGCCCTCAAATTTACATGAAAGCTTTTAGGGATGCGCTCTCTGACCGCAACCTAGAATATCTTGGATACACGGTTATATGTTCACTTGGAAGAGGGGAGGGATTAGAGAAAGATTGGACAGAGCCATTTCAAACAAGAGTTGGTCCGCTATGCACCCTAGGGCTACGGTACAACACCTGGACTATACACGCTCTGATCATCGACCGCTGTTGTTGGACACTAACTATCAGCAGCAAATTATGAGACCAAATCGAAAGCACCGTTGCTTTGAGGCAAGATGGCTCCAAGAAAAAGAATTACGTGACCAGGTCTAGCAAGCATGCGACGAGGCAGGCTCATGTATTCCAACAGTAGGTGTTCTGACCAAATTATGAGTCTCTGCAATGTTGTTTACAAAGTTATCTTCAAGATGCTGGCTCTTAGGCTAAAGGAAATCCTCCCAGAAATTATTTTACCGATGCAAAGTGCTTTTGTACCGGGACGGTTGATCAGATAATGTCCTTGTTGCCTATGAGAGTATCCATGCAATCAAGAATAAGAGAGCAGGAGTATCCGGAACTTGTGCAATTAAACTGGATATGCATAAGGCATATGATAGGGTAGAGTGGATTTTCCTAGAGAATATGATGAAAGAGATTATGTATTGATGATAAGTGGATTTCATTAATGATGGCGTGTGTAACTTTAGTTAGGTACCAAGTGAGGTTCAATTTTGAGGAGAGCGATATGTTTACTCCAACAAGAGGTCTGCGTCAGGGGGATCCCCTCTCCCCATATTTTGTTTCTCCTATGTGCAGAGGGTTTATCCAGTCTTCTGTTGTATGAAGAAGAGGTTGGTGGCATCGATGGGATAAGGGTGTGCAGAAATGCACCGTCAGACTCAGATCTCCTTTTTGCTGACGATTCCTTTATCCTCATGAAAGCTGACACGAATAATGCAACCTCACTACAAAAAGCTTTGGATACTTATTGCGCAAATTCTAGTCACCAAGCCTCTCAAAGTCAAGTATTTTGTTCTCCCCAAATACTCATGTTTTGGTGAGAGCCGATGTTTGCCATATCATGCATATTGACACATAAGCTCTTTCTGATAAATATTTGGGACTGTCGGCTCTAGTGGGAGTGGATAGAAGTGATTGTTTTGAACACTTTGTTGAAAGGATTATCCAGCGAATTAATGTGTGGAAGGAGAAACAATTATCAATTGGGGGAAAAGAGATTTTATTAAAGGTTGTGGATCAAGCAGTCCCTGTTTATGCTATGTCTATTATTTGATTCCAAAAGGAGTTTGTAAACGTATGATGGATGCCATATCAAAATTCTGGTGGAAAGATGATGAGAATAGCAATAAAATGCATTGGTATGCATGGTGGAAATTATGCTACCCCAAGATAGAAGGAGGTATGGGATTCATGGACCTTAATTCTTTCATTCTTGCTATGTTGGCTAACCAAGTATAGTGATTGATCAAAGATCCCAACTCCATATGTGAACAAGTCTTAAGTGCAAAATATTACTCACATGGCGATATTTTGAAGGTGGGGACTAAGGCCGGATCTTCTTTTACATGGCAGAGTATAGTAGCCAGCCTTGCAACCTTCAAACGGGGAAACATTTGGAGGGTAGGAACAGGTGAGAAGATTAATATTTGGCAAGGTCCATGGGTTCCATGTAGTCCAAACAGGACGGAGGGAGCATAGTATATACAAAGGTTAGCGAGCTGATAAATCCTTTAACTGGCCATCGGGATGAAGAGCTTCTTACTAAACTGTTCGGCTGGTTTGATGTGAATCGGATCATGCAAATTCCGTTGCACTCTCAGGGTTTTGACGACTTCATTGCTTGGGGGGTTACTAAGCACGGGCACTACACGGTAAGGTCTGTATATCACTTAAAGTGGCGTCATCAATTTGGAGCATCTGCAGGTCAACTTGCCCTCCCTGGCTCATCAGGAGTTAATTCGGTCTGGAAAATTCTGTGGAAACTCAAGATACCGAGCAAAGTGAAGATTTTTTCTTGGCGGGTACTACATGGTATAATCCCTTTAAAATGCATTTGGCTAACCGTCATGTGGGAACGTCGTCCCAATGCCCATATGCATGCAGGGACCAGAAGATGTAAAGCACCTGCGTTTTCAGTGTCAAACGGCGAAGGACCTCTAGGCTACCCTTGGACTGCAAGCGATCATAGAAGATGCCCTTGACATCGACCGCAAGGGCTCCGATGTTTTGGAGTTTTTGCTCCGAGGCCAGGACAACCCGTATCAAGGCCTTGATGATGTGGGTGTTAAGAAGGTGATAATGATATCCAGTTGGTACTTATGGTGGATTAGAAGACGACGCACGAACGGCAAGGATGTTCCCCCAATATTCAAGTGTAAATTATCCATTCTGGCTATGGTATAAATTCGGCAAAAATAGCTAAGCCACTACCCTTTGACAAAAAGTGGAAGAGACGGGAACCTAGACATGTTAAATTAATGTGGATGCAACTTTCCATGAAGATGTATTATCTGGAGCGATTAGAGCTGTCATCAGAGATCATCAAGGCAATTTTGTGTGGGTTGTTGGAAAGTATATTCCATATGTTGGCTCAGTATCCATGGCAGAGACCCTAGCCATGAAGGAAGGATTACTTATGGTGGTTAAAATAGGATGCAGCTCTGGAATTGCTGAATCTAATTCCTTGGAAACTGTCCAAGCTTGCACAGGTGAAGACACTTGGTGGATGGAGACGGCTGCTATCTATGCAAATTGTGTTGATGCAGCAACTTCTATTAATAGTGTTACATTTAGTCATTGTTCGAGGGAAGCAAATAAAGTTGCCCATAAGCTAGCTAGAGTGTGTTATTTAGATCAAATCTCTTGTAATTGGGACGATGATCCCCCTAGGTTCCTGTTGAACACCATCATAAACGATATAACAGTGGTTTGAAGAGCTGCAAGTTTCGGGTGCATCCTTTTTTCTTACCCGATACTTAAAGAAACTGGAAGATTTTAATAAGACGGCTTGTATGTTTAATATATGATGGTTAACTTAGAAAAAACAGTTAATGTCAAACACTTACTATAAGTTTTTTCACCCCGGAGACCACGACCTTTTGATTTGGGCTTACGCATCTAGTCCCACACCGTACCTTAGCGTGGGGTATCTCTGGAACCATGCTGAAGCACATTATTATGGTAGTACGGTTATAGCTAGCTACCAATCGGCTGGAATGACAGCATCACAGCAGCAGGAAGCCGGTGCTTCGGGCCCGCTCGCCGTCTTCCTCCTCCTCCTCCTCCTCCTCTTGCTCACTGGTTGCCCCATTGTCCATGCCGCCGGCGCCGGAGCAGAGGCACGCCGCCAGCACTACATGGTCGTGCAAACCAGCTACCTGGAGCCGAAATCCATCTGCTCTGGCCTCAAGGGTACGTTTTGTTTCCATGATGCAAATGCGTTGGGTCATCCTCCATGGGCCTAATCAAGTACTAGTGTTTTGATTTTTCTTTGCCGCAGTGATTCCATCCGGCAAAGGGGCGTGGGTGCCGCTGCGCCGTCCGTATGGCCCGTGCTCTTCTCCGGCGAGCGCCCCGCCGCCGTCTCTGGTGGAGCTGCTCCAGTGGGATCGGGTGCGGACGGATTACGTGCGAAGAACGACCACGGGCGGCGACATGCTCGACCCAGACAACGCGCGCGTGGCGATGAGTCAGGTGGACTACAAACTGAAAGGGAGCTTCATCATCGGTTCCGGCGGCCGAAGACCGCGGTCCACGGCCGAGGACGGCGGCGACGACGCCATGTTTCTGTCCCAGACTATGGCCATCGACACGACCGTGGACGTCCCGTGGATCCAGTGCCTCCCTTGCCCCTTCCCGCAGTGCTACCCACAGCGGGACGCCTTCTTCGATCCCAAGAGGTCGAGCACCGCCGCGGCTGTCCGCTGCGGCTCCCGCGCCTGCCGCGCCCTCGGCGCCTTCGCCAATGGCTGCACCAAGAGCTCCAACAACTCCGCCGGCGAGTGCAAGTACCTGATCAATTACGGCGATAAGTGGGCGTCCGCCGGCACGTACATGACCGACACGCTGACACTCAGCCCCAGCATCACCTTCCTCAACTTCCGGTTCGGGTGCAGCCACGCCGTGCGCGGCAACTTCAGCAGCCAGACCTCCGGGACCATGTCGCTCGGCGGCGGGACCCAGTCGCTGATCGCGCAGACAGCCAACACCTTCGGCTATGCCTTCTCCTACTGCGTCCCGCAGTCGAGCGCCACCGGCTTCCTCTCCCTCGGCAGGCCGGTCGACGGCGCCTCCTCGTTCGTGACCACGCCGCTGCTCGGGAACGCCGCGTTCATCAACCCGAGCATATACATTGTGCGGCTGCAGGGCATCAACGTGGCCGGGCGGCGGCTCAACGTGCCGCCGGCCATATTCTCCGGCGGGACGGTCATGGACTCGAGCTCCATCGTCACGCAGCTGCCCCCTACCGCGTACCGCGCACTGAGGCGGGCGTTCACGAGGGCCATGACAGGGTACCCGAGGCGGCGCGGCCGAGTGGAGAACCTCGACACCTGCTACGACCTAGGGGGGTTCACCAATGTGACGGTGCCAGCAGTTTCCCTGGTGTTCGAAGGCGGCGCCGTCGTCAAGCTCGACCCGCCGGCCGTTTTGCTGGAAGGGTGCCTCGCTTTCACCGCCGTCAACACGGACTTCGCCCTCGGTTTCATGGGCAACGTGCAACAGCAGACGCAGGAGGTGCTCTTCGACGTCGACGCCGGGGTCGTCGGATTCCGCCGTGGGGCGTGCTAGCTAGCTGTTCAATCCATTAATTAGGGCGCACTGCCTGCCCACTCCATTAGGCTAATTGATTAGTATTGCACTGGCTTGCGTCACTAGCTAGCCAGCTACGTTGGTAAACGCACTACATGTTGTAATGTGCGCCACTCTATTACATCTAACATATATATTGTGCTACCAAAGTTGAAACATGGATAATTCATTTCATTCTAGTCTTGGATATGCATGTCGCACTCGCGCCACCGGAAAAATGTTCTACTGTAGCAAACAACCAATCTACGGATGGGGCATACTTAGTTTTTTTTAACACGAATAGGGTGCGAGAACAACCTACATATATTTCAGCTTGAGTAAAATCCATCGTTAGTACTTGAATTTGACATTATTTTTCAATAAGGTCATCCACCTTAGGAATACGCAATTTACGGTCACTAAATATGACGGATGTTTTATTATAGTCATTGGGTTTCTGTACAACTACGTATTTACCGACGGTTTGACCAGTCTACAATTATGATTTTTTGGCAAAAAATATTCCTTAACTAAAAATTATTTAATACATACCCCTAGGCCCACCAGGCAGCCTCCGACCTCCATGCAATCACCATTTTTAGAAAATCAATCAGGATAATGAGGCCCACATGTCAGTGTCTGCTTATTAGCAGCTAACAAACGCATTACCCCACTACGGGCTTGTTTGATTCATAGGATAGAAAAAGTATAGGAATAGGAAAAACATAGGACTGAGATGTCATGCCAATGTGAATCCTATAGGAAGAGAGATTTTGTTTGATGTGGCAAAGGAATTTTTCCATGAGGTGTGATCTAATGTTGTTTTCCTATAGGAATTGCACTACAAGATTCCTATAGGATTAATTCCTATGGGATGTGTTCCTATGAATCAAACACTAACATAGGAAAAAATCACATAGGATTCAAATCCTACACAATTCCTATGTAATTCCTATGAATCAAACAAGCCCTACATGTCTCCACTTAGAGCCTTGCATATGGCCAGTGGGCTTCGGACGGCCCCTGTCCCCGCTCTGCTTTGGTCCTGCCACCGTGTGACGCTGTCAGCCGCGGCGCATGGACAGACGAAATCGCTCCGCTTTTGCACGGTGTCAAATCGAGATTTTTCAGAAAATTTACAGCAGTAATTTCGATCTAAAAAGCTCACACAGATGGGAAACCAAATCGAATCACGGCGGCTCATAGCGATCTGTAAAAGCTACCAGTTGTGCACAAACATGCGCCGGGGATGCGCACGGGTGGCTGTTAAGATCTGCCGTGCATGTCACCGGTGCCAGGTCCGGCGACAGGACAAGGCGCCAGGTCCACCGCGACAAGGTTGCTGGAGCTGACTGCGCGCCGGCAAGGCAAGAGGGAGGTTCCACGCGACGTGGGAGTTGAAGGGCAAGGCCATCACGGCGGTTTGTCCGTTCCCGCCCTCCCTAGTTTCCGCTATGGCGGCGGCCATCGGCGTCCCGTAACGCCGGCGGCGACAGATAGGGCGGGACGAGGTGCTGGGATTTATTTGTATTTTTTAATTTGGTCCTTCTAGTTTCTATTATTTGAAAATAGTCTATATTTAATGGAAAAGGGGCTGACATATGGGATCCACTGAGGGTCACGTCGGCAAATACGTAGTTGTACAGAAGCCCAGTGACCATAATGAAACACCCGTCGTATTTAGTGACCGTAAATTGCGTATTTCTAAGGTCGATGATTGTATCGAAAAAGGATGCCAAGTTTAGGTACTAACCATGTATTTTACTCTTTCAGCTCAAAAACATTGTATATAGTGGATTACATATCCTAGATGTCGAGTTGAGTTGATTGCGACCATCACAGGACAAGAAATGATGTTATGAATTGTATTCCTGCAAGAACTAATAGGCTCTGATCACAGTGATATTTTGGCATGTTGTGCGCAGTTGTGTGCAACTCCATTTATCTCTCTGGATATATGGAACGTTGAAGCCAGCATTTTCTGAGCTAGATTCTGAAATTGTATAGCTTGCCTTCCGATTTTCCAAAACATGTTATGATCAGTAGCTCCAGGAGCTGTTGCTGCCTTTGCGAATGTCAAGTTATCCGTGAAGATGGTGGACTTGATCAGCACCATCGCCGAGGCAAAGTGGGCCACCAAAATCATCGCATGAGCTTCATCCTATAAAAGGGACGCCACATCCTTTCTAGACGCCATTATGAAAACATCTCGTCTTCCTTCCTGAAGAGTTTCCGCATAGTAGATCCCTATGCCTGTTGTAGCCAATGTGTCGTTGCTCCTCTTCTTGCATGCTGCATCTACATATATCTTGGGCCCTGTAAAATGAAAGTCAATGGGAACAGAGATGCTAGGATAGTTAGTGGGTGGAGACGTTTTCTTTGCTTGAATCAGCTGCTCCGACTCCAGATTATTAAGCAGAGCGTGAGTGTTGATTGCCACCTGCTGTGGGGTAGTCTTCTTCCTGCAAAACAACTGGTCGTTTGTAACATCCCCGGTCACTTCGGACCGACGACTGTCACTTCTGATAGCTCAATAGGATCTGTAGACTAACCCCATAGACCAACACTAGTCTTTTCTGCGCACTTTGTCCTCACTCGTGCGCACCCGATACCCACTTCCCGGTCGGTCTCTCATCCTAGAATTTCTCTAGGCCAAGCACACTTAACCTTAGAGTTTTTTTCGAATGAGCTTCCGGAAAAGAAGTTGCAACTTGTTGGTATGGGTTTCCTATCAATCCTATTGAGCCATGCGCCATGGTCTCACATACACCCACCCTTAGAAGATCAACGTCCTCGTCGATCAACCACAAGCCAGGAACGTCCCCTCTTGGCACATGTTTGTGCGTCCAGTGTCGGCACATTGCCATGCCGTGTTTACTCCGGGCCACATGCTCCATGCTACACATGTCCGCCACTGACCCGCACACGCCAGTGTAACCGTGAGGGTCGGCTCTGATACCACTTCTAACACCCCCGGTCACTTCGGACCGACGGCTGTCACTTATGGCAGCTCAATAGGATCTCTAGACTAACCCCACAGACCAACACTAGTCTTTTTTGCGCACTTTGTCCTCACTCGTGCGCACCTGGTACCCACTTCCCGGTCGGTCACCCATCCTAGAATTTCTCTAGGCCAAACACGCTTAACCTTAGAGTTCTTTTCGAATGAGCTTCCGAAAAAGAAGTTGCAACTTGTTGATATGGGTTTCCTATCAATCCTATTGAGCCATGCGCCAGGGTCGCACATCGTTCCTAGCTTTCCAGATGCACCCGAGGAAAGTGAACAGAAAATTAAGGCTCATAATCAGATGATTTTGACTTAAGAGGTTCAGGATAATCTGAGATATGCCATGTGAATGTGCAACCAGGATTTCATACTTGATGAAGCAAGGAGGCAAGAACCAAGTAGCTTTTGCAAAGGGACATAGGAATAAGAGGTGCATGTCAGTTTCAGGAATATCACATCTGCAACATACCTTTGCAATGTGCAACGAGAACTCAAAGGCCCTATCTCCCGTGGCAAGGGCATGCCTAAGAAGTCTCCAAGCAAAGGTTTTAACCCTGGGGATCATCTTTTTGCATTTCCAAACTTGCTTCATGATTGTTTTGTTAGATTCTAAAACCTATTCTGGGCAAGGTGTACTCGTGTTAAAAAGCCAGAGCAAACAAGTTTTGTATGTAGATTTGGAATTACATTTCCCATTTGGCGTTGGTTTCCAATAGAGGATGTCATCCTCATTTGAGGGAACAACAAGCATGTTTTTGATGGCATGTGCAGTGCAGCTGTGAAACAAAGAATCAATTAAGGTGATGTTCCAGTTTTTAGTACAAGGTGACCAAAATTGGTTAATAGTGGCTGGGTAGCTGAAGCCAGGTTGTTGAATAATGAGGTTGTCATAAATATTTTCCCATCCATAAAACCAAGTTGTGCTCCATATAGAGGAATTACCATTGCAGACTTGATAAGAAGAGTTGGTACGAAGCAGATGAATCACTTTAAAAACCGAGGACCAAAAACCAAATTTTGGGATGTTCCTATTGGCCCTCTAGATCGAAGAGTGTGATAAATATTTGGCCCCAAGTACGCCCTGGAGAAAATAGTTTGGCTTCTTGGATATTCTCCAGGCAGTAGAAAGGATAAGGCCTATGTTGGTGTCTTGCAAATTACGCACACCTAAACCTCCTTCAGTTTTTGGATCACAGATGTTTTTCCAGGCAGTGAGGAAGAGAGCTTTGGTATTGAGTTCCGAGGAGGTACCTATCCACCAAAAGACTCTGATGGTGTCCTGAAGATTTTTCAGGAGCTTTTTGGAAAAAATGATGTTGGACATGTAGTAGACATGGATAGTTGAAATAACCGAATTAATGAGCTCCAACCTAGCATCATGGGAAAGAGATTTTGCTTTGTAGGTGGAGATCTTGGATCTAAACTTTTGAATGATAAAGCTGTAAGCCTCACTTATGTTCTTTGCAGGAAGAATAAGAGGATGGACCAGGTGGGTGAAATTCTCATCAATGGTAGGGATAGGAAATATTTGAGTAATATCATTAGCAGTAGAGGGTCCCACCTTCTTACTAAAGATAATACCTGATTTGCCCTAGTTAGGAATCTGACCTGAAGTAGTACATAAATCCATGAGAATGTTACTGATAGCATGTGCTTCCTGAGTAGTAGTGTCTGTCCCACAGACCACCAGATCGTTTGCAAAAAGAAGAGAATGAATTGGGGGCACATGGGCCCAAGAGAGATTCTTGCAAGATTAGAAGCAGATAGAGCATTTGACAAAGCAATAGAGAGTTCATTAATAGCAATAATAAATAAATATGGAGACAAAGGGCATCCTTGTCGTATTCCCCTGGAGCTGACAACGATTTTCATAATTTTGCCCATTTATGATAATAGAGAAATCAGGAGTGGAAATACAAGCATGCACCAACCTAATGAAATGACCATGCAGTCCTTTACGAGGAAGGACTTTGTAGATAAAGTTCCATTCTAGTCTATCAAAAGCTTTAGCAAGGTCAATTTTAAGCATGAAATATTTATTCTTACAAGATGAGAGGCCAAAGGAATGGGTGATTTCCTGAGCTACAATGAAATTGTCACTAATTCTTCTACCACCAATAAAAGCCTGCTAGGAAGGGTGGATGAAGTCAGGGAGATGAGGTTTTAATCTATTGTCCACACATTTAGCAATAATTTTGTAGATGACATTGCAGAGACTAATGGGCATGTAGTCCGTAGGAACAATATGGACAAGTTTTTAGGAATTAGGGCAATATCAGTGTCACTAATATGTTCAGGGAGAATACCAGTGACAAAGAAATTTTGCACTAAATTTGTGACAACATTACCAATCCAAGACCAAGTTGCTAAGTAGAACTCTACGTTAAAACCATCTGGACCAGGATAGGCATTACGTTTCATATCATTAAGGACACCCCAGATTTCCTCTTTCTCCGGGGTGGAGTAGGTTGCATCATTAGGCATAGGATCATTGTAGCATCCCAGTTGTCTAACCCCTGTAATGCTACATGTCATAATAATAAAATGGGCCACTTCCAACATATAATTGTTGCATCATCATCATATCATGCTCATACCATCATACCACCTTGCCTTTAAGCATCATATAAAACCTTTCTTGTTTGGTTCTTATCTCATGTGCATGATTAATTGTATTTGCCTCTTGATATTGAATTTGGGTCTTGATAAATTGTTAAATGCCCAAGTTGAGTTGGGGGCATCTCTCTTTTTGACTCCACCACCTTATCTTTCACCACCTTATAATTCCACCATCCAATAATATGGGCTTGGCTTTTTATTGAGTTATCCCTAGCCCATGTTGTTGGTTGGATCCACCCTAATCTTTGCTTGGCCTTGTCCACATTTTGGAATGGAGATGAATAGTGCCATATTAATATCCTTGTTCTCACAAGGATAATTGTGGCATTAATTATCTTGCATGGGCCATGCAATAGCCACCTTTTTCCTAGTATTTGGTTTTTGCTTGTTTTCTAAATGAACCACTCCTTCCTTGCTTGATCTTGTTTTGGTAGTGTTAAACCCTCTCCCTCTTTTCCCTTTAGCTAAACCATACCCCATGTCCCATGCACACACTTGTGCTAATGGGGCATGCACCTCCCCCCTTCTCTTTGGATCTTGCTTGTTCCTTGCTTGGATAATGCATGGGCCAAAGGAGGACACACCACCACATGGCCATCTCCCTCTTCCCCTTTTTCTTGCTTGATCTTGCTTTGAGCTTGTACATGAAGCTTGCTTGATCCACCTTAGTACCACCACCCCCTTTCTTACCCTCTTAGCAATCTCTAAAACCACCCCATGCCTCTCTCTTTTCTATCCTAAACCAAAACCCTAATTACATCTATCCTAAAACTAAACCTAACCTAAACCCTAACCTAAACACAAACCTAAACTACCTTTATCCTCTAACCAAACCTAGCTACCATCTACCCCTCTCCCTCTCCCCTTCTAGCTTCCATACATGTCCTTCACACCCCACCCCAGCTCGCCCTTGCCCTCTTCCATGCAGGCCCCATCCCAGCACCCTCCTAGCTGGCCCCAGCTCGCCACTCCCCCTCTCTCTACCTGCCCCACACGCTCAAGCACCCTCCTAGCTAGACCTAGCCCGACCATCCCCTCTCCCTCTTTCCTCACCGCCCGCCCTACCCCACACTGCGACCACCCATGCCTTACCCCACCGGCCTCACCCCCCTCTGGTGACCTGCCTTGCTTTGGCCCGGAGCACGTGAGCAGGAGTTGGCGGCGCCACCACCGCTACCCCTCCCCCACGCTAGCCTCCTCCCCCTGGCGTTCTTATCCCCTCTCTCCCCCTCTCAGCGCGCCCCAGATCCGCCCCAGAGTCCTGCCTCGCTTGCCCTGCCCCCTCCTCCTCCGCAGAACCCCAACGCCGGCCACCGTCGGACCCTCGCTCGCGAGCACGTTCCAGGAGACCAGCGCGGAGCCGAGGATGCCGCGGTAGCTCGGGAGGTCCCCGACGTCGCCACGGAACACGGAGCAAGGAGGAGACGGACCAGCTCGCCGGAACCTGCCGAGCCCGAGCCGGAAACCCTAGCCGACGGAGCTTCTGCCTCGCCGCTGATCTACCGCTCCTCTGCTCGATCTGACCACGCCACCGAGCCCGCGGTGAGTCCCTGGTACTCCTAGACAACGCCCCGTCCTGGTTCGCTTCCTGGTTGCACGGGACACGGCGTCGAACACCCTCGGTGCACGGTGTAGTCTTCGCCGTCGTCTGCTCTAGCGCGCGCCCACACCCTAGCTAGCCGCCAACCTCCCTCCTAGCACCAACCCCGAGCCTACCGTAGCGGCAGCCACCCTCGCTCGCGGCCGCTAGGTCCCTGGTTCGAGCCCGCCTCGCCGCGCGTTCGCTGTTGCTTTTTGTCTGAGGCAGAGGAAGAAGCACAGTAGCCGCGGGCGTCACTTTGCGCAACCCCCCCCCCCAAACTTTTTAGCAACCCGCGGTCCCAAAGGGCCCTCTGTCTGTGTCTATGCATTTTTGCTAAGAGGCTCCTGGATTCTTCTGTAATAAACCCGCGGTCCAGCTCTGTTCCAGACGCTGGCGCGTGGGCCGCAGAACCCAAGGGCCCACCTGTCAGTGACCAGAGCGGGTTAGGCTGAGTAAGAAACGTTTCAGAACTGTTTAAAATTCAAAACCTGTTTAATTAAATTCAAAATTCAAATTCTATTCAGTTTTAAATAACTTTTTACTTGTAAATCCAAATTGCACAAATAATATATGTTTTGGATTCAGCAAGATGAGAGGAATTCAAATATGCCATCCATTTTGACTTTTGCACCAGTAAAATTCCAAGTTTAATTAAATTACAACTATTGCCACTAGAATTTAATAA
The DNA here is from genome assembly GCA_030063025.1 of Avena longiglumis. Lineage (NCBI taxonomy): Eukaryota > Viridiplantae > Streptophyta > Magnoliopsida > Poales > Poaceae > Avena > Avena longiglumis. Next base: position 12,809,865 of record CP125977.1, on the reverse strand, counting down.
TTTAATAACTTTTGTTTAAAAACTCCAAATTTAGCAAATGAGTAGTCTAAAATGATCAGCTCGACGAGACCTTTCTGTTTATGCTATCCATGACTTCAATTGCAGCATGCATCATATAAATATATATGGAACAACAACTGTTATGGCAACAAATGTGATTCTAAAACCCAACTAAATGTTATTTTCTGTCCTCCACACCTCACCCTTGCCATGCTACCTTACTTGCCATGTAAATTGTGCATCATTCATCATGGCATGATTGTTTGATTGACGCATCTAATTCATATGCTTGTGCTCTATATTCATGTTGGCCTTGTTTGTTTGGTTTTTCGGATAGACACCGGGGATTGTATCAAGAGAACCAGAGCACTACCAGAACCGTCCTTTGCTTCATCGAGATACCAGCAAGCACTACCACATGCTTGCATACATACGATACCTATTGCCTCTATCTTATTCCTGCATCATTGAGTCGCGATTGCATTAAATTGAATCCCAAGTATGCATAGCCTTTACTTTTATATACCAAGCTTGTTTCCTCCATCCCATGAGCCACTACTATAGGAGTTGTTTGAGCCATGCGAGTCGAGAACAACATGTAGGGTTTGTGAGTCGATGAACAATGAGGTACCTAAACAACTTAACTTTGAGTAGTTGGGATAACTAAAGAAAGTGGCACGGTGAGCAATATCATTATTTGGTTTTCCTGCTCACTTGTGTCCGTAAGACCCAGTACTTGATTCCTGTTCCTTGATTTATCGCGCTATCCACATCCGGAGGTATATGGGACCCCCAGGCGAGCTTGATTCCGTCTTATTTCTTGGGGCCACAAACTAGTTTGAGGTTTTATTTACGATCCTACTTATGCCATGATTTCTTGTTTATTTACGATTGTGCGAGTCTTGCACTGCTGTCTTAGGTAAGCGGAGTGATTACGATATCGACACCCCGAGTTTCGGGTTCCCGATCGCTTCTGACCATTGGCGCTAACCTTGAGTCCGTCTCGAGCTTGCTTACCGTTCGGGATCTACTCAAAGGGTGGCCCCAAAATATTTCTGAATCTTGTGATTGTTCGATCGTGAAAGCCTCGTTGGGTTTTGATTTGGTTTTTCCGAGGTTGATCGGCGTGTGTTGCTATTGGTGCACCCGGGTAAAACTTTCTAAAAGCCGTGTCCGCGGATATGGACGACTTGGAGCACAGTTTCTTGATCATAGACAAGCATAACTAAAGTACCGCCTTTAATCTGACTAAAGTAACTTGACTAGTAAATAGTGCAATACTCATGGAATGGTTAATAAAATTTGCCAACGGATGGGGGGTTGTTCGTCCGTTTCCTTGTTGGTAAGCAGGGAGGAGGATGGATCGGATGAGATTACCATTATAAGCTTGTACTTAAATTCACGGACATCCGTCTATCATTGGTTAGGCGGATGGTTAGCGTATCTGTAGAATTGCTAGGGTTTATCTTTTGCTGCAATTCGTCACCCAGTTGTGTCCCTTTAGAGGCATTAAGACTTGCTGAGTACCCTTAGGGTCTCACACGATAAATTCTTGATTCAGATGAACAGGTACCTTCTCAGGACGGATACTGGGTGGAAGAAGCCGATGATGTGGGCAACGATCATTCGGTGTAGAGATTCCGGGAACGGGGATCCATGAGACCTGTAGCGGGGATGTGCTTATTTTTCTCTGGCATCTTATGCCGATTTGCTTCTTATCCGTACTCGGATCTTGTTTGCCGCTTCCGCATGATACTCTGATGTGTGTTGTATGAGGAGTTATCCTAAAATATAGATTTATCTAGGTCATTTGAATCTTGCCGTATGGCGTTGGTATATTTCCTTTCTTTCTAGATGGTGTGGCTCTGATGTACTCTTGTATGGTGGCTTGCATACATACCCACTTGTGTACGTAGTTGATCCCTTCGCTCGCCGCGTCCAGACAGTCCCGTTGAGAGGATAGTGGTTGGGACGTCTGAAAGGACTACCGGTGAGTGGCTTTTGGGGCCCCAGTACTATTTCAACCACTATCACTCATCCAGGCTTGTATCTAGGGCGTAGTTCACCGAGGTAGTTACAATTGGTATCGAGCCATCCCGACCTTGAGGTTTCAGCCAAGCAGTCGTTGTCGGTCTAGCAAATATTTTGAGTAGTTATGTATATTAGGGAAAAACAAAAGCGAGTAGGACTGCTTCCATTTTTCTTCTTACCCTCCCACCCACCCTTTTACGGTAAGGAAGTGCAACGTTTTCAATCCTCTTCTCAAAGTTCAAACTAGGATTCACGTGTTCTGGGTTTCCGTAGTACCATAGGTTGTGTGTGTGTGTGTGTGTAATCCCTTGTCTATCTGTTGCATCCAAGTTGTTATCTTATCTGCCTTTGGTTATCAACTGTTGGTACATTCCATACCGACAGGCTTATGCAACCGACGTAATCTATCTTCCTCTTGTATCCGACGCTATCTTGTTTGGGGTGTTCGTTTCCGTAGTGACCAATCTTTAGGTTTCGTCGTGAGAAGAAGGGGTTAGGATATGTGTTCCACTTGTTCATGTGCGGAGTAATGATTTGAGTGCGGGATGGAGTCGCGACCATACCACTACTTGTATCATTCGCTTTTGTATATTGAATTGGTAGAGTCACTAATCTTGATTCGTTAAGTAATTTTGCGCATCTATTGGTATTTTAATGCCGAAATTTGTGGAAAATTTTTCTTGATATGTTTGTGTACCACACTCCTTTTCAGTCGTGTGCGATATGCTTAATATCTTTGAGGTGCTATGAACTTTGTTGATATTTTTATATCATCTCAGTAAATTGTATCCTTTAATCTTGGTTAAATCCATCTTGGTACTATTTTGGATTATTATCATCTTCCATTATAGTACTGACTTGAGTTTTATATCAATGACAGGATGGCTCCCCATGGGGAGGAGGACATTCCTCGAGGCTGGGCTCATTTGTCAAGCATAGCTAATGCTCTGGCAGCCATGCAAGAGAACCAACAGCGCTTCGAGGAGAGCGTCAGAAGGAATGAGTTCGCTCCACTTCCTCCACCTCCCAAGCGTGGTGACATCAAGAGCTTCCTCAAGTTCAACCCTCGCCAGTTCGACGTGTCTGACCGACCTCTTGATGCGGATGATTGGCTGCGCGAGATCTCAAGGTTGCTCGAGACTAGCGATGTTCGAGCAGAGTGGGTCAAGTGTGCTACTCACCTTCTCAAGGAGACGCAGCTCTTTGGTGGGAAAACTACTTGAAGGCAAGATGCCTTTGGGTTCCAGCCAACTTGGGAGAGGTTCACCGCAGCTTTCAAAGAACAGTTTCTCTCAGAGATTGTGATGGAAAGGATGAAGGAGGCTTTCCTCAACCTGAAGCAGGGAAATGATAACGTCAACACCTACATCAGGAACTTCATGAACCTGTCTCGCTATGGTGGTGATGAGGTATGTCGATGACAAGAAAAGCGAAAAGATTCGTGCAAGGGCTCAATGCGTCGATCAAGTATGCAATCACGCATGCAAGACCGGCAACCTTCTGGAGCTACTGACACAAGACCTTGCAAGAGGAGGCAAGTAGGCGGATGTTCGAGTCCAAGAAACATAACAGGATGCATCAAGCTCTGCAGTTATGGCAGCTCCTTCTAAGCGGCGTGTCTGGGTTCCTAACACCCCACCGTCGCTTCCGGCTCCACCAAGACCTGCGAGTTTCACGTCAAGGCCACCAAACTTCACCACTGCGGCTTCCAGGGGCTACAACAACCCTTACCTCGAGCGCTGGCGGAGTCCCCGCTACTGCTCCATGTCCGGTGGTGCAGCTACACGTGTGGAGATCTGGACATCCACACTGGGCATCCATTGAAGAACAAAGCTCTCCTCAACCCCGCCAAGATCTGCGACAAGCTCTCCTTGTTCGTGCGCCACCTCGGGCTCTCAACATCAACACTAAGCCCGGTCTGCGGTTGTTCGTGCTAACGTCAATGCCTCTAAAGCTGAGCTCGCACCTGGAGTTGTCATGGGTATGCTTTCAGTTAACTCAGTCCCTGCACGAGTTCTCTTTGATTCTGGTGCATCGCATTCTTTTGTGTCACACAAGTTTGCAGACGACAATGAGTTAGTCTTGGTTCCTCTCAAAAAGCGGTTAATGGTTCTTTCTCCTGGAGCAACAATGGCAGCTGCTCAAATCAGCCATGGCAACCAAGTTGAGATTGGTGGTTCTTCATTCTTGGCTTCTTTGATTGTTACGGCAACTCGACATTGATGTCATCTTGGGCATGGATTGGTTGACAAATGCAGCTGTGATTGATTGTCTTTGACGCTCGGTGTCTCGAAGATCCTGAAGGCCATCTAGTCTTTTCTCCAAGTTTGACTCCTGCTGTCCAGCTCTATTCCTTGGCTGCCCTGAATGATGATGCTATGGAAGCTATTCAGAAGGTACCCGATGGTCCGTGAGTTCCGGATGTCTTTCACGAAGAGTTGCTGGGTATGCCTCCGGATCGCGAGGTTGAATTCGTGATCGAGCTTGAACCGAACGACTCCTATCTCCAAGAGGCCATACAAGATGGGTCCTTACGAGTGGTGAACTCAAGCGACAACTTGATGAACAAGAGAAGTTGGGTTTCATTCAAGATAGCACTTCTTCTTGGGGTAGTCCAACAATCTTCGTGAAGAAGCGATGAACCGATAGGCTCTGTGTTGACTACGGGCTTTAAATGCTAAAACCATCAAGAACAAATATCCTCTTCCTCGGATAAATGATCTATTTGATCGGTGGCGGGCTGTGGTGTTCTCTAAGCTAGACCTCGAAGTGGTTATCACCAAATCAAAATTCGCAAAGAGGATGTGCCCAAGACAGCTTTCACCACTCGCTATGGCTTGTATGAATACACTGTCATGTCTTTCGGTCTCACCAACGCACCTGCTACCTTTTCGAGGCTGATGAACTCCGTTTTCATGGAGTACCTGGACAAGTTTGTGGTGGTATACCTGGATGACATTCTGGTTTATTCCAAGTCCAAGGAGGAGCATGAGGAGCACCTGCGGTGTGTTCTGAACAAGCTTCGTGAGAACCTTGTATGCAAAGTTCTCAAAGTGTGAGTTCGGCTGCACAAGTAACATACTTGGGTCATGTTATCTCGCCAAGGGCATTGCAGTTAACGGAAACCGTGAAGACAATAGTTGAATGGCTTCCTCGCTAATGTCAAGGAAGTGCGGAGTTTTCTCGGCTAGCTATTGCCGTCTTTGTGCAGAACTTCTCAAGATAGCAAAGCCTCTTACCGATCTCCTCAAGAAAGGCAAGAAGTACTGTGGACACACCTTGCCAAGAAAGTTTTGAGACACTCAAAGAGAAGCTCACTTCCACACCAGTCTTGGTTCCTCCAGATACATCTAAGCCTTTCCAGATCTTCTGCGATGCCTCTTTGCAAGGATTGGGTGCGGTCCTTATGCAAGAGAGACAGGTGGTTGCTTATGCTTCTCGTCAGTTGAAGACGCATGAGGTCAACTATCCCACGCATGACCTTGAGCTAGCAGCAGTGGTCTTTGCTTTGAAGCTATGGAGGCACTACTTGCTTGGTAACCGTTGTGAGATCTTCTCGGACCACAAGAGTTTGAAGTATATCTTCACTCAACCGGATCTCAACCTACGGCAGAGGAGATGGATTGAAGCAATCAATGACTTCGATGTGACCATCAACTACACTCCAGGCAAAGCAAATGTCATGGCAGATGCGCTTAGTCGTAAAGCTTATGTCAACAACCTCATGGTAGAAGAGCAGTAGCCTCTCTTGTGCGAGGAATTCCGTCAGCTGAACCTGGAAATTGTGGAACAAGGACATCTCCTGAACCTTCTGGCTACTCCTCTCTTGGAAGAACAGATTCGTTCTCGTCAGCTTGGTGATCCGCACACAAGAAAGCTCATCTCTAAGCTTGGCACTCCGAAGTATGAATCCTTCCATGTTGATGATCAAGGCTCGCTCTTCTTTGATCACCGGATGTTTGTTCCAAACTATCCGGGTCTGAGAGACCAAGTTCTCAAGGAGGCACATGAGTCGGTTCTTTCGATCCATGCTGGCAGCACAAAGATTTACATGGACTTGAAAACACAATCTTGGTGGCACAGGTTGAAAAGGTATTGTGCTAAGTACGTCTCGAATGTGATGTCTCGTAGAGAGTCAAGGCTGTTCATAAGAAACCATTTGGTCTTCTACAGCCATTGCAACCTCCAGAGTGGAAATGGGAGAAAGTTGAGATGGACTTCATCACTTGGCTTTCCAAGGTCGCAGAAGCAACAATGCAATTTTGTTGTCATCGACAGGCTTTCCAAAGTGGCACACTTCTTCCCGATCAAAGAAACAATTTACGGACTTGATTGGCTGAGCTCTATATCAACAGATTGTCTCTTTGTATGGGGTTCCACTTGAAATCAGTTCGACCGTGGGAGCATCTTCACCTCAAAGTTCGGGAGTTTCCAAAAAGCTTTGGGAACAAAGTTGAACTTCAGCACTGCTTACCACCCTCAGTCTCAAGGACAAGTGGAGAGGATCAATCAGATTCTCGAGGACATGCTTAGAGCTTGCGTCATCTCGTTTGGCATGAAGTGGGAGGAATGCCTTCCATATGCTGAATTCTCCTACAACAACAGCTTCCAGAAGAGTCTGAAGATGGCACCATTCGAGGCTCTATATGGACGCAAGTGCAGAACTCCCATTGGTTGGTCAGGTGCAGGAGAAAGAATCTGGTTTGGCCACGACATTGTAACCCAAGCGAGAGGAGAAGGTGCATATCATTCGGAGAACACGAAGATTGCTCAAAGTCGTCGAAGAGCAACTATGACAGAAGCACACAGATATGGTATATGCCTGGTGATCTCGTCTACCTTCGTGTCACTCCCATGAGAGGAACACACCGCTTGGTATCAAAGGAAAGTTGGCTCCTAGATACATCGGTCCTTTCAAGATACGTGGTAGAAGAGGAGAAGTTGCTTATGCACTTGAGCTTAGGAAAAACTCAAAGTCCATGATGTTTTCCACATCTCTCAGCTCAAGAAGTGCTTCAAAGACCCCGCAAGACCGTGGATCATGAGCTAATCGACCTCCAAGAAGATCTCTCTTATCAGAACACCCACCAAAATCCTCGAGACCGCGAGCGAAGGACTCGCAACAAGTCCATCAAGTTACGCAAGGTGCGGTGGTCACACCATTACATTGAGGAAGCCACATGGGGCGTGAAGATGAACTCCGTGTCAACCATCCTTCTCTCTTTGTATCTTCTTCTTCTTCCTAGAATCTCAAGGCGAGATTCTGTTTAGTGGGAGAGTTGTAGCATCCCAGTTGTCTAACCCCTGTAATGCTACATGTCATAATAATAAAATGGGCCACTTCAACATATAATTGTTGCATCATCATCATATCATGCTCATACCATCATACCACCTTGCCTTTAAGCATCATATAAAACCTTTCTTGTTTGGTTCTTATCTCATGTGCATGATTAATTGTATTTGCCTCTTGATATTGAATTTGGGTCTTGATAAATTGTTAAATGCCCAAGTTGAGTTGGGGGCATCTCTCTTTTTGACTCCACCACCTTATCTTTCACCACCTTATAATTCCACCATCCAATAATATGGGCTTGGCTTTTTATTGAGTTATCCCTAGCCCATGTTGTTGGTTGGATCCACCCTAATCTTTGCTTGGCCTTGTCCACATTTTGGAATGGAGATGAATAGTGCCATATTAATATCCTTGTTCTCACAAGGATAATTGTGGCATTAATTATCTTGCATGGGCCATGCAATAGCCACCTTTTTCCTAGTATTTGGTTTTTTCTTGTTTTCTAAATGAACCACTCCTTCCTTGCTTGATCTTGTTTTGGTAGTGTTAAACCCTCTCCCTCTTTTCCCTTTAGCTAAACCATACCCCATGTCCCATGCACACACTTGTGCTAATGGGGCATGCACCTCTACACCCCCCCCTTCTCTTTGGATCTTGCTTGTTCCTTGCTTGGATAATGCATGGGCCAAAGGAGGACACACCACCACATGGCCATCTCCCTCTTCCCCTTTTTCTTGCTTGATCTTGCTTTGAGCTTGTACATGAAGCTTGCTTGATCCACCTTAGTACCACCACCCCCTTTCTTACCCTCTTAGCAATCTCTAAAACCACCCCATGCCTCTCTCTTTTCTATCCTAAACCAAAACCCTAATTACATCTATCCTAAAACTAAACCCTAACCTAAACCCTAACCTAAACACAAACCTAAACTACCTTTATCCTCTAACCAAACCTAGCTACCATCTACCCCTCTCCCTCTCCCCTTCTAGCTTCCATACATGTCCTTCACACCCCACCCCAGCTCGCCCTTGCCCTCTTCCATGCAGGCCCCATCCCAGCACCCTCCTAGCTGGCCCCAGCTCGCCACTCCCCCTCTCTCTACCTGCCCCACACGCTCAAGCACCCTCCTAGCTAGCCCTAGCCCGACCATCCCCCTCTCCCCTCTTTTCCTCACCTGCCCACGCCCTACCCCACCTGCCTGCGACCCTGCCCATGCCTTACCCCACCTGCCAGCCTCACCCCTGCCCTCTGGTGACCTGCCTTGCCTGGCCTGGCCGCAGGAGCACGTGAACAGGAGTTGGCCGACGCCACCCTGCCAGCTACCCCCTCCCCCACGCTAGCCTCCTCCCCCTGGCGTTCTTATCCCCTCTCACCCCCTCTCAGCGCGCCCCAGATCCGCCCCAGAGTCCTGCCTCGCTTGCCCTGCCCCCTCCTCCTCCGCAGAACCCCAACGCCGGCCACCGTCGGACCCTCGCTCGCGAGCACGTTCCAGGAGACCAGCGCGGAGCCGAGGATGCCGCGGTAGCTCGGGAGGTCCCCGACGTCGCCACGGAACACGGAGCAAGGAGGAGACGGACCAGCTCGCCGGAACCTGCCGAGCCCGAGCCGGAAACCCTAGCCGACGGAGCTTCTGCCTCGCCGCTGATCTACCGCTCCTCTGCTCGATCTGACCACGCCACCGAGCCCGCGGTGAGTCCCTGGTACTCCTAGACAACGCCCCGTCCTGGTTCGCTTCCTGGTTGCACGGGACACGGCGTCGAACACCCTCGGTGCACGGTGTAGTCTTCGCCGTCGTCTGCTCTAGCGCGCGCCCACACCCTAGCTAGCCGCCAACCTCCCTCCTAGCACCAACCCCGAGCCTACCGTAGCGGCAGCCACCCTCGCTCGCGGCCGCTAGGTCCCTGGTTCGAGCCCGCCTCGCCGCGCGTTCGCTGTTGCTTTTTGTCTGAGGCAGAGGAAGAAGCACAGTAGCCGCGGGCGTCACTTTGCGCAACCCCCCCCCCCAAACTTTTTAGCAACCCGCGGTCCCAAAGGGCCCTCTGTCTGTGTCTATGCATTTTTGCTAAGAGGCTCCTGGATTCTTCTGTAATAAACCCATGGTCCAGCTTGTTCCAGACATTTGGCCGTGGCCATAGAACCAAGGGCCCACCTGTCAGTGACCAGAGCGGGTTAGGCTGAGTAAGAAACGTTTCAGAACTGTTTAAAATTCAAAACCTGTTTAATTAAATTCAAAATTCAAATTCTATTCAGTTTTAAATAACTTTTTACTTGTAAATCCAAATTGCACAAATAATATATGTTTTGGATTCAGCAAGATGAGAGGAATTCAAATATGCCATCCATTTTGACTTTTGCACCAGTAAAATTCCAAGTTTAATTAAATTACAACTATTGCCACTAGAATTTAATAATTTAATAACTTTTGTTTAAAACTCCAAATTTAGCAAATGAGTAGTCTAAAATGATCAGCTCGAGACCTTTCTGTTTATGCTATCCATGACTTCAATTGCAGCATGCATCATATAAATATATATGGAACAACAACTGTTATGGCAACAAATGTGATTCTAAAACCCAACTAAATGTTATTTTCTGTCCTCCACACCTCACCCTTGCCATGCTACCTTACTTGCCATGTAAATTGTGCATCATTCATCATGGCATGATTGTTTGCTTGACGCATCTAATTCATATGCTTGTGCTCTATATTCATGTTGGCCTTGTTTGTTTGGTTTTTCTCGGATAGACACTGAGCAGGGATTGTATCAAGAGAACCAGGAGCACTACCCAGAACCGTCCTTTGCTTCATCAGAGATACCAGGCAAGCACTACCACATGCTTGCATACATACAGTACCTATTGCCTCTATCTTATTCTTGCATCATTGAGTCGCGATTGCATTAAATTGAATCCCAAGTATGCATAGCCTTTACTTTTATACCCCACCAAGCTTGTTTCCTCCATCCCATGAGCCACTACTATAGGAGTTGTTTGAGCCATGCGAGTCGAGAACAACATGTGTAGGGTTTGTGAGAGTCTGATGAACAATGAGGTACCTAAACAACTTAACCTGAGTAGTTCTGGGATAACTAAAGAAAGTGGCACCGGTGAGCAATATCTGCTATTTGGTTTTTCCTGCTCACTTGTGTCCCGTAAGACCCCGAGTACTTGATTCCTGTTCCTTGATTTATCGCGCTATCCACATCCGGAGGTATATGGGACCCCCCAGGCCGAGCTTGATTCCGTCTTATTTCTTGGGGCCACAAACTAGTTTGAGGTTTTATTTACGATCTGCATTTATGCCATGATTTTGTTTTATTTACGATTGTGCGAGGTACCTTTGATCGCTTAGGTAAGCGGAGTGATTACGCTGTATCGACACCCCGAGTTTTCGGTTCCCGCCATGACCATTGGCGCTAACCTTGAGTCCGTCTCGAGCTTGCTTACTTGCTATGGATCTACTCAAAGGGTGGCCCCTGAAATATTTCTGAATCTTGTGATTGTTCTCGTGAAAGCCTCGTTGGGTTTTGATTTGGTTTTCCGAGGTTGATCGGCGTGTGTTGCTATTGGTGCACCGGCCGGTAAAACTTTCTAAAAGCCGTGTCCGCGGATATGGACGACTTGGAGCACAGTTTCTTGATCATAGACAAGCATAACTAAAGTACCGCCTTTAATCTGACTAAAGTAACTTGACTAGTAAATAGTGCAATACTCATGGAATGGTTAATAAAATTTGCCAACGGATGGGGGGTTGTTCGTCCGTTTCCTTGTTGGTAGCGAGGAGGAGGATGGATCGGATGAGATTACCATTATAACTGTTGTACTTAAATTCACGGACATCCGTCTATCATTGGTTAGGCGGATGGTTAGCGTTATCTGTAGAATTGCTAGGGTTTATCTTTGCTGCAATTGCGTCACCCCAGGTTGTGTCCCCTTTAGAGGCATTAAGACTTGCTGAGTACCCTTAGGGTCTCACACGATAAATTCTTGATTCAGATGAGCAGTACCTTCTCGTGATCTTTGGGTGGAAGAAGCCGATGATGTGGGCAACGATCATTCGGTGTAGAGATTCCGGGAACGGGGATCCATGAGACCTGTAGCGGGGATGTGCTTATTTTTCTCTGGCATCTTATGCCGATTTGCTTCTTATCCGTACTCGGATCTTGTTTGCCGCTTCCGCATGATACTCCGATGTGTGTTGTATGAGGAGTTATCCTAAAATATAGATTTATCTAGGTCATTTGAATCTTGCCGTATGGCGTTGGTATATTTCCTTTCTTTCTAGATGGTGTGGCTCTGATGTACTCTTGTATGGTGGCTTGCATACATACCCACTTGTGTACGTAGTTGATCCCTTCGCCGACCACGCCGTCTGACAGGTCCCGTTGAGAGGGTAGTGGTTGGGACGTCTGAAAGGACTACCAGTGAGTGGCTTTTGGGGCCCCACCGTACTATTTCAACCACTATCACTCATCCAGGCTTGTATCTAGGAGCGTAGTTCACCGAGGTAGTTACAATTGGTATCAGAGCCATCCCGACCTTCAGGGTTTCAGCCAAACGGTCGTTGTCAGTCTAGCAAATATTTTGAGTAGTTATGTATATTAGGGAAAAACAAAACGCGAGAGTAGGACTGCTTCCATTTTTCTTCTTACCCTCCCACCCACCCTTTTCTGGTAAGGAAGTGCAACGTTTTCAATCCTCTTCTCAAAGTTCAAACTAGGATTCACGTGTTCTGGGTTTCCGTAGTACCATAGGTTGTGTGTGTGTGTGTGTGTGTAATCCCTTGTCTATCTGTTGCATCCAAGTTGTTATCTTATCTGCCTTTGGTTATCAACTGTTGGTACATTCCATACCGACAGGCTTATGCAACCGACGTAATCTATCTTCCTCTTGTATCCGACGCTATCTTGTTTGGGGTGTTCGTTTCCGTAGTGACCAATCTTTAGGTTTCGTCGTGAGAAGAAGGGGTTAGGATATGTGTTCCACTTGTTCATGTGCGGAGTAATGATTTGAGTGCGGGATGGAGTCGCGACCATACCACTACTTGTATCATTCGCTTTTGTATATTGAATTGGTAGAGTCACTAATCTTGATTCGTTAAGTAATTTTGCGCATCTATTGGTATTTTAATGCCGAAATTTGTGGAAAATTTTTCTTGATATGTTTGTGTACCACACTCCTTTTCAGTCGTGTGCGATATGCTTAATATCTTTGAGGTGCTATGAACTTTGTTGATATTTTTATATCATCTCAGTAAATTGTATCCTTTAATCTTGGTTAAATCCATCTTGGTACTATTTTGGATTATTATCATCTTCCATTATAGTACTGACTTGAGTTTTATATCAATGACAGGATGGCTCCCCACGGATCGAGGAGGACATTCCTCCGAATCGGGCTCGGCCATTTGTCAAGCATAGCTAATGCTCTGGCAGCCATGCAAGAGAACCAAAAGGCTCGAGGAGAGGCGTCGAAGGAATGAGTTCGCTCCACTTCCTCCACCTCCCAAGCGTGGTGACATCAAGAGCTTCCTCAAGTTCAACCCTCGCCAGTTCGACGTGTCTGACCGACCTCTTGATGCGGATGATTGGCTGCGCGAGATCTCAAGGTTGCTCGAGACTGCTGATGTTCCAGAACAGGAGTGGGTCAAGTGTGCTACTCACCTTCTCAAGGGAGACGCAGCTCTTTGGTGGGAAAACTACTTGAAGGCAAGATGCACTGGGTTCCAGCCAACTTGGGAGAGGTTCACCGCAGCTTTCAAAGAACAGTTTCTCTCAGAGATTGTGATGGAAAGGATGAAGGAGGCTTTCCTCAACCTGAAGCAGGGAAATGATAACGTCAACACCTACATCAGGAACTTCATGAACCTGTCTCGCTATGGTGGTGATGAGGTATCTGATGACAAGAAAAAGCAGAAAAGATTCAGGCAAGGGCTCAATGCGTCGATCAAGTATGCAATCACGCATGCAAGACCGGCAACCTTCCTGGAGCTACTGACACAAAGACCTTGCAAGAGGAGGCAAGTAGCGGATGTTCGAGGAGTCCAAGAAACATAACAGGATGCATCAAGCTCTGCAGTTATGGCAGCTCCTTCTAAGCGGCGTGTCCGGGTTCCTAACACCCCACCGCTGCCGGCTCCACCAAGACCTGCGAGTTTCACGTCAAGGCCACCAAACTTCACCATGCGGCTCCCTGTGGCAACAACCCTTACCCTGGAGCGCCTGGCGGAGTCCCTGGCTACTCTGCTCCATGTCCAGCTGGTGCCTGCTACACGTGTGGAGATCCTGGACATCCACACTGGAACTGTCCATTGAAGAACAAAGCTCTCCCTCAACCCCCGCCAAGATCTGCGACAAGCTCTCCTTCGGTTCGTGCGCCACCGCCTCGGGCTCTCAACATCAACACTAAGCCCGGGTCTGCGGTTGTTCGTGCCAACTGCGTCAACGCCTCTCAAGCTGAGCTCGCACCTGGAGTTGTCATGGGTATGCTTTCAGTTAACTCAGTCCCTGCACGAGTTCTCTTTGATTCTGGTGCATCGCATTCTTTTGTGTCACACAAGTTTGCAGACGACAATGAGTTAGTCTTGGTTCCTCTCAAAAAGCGGTTAATGGTTCTTTCTCCTGGAGCAACAATGGCAGCTGCTCAAATCAGCCATGGCAACCAAGTTGAGATTGGTGGTTCTTCATTCTTGGCTTCTTTGATTGTTCTGGGCAACTCTGACATTGATGTCATCTTGGGCATGGATTGGTTGACAGCAAATGCAGCTGTGATTGATTGTGTTTGAACGCCAAGTGTCTCTGAAGATCCTCAAGGCCATCTAGTCTTTTCTCCAAGTTTGACTCCTGTCCAGCTCTATTCCTTGGCTGCCTGAATGATGATGCTATGGAAGCTATTCAAGGTACCGTGGTCTGTGAGTTCCCGGATGTCTTTCCTGAAGAGTTGCCAGGTATGCCTCCGGATCGCGAGGTTGAATTCGTGATCGAGCTTGAACCTGGAACGACTCCTATCTCCAAGAGGCCATACAAGATGGGTCCTTCTGAGCTGGCTGAACTCAAACGACAACTTGATGAACAAGAGAAGTTGGGTTTCATTCAGCATAGCACTTCTTCTTGGGGTAGTCCAACAATCTTCGTGAAGAAGCGCGACAGAACCGATAGGCTCTGTGTTGACTACCGGGCTTTAAATGCTAAAACCATCAAGAACAAATATCCTCTTCCTCGGATAAATGATCTATTTGATCAGCTGGCAGGAGCTGTGGTGTTCTCTAAGCTAGACCTCAGAAGTGGTTATCACCAAATCAAAATTCGCAAAGAGGATGTGCCCAAGACAGCTTTCACCACTCGCTATGGCTTGTATGAATACACTGTCATGTCTTTCGGTCTCACCAACGCACCTGCTACCTTTTCGAGGCTGATGAACTCCGTTTTCATGGAGTACCTGGACAAGTTTGTGGTGGTATACCTGGATGACATTCTGGTTTATTCCAAGTCCAAGGAGGAGCATGAGGAGCACCTGCGGTGTGTTCTGAACAAGCTTCGTGAGAACCGCTTGTATGCAAAGTTCTCAAAGTGTGAGTTCTGGCTGCCTGAAGTAACATACTTGGGTCATGTTATCTCTGCCAAGGGCATTGCAGTTAACCCGGAAACCGTGAAGACAATAGTTGAATGGCTTCCTCCTGCTAATGTCAAGGAAGTGCGGAGTTTTCTCGGCTTGGCTAGCTATTGCCGTCGCTTTGTGCAGAACTTCTCGAAGATAGCAAAGCCTCTTACCGATCTCCTCAAGAAAGGCAAGAAGTACCTGTGGACACCTGCTTGCCAAGAAAGTTTTGAGACACTCAAAGAGAAGCTCACTTCCACACCAGTCTTGGTTCCTCCAGATACATCTAAGCCTTTCCAGATCTTCTGCGATGCCTCTTTGCAAGGATTGGGTGCGGTCCTTATGCAAGAGAGACAGGTGGTTGCTTATGCTTCTCGTCAGTTGAAGACGCATGAGGTCAACTATCCCACGCATGACCTTGAGCTAGCAGCAGTGGTCTTTGCTTTGAAGCTATGGAGGCACTACTTGCTTGGTAACCGCTGTGAGATCTTCTCGGACCACAAGAGTTTGAAGTATATCTTCACTCAACCGGATCTCAACCTACGGCAGAGGAGATGGATTGAAGCAATCAATGACTTCGATGTGACCATCAACTACACTCCAGGCAAAGCAAATGTCATGGCAGATGCGCTTAGTCGTAAAGCTTATGTCAACAACCTCATGGTAGAAGAGCGAGCCTCTCTTGTGCGAGGAATTCCGTCGGTGAACTCGAAATTGTGGAACAAGGACATCTCTGAACCTTCGGCTACTCCTCTCTTGGAAGAACAGATGTTCTCGTCACCAGGTGATCCGCACAAGAAAGCTCATCTCTAAGCTTGGCACTCCGAAGTATGAATCCTTCCATGTTGATGATCAAGGCTCGCTCTTCTTTGATCACCGGATGTTTGTTCCAAACTATCCGGGTCTGAGAGACCAAGTTCTCAAGGAGGCACATGAGTCGGTTCTTTCTATCCATCCTGGCAGCACAAAGATGTACATGGACTTGAAAACACAATACTGGTGGCCTGGGTTGAAAAGGTATTGTGCTAAGTACGTCTCAGAATGTGATGTCTGCCGCAGAGTCAAGGCTGTTCATCAGAAACCATTTGGTCTTCTACAGCCATTGCAACCTCCAGAGTGGAAATGGGAGAAAGTTGAGATGGACTTCATCACTGGCTTTCCAAGGTCGCAGAAGGGCAACAATGCAATTTTTGTTGTCATCGACAGGCTTTCCAAAGTGGCACACTTCTTCCCAGTCAAAGAAACAATTTCTGGACTTCAGTTGGCTGAGCTCTATATCAACAGGATTGTCTCTTTGTATGGGGTTCCACTTGAAATCAGTTCAGACCGTGGGAGCATCTTCACCTCAAAGTTCTGGGAGAGTTTCCAAAAAGCTTTGGGAACAAAGTTGAACTTCAAGATCGCTTACCACCCTCGGTCTCAAGGACAAGTGGAGAGGATCAATCGATTCTCGAGGACATGCTTAGAGCTTGCGTCATCTCGTTTGGCATGAAGTGGGAGGAATGCCTTCCATATGCTGAATTCTCCTACAACAACAGCTTCCAGAAGAGTCTGAAGATGGCACCATTCGAGGCTCTATATGGACGCAAGTGCAGAACTCCCATTGGTTGGTCAGGTGCAGGAGAAAGAATCTGGTTTGGCCACGACATTGTAACCCAGCAGAGGAGAAGGTGCATATCATTCGAGAACACGAAGATTGCTCAAAGTCGTCAAGAGCAACTATGACAGAAGCACAGATATGGTATATGCCCCTGGTGATCTCGTCTACCTTCGTGTCACTCCCATGAGAGGAACACACCGCTTCGGTATCAAAGGAAAGTTGGCTCCTAGATACATCGGTCCTTTCAAGATACGTGGTAGAAGAGGAGAAGTTGCTTATGCACTTGAGCTTCCGGAAAAACTCAAAGTCCATGATGTTTTCCACATCTCTCAGCTCAAGAAGTGCTTCAAAGACCCCGGCAAGACCGTGGATCATGAGCTAATCGACCTCCAAGAAGATCTCTCTTATCAGGAACACCCCACCAAAATCCTCGAGACCGCAGAACGAAGGACTCGCAACAAGTCCATCAAGTTCTGCAAGGTGCAGTGGTCACACCATTCTGTTGAGGAAGCCACATGGGAGCGTGAAGATGAACTCCGTGTCAACCATCCTTCTCTCTTTGTATCTTCTTCTTCTTCCTAGAATCTCGGGGCGAGATTCCTGTTTAGTGGGGAAGAGTTGTAGCATCCCAGTTGTCTAACCCCTGTAATGCTACATGTCATAATAATAAAATGGGCCACTTCCAACATATAATTGTTGCATCATCATCATATCATGCTCATACCATCATACCACCTTGCCTTTAAGCATCATATAAAACCTTTCTTGTTTGGTTCTTATCTCATGTGCATGATTAATTGTATTTGCCTCTTGATATTGAATTTGGGTCTTGATAAATTGTTAAATGCCCAAGTTGAGTTGGGGGCATCTCTCTTTTTGACTCCACCACCTTATCTTTCACCACCTTATAATTCCACCATCCAATAATATGGGCTTGGCTTTTTATTGAGTTATCCCTAGCCCATGTTGTTGGTTGGATCCACCCTAATCTTTGCTTGGCCTTGTCCACATTTTGGAATGGAGATGAATAGTGCCATATTAATATCCTTGTTCTCACAAGGATAATTGTGGCATTAATTATCTTGCATGGGCCATGCAATAGCCACCTTTTTCCTAGTATTTGGTTTTTTCTTGTTTTCTAAATGAACCACTCCTTCCTTGCTTGATCTTGTTTTGGTAGTGTTAAACCCTCTCCCTCTTTTCCCTTTAGCTAAACCATACCCCATGTCCCATGCACACACTTGTGCTAATGGGGCATGCACCTCTACACCCCCCCCTTCTCTTTGGATCTTGCTTGTTCCTTGCTTGGATAATGCATGGGCCAAAGGAGGACACACCACCACATGGCCATCTCCCTCTTCCCCTTTTTCTTGCTTGATCTTGCTTTGAGCTTGTACATGAAGCTTGCTTGATCCACCTTAGTACCACCACCCCCTTTCTTACCCTCTTAGCAATCTCTAAAACCACCCCATGCCTCTCTCTTTTCTATCCTAAACCAAAACCCTAATTACATCTATCCTAAAACTAAACCCTAACCTAAACCCTAACCTAAACACAAACCTAAACTACCTTTATCCTCTAACCAAACCTAGCTACCATCTACCCCTCTCCCTCTCCCCTTCTAGCTTCCATACATGTCCTTCACACCCCACCCCAGCTCGCCCTTGCCCTCTTCCATGCAGGCCCCATCCCAGCACCCTCCTAGCTGGCCCCAGCTCGCCACTCCCCCTCTCTCTACCTGCCCCACACGCTCAAGCACCCTCCTAGCTAGCCCTAGCCCGACCATCCCCCTCTCCCCTCTTTTCCTCACCTGCCCACGCCCTACCCCACCTGCCTGCGACCCTGCCCATGCCTTACCCCACCTGCCAGCCTCACCCTCCGGTGCCCTTGCTGGCACGCACAGAGCACGTGAACAGGAGTTGGCCGACGCCACCCTGCCAGCTACCCCCTCCCCCACGCTAGCCTCCTCCCCCTGGCGTTCTTATCCCCTCTCACCCCCTCTCAGCGCGCCCTAGATCCGCCCCAGAGTCCTGCCTCGCTTGCCCTGCCCCCTCCTCCTCCGCAGAACCCCAACGTCAGCCACCGTCGGACCCTCGCTCGCGAGCACGTTCCAGGAGACCAGCGCGGAGCCGAGGATGCCGCGGTAGCTCGGGAGGTCCCCGACGTCGCCACAGAACACGGAGCAAGGAGGAGACGGACCAGCTCGCCGGAACCTGCCGAGCCCGAGCCGGAAACCCTAGCCGACAGAGCTTCTGCCTCGCCGCTGATCTACCGCTCCTCTGCTCGATCTGACCACGCCACCGAGCCCGCGGTGAGTCCCTGGTACTCCTAGACAACGCCCCGTCCTGGTTCGCTTCCTGGTTGCACGGGACACGGCGTCGAACACCCTCGGTGCACGGTGTAGTCTTCGCCGTCGTCTGCTCTAGCGCGCGCCCACACCCTAGCTAGCCGCCAACCTCCCTCCTAGCACCAACCCCGAGCCTACCGTAGCGGCAGCCACCCCCGCTCGCGGCCGCTAGGTCCCTGGTTCGAGCCCGCCTGCTGCTCACGCTGTTGCTTTTGTGCGAGGCGGAAGAAGCACGATGGCAGCAGGCGTCACTTTGCAAACCCCCCCAAACTTTTTAGCAACCAGCGGTCCCAAAGGGCCCTACATGTGTCTATGCATTTTTGCTAAGAGGCTCCTGGATTCTTCTGTAATAAACCCGCGGTCCAGCTCTGTTCCAGACGCTGGCGCGTGGGCCGCAGAACCCAAGGGCCCACCTGTCAGTGACCAGAGCGGGTTAGGCTGAGTAAGAAACGTTTCAGAACTGTTTAAAATTCAAAACCTGTTTAATTAAATTCAAAATTCAAATTCTATTCAGTTTTAAATAACTTTTTACTTGTAAATCCAAATTGCACAAATAATATATGTTTTGGATTCAGCAAGATGAGAGGAATTCAAATATGCCATCCATTTTGACTTTTGCACCAGTAAAATTCCAAGTTTAATTAAATTACAACTATTGCCACTAGAATTTAATAATTTAATAACTTTTGTTTAAAAACTCCAAATTTAGCAAATGAGTAGTCTAAAATGATCAGCTCGACGAGACCTTTCTGTTTATGCTATCCATGACTTCAATTGCAGCATGCATCATATAAATATATATGGAACAACAACTGTTATGGCAACAAATGTGATTCTAAAACCCAACTAAATGTTATTTTCTGTCCTCCACACCTCACCCTTGCCATGCTACCTTACTTGCCATGTAAATTGTGCATCATTCATCATGGCATGATTGTTTGATTGACGCATCTAATTCATATGCTTGTGCTCTATATTCATGTTGGCCTTGTTTGTTTGGTTTTTCTCGGATAGACACTGAGCAGGGATTGTATCAAGAGAACCAGGAGCACTACCCAAAACCGTCCTTTGCTTCATCAGAGATACCAGGCAAGCACTACCACATGCTTGCATACATACAGTACCTATTGCCTCTATCTTATTCCTGCATCATTGAGTCGCGATTGCATTAAATTGAATCCCAAGTATGCATAGCCTTTACTTTTATACCCCACCAAGCTTGTTTCCTCCATCCCATGAGCCACTACTATAGGAGTTGTTTGAGCCATGCGAGTCGTAGAACAGCATGTGTAGGGTTTGTGAGAGTCTGATGAACAATGAGGTACCTAAACAACTTAACCTGAGTAGTTCTGGGATAACTAAAGAAAGTGGCACCGGTGAGCAATATCTGCTATTTGGTTTTTCCTGCTCACTTGTGTCCCGTAAGACCCCGAGTACTTGATTCCTGTTCCTTGATTTATCGCTATCCACATCCGGAGGTATATGGGACCCCACAGGCCAGAGCTTGATTCCGTCTTATTTCTTGGGGCCACAAACTAGTTTGAGGTTTTATTTACGATCCTGTACTTATGCCATGATTTACTGTTTTATTTACGATTGTGCGAGGTACTGCACACTGTACTGTTTAGGTAAGCGGAGTGATTACGCGGTATCGACACCCCGAGTTTTCGGGTTCCCAGTCGCTTACAGCCATTGGCGCTAACCTTGAGTCCGTCTCGAAGCTTGCTTACTTCGTTGCGGGATCTACTCAAAGGGGTGGCCCCCTGAAATATTTCTGAATCCTGTGATTGTTCAGTCGTGAAAGCCTCGTTGGGTTTTGATTTGGTTTTTCCGAGGTTGATCGAGCGTGTGTTGCTATTGGTGCACCCCGGCCGGGTAAAACTTTCTGAAAGCCGTGTCCGCGGATATGGACGACTTGGAGCACAGTTTCTTGATCATAGACAAGCATAACTAAAGTACCGCCTTTAATCTGACTAAAGTAACTTGACTAGTAAATAGTGCAATACTCATGGAATGGTTAATAAAATTTGCCAACGGATGGGGGGTTGTTCGTCCGTTTCCTTGTTGGTAAGCAGGGAGGAGGATGGATCGGATGAGATTACCATTATAACTGTTGTACTTAAATTCACGGACATCCGTCTATCATTGGTTAGGCGGATGGTTAGCGTTATCTGTAGAATTGCTAGGGTTTATCTTTGCTGCAATTCGTCACCCAGTTGTGTCCCCTTTAGAGGCATTAAGACTTCTTGAGTACCCTTAGGGTCTCACACGATAAATTCTTGATTCAGATGAGCGGTACCTTCTCGGGACGGATCTTTGGGTGGAAGAAGCCGATGATGTGGGCAACGATCGTTCGGTGTAGAGATTCCGGGAACGGGGATCCATGAGACCTGTAGTTGGGATGTGCTTATTTTCTCTGGCATCTTATGCCGATTTGCTTCTTATCCGTACTCGGATCTTGTTTGCCGCTTCCGCATGATACTCTGATGTGTGTTGTATGAGGAGTTATCCTAAAATATAGATTTATCTAGGTCATTTGAATCTTGCCGTATGGCGTTGGTATATTTCCTTTCTTTCTAGATGGTGTGGCTCTGATGTACTCTTGTATGGTGGCTTGCGTACATACCCACTTGTGTACGTAGTTGATCCCTTCGCTGCACGCCTCGCCGTGACAGGTCCGTTGAGAGGATAGTGGTTGGGACGTCTGAAAGGACTACCAGTGAGTGGCTTTTGGGGCCCCACCGTACTATTTCAACCACTATCACTCATCCAGGCTTGTATCTAGGAGCGTAGTTCACCGAGGTAGTTACAATCATCATACGTAGTTCTTCTCCTTTTTCCTTCTACCCATATCTTCCTCCCTCTTTTCCTGATTCCATATCCACACTCATATTTTAAAATTATTCAATAACTCCCCTTCTTTTTCATCCTTGTCCAATTCTTGGTCCCTATGATGACCAAACTTTTCTTGCATTGAAAACTTCTAAAGCCACCTTCTCCAGTATATTAGCACAGAACATGAACCTATCTTTGCGAACAATTTCACCTCCAACAAACTCCACTATTAGATCCAGTAGCAAATGTGAAATAATATAGAAATTGTCTCATCAAGTCATCTATTTTCAGAACAAGCTAAATTTCTAGTTTTCGGGATCCCCCAAATTATAGCAGCAACACCCACTACAATGATGTTTCTTTCATTTTTCCTAATCCTTTTTCAACCAGAACGAAATGCAATGTTCAACTAATGTGAACTGGAATTTCACTCCAGATGTACAGCTAACTACATTCCATATGTATCTATCTAAGGGAGTCTCATCACTCCCACAAAATAAACATTTCTTCTCACATTTCCCCCCTCTATGTAAAAGAACATCTCTAGTTAAGATGCTATTATTCAGCACTAACCATAAGAAGGTCATGATCTGAGTGGGATTTTTATCTTCCACAAGAACCTAAAATAAACAACTCTACTAAAGTGCAATGCTAAGTAGAAAGATTCCAATGAAAATTCCCTAGATTTAGTCAATTTCTAGACCAGTTTATCTGGTTCATTCGCCAGGTTAGTGTCTCTTATCGACATTTCCAGTTATAACCATTGTTCCCCTATCTCTCCCACCATGGCCCATCTAAATTTTAGTATCCCCACACCTTTTTTGTACCACTTCCTTAATTGTTATGTTTTTTGTTGTTGGAAACATTGACAAGCTTGGATTTTTTGGCATAATTAGCATCAGATCGCCAATGATCTTCCTAAAAACTTGTCTTCCCTCCATCACCAATTTGGATCTTGCAGTGGGAGAGCTTTTTAATCTTCATAAGCCATTTCCAAAAGTGAGAGTCCCCATATCTCACTGTACCTTGGTAAAGTGTCTTATGTTATAGGTATTTTTTTCACCAAGATTTCTTACCAGAGTCTAGTTTCATTAAAAAGTCCCAAATCTACTTAGCAAGAAAAAGCAATGTTCATTGTTCCTAAATCCAAAATCCCAAGCTCACCTTGATCTGTAGGCATACAAAATATTTGCCAATTAACCAAGTAGTATTTGTTCTTGTCCCTGTCTTAATCCCACAAGAAATTGTTCCTAATTTTGTCCATATTTTATTTAGATGCCACAAGGATCCTATATAAAGATAGAATGTAGAGTGGCACACTTGTGAGAGATGAATTGATCATAGTTAACTCTCCCCCCATAACTAGCATCTTCTCCTACCATGGGCATAATCTCACTGGTACAAACTCGTTACTTAGAGACTATGCCTAGAGCCGGTTTATCCCAAAAATACAATCCACTGGCTATCTTCATCACCCTTAGGCGGCTGTAATTGTTTGACCGCCTCTAACTTTATTCTCAGACAGTTATTAATCTGCGCCGTATCTAGTATGACTACCCCCTCAGCCGCTCGTTAAAAAATGCCTCAAAATAGAACCTAAGACGATGGCAATTATTTTCTGTCTCCCTATATTACTCAATCGCAACCGGTCAGAAATATTAATCGCCTCTAGGATTCTACTAAGGCGGACCATTATGTCGCCCACCTCGAAAACTCGCGTCGTGCATGTTCCCGATGTAGCGTGCGCGTGTTGATAATACAATTAGAAAGTGAAGATCGTGCTAGCCCCCACTCACACGAGTCCACACTCACACGTGTCCACTCGAGGACTACGAATAGTTTCGCATATATAAACTCACTCGACCTTCTTGTTCCACGAACTCGTGTCATTTTCCTCCAATATATCTAGTCACAAAACCCCAATCTGCACCTTTCACGCGAGCGCCGAAGCTCCTTTTTTCGCACCACTGCCATCCTCTTAGCTGCACCATGAAGCATACGCGTGGAGACGAGCCGAAGGTGAAGCTAGTTGGAGGCGCATCAACACATGGCTCAGTAGTTGCCGAGCAGGCAGAGGCAGCTCCGGGCACGCACGCCGCTCGACGCCGAGCAGGCGACGCTTCAGGCTCTATGCAGCCATCACTCTCCGTCGCCGGTCGAGCAGCAGGTGGCCAACAACGTCGTGGTGCTAGTGGCAGATCTAGAGGAGGGGCAGGCGGAGGCAACTGGCGGGTGCTCTACATCAACGACCCCATCCTCCACCAAGAACTCCACGACAAATTCATGGAGAATGATGAGTTAGAGGAGGAGGTCCCCGATGAGGAGTCTGAGGTACTACTTCGCTAGCTTCTCTAGTCACGGCCGCAGATTTCACTGTTCATACATAGGATTTTCTCAATCATCTATAGATTCTTTTGCTCTTTATGTAGAGAATATAAATATTTGAATGGTCGATTGTATCTGAAAAGGGGACACTAATTTTGATAAGCAGAGCTTTTTAGAAATGACATGTATCTGAAAGAAGTTCATGTAGACTTCCTCTTAGAATGGTGTGAACCCGAATTTCCACCAGAAATCAAGTACTATATCTACAGGCTGCCCTATTCATCTATCATGAAAAATATATGCAAGCTGGTAAGATGATATATTCTTGATAATGTTATCAACAACAAGCTATCTTGTGATATTTAAATACATTCAGTAATCACAAGCATGCTAATTCTTCAATTCTCTATACTTGCCTAGACATTTGGAGTTGAGTTCACAAGAAAATACCTTAAGAATCTCCTTGATGAACCTATTGATGTCCATGTTTGGCAAATGAAGAGCAAAAAGCCAAAGATGGTTAGGATGAAGATAGGAGCTGGGTCAAATGCAATCTTGACGACTGGATGGGAGAAGCTCACAACCTAAAGCATGATAGCATTGTCCTTTTTTTATTTTGATAAAAAATATAATGGAGAGGTACATATTCTGGTTCAGCAACTTCCACGGGGTGGCTCATTATAAATACAATGCTGGTTTTTTCAAGAATACTAATTATGCTAGCTGTTTGATTTATGTAATGCCCTTTGTATGTACTGCCATAATGTATTTGTATGGATATCCCCAACTATATATATATATATATATATGGCTAATGTTGAGTTGCTATATATGTGTGTTCTTGAGTTAATCTATCTATCTAGCTGCTGAATCATGATTATGTGTCATGTCAGCTATGATCGAGTTTGAATTAGCATGCAACTATTTAAAATGGTTTACACACACTGGAGATGTCATTTTAAAAATCTGCTTTGAGGAAAACTAGTTATGGAGATGATCTTTATTAGAATCCGACTCAGGTCGTCTCACTATTGGAGACGGTCCCTAGTACAGGCCGTCTGAGGTTGAGGAGTGCTTGCAAGCGGTCAGAACTATTGGACGTCTACAGCTCATACATGTTCGAGGCGTTTTCCTTATTCCACCGTCAGAGGTCATGTATCTTAGAGCCGCAAAAAACCCGGCTCAGGTGGTGTGCTGTTAGAAGCTATGCGCTTGAGATGGAAAATTGACATCTCTAAGTAACGAGTTTCTACTAGTGTCTAGTCCCCATTTTTTTCTGTAGCTAGGGCCCAATCAAATAATTTCAACATTTTCTTACCAATGGGAACTCCAAGGTATTTCATAGGGAGTGTATGCCTATTTTGCAGGTCAAAATTTCCTCAAAAACATCTATTGTCTCCTAGGCTTTCCCTAAAAAGAAAATTTCACTATTGTGAAATTTTATTTTTAGGCCTGGCATTTCTTCAGACAAACAAAGAATTACTTTAAGATTTCTATCATGTTCAATATCATCCTCCATTAGGAGTGTGGTGTCATCTGCATATTGTAGAATGGCCACACCCCCTGCTATTAGATTTGTTTGATAAATTAGTGACCAAACCATTCCTCTGATATCTCTTAATGTCAAAGAGAAATGGTGACATGGGATCACATTGTTTGAGCCCCTGATAAGTAGATAAATAAGTTCCTAATTAACCCATTCACATTGTCAATACTACTTTTCCAATTTTTATTGTCTTCATCACCATATCGATCCAGTGGTTTGGGAATCCCTTCATTTCCATAGATTGGACTGGGAAAGACCATTTGATTTTACCAAAGGATTTTCAAAGTGAATCATAAAAAGGACCCTTGATTTCTTATTCCTATGCATTCCACTCAAAACTTCATGCAAAACATTCACCCCCTCGATGATATATCTACCTTTTAAGAAAGTAGTTTGTGTATGAAGAATCACCTTTTTGATACTTTGAATAAGTCTATTAACTATGACTTTAGTCAAAATCTTAAAGGAGACATTCAAGAGACAAATTGGTTTATATTCTGAATTTTATCTCCACATTTACCTTTAGGAGACATTCAGGACCAATCATGTAGTTCTTGAAAAAAGGCCAAAAAAGGTGTTTCTTAACTAGGTCCCAATTTTTCTCGTAAAAATATACATTAAAACCATCTGGTCCTACTATTTTATTTGTTGCCATCCCAAATACTTCATTTTTTAGTTCCTACATTGTGAATTTCTATAAGAAAATGGAAATCTTCTTCATAAATCCCGTGAACTTCACCACCATCTAAATGTATGGTGTTTTTGTCAGGTTTTCTAAAGTGGTTCTTATAAAAAATCTATGGTATACCTTTTCAAACTTTTCTGCCCCTCAATTACCCCTTCTTCCTGATTTAATCTAATAATATTTCATTTCCTTCTCCTACCATTAGCTTTGGCATGATACATTTTAAATTATTATCACCTTCAAAAAGTTTAGTTTCTTTAGATCTTTGTATCCATTTCGTTTCTTCTTCCCTAATGATCTTCCTAAGGAGTTTTTTACTTGAATCTGAGTAGCTGTGTTAGTTGCATCAAGACTAAGTGTTTCTCTCTTTTTATCAAGATCATCTATTTTAGTAGCATATTCCCTCCTTCTCCTCTTGTATTATTCTTCTATATTTCTGTCCCAACCTGTTAGATATCTTCTTAGACAAATATATCTTTCTTACCACTTGTCAAGTATAATTTTCTCATAATATTTTTTGTTACAGATCCTCTCAATCATCCAAGGTAGGTACACCCTTTGGAACCAACCGTTCTTAAATCGAAAAATCCTATGACTTCTCTCCCTATCATTAGTTTTAATAAACAATAGTTTGTGGTTAGATAGTTCATTAGGTAAGGTTGAAAAATTACCGAAGGAAAGTGTTCTTCCCAAGGATTCACTAAAACTTTGTCCAATAGTGCATATGTAGGATATCCATAGTTATTGCACTAGGGGAATTTTCGACCTGACGAGGCAATTTCCATGAGCCCCCTAGTTTATTACAACATTAAAAATTGTGCTCCATTTATTACACCTCCTAGTTTATTCTTCTCACTTTCCCTCCTAATAATGTTGAAATCTCCTAGTAGTAGGAAGGAGCATTTTGATACACTAATAATGTTAACGAAATCAATTAAGAAATTAGCTTTCCCGTCATTTTGAGCATCATCATAGACCACCACCAAGTTCTAGAAAAAGCAATCAATCTTGTATATAACCATTAGTCTCATAAATTAGACCCCAAATTCTTTCTTAGGAACATCAAAAGTATCTTTATTGAACCCTACCGGAATCCCTCCAGGTCTACCCCTAGAGGGCACACCATCCTAATGAAAGTCAAGATTTCCACTTATACTTTTTAGACTAGCCCCAATGGGTGTATCATAGGTGGTATCATGCATTACATGCATGAAAATGCTTATGTATCATTGCAATTAATGATAAAAGAGAATGTGTTAGTATCATAGGTAGATACCGTATCATAGCATATGGAACTAGAAAAAATGATCTCAAATAAATCTTATACACATTTTTACATTGAGATTCTACAAAACAATAAATACAATAAGACTATAATACTACTACATGATACTATGCATCGTGAAGATGATATCATATACTAGTACCATATGCATGATTCTACTATATGATACTCCCCATTCTGACTAGTCTTAGGAAGTCAGGAGGATAATCTTGCCTCACCGTTTCCCGAATCCTAACAAAATCCAACTTATGTTTAATTGCAGTATTATAAATATAATTTTTTTCCACATCCCATGTTCTCTTTCCATTCCAAATAAATCCACTTATCATTTAATATTTTTTCCTCCCACCCTTTTTTTTCCAATTGAGGTTTTGATTGGTGTTTTAACATGTACCACATGAGTAGCATGTTTTACACCATTCACCACATTAAGGAAATAGTCCTATATGCAATCTTCCTTCAGGTTTTCACATTCATTTTTAGACATTTGAAGCAATTCTACCAGTACATCATCAACATGATCTTGTTGATTGTTTTCTTCTTCTGGAACTTGCTCCAAGCTGTTGTCACATTCAAGGAAAATGTTAACTCTAGCATGCTCCTGACCCCTAAGAAAATTAAAGATTATGTTCTATCATATACAAAGTAGCACCCAAATCATACCAATTAGGCTATAAATATTCGTAATGCATGCGTCTGATGAATTAGAAAGAGTTGGGGTGGGGGTTCCTTCATCGTCATGTAGGTTTTATGCCTTTGTATGGTTCATTTCCCTGTCCAGATTGGAATGCCACTTTTTGTAGCTAGCCTTCCACTAAATCTTTGTTTGTTATCCTCATCAATTTCCTGGAGCACATTTAGTTCTTTAGCAGCCACTACCTTCATTTATGGACAATTATTTCCTTCTTGGGCATATTTAATATTTTTCTAAGCCCTAATAGATGAATCAGAATGAGTCCCCACCCCTTGATTAGTCCCAGAGTAGTACATCTTTTCTTTCTCTAATAGATCCTCGATTTGGTCATCTTCAACACCATTTCATCCACCATTATCACCAACTCTCTCAGAGTCATTTTTATTTTGATTATCCACACTCATTTCCCCCCAGCTGCCTTGTTTTCAACAGACATTCCTTTTTCTGTCTTACATACACTTGAGCAATCATATCATCTTGATATTTATTGCTTGTTCCCTATGTTCTCAAGCTTTTCTAGTCCCTTTACTTGCCTGCAATCGTACCTTTTTCTATTTCTTAGCATCCCTCCTCTCAAATTAATATCACATAGTATCTCCCATATCATCAAAATTCTGGATATGTTCTTCCTTTGGTCTTAGCCAAATGAATAACTATGTAACTTAATAGTATGGTAAATATATTCGGGTTCAGGAGTACCCATGTCCGAAAATTCGCGTTATAGCAAACAATTTCTTTCCATGAGTAGCTCACTAACTAACATATTTGCCGAGTGTATTTATTACACACTCGACAAACAATTAAAACACAATAAAATGCACTTGCTGAGTCTCAAGACCAAACTTCATTTCGTGAGACCTAATTTTTTTCTACACTAAAGATACAGTTACATGACCCATGTCAAAATTTGGCATCTTTGGTGGTTAGTTTTGTATATTTAAACCATTAAATGTATTTGTGGGTATTTTGTGAATATAATAAAATTTTGAACTACAAGTTCATGAACAAGTTGAACAAATCGTGTTGAAAAATCATATTTTGTGTTTTTAGAACATGTTTAAGCCTTATCCAAAAATAATAAAAGGAATTGCAAACATGAGGGTGCCAAGGCACCACGCCTAGCATGGAGTTTGTTGGTTTCCAAAAGGAACGGAATAGTTTTTGAAGGTGAACCCGTCGCTGCTTCATCCTTTGTCCTTGGAAGTGTTTATACACTCAATATACACCATTATCTGATCCATGTAAAAAATTGGAATCTTTTGGGTATGTTTACTATACTTCTGCGATTAATGTGTTTCTAAGCAAATTTTGTGAATATAATAAAATTTGAACAACAAGTGCATAAACAAATTTGCAAAATTATGTTGATAATTTATATTTGTGTTCTTGAGTCCATTAGTAGGAATTTCCAACACGAGGGTGCCAAGGAACAACGATAAAAATGGAGTATGTTGGTTTTTATTTCGAAAAATGCGAACATAGTATGAAAAACTTGAAACATGGAATGGTGCCCTCATATGCAACCTATAGGTTATGATAAACATTTGAGAAGCTTTCACGAATTTTTTATGTATATTGCAGAGAATATGGACCATCTTCCATGAAGAGTCGTGGTTTCAAGAGGGAACGGATGCGTTTTGAAGGCGATGCGACCATTGCTTCATCTGTTGGCCTTGAAATTTTTTGTACACTCATGGTTAACCATGAAACGACAAAATTAGGTTGAAAAATTATATTTGGGTTGAAAAGTTGCACATAAAACAACAATAAAATACATGTTTGTCGAGTATTTTAACAAATACTAGATGTCACGTCATGATTGGGCGAACTCTAAGTCCCACATATCGTGTGCCTCCACTGTTGGATTCTATAAGATCGAGTATCCTCCAATCATTTCTCTTACTCTATCTCTCCTTTATCTCCCCTCTCACCCATTATTCCCGCGGCCAACCATTGGCCACCCACCTTCTTCCTCGCCATCTCCATCAAGGAGAGGAGCCACCTCCAACTGCTTCAGCCAACGTAGAGGCTATGCATCGTGTGTCACCGAGGAGACACCTCGCACAACCATCCATATGCATTCTAGGGACTGGGGCTATCGTTGTCGTCCTCCTGTTTAGACCACCACAGTTAGTATGGTGGGCTATTGTTTGATACCCTTCTAGAACTTGGAGCACGGAGAGGATGTGGGATGTGATGATTGCTTGTGTGATCATGCACAACATGATCGTCAAGGACGAGCGAGCGTGATGACGACATCTTGGACCATGGCTGGGAATTTCAGGGTCAGTTGGTTGAACCAGAGTCAGGTCTATCATATTGGGAAGATTTCATGCGAGTGCATGAAAATTTGCGTCATAGGCATAGCCATGATCGGCTTCAACTATATTTGGTTGAGCATATATGGGCTCGTGCGGGAAATCTAGACGGGTTAACCCCTCATTTGTTTCTTGTAATATGAATGACGGTTTGGTTGTTTTCTATTGAACCATGTGAGCCTGAACTATTTATATGTAAGCACTATTTTAATTAGATTATCTAATTTACTTTATTTGCTTGTCAAAATTTAATTTTTGACAAAATCTGCAAACATATGAAATTCCTGGTCAGTTCTGGCCAGTGCTGGCTAGCGCAGATAAATGGGTCGTATGCTGGACGCGGGTGGCCGGACCATGGAAAAAAATAGCGCACTATTTAGCACTCTATAGAATATTTGGAGAGTCCACGCTATTTTTCACAATTTTTCTTGCTATGACGCTATTTTCTAAATAGCTTGCTATATCGTGCTTAAACATCATAGCGTTAGCGCTATTTCAAGTATGACACGTTATTTTTTTTGTTGGTGGGTGTGGAGTAAGCGAGCATACATGATGAAGTTGTGGAGTAAGGAAACATATGATAAAAAAATTAATTATTAAACTTAAGTGATCGCGTCAAGCCGTCGCCTCCTGCTGCAGCACCCGACAAAACGCCTAGCTTTAGCCCTGCCAGCTCTCACCCAATTTGGATAGCGCTGGAATTGGTTATGCATGTATAAGTATTACTGAGAGAAATTCATAAGATGCTGAAATCCTTGGTATTCATGATATATCCGTTATTTTTTTTATTCTTTTTAGAAAATACTATTTTGTAAAATAGCGCGTTACTAGCACGCTATAACTTTTATAGCGTCTAGAGAAAAGCCAAGCTAAATTAAATAATGCGCTATTTTTTTCCTTGGGCCGGACCGATCCAAACAAAGAGAAAAGAGACTGCTTGGGTTGGCCGGATGAATCGGCTCAGTAGAGATGCCATAATACGATGTGGCAATTAGTATCATAAATTGGTTCTGCAGTGTTTCTTTCTCCCTGCTTGGATCCAGTCACGACTCCAGCTATGTCTAGATAAGAGCAAGTCCAATAGTACAGCCGACTGTCGGCTATAAGTCATTGCCATGTCATCTATAGCCAACACTATAGCCAACATGTATAATAGCTAGTTACAAAAATATGTTACTTTATTAACATATGACCCACCTTTCAATCTCTCAAAGTGCCTAGGAGTGCATGAGAGCCCGCTTCTTTTCTCTCTCCTATTCTCTCTCTGCCAACTCAGCACGAATATAGTATTTTAAGTCTTATAGTCAGCTGACTCACCCTTATTGTACTTGCTCTAAGCTTTCCACTTGTGGCCTGCCGCCGCTTGGCATACATCGATTGATGGTACATTCAGCTAGTATAGCTACTCCACTGTGTATGCATGCCTGCCTGCCTGCCCGGCGGAATCACGGCGAGCATGTCTCCTCGCGTCGTCGGTCCCGGCTCGATCGCTGCAGGCCTCGTCTCCATTGAACGGGCGACATTGCTGATCACTGAGCCTGATCCGAGTAATGAGGAGCAGGGAGCTAGTCCCCAGTGCTACCTGTGTCCTGTGGCCTACTCTCTGTCGTCTTCTTGCAACGTCTATGTCTAGCGGCCGGTAGCATTCACCGCTAGATCTAACAACCCCTACAAGCATCAAATGCACTCTGTCCTCTTAGTCCTAATCAGGCTATAGTATATGTCATGTCATGTCGATTCCCATCTAGATCCGGTGCTTCTGGCCTCGGCAAGTAGCGGCACGGTTGGAAATCGACCGACGGTGTGGGGATCGCTGTGTCGGATCTAATAAAGATGGTAGTCCTTTGATTTTCTTCACACGAAAACGAAGATTTGCTTGATGTCTGCCCTCCTTGATCTGGTCTGGAGAGGCGGGTTTCGGAAGGCTCCGCCGGCGAATTTCCATGGACGTATCATGCCTGGAGATTGTTCGATCGGAAGGTATTCGGTCGCGCGCACCTTGTTTTTCTGGCCGTTTGGTTGCAGCGGGAGCGTTGCGAAGCTCTGTTGTTTGTTCCCACCTAGTGCCATGTAGAGCCATGGTGATGTCAGATGCGGAGAAGGTCAGGAAAGCAGAAATTTGAGGGTAGCAATGGAGATTTTTGTTCTTGTGGTGACGGAGATCTGGCTGCGTGATCTGGGACTCGTTGAAGCGACTGTTGGTGCGGGAAGACAACACAGGGAAGTTCCCAGTATTATCTTGCAGGGTAAAAATCCAAGGTCTGGCCTTAGCTGGTTGTGCCTGGCAATGACCTTGTTGAAGGCATTGTTTTGTAAGTAAGGACTTTCTTTAGGGTAAAAACCTATGACCTTTGGTCGGGCAACGACGGCGCTTGGGACTGTTTCCTTTTTGAATGCGTTGTTATTGGAGTGGAGGACTACTTGTGTTGTTCTGATGGTATCACTGTCGATTCTTTGAGGATTAGTTCTCTGTAGCGGGACTTTTCTTTTTTGTAATTTCTCTTTCTTTTTTATGAGTTGTGTGCATCTATAGAGCCGCTAGAGCATGCGTTGTTGCAGAGGTTGGGTGTAATTGGTGTTCTTGTGATATTAATATATACTCTTTTCAAAAAAAAAAGAGTAAGGCAAGGCTGCTCATAGTGGAGAGTAACATAGCCTAGTAACATGCATAAGTTACCGGTCTATATTAGTACCTTCATAGTGCATAGAAACTTAGTGATAGTAACTTAGAATGACTTATTTATTAGCTCATAAACTCATATTGTCTTGGAGTGTGTGATGTTATGATAACATAGCTAGTTACCACAAGGCTCTCTTTCCTCATTAATTGATATGCCATGTCATCAAAACGCCTAGTTGGCATTGCATGTGAGTGTATGTTACCACCTAAGAGATCGCTTGCGGTTAGGGGTGGACATGCAGCTCGAGGCTCGGCTCGGGCTCGACTCGGCTTGGAGGACGGTCAAGCCAAGCCTAAACCTTGCTATTCAGGCTCGAGGCTCGACAAGCCGGCTCGGTGAAGCTTGCAAGCCGGCTCGAAAGCTCGATGAAATTAAAAAATTCGCCATGACCTTTGCTGAAATTGTAAGAATTCACAGTTCTATACAAGATTTGACCATGATTTCACAAATACATCAACAAAATAGTCTAACAAGTTAAATAAAATACCAATGACCATATAGTACCATTACAACACAAGTTTCATAACACAAACTGACCACTTAGTCCAACAGGAGTCTCATACATAAGTGCATGACAAACACAGAAACATAGTTCAACTTTAACAAAAGTAACAGGAGCCATGATATCACAAACATAGTTCAACTTCAATCACAAACAGTAAGTGTTGGCCATCAGCAATTCAGTGGTTCTGTTTGTGAGTTGCCGTTGATTTGATGGAGGAGCAATGCAGCCTTCCCTAAACCATGTGCAGTACAAGTACAAGAATTGTGCAGTTATGTAGTTAAGTGAAAGTATTCCTAAACCTTGAAATTTTGTGAAACTGACAGTAGTTTAGATGGGCTCAACACAAGTTGGCCTTTGCCTATTTGTGTGTCGTAACCAATGTTTTTTCTTCGACTACTTTGTATCCTACCAAGATTGACAAAAGATCAGCTCCTTGATTATCTAATTGTTTCAATTGCCCTAAATTGCAGGTTAGGCTTGTAGGACGCATGATGGATAAGAATGAGCGGGTCACAAATGTATCGTTTATTCTATATGATGGTACAGGCAGGATATAGGTGAATCGCTGGTGAGTGTCATGTATTACTTTGATCTGTCTACCTGCGATACTAGATTTTATCAAAATTGTAATCTATGAACAAAGCTACTGCCTACTGCTAATTCAATTCACGGGAATCAACCCCACCTACTCAATACCAGAACACGGGAGGTGAGGCGAGGCCGAGTGGCGTCAGACTGGCGTCGCCATTGTGTGGCGAGCCAGAGCTAGAGCTAGCGGTCGGACCGGTCGGCGGGCTAACCCTAATCCTAGCTGGACGAGGGCGCGAGGAATCAGTCCGGGAGCAGCTGCTACGCCATGGAGGAAGGAAAGGAGGAGGACTGGAGCTGGAGGAGGCAGCCGGCGTCGGTGGCGGCAACCGGCATTGGAGGCGGCAGGCGACGAGGAGGAGAAAGTGTTGGAGATATTCCCTAGAGGCAATAATAAATGCAGTTATTATTATATATTTGTGTTTATGATAAATGTTTACATTCATGCTATAATAGTATTAACAGGAAACATTAATAGTTGTGTGATTTGTAAACTAAATTAGAGTCCCTGGTAAAGCCTCTTTATAATACTAGCTTGTTGGTTAATAGATGATCGTGGTTTCTGGATCATGAACATTGAGATGTTATTAACAATAAGATCATATCATTAGGAGAATGGTATGATGGACATACTCCTATAGATAAGCGTAGCATAAAGATCAAGTCATTTTAATAGTTCAATTGTTATAAGCTTTCTGATACATAGTAACCTAATTCCTCCGACCATGAGATCATGCTAATCACCATCACCGGAAGGATGCTTTGATGACATCAAACACCACACCGTAGCTGGGTGGCTATAAAGGTGGCATTGAGTGTTCAGAAAGTATGAGTTGAGGCACATGGATCAAGAGTGGGATTTGTCCATCCATATGACGGATAGATATACTCTGGGCCCTCTCGGTGGAATGTCATCCAATTAGCTTGTAAGCATGTGACTGGCTCATAAGGGATCACATATCACGGGAACGAGAAAAGAGTACTTATCGGTAACGAGGTTGAACTAGGTATGCAGAGATACAGACGATCATAACTTCAGATAAGTAAAATATCGTGAGACAAAGGGAAATTGGTATAGTATGTAAGTGGTTCATTCGATCGTAAAGTAATCGTAGAAATATGTGGGAGCCATATGAATTTCCAGATTCCTCTATTGGTTATAGATCGGAGAAGTGTCTCAATCATGTCCGCATAATTCACGAACCGTAGGGAGACACACTTAAGGATTCGATGTTGTTGTGTAGTTATGGAATGATGAGTAAGAGACCGAATGTCGTTCGGATTCTCGGGTGGGATCCGGGATATAACGAGGAGATCCGGAATGGTCCGGAGAATAAGATTCATATAAGGAAAGTCCTGTTTCGGAGTTCGGAAATGATTTCGGTGTTTTCACCGGGAATGTTCTAGAAGGGTCTGGAAGGTCCGGCACTCCGGAAGGGGAAGGGTACATGGATGTGTCATGACAATGTGGAATGGTTGCATCATGTACTAGGTCACTTGGCTGGGCAATATGAAGAGAGAAATCAAATTCAAGTTTGAAAGTCAAACGCCAATTTGAAAAGTCAAATCCGAACATTGCTTGGTGGAGGGAGAGTAGGAAACCTACCTAGGGTAGGAGTCCCACTCCCTCCACCCGCCGGCCAAGGAGGAGGAGTTGGAGGAGGACTCTCTCCTCCCAAAACTCCTCCCCCCACCTATATAAGGAGGGGTAGGGCGCACCCCTACCCCTGACACCCAAACCCTAGCTCCTAGGCGCCACCACCTCCAAGTGTTGCCGCCGCCAGGGCCTCCTCCAAGTCGCCGACTAGGGTTTCCCAAACCCTAGCCGCCGGCTACACCACCTCCCCTTGGTGCCTCTAAACCGTAGATCGCCAAGGCCCTCTCTTACTCCACCATACTCGCTCCAACTTAGGCGAAGCCCTACGGGATCTTCCCTCTACTTCCGACACCACGTCGTCATGCTGCCGGAATCACGAGGATAGTGCTACAACCTCCGCTGCCTTCTGGAACAAGGGAGAGGAAGGTCTTCATCGAGTACCGAACATGTGACCGACTGCGGAAGCGCTGCCGGAACGCAGCGCCGGAAGAATTGACTACGCGATCTTGAGATCAGCAAGTGTACGAATACATCACCCACGAGAATCTACTCTCGTTAACCGCTTTGGAATCTTCAAGGGTGAGTGCTTCTATCGACTCGTTGCTACAATCTAGTAGATAGAGCTTGGCTTGTTTGTGTGCATGCGGTAGAATTTTTTTGTTTTCCATGCTACGAACCCCTAAAGTGGTATCATAGCCGTGTCTATATGTAGATCTGTTGCACGAGTAGAACACAATGGTCATTGTGGGCGGTGGTGCTTTTATTATCAATTGCTTTTTGTGTACTTTGCATCTTGCGGTATGATGGGATGAAGCGGCCCGGGCTAACCTTACATGACATCGTTCATGAGACTTGCTCCACGCTCAACATGCAACTTGTATTGCATAAGTGGCTTTACGGGTGTCTGTCTCTCCCATCATAGTATAGATTCAATTTACAAAGGGCACTTGATAGTTAAAGCATCAACGTTGTGGTTCTTAAGTTAGAACGACACTTATTGAAAGCCCCAAACCAAGTAAACTATGCAAAGAAAATTAGCGGCGTCTAACTTTGTTTTGCAGGGGTGTGCTGTGATGTGATATGGCCATGATTGTGATTATATATGATGTATACAATGTTCCTTATTGTAAGTTGGCGACCGGCAGGACCATATGGTTGTCTTTTAATTCCGTTAAGACCTGCGTGTCTATTCAAAGTAGTTGTAATAGTTGAAGCTGGTGGACGACAACCATGAAACGGCGCCATTGACCTTGACATCATACCGGTGATGATGGAGATCATGTTCGTGCTTGAAGATGGAGATCGGAAGCACAAGAAGAAATGCCATATCATATCACATATTATGAATTGCATGTGATGTTAATCCTTTTATGCATCTTGTATTGCTTAGTTCACGACGGTAGCATTATAAGATGATCCCTCAAGCACACAATTTCAAGTTTGAAAGTATTCATCCTTAGTAAGCACCGTTGCTAAAGCTCGTTGTTTCGAAGCACCACGTGATGATCGGGTGTGCTAGATTCTGCGAGTGTATACAACGTGAGCAAGCCAGATTTGCTCATGCGGAAGTTAAGGTTTGATCTTGACGAGCCTAGCATGTACAAACATGGTCTCGGAACACGGATCACCGAAAGGTAAAGCATGAGTCATATAGTAGATATGATGAACATGTTGATTGTTCGCCATTGAAGCTACATCAACTCTCATGATGATCGGTTTTGATGTGGTGGATTTGGTTCGTGTGATCACTAAAACAATTTGAGGGATATTGTTTTGAGTGGGAGTTCACCTAGATTAATTTAACTATTAATTAGAACTCAATTTGTTATAAACTTAGTCTAAACTATTGCAAATATGTTGTAGATCAATGGCGACCCCTACCATCAATTTTAATGCGTTCCTAGAGAAAGAAAAGTTGAAAAACAATGGAAGCAACTTCGCGGATTGGTTCCTCAATTTGAGGATTGTCCTCAATGTTGGTAATTTGACCTATGTGCTGGATGCACCATTGGTGACCGCCATAGCCATCGCTACCGATGAAGTAAAGAATGTTTACCTCACTCGGAAGAATCAGTACTCCACAGTTCAATGTGCTATCTTGTATGGTTTGGAATCGGAGCTTCAGAAAAGGTTTGAGAACCATGACCCACATGATATTGTCCGTGAACTCAAAATGATATTTGAGGCTCATGCGGCAGTTGAGAGTTATGAGGCTTCTGAAAAGTTCTTTAACTGCAAGATGGAAGAGGGCAGCCCCGTCAGTGAGCACGTGCTTAAGATGTCTGGGCACGCAAGCAAACTCCAAAGCTTGGGTATAGTGATTCCTAATTCTTTGGGGATTCACCGTGTCCTCCAATCACTACCACCAAGTTACAAGAACTTTGTGATGAACTACAATATGCAAAACATGGACAAGTCGTTGCCATAACTCTTCTCCATGTTGAAATCTGCAGAAGTGGAGATCAAGAAAGAGCACCAAGTGTTGTTGGTCAATAAGACCACCAAATTCAAGAAGCAAGGCAAGTCTAAGAAAAAGGGAAACTTCAAGAAGTGCGGTAAGAAAGTTGCTGCGCCGGCGAAGAAGGCTGGGCCTAAGCCTGATACTGAGTGCTTTTACTGCAAGGGAGAAGATCACTGGAAGCGGAATTGCCCAAATTACTTGGCGGATTTGAAGAACGACAACATCAATAAGAAAGGTATATCCGATATACATGTTATTGATGTGTATCTCACTAGTACTCGTAGTAGTGCGTGGGTATTTTATACTGGTTCGGTTGCTCATATTTGTAACTCGAAACAGGTACTGCAGAATAAATGGAAGCTAGTGAAGAACGAGGTGACGATGCGCGTAGGAAATGGATCAAAGGTTGATGTGATCGCAACGGCACGCTACCTCTTCATCTACCATCGGGATTAGTATTATACTTAAATAATTGTTATTTGGTGTCTGCGTTGAGCATGAACATTATATCTGGATCATGTTTATTGCGAGACGGTTACTTGTTTAAGTCCGAGAATAATGGTTGTTCGATTTATATGAGTAATATGTTTTATGCACATGCACCTTTGATAGATGGTATATTCTTAATGAATCTCGATTGTGGAAATACACACATTAATAACATTGAAGCTAAACGTTTGAAATTGAGCGATAACTCGACCTATATATGGCACTGTCGTCTTGGTCACATTCGAGTGAAACGTATGAAGAAACTCCATTCCGATGGACTTCTTGAATAACTTGATTTCGAATCACTTGAAAGATGCGAAGCATGTCTGATGGGTAAAATGACTAAGACTCCATTTTCTGGTATGATGGAGCGAGCTACGGACTTATTGGAAATCATACATACCGATGTGTGTGGCCCAATGAGTGTAGCATTGCGCGATGGTTATCGTTATGTTCTCACCTTCACGGATGACTTGAGTAGATATGGGTATATCTATTTCATGAAACATAAGTCCGAAACTTTCGAGAAGTTTAAGGAATTTTAAAGTGAGGTAGAGAATCAACGTAACAAGAAGATTTAATTTCTACGATCTGATCGTGGAGGTGAATGTCTAAGTTACGAGTTTGGCGAGCATTTAAAGAAATGCAGAATACTTTCACAATTGACACCGTCGGGAACACCACATCGTAATGGTGTGTCCGAACGTCATAATCGAACTCTCTTAGATATGGTTCGTTATATGATGTCACTTACAGATTTACCGCTATCGTTTTGGGGTTATGCATTAGAAACAGCCACATTCACTTTAAATAGGGCACCATCTAAATCTGTTGAAACGACACCGTATCAATTGTGGTTTGGGAAGAAACCTAAATTGTCGTTCCTTAAAGTTTGGGGTTGCGAAGCTTATGTAAAGAAGTTACAGCCGGACAAGCTTGAATCCAAAGCGGAAAAATGCGTCTTCATAGGATACCCGAAGGAAACTATTGGGTATACCTTCTATCATAGATCCGAAGGCAAAATCTTTGTTGCCAAGAATGGATCTTTTCTAGAGAAAGAATTTCTCTCGAAAGAAGTGACTAGAAGGAAAGTAGAACTTGACGAGGTTGTTGAACCTTCTCTCGAACTTGCGAGTAGCACAACACCGGAAGTAGTTCCTGTGGAGCCTACACCAATAAGAGAGGAAGCTAATGATGTTGATCATGAAACTTCGATTGAAGTTACTACGGAACCTCGCAGTTTAACGAGAACTCATACCACTCCTGATTGGTATGATTCCGTTATGAGTATCATGTTGGTGGACAACACCGATGACCCTGTGGCATATGAGGAAGGGATGATGAGCCCAGATTCCAATAAATGGCAAGAAGCCATGAAATACGAGATTGGATCCATGTATGAAAACCAAGTATGGACTTTGGTGGACTTAACGGATGGCCGGAAGGCTGTCGAGAACAAATGGATTTTTAAGAAGAAAACAGATGCTGATGGTAATGTTAATTTCTATAAAGCTCGACTTGTCGCAAAAGGGTTTCGACAAATTCAAGGAGTTGACTACGATTAGACTTTCTCACCGGTAGCGAAGCTAAAGTCTGTGAGGATTATGTTATCAATCGCTGCATATTATGATTATGAGATATGGTAGATGGATGTCAAAACAGCTTTCCTCAATGGAGACATTGATGAAGAGTTGTATATGATGCAACCCAAAGGTTTTGTCAATCGTAAAGATGCTAACAAGGTATGCAAACTTCAACGATCCATATATGGATTGAAGCAAGCATCCCGAAGTTGGAATCAATGTTTTGATAAGGTAATCAAAAGTTTTGGTTTTATACAAACTTATGGAGAAGCTTGTATTTACAAGAATGTGAGTGGGAGCTCTGTAGCATTCTTAATACTATATGTAGATGACATATTGTTGATTGGGAATTATGCAGACCTTCTTAATAGTGTCAAGGATTATTTGAATAATAGTTTTTCAATGAAAGATCTTGGCGAAGCAGCTTACATATTAGGCATAAAGATTTATAGAGATAGATCGAGACACCTAATATCATTGTCACAAAGTACATATTTGGACAAAGTTCTAAAGAGGTTTGGAATGGAAGATAGCAAGAAAGGGTTCTTGCCCATGTTGCCCAATACGTCCTTGAGTAAAACTCAAAGTCCAGCAACGGTAGAAGATAGATAAAGGATGAGTAAGACTCCCTATGCCTCAGCCATAGGATCTCTAATGTATGCCATGCTATGTACTAGACCCGACATTGCATATGCTGTTAGTTTGACTAGCAGATATCAAAGTGATCCAGGAGTGGATCATTGGACAGCGGTCAAAAACATTCTTAAGTACTTGAGAAGAACTAAGGATATGGTTCTTTCTTATGGAGGTGATGAACAACTCGTTGTTAATGGTTACGCCGATGCTAGTTGGAACACTGATTCGGATGATTCTAAATCTCAATCTAGATACATATTTACTTTGAATGGTGCAGCAGTTAGCTGGAGGAGTGCAAAGCAAAGCATTGTGACGAGATCTTCAACTGAATCGGAATACATAGCTGCTTCGGAGGCTTCACAAGAGGCGATATGGATGAAGGAGTTCATTACAGAGCTCGGTGTGGTTCCAAGTGCGCTGGACCCAATGTCTATCTATTGTGATAACATGAGCGCCATAGCCAATGCGCAAGAACCAAGGTCACACAAGAAGCTGAAGCACATCAAGCTACGTTTTCACGCTATTCGAGAACATGTCCAAGATGGTGACATAAAGATTTGCAAAGTACACACAGATCTGAATGTGGCGGATCCGTTGACTAAACCTCTCCCGAGGGCAAAACATGACCAGCACCAAACCACCATGGGTGTTCGGTATATTACCATGTAATCTAGATTACTTGACTCTAGTGCAAGTGGGAGACTGTTGGAGATATGCCCTAGAGGCAATAATAAATGCAGTTATTATTATATCTTTATGTTTATGATAAATGTTTACATTCATGCTATAATAGTATTAACAGGAAACATTAATACTTGTGTGATTTGTAAACTAAATTAGAGTCCCTGGTAAAGCCTCTTTATAATACTAGCTTGTTGGTTAATAGATGATCGTGGTTTCTGGATAATGAACATTGAGATGTTATTAACCACAAGATCATATCATTAGGAGAAAGGTATGATGGACATACTCCTATAGATAAGCGTAGCATAAAGATCAAGTCATTTTAATAGTTCAATTGCTATAAGCTTTCTGATACATAGTAACCTAATTCCTTCGACCATGAGATCATGATAATCACCATCACCGGAAGGATGCTTTGATGACATCAAATACCACACCGTGACTGGGTGGCTATAAAGGTGGCATTGAGTGTTCGGAAAGTATTAGTTGAGGCACATGGATCAAGAGTGGGATTTGTTCATCCATATGACGGATAGATATACTCTGGGCCCTCTCGGTGGAATGTCATCCAATTAGCTTGCAAGCATGTGACTGGCTCACAACGGATCACATATCATGGGAACGAGAAAAGAGTACTTATCGGTAACGAGGTTGAACTAGGTATGCAGAGATACCGACGATCAAAACCTCGGATAAGTAAACTATCGTGAGACAAAGGGAAATTGGTATCGTATGTAAGTGGTTCATTCGATCGCAAAGTAATCGTAGAAATATGTGGGAGCAATATGAATTTCCAGATTCCTCTATTGGTTATTGATCGGAGAAGTGTCTCGATCATGTCCGCATAATTCACGAACCGTAGGGAGACACACTTAAGGATTCGATGTTGTTGTGTAGTTATGGAATGATGAGTAAGAGACCGAATGTTGTTCGGAGTCTCGGGTGGGATCCGGGATATAACGAGGAGATCCGGAATGGTCCGGAGAATAAGATTCATATAAGGAAAGTCTTGTTTCGGAGTTCGGAAATGATTTCGGTGTTTTCACCGGGAATGTTTTAGAAGGGTCTGAATGGTTCGGCACTCCGGAAGGGGAAGGGTACATGGATGTGTCATGACAATGTGGAATGGTTGCATCATGTACTAGGTCACTTGGCTGGGCAATATGAAGAGAGAAATCAAATTCAAGTTTGAAAGTCAAACGCCAATTTGAAAAGTCAAATCCAAACATTGCTTGGTGGAAGGAGAGTAGGAAACCTACCTAAGGTTGGAGTCCCACTCCCTCCACCCGCCGGCCAAGGAGGAGGAGTTGGAGGAGGACTCCCTCCTCCCAAACCGCCTCCCCCCACCTATATAAGGAGGGGTAGGGCGCACCCCTACCCCTCACACCCAAACCCTAGCTCCTAGGCGCCACCACCTCCAAGTGCTGCCGCCGCCGCTAGGGCCTCCTCCAAGTCGCCGACTAGGGTTTCCTAAACCCTATCCGCCGGCTACACCACCTCCCTTTGGTGCCTCTAAACCGTAGATCGCCAAGGACCTCTCTTACTCCACCATACTCGCTCCGGCTTAGGCGAAGCCCTGCGGGATCTTCCCTGTACTTCCGACACCACGCCGTCATGCTGCCGGAATCATGAGGAGTGTGCTACAACCTCCGCTGCCTGCTGGAACAAGGGAGAGGAAGGTCTTCATCGAGTACCGAATGTGTGACCGACTGTGAAAGCGCTGCCGGAACGCAGCGCCGGAAAAATCGTCTACGCGATCTTGAGATCGTCAAGTGTACGACTACATCACCCACGAGAATCTGCTCTCGTTAACCGCTTTGGAATCTTCGACGGTGAGTGCTTCTATTGACTCGTTGCTACAATCTAGTAGATAGATCTTGGCTTGTTTGTGTGCATGCGATAGAAAATTTTTGTTTTCCATGCTACGAACCCCTACAGAAAGATGGGGGCGAGGTCGCGAGAGGAGAAAGGGTCGGGGCGTGCGTGTCTCGTGTCTGGGCGGGGCCTGCGGGTGCGGGCTTGCAGCGGGATGGGATTTTTTGGGGGTAGGTGGGCAGCTCGTCGAGCCGTTCGAACGAGCCGCGAGCCTCCCGAGCCGAGCCGCGAGCCCTTTTTGCAGTGTATTTTCAGCACCAAGCCGAGCCTAGGCTCGGCTCGATTTTTGCAAGCTTCAACGAGCCGGCTCGCGACTCGGCTCGATTCCACACCTACTTGCGGTATCGCTCGGCTGTAGCAAAGATAGTGAGAGAAGGTAGCGTTGCATGCAGCTAGGCCCAATCGTTTGCATGTATTGAGTAATTAATTTTTAATTAAAGCCCGTTTAATAGCCAGCCAAATAGTACTATTGGCGCTTTTTGACGACTCTGGATGACATGTCTATTAACCTTGAGCAAGTACTCCTACGTAGAAGAGAGAGAGAAAAAAGAAGAGAGAGTGGAGCCCGCTACACATGC
The DNA here is from genome assembly GCA_030063025.1 of Avena longiglumis. Lineage (NCBI taxonomy): Eukaryota > Viridiplantae > Streptophyta > Magnoliopsida > Poales > Poaceae > Avena > Avena longiglumis. The sequence continues at coordinate 12,765,630 of CP125977.1, read as the reverse complement.
ATAGCCCGACTATAGCGTGCCAGAATTAATGGTTAAATTTTAGTAGAGCTTACTTAATAGCCAATTTAATAGCTAGTTTTATTGTGTGGATGGGCTTTATGCTGACTATTATTACTGACATGGCATGGCTATAGACTCAACAACGTGCTCTCCTATTAATCTTACTCTAACAGTAGCATTCGGTGTTAAGTCTTCACATGTAAGAGCATATCCATCGGGACTCCTAAACCGTGTTCGACAACAGTTCCGAAGGAGGCCTTTGGGTACACCAGCCGGTTCTCATTGCCAGCCATTTGGGAGGGCATCCCACACCGGCGGCACCCTAAGATGGATCTCCGGACAAAAGTTCGACGATCATGTAAACCATGTATGGCGATCATACAATGCTAATCAAATTCAACTTCACGGCCGCCACGTTAGACCCGAAATACAATCAAATTCCGGTGATCAAATGGAGGACGACTCGTACTCGGTAACCGTCTGTACTTTAGACGATGTCGCTGCTTTAGGAACCGGCGGTGCCATTGCTGATGACAATGTCGCCGATGCACCCTCCTCCAAGAATAATACCATGACTTGGTCGTCCCATCCATGTTAGCGGTGTTGGTCATAAAAATGACGGCCTCATGCGTCATTTTGGCGATTTCAGACTTCGACACCTCGTTCACGCGGCTAGCATGGTAGCCTAGTTTGTGGCTTTGGCGGAAACAACTTTCTCCTCGCCGAGCTTGATCTTTATGTTTGCCTTCTCCATCATAGACTTCCACCTCGCATGCGATTGTTTGACTTTATATTTTTCATTCGATGAGCAAGCGGTGATCATCTTATTGATGGTCTCATCCACCTTGTCCATTGCTCCTACGCCGGCCCGTTTGGCCTTGGCCTTCTTGTTCCTAGTTGGGCACCCTCCTGAAGCGTTGGCTAGCGCATCCAAATCAATGGGCTTGCAATTGTTGAGGCTAACCCATACTATCTTCCATTTTGCACAAGTGTCAAAGCAATGCATGTATTTAAATTCGTGTTGTCCATTGTCTTGCTTGTACATGTTCATGGCATCCTTCAACTAGCAAAACAAAAAGGCATCCAAACATGACAAGCAACACATAGTAAGATAATGCATTCCGAAATGAACAAAGTTTGAGTGTTTACTTGATCCATCGTGGTCTTGCCATTGTCTTTCCTTCCTCGGACCTTGTCCGCCATGAGACTTGTTGCAAGGCGCTTGTATCATGCTCATCCATCATGCATAGTTTGCCTTTGTTGTCCTTCCTCTTTTCCCCTTGGTTTTGATGCCGGTTTCAACGTCCTCCACTTCCTCTTCCACTCCCTCCCAATCGCACTCCTCTACCGCGTCATCTTGCGCAGTGTCAGCTTCCTTGTCGGCATGGGAACCATCACCGGTGCCTCCACGGATCATGCCAGCCAATCAGGGGCGTACCCACGTTGAGCTTCCAGGGTGCCTAGGACACCCGGTCAAAGACCATTTTCTTTGTATTTTTCATCCATGATATAGTGTGTGACACCCCATATCTAAGTAAAAATTTGTGTGATTTACAAAGTGGACATCCGCTAATTTTCTTCCTAGGTCCGCCCCTGCAGCCAATACGTTGGTGCCTTCATCTTGCACAAAATTTTATAAACCCAAGTCTACACTAGAGTGATAAATTCTTAGTGGATTCCTTGTATAAAGTAGTAAGTAGTGGTCCAGCCATGTGCCAGTTAATAACAACAAGAAACCAAAGAAACACTTGTAAAAAGGAATGCACGGAAGTACAAAATGTGTATTTTATCATCACGACAAGACAGTTAAACACTTATTCTTTTGATGTAAATTTGTTCGTTCTCTATGGCCACACATCCAAGTACCTTCTAACTTGTATCTACCACGTAGTGTTGCTAATATTTTTGTCAATTGTTATCATGGTATTGATCACAAGTGTAGAATTCTTATTAGGTTAGGAGGGATCGCCATTATTTGGTCGTTTTGGCTATGGAGAAATGACATGGTTTTTAACGATCAAAATTCTTCGTATCTGCAAGTGCACCAGTATGCTTAGTTTATGGTTACTTCTATAGCGTGTGGATAACTGAGACCTATTTATAGAGGTGTCTACACTATTGGAAGACACGGTGCTAGAGAGTCTTATCGTGGCGATTGTGTTATCGTTATGACATACTCGTATGTTGACTTACGAATATACTACAAGAAATCTCTTGATACATGACCCTTTATTTTTATCACTGAATCACCATTGTATCTAAGACTTATGAAAGAAAACTGAGCATGAGTAGTTGCATACAGCGTTTTGTGTGAAATCATCATAACCCTCTATAACAATTTTAGAATGTCATAGCATGCATGGCGATCCAATATATTCACAAACAGTCTAGCCTTGCCCGTCAGATCCCCGTGCCGAGTCCTACATAGCAAAATTGTGGCAAAATCAAAATTATCGTAAGTCAAAATTAGCCCGGTCCAGTTAGATGAATTATATAGGCCGGGCCCAATAATTCAAGTATTTCTCTCTCCATTTCTCATTTGGGTCCTAGCCTTTTTGTGGCCCATATCTCTTTTCAGCCGTAGTCTTTTTGCGGTACATACCCCTTTTGGACCGTGGCCTTTTTGCGGTCGATTCTTTTTCCTTTTTTTGAGAACTTCGGTCAATATAATGTGGGCCGTGGCCTGTTTTGAGCCCATATATATTTGTTCCAGTTGCCTATCACCATCACAGCGTTGGTTGCTGCCTCCAGCTAGCACCTCGTACCAAAAAAAAAAAAACTCGTCCTAGCCTAGTACGTCATATCCATTAGCCGATCGTGAGTCAGCAAGCAACAACTCAGTGCAGTACCCACACAAGAGCTCCGCAATACCAGTGTGAGCGTCATATTGTCTCTCCTCTGCTCGTTCCTTCCGGTGATGGTGTGGGTATGACATTACTAGCTAGTGTAGCAGTGGCGGATCTAGGATTTTAGAGAAGGGTATGCCGCATTAGTTTTTTTGGCATTACCGTTGATAATTATTTATTCTTAGAATATAAAAAAGAAATAAAGATTATGAAATTTTAAAAAGTAGTTAACTAAATAAGGAATTTTGCATTATAATCAAAAAGGTAAATTGTTAGACACAGGCATTGTTGATGGGCCTTAGGTTCAAATCAAATTTATCTCGAAAAACTACTATTCAAAACTCTTACAGCAGATTGACATCTAATATTGAACTACATGATTAATTATCGGAACATACTACATGATTGTAATAAAATAAATAACAAAATATATAAAAAGGATGTTACGAAAAGCTTCAACGGAAACAAATAAAAATTAGTCATATACCTGACCATCTAAAACTAATTATCAATTGACTAAATTATCAGCTAAATCCCCATAGCTAATCAGATCAAATTCATATCGAAATAGCTAGGTGCATGCAGCACGTGGTGCATGGCCATAGCTAGCCTTGCAGCATGCCTACATACGCGCTGAGGCTAAATCCCACTTTTTAATCAACACACAACTAAATTAGTTGCAAAAGACAATGCAGTAACTAATCAGATGGCCAAGTAAACTACTCCATCTTTCTGAAACGAGGCCTACATGTCCCGCAGGCTGCATGCATAGCTTAGCTTGATTAAGACTAGTTGATTAACGAGGCTAAAGCTTGCATCGCTGGCCGGAGGGTATGCCAAGGCATACCTAGCATACCCTCTAGGTCCGCCACTGTAGAGTAGTATACTCGTACGTACTTCCTCCGTCTTATAAGACGTTTTAGATTTTGACAAAGATATATCTAGATTTGTTTTAGTGTGTAGATTTACTTCAAACGTGAGTAAACCTACATACTAAAAGATTCTAGATATATTTGCTTCACAAAGTTTGACACTATTGGAAAAATGGTCTTCGGTTCGATGTAAACAACGCCAGCAGTCCCGGCTTGTCACAGTCCGCGACTAGTGCTAGCACTAGTCCCGGGCCGTGAGGCCACTAACGGCTAGAAACTGCCGTAGACACTAGTCCCGGGCCGGACCAGATCTTTAGTCCCGGTCTATAATACGGTCCGGAACTAATAACCTGGAGCATGTCAACTGGTCTTTTCGTAGACTGTTAGTCTTGGGTCGTATCACGGTCGGGACTAGTTGTCCACCACTATATATTATGCTTCTTGTCCAGCTGTCCTAAAGCATATGGTGACCATTTTTCTTAAAAAAGCAAACGAGTTTATGCCATTTTTTTTTCAAGATTTGTCAAGATTCAGTTTGCAAACCCTAAATCCAAAGTTTTAAAAGGTTAGAATTTTATTCTTTTATCTCTTATTGTTACTTTAGCTCTATAATGCTCAAGAAGTATGTATAGAGATATGGACCAACGCATGCATGCTCTAGAAGTAGAAGGATTTTGATATATATGTGTAACAATTTTTGATTAGGCAAATAGTTACTGAAAATTGAAATGTATAATTTTAGAGTTTCAGAGCTTAGAATGGAATGAGGTTTTCACTGATAGAACAATAATAAAAAACTTCATATTTATCATGTTGATTTTTTTCTCCAATTCACAAATTGGTGCATGTAATTTTTTCAAAATTCAAAATTAATGCTCTAGAAGCTCTCAGTATAACTTGTAATAATTTTACCATGTTGTGTAATTGTTTTTGATATACTTTTACTATAATGCAGATGATCCAGAAATGGATGTACGATACTGACCGACGCTCTGGCGAGTTCATTAATGGCGTGCGTGACTTTATCCGTGTTGCTGATGCAAACAAGCGCAATGGTTTTGTATTCTGTCCATGTAGTGGATGTAGGAATTAGAAGAATTACTCTGACTAAAAACCCTTCACAGCCACCCGTTGAAGTCCGGCTTCATGCCCAGTTATAATTGTTGGACCAAGCACGGAGAGAGAGGGGTTATAATGGAAGACAATAAAGAAGAGGAGGAGGATGACAACTATCATGGTTTTCATGAGTACGGAGATACTTCCATGGGGGATGCTGAAGGGGAGGATGAAGAAGAGACACATGATGAACCCGCTGATGATCTTGGTCAGACCATTGCCGATGCACGAAGAGACTGTGAAACTAAAAAGGAGAGGGAGAAGTTTAATCACATGTTAGAGGATCATAAAAAGTTGTTGTACCCAAATTGCAAAAATAGTCTGAAAAAGCTGGGAAGCACACTAGAATTGCTGCGATGGAAGGCTGAGTGTGCTACACCTGACTCCTCATTTCACTACAAGAAATCTGGCAATATATGACCCTCTATTTTCGTCACAGAATCGTCATAATAGTCTTTTTATGACGATTTTATGACGATTTTGAGATCGTCGAAAGCTGGGCGTCGCAAATGAACTATAACGACGTTTTTGATAAAATCGTCATAACCTTCTATGACGATATTGGATCGTCATAACGTCTATGACGATCCAATATCGTCACGGGCCATCTAGCATGCCAAGTCGATCCTACGTACGATCCTACGTGGCAAAATTGTGACGAAATTAAATCTTCTTAAATCAAAATCAGCCCCCATTTCGATTCCACATGGGCTTAGCCCAACTATTCGGATTGATTTTCTCATCAAATCAGTTAGCTACATGGGCCAAGCCCATCATTCAAGCATTTTTTTGTTTCGTTGCATTGGCCTTTTCTTTGGATGATTTTTACTTTGGGCCTTCTTATTTTGGGCGGTCACACCGGTGTTCCATAATTCATACGGTCCCATTGCAAGATATATTTTCTCAAGTAATTAAAATCTAACAATTTAATCAAGACCAACAGAATATACAAAATCATTTTGATTCAAACAGAGCACATTATGATCGGCACATTACAATCATACACAGTTCTACATAGAGATCGGCACATTACAATCATACATAGTTCTACATAGTTTACATCAGTGGAGCTACCAAAATACAATAAAAAATTTACAGAAAGAATAAAATCCAAACTTCTTCACGCTTTCTCTTCCTGGAACTTCTTCATGCTTCCTCTTCCTGAAACTCTCTGAACAGTAGTTCTGTACACAGATTTTTTAAGAAACAAGAAACTATTACCAAAGGAAGAATGGTTAGTTGGTTAGTTTGCTCTCGGAAATAAATAGTGTGTTGCACTGTTAAAAGTTCATCATTGAGCTAAACTTTAGAAAGGGGCAAGTTTCACTAAAAAAAGTAGCATCTGTTCATATCAGTATATTTTGCCTCAGTACAACATCATAGGCTGGAGAGGGGCAAGTTTCACCATGACAGCTAAGGTAATGTAATAAGATAAAGATTCCACAAATATCAAGTTTTCACTTGATCTCATCCACACCAAAGAGTCCCACTTGCAAGCGACTTGCATCAACATGCAAGTAGTCTGTCAACACCATGTGACAGAAACCGGATAAGAAGGAACAGTAGCTAACAATTACACGGCCACACCACAAAGACATCCACACAAAGTTACCATCGAGTGTTATACCTCACCTCAACCAACTCTGGTTGCTCCTTGGAGCCATCCAGAGCTAGAAGTAGAGGGATTCACAAAGAAAGGCAACATGGTTGCAAGGTAGGAGGAGGCAAGAAGCACTAGTAGTCCAAAGAAGAACTAGCCAGCATATCAAGTATCAGGATAGGATTCAAAATAGATCCAGCAAGGAAGAAGGAGGAGAAGGATTTCCAGGACAGGATGCATGGAATCTTATATTTGTAGCATAACAAGATCAACAATCATATCTTGTAGCAGGTAGAACTTTACAATATTTTCAGCATATGTTTTCTCTTTTGCATCAGCCTTTGCATCCTAGGCAGGGGCTATATCACACTTCTACTAATCATACCAAGGCCATAAAAGCATACAAATCATCTTTGCACAAACCAGCAAGCATGAGGGATTGCTGGGCACAAATCCAAAAGAATTGGAATTGCACCTCAGGCACAATCCCAAACTCACTCCCACCAAACTCTCAATCTAGTCTCTAAAACTAGAACATCAGCCCTTCAACAAGTTTGATAATAAATCCTTTTCTTAGATATTCAAAATATCTAAGAATCATTTTATATTTTAAAACAAAGGTAACTTTCAGACAGAAGGGTTTGAATCAGCCCTTCACATAGTACCTCATCATTTAATCACAGGGTACAGAATTAAAATAGGGCCTTGAGACCATCACAAGTAAACCAAGCATGTCAATTGAGCATCAAACCAGAGCTAAGATATCTCCACGGAACGCTTATTCACCAGATGTGAACCCTAGGTTCGAGATATGAAATCTAGACAGTGGGAATCACAGAAAACACACTTGACATGGCAAGGTAGATAAAGCTGGAGGGAAGCATAGAAGGAGCACCTACAGGCGAGTTCTATCTCGCAGAGAGGAGGCGAAGGAGTATCGGCGCAGCGGCAACACAGTAAACACCACGGGAAGGCTTCACCATACACCACCACCTAGCCCAGCATCAATCTCACCACCAAGGCGGCACGGGAGCATCCACGAGGGCCTGACATCCTACAGGCCTAGAATACCAACCCGGTGAGTGGCGGGCGAAGCGAACTAGTGCAAGAATAACACAAATCAGTAACACCGTCAAGCAAGGCACAAGTGCAAGAAGTATACATCAGTAATTAACCACCAGAAAAGATACAAAAGCTTAGAGAGCAAAGCACACAAAGGGTACACTATTTGACTAGTAGTGACACCACATATCGACCTATATTTAACAGAAAAATAAACTGGACAGTCAAATATAAAAATGGCATATAGTATGATTTGTTACTCCAAGAATTAAAAGTATGACAAACTAGCTAGTAAAGTAACATGTAAACAGTTATCATGTAAGCAGTCAATTTCAAGAACTGAATACAAACTCTATGCATATTGATACTACTTGATAATACTCAAGAGAATATTTTAAGGGAAAAAATCAAGATTGATATGGTCTGACTAAACTAATGCAAGCATGGTCTGATCAAACATCTAGAGTGGATGCATTATTTATTCTAGCATAAACACAACCATAACAAACAAATTAATGCCTTCATGCAAAGAAGAACAGATAATAACAACACTTTTGCACCAAAGGATGTAAAACAGGTGCGATTATTTCACACTTATCACAGTTATCACCCCTTCTTTCTAGCTACAACCATGCATACATGGACCTGATATGAAAAACAACATTAAAGCACTAGATGCGTTAAGAAAGATAACTGGTTCATAATATCATGAGCTACACCCCTTGTTCACCAAATTTTTGACACCACTGGAACACCTCGGGAGGGCACCAACACCACCAGAACATGAACTAGTAGTACTACTACTAACAAAATAATCTGAGGCATTGACAAATATTCATGACAACATGGGTACTGTTATGAGAGTGCATGTTTTAAGTAGTGTAAGCATGTTTAAACAATATCAGATTACTTTGTGCACATGGCAGCATGGGTTCCTCATGATTATTGAAAGTACCAACACAGATTATAATTACTTATCAGTGAACCATATAAGTAGACCACAAGCAGATGGATTACATGTGTTTTGATGTATATACAACTAACTAAATCACATTAGACTTATCCAGATAATAAAGCATCAAAAAACAAAGTTGTTAAACAAACACAAACTAATCTGGTACCTAAATCCGATGTCTTATTTGAAAGACCTGCAGCAAGAAAAGCTTCCTACCCAAAGAAATCAATCAACAAAGAACTCATGCAAAGATTTACCAGTCTATAATCACACAACTATACTTTGTCATGTAATAAACACTAAAACAAAAATTAATTGGTACAAGTAGGCTCGTTCTTTCAGAGGTATCTAGACATGTGTATACCAAGCTAGTACAATATCACAGGAGTGCATAGTTTGCGGAAAACCAAAACTAGTACTCCTACTTGGCAGCAAACGCCCATACACGAAGAGGCGACGCGAAGAGCCGGCGCAGATCTGAGAAGGAGAGACAGAAGAGGCGACGCGAAGCTCACCTTCGGAGATTGCGGTCTGGATCTCGGCGCACTTTACGACGACGTTGTGGTCGTTGAGGCCCTCCTCCTCCTTGATGAGAGTTAATTGGATAAAACTACCATAATTGGGGCTGTCGGGACGGGTCAGTACTACTTTCGGTAATTTTGGCATGTCAGTACCAATTTTGGGTATAAGTGTTGCAAATCACACTAATTTTCTTTTGACAGCAGTTTGACATGCTTCCTGACATGTGGGACCCATTTGCAGAGTTGACTAGTCAAAAAAAAATGCCACGTAGACCTGACATAGTGACATGCGGCGAGCGGGAGCACGCGGGGCGAGCGGTGGGCGCGGGGACCGGCGGCAAATGTGGCAACTCTCGGCACGCACATGTGCTAGAACATGAGAGACAACACCGGGCGGGCGTGGAGGTGGACACGGCCCGCGGACGGCGGTGGAGCTCCTGGGACGCGGGGAGGAAGCTAAGGCGAGGGCGCATCAGTGTAGACAGGGGGCGTACGGCGGCGCACGGGGCGGCACACGGGGCTGCGGGAGGAGGCAAGGTCGCTGGGCGGCGTCGGGGCAGTGGCAGGCAGCGGGAGGAGGTAGATAGCGGGAGGAGGACGACGCCAAAGGTGAGCTGGGACATATGGGTACGCGCTGGCAGTGGCTTGCTCGAGGACGGGCGGCAGCGACAGACGTCCAGGCAGGCACGGCGTGGAGGTCTTGGTCCTGGCGACGGCGGGCTCCGGGATGCAGACGAGGGCGACGGAGCATGTACTAGAGCACCTGGCGGCAGCCGGAAGGCGGGGCACGCGATGTCGAGACGAGCAGAATGGCCGTCGCGGTGTAGAATTCAACGGGCCCCAGCGTCTCCGTGCTGGCGGCCTGCGCCGTGGTGGCGCTGGTTGTGGCGGCCACCTTGCTAGAGGGAGCCAGGATGCGTCCGGCGGGCGACGACGACACCACTGTGGACGAGGACGTGGACGCGAACGGAGTGTTCGCGTGGAGCAACGAGATGCTGCAGTGGCAGCGCGCCGGGTTCCATTTCCAGCCGCCGGAAGGCAAATTCATGAGCGATACGTAACTATCTCTCAACAGCTAATCTTTTTGGTGTGCCTTCATCCCTCCAGAAATCAATTGACATTGCTGCCGCCGGCCACCTGCTGCTGCCCTGCGCCCGCATGTTGCCACTCGCCGCCGGCTGCCTGCTGCCGTCCCGCGACCCACGCCCGAGTGCTTCCGCCCTGCGCCCGTGTGCTACCGCTCATCGCCGTCCGCCTGCTGCCGCCCCGCGCCGGCGTGCTGTCGCTCGCGCCGCGCTCTCCCGCCGGCCGCTCGTCCCGCGCCCGCGTGCTGTTGCTCGCCGCATGTCAGGTCTACGTGGCATTTTTTTTGACTAGTCAACTCTGCAAATGGGTCCCACCTGTCAGGAAGCATGTCAAACTGCTGTCAAAAGAAAATTAGTGTGATTTGCAACACTTATACCCCAAAATTGGTACTGACATGCCAAAATTACCGAAAGTGGTACTGATCCGTCCCGACAGCCCCAATTGTGGTAGTTTTATCCAATTAACTCCCTTGATGAGGTAGTCCCCGTAGCCATTCTTGCCGGCCCCCGAGGCATTGGCGGCGCCCGGCGTGACCTTGACCTTGGAGACGGTGACCCCTGATGAAGATGGAGAGGGGATCTTGCTCTGGTGGTGCTGCTTCCCGTGTTTGTCATCAGGAGGGGAGAAGAAGATGGAGAGGGAGATCTGGGGAGGTAGGTGGTGGCGGGGCCATGTGAAATTGAGTGGAGGTGGATATGGCGGAGGGGAGGACGGCCGTGGCTTGGGGAGAAGGGTGGCGCTTGGGAGGCTGTCGGCCAGAGAAGCGGCAGCGTTTGATCTGGAAGGAGGAGGAGGGATCGCCACAGGTGAGGAAGGAGAAGGCGGCCAGAGATGGGTGTGGTGTGTGGTGGGAGATGGGAGTGGTGTGGCGGTGGGAGAGATTAGGGTTAGAGGATGGAGGGTCCTGAGGCGGGATTTTGTGTGTCGCACTGCTTGGATGCCATGTCACCGATCCAACAACTTTCCACACTTCAGCATCCTATCCGTTTATTATGTTTACATCCTACGGCTGATATTGACCCTCTCTTATATCTCAACCTGTCTAGAAATTATGACGATTTTGTCCATAGAAATTACGACGTTTTTCACGAAATCGTCATAGTTTAATAAGGATTTGGCCCTCCAAAATAGCTTACGACCATCTAGTATAGAATCGTCATAAATTTATGACGATTTCATTCAGGGTCACTACCAAAACGTCATAGTTTGACACATTCCTTGTAGTGTTTGAAAAGTTGCTGAAAACGATGAAAATATGCTTCCAAAAGATAACGTATTGCCCGCCAGTACGTACGAAGCAAAGAAGGTTGTCTGCCCTCTAGGTTTAGAGGTTCAGAAGATACATGCATGCACTAATGACTGCATCCTCTACCGCGGTGAGGAGTACGGGAATTTGGATGCGTGCCCGGTATGCACTTCACTTCGGTATAAGATTAGACGAAATGACCCTGATGACGTTGAGGGCGAGCCCCTCCGGAAGAGGGTTCCTGCCAAGGTGATGTGGTATGCTCCTATAATACCACGGTTGAAACTCTTATTCAGAAACAAAGAGCACGCCAAGTTGTTGCGATGGCATAAAGAGGAACGTAAGTCAGACGGGATGTTGAGACACCCCGCTAATGGGTCGCAATGGAGAAAAATCTATAGAAAGTACCCGGACTTTGCAGATAACGCAAGGAGTTTAAGGTTTGGTCTAAGTACAGATGGCATGAATCCCTTTGGGGAGCATAGCTCCAGTCACAACACCTGGCCCATGACTCTATGCATCTATAACCTTCCTCCTTGGTTGTGCATGAAGCGGAAGTTCATTATGATGACAGTGTTGACCCAAGGTCCGAAGCAACCCAGAAATGACATTGCTGTGTACCTAAGGCCATTAGTTAAAGAACTTTTACAGTTGTGGCACGAACCCGGCATACGTGTGTGGGATGAGCACAAGCAGGAAGAATTTGACCTTCGAGCATTGCTTTTCGTAATAATCAATGATTGGTCTGCTCTTAGTAACCTTTCAGGACAGTCCAACAAGGGATACAATGCATGCACACACTGTTTAGATGAGACTGAAAGTATATATTTGGAATATTGTAAGAAGAATGTGTACAATGAGCATCGTCGATTTCTTTTGGCCAAGCATCCCTTAAGAAAGAAAGGCAAGCATTTCAACAGTCTAACATGTCACCAGACGAAGCCTAAGGAGAGTACTGGTGCTGATATATTTGATATGGTCAAAGATTTGAATCAAATAGTAACCTTTGGAAAGGGTCCTGCCGGAAAATCTGTTCCGAAGGACGCTGAAGGACACGCACCCATGTGGAAGAAGAAATATATATTTTGGGAGTTATCATATTGGAAATTCTTAGAGGTCCGCTCTGCAATTGATGTGATGCATGTGACAAGAATCTTTGCGTGAACCTGCTAGGCTTCTTGGGCGTGTATGGGAAGACAAAATATACACCAGAAGCACGAAAGGACCATCAACGTATGAAAGACCTAGATGGCCTGCATCCAGAATAGTTTCAAGGTCATGCCAGCTACGTTCTTACCAAACAAGAGAAGGAAATATTTTTTGAATGCCTAAGCAGTATTAAGGTCCCGTCTGGCTTCTCGTCGAATATAAACGGAATAATAAATATGGCAGAAAAAAATTCCCAAAACCTAAAGTCTAATGACTGCCACATGATTATGACGCAAATGCTTCCGATTGCATTGAGGGGGCTTCTACCAGATAATGTTCGAGTGCCCATTGTGAAGCTATGTGCATTTCTCAATGCAATCTCTCAGAAGATAATCAATCCTGAAGATCTACCACGGTTACAGAATGATGTGGTCCAATATCTTGTCAGTTTTGAGTTGGTGTTCCCACCATCATTCTTCAATATTATGGCCTTTCTTTGGTTCACCTAGTCGAAGAGATTTCCATTCTCGGTCCTGTATTTCTACACAATATGTTTCCCGTTGAGAGGTTCATGGGAATCTTAAAGAAATATGTTCGTAACCGTGCTAGGCCAGAAGGAAGCATCTTCAAGGGCTATGGAACAGAGGAGGTCATTGAATTTTGTGTTGACTTCGTTCCTGACCTTAGGCCGATTGGTCTTCCTCAATCGCGTTATGAGGGAAGACTGAGTAGAAAGGGTACTCTAGGAAGGAAATTGTAGGGTTCGCAGCATAGAAAACAAAAAATTTCCTATGATGTGAACTATATACCAAGATCTATCTACTAGATACAAACAATGGGCGGATGTATATCCGTAGAGAACATACCCTTGAAGACCGACAAAGCTTAACGAGTTCAACTCGTGGTTGATATAGACGATCTCTTGTTGATCTCAAGATCGAGAGGACGTCCTAGCGCCGCAAATCAGCAGCGCATCCATGCTCGCACACACGTTCGAGGCACCGAGCAACCTCCGCCTCCTCGCTCCAGCGATGCAGCGGAAGCACAACTCTTTCTTGCCGAATAGCCACCGGGAACATGTATCTCACTAGTCCGAGACCATGGGGGATAAATTCTAGAGGGGAGAGAGATCCTTCACGAGGAGGTGTGAGAGACAAGTGAGGAGGGGGGATCCTTTTATAGGAGGAGGGGGAACCCCAAGGGGGTGGCCGGCGCATGGGGGCTGCCCCTTGCCCTCCCCTCTTCATGTGGGTGGACACTCCACTCACAAATCTCCTTTAAATTCCCTCCACTCAAAAGTCCACTCAAATTCCCATTAAATTTCCACCAAATTTAATGCAAACTCTCATTAAATAAAACTCTTTTATTTTATTCAGAATTTTGTCAATTACTTTAATGACAAACATTCACAAATAACCCCTTGCTAGAATTATATTTCACATGCATAACCACTTTATGCAATTTCACCGAAAACTTTGTTTGTATCTAGTGAAATAAATTCCTGCGCTTGTTCATTCTTTCGGCATGAAACATTTGCTCCAATTGGATGTCGGTGTCTCTTAAGTGTGTCACCTACGGTTCGTGAATAATGCGGACATGATCGAGAACCCTCTCGGATCAATAATCGAGCGGGATCCGAGACCCATCGACTCACACATTCAACGATGACTTTCTTGTGATCGTCGGAACCTTTTACGCTAGTATCTTAATCCCTTTGTTTCACGATATATTACATGTCCGAGATTCGATCATCGGTATCTCCATACCTAGTTTGATCTCGTTACCGACATGCACTCTTTTCTCGTTCCATGAGTATATCTATCCGTCATCGGGATGAACAAATTCCACTCTCGATCCATGAGCCTCAACATAACACTTTGTTAGTTCTGAATACATCATTATAATCACCCAGTTACGGTGTGACGTTTGATGTTGTCAAGAAACTCTTCCGGTGTTAGTGATTGACATGATCTCATGGTCTAAGGATTAGGATCACTTTCGTAAGTTGTTATAGCAATATAAACTCAATGACTTTGATCGTAATGCTATACTTCGGATGAATGTTCATCACACCATTACACTAATGTTGTGATCCCGTTATTAACAACATCCAATGTCCATGATCAGGAAACCTTCATCATCTTGTTAATCAACGACCTAGTTTATGAGAGAGGCATAACTAGGAACTTTCTGTTTGTTTATTAAACACACATGTATTAATTTTTCCGTATTAATACAATTATAGCATGGAAAATAAACATCTATCATATACTTGGAATACACATAATAAACACTTTATTATTGCCTCTCAGGGCATATAACCTTCAGTCTCCCACTTGCACTAGAGACAATAATCTAGTTACATAGTGATAAATCTAACACCCATTGAGTTCTGGTGTTGATCATGTTTTGCTCTAGGGAGAGTTTTAGTCAACGGATCTGCTACATTGAGATCTGTATGTACTTTACAAATATTTATATCTCCATCCTTGACATGCTCGCAGATGGAGTGAAACCGGCGCTTAATATGCTTGGAATGCTTGTGAGACCTTGGTTCTTTGGCATTGGCAATGGCACCATTGTTTTCACAATAGATCACCATTGGGTCCAACGCGTTTGCAACCACTCCTAGTTCGGATACCTTCATCCAAACTGCTTCCTGAGCCGCTTCTGAAGCAGCAACATTTTCGGCCTCCGTTGTTGATCCCACTACCACTGGTTGTTTGGAGCTCCTCCAACTAACCGCTCCGCCATTCATGAGAAATACGTATCCGGATTGAGACTTAGAGTCATCCGGATCGGTGTCAAAGCTAGCGTCCACATAACACTTAGCGACGAGCTCTTCTTCACCTCCGTATACAAGAAACATATCCTTAGTTCTTCTTAAGTACTTAAGGATATTCTTGACCGCTATCCAGTGTTCCGAACCTGGATCCGATTGGTACCTACTAGTCAAAATAATAGCATGTGCCACATCCGGTCTTGTACATAGCATGGCGTACATTATAGAGCCTATGGCTGAAGCATAGGGGACTTTGTCCATTATCTCTCTTTCTTCCGCCGAAGCCGGACTTTGAGTCTTACTCAATGTCTTGCCTTGCAACATAGGTAAGAACCCCTTCTTACTTCCGTCCATTTTAAACTTCTTTAAAATCTTATCAAGGTATGTACTTTGCGATAGCCCTATTAGGCGCCTAGATCTATCTCTATAGATCTTTATGCCTAATATGTATGACGCTTCACCTAGGTCCTTCATTGAAAATTTCTTTGTTTAGATAACTTTTAACATTTGTTTAAAGATCTATATCATTTCCGATCAATAATATGTCATCCACATATAATATCAGAAATGCCACATTGCTCCCACTCACTTTCTTGTAAATACAAACTTCTCCATAAGTTTGGAAAAATCCAAACTCTTTGATCACCTCATCAAAGCGGAGATTCCAACTTCGTGATGCTTGCTTCAATCCATAGATGGATCGCTGAAGCTTGCACACCTTGTTAGCATCCTTAGGATCAACAAAACCCTTTGGTTGTATCATATACAACTCTTCTTCAATATTACCATTGAGAAACGCGGTTTTGACATCCATCTGCCATATCTCATAATCGAAATATGCAACAATTGCTAACATAATCCTAACTGAATTTAGCATCGCTACGGGAGAGAAAGTCTTATCGTAGTCAACTCCTTGAATTTTTCGAAACCCCTTTGCAACAAGTCGAGCTTTATAGACGGTCACATTACCATCAGCATCAGTTTTCCTTTTGAAAATCCATTTGTTCTCCACGGCCTTTCGGTCGTGAGGTAATTCCACCAAGTTCCAAACTTGATTTTCATACATGGATTCCATCTCGGATTTCATGGCTTCTAACCATTTGTTGGAATCCGGGCTCATCATCGCTTCTTCATACGTCGCAGGGTCATCATTTTCATCAACCATGAAATTCATGACAGGATTTCCGTGACTCGAGCCGCACGCGTCTGTTTGACTGCGAGGTTGGTAGTACTCTCTTCGGAGTTTCATGATCATTATCATTAGTTCCCTCTTCAACAGTGGAGCCAACTCTGGAACAACTTCCCGCCAAGCGCTACTCGCCATACTTTGAAGAGAAGGTTCCACAACCTCTTGAGTTCTACCTTCCGACTACTCACACCTTTCGAGAAACTCTTTCTAGAAAGGATCCATTCTTGGCAACAAAACCTTTGAAAATCATTTTCAACTCACCCATTGTATCAAATGCATTGCGTTTTGAACGCTTTGAAGTTCGGCTCTAGCCCATACAATATGCCGCAATGAACTAAGTTGTGGTCCTCTGACGAGTCGATAGACATTCTTCTCCTCGGGGCATCCTCAAAAGGTGGGGGCCTAGTGGGCGCTTCTAGCACGTATTGCTTTTGTGCTGAGAGGAGAATCCTCAAATTCATGGCCCATTCGGTAAAGTTGCTACCGTTCGTTGCTAGTTTCTCTTTCTCCATGAACACATTGAAATTAAAAGCAGGTGGTGCCATCTACAACAGAATTTGTAAAGTTTAGACTAAGTGTATGATAGATTGAGTTCAACTAATCCATATTACGAATGAACTCCCACTCAAAAACGACATCCCTCGTGCCTTTTTGGTGATTACATGAACCAAATCCACTATACCAAGTCCGATCATCACGTGAGTCGGTATAGCTTCAAAGGCGAGCATCAAATGGGCATCATATCAACTATATGACTCATGCTTAACCTTTCAGTCTGTGTTCCGAGGCCATGTCTATACATGCTAGGCTCTCCAAGTTAGAACCTTAGTATTCGCGTGTGTAACTGTTTTACACCCGAAATATGGTCGTGGATCCAAGAACACCCGATCATCACGTGATGTCTTGGAGCGACGAAACATAATCGGTGCATACTAAAGGAAGAACACATTCTTATCTTGATATTTAAATGAGGTATCATCTTATTATGCTAACAAAGCGCTAAACAAGCAATATAAGATGCTATCAAACATCACATGTTTATTAGTGAAATGTTTATGGTTCCCGCAGATGATCTCTATCATGTGCATCGTGGTATGATCACTATCATACATATATGTGTAAATCCAAGGTCTATGGAGTTTACACGCTATGTGTGTTGTAAGAGTATCATCTCATACTTCTACTTACAACACTACCATATCATAACACTAGCCCAGTAACAATCTAAACTAGACGCCTCTAATTTATCCATTGCAAGTTTTACGTGGCTTATGGCTTTCGAGATAGATCCGTTCTTACCTACGAACAAGGATAACCAAATTGTTGACAATTCGTTGTAAAATAGATATTGACTATAGTAGGAGAGACAGACACCCGCTAGCCACTTATGCAAACTAGTTGCATGTCAAGCGTGGAACAGGTCTCATGTGCGAGGACATGTAAAGTTTGTCCGGGCCGCTTCATCCCATTATGCCACCAATATCCAAAATTACAACAAAGGAGAAACAATATGATCATCATTGACCACATACTCATATGTGTACTACCCGTGTAAAGCATCTACGCATAGATCCGTCTCTGATACGACTGTAGGGTTCGCAGCATAGAAAACAAAAATTTTCCTACGATGTGAACTATGTACCAAGATCTATCTATTAGATACAAACAACGGGCGGATGTATATCCATAGAGAACATACCCTTGAAGACCGACAAAGCATAACGAGTTCAACTCGTGGTTGATGTAGACGATCTTTTGCCGATCGAGAGGAAGTCCTAGCGCCGCAAATCAGCAGCGCATCCGTACTCGCACACACGTTCGAGGCACCGAGCAACCTCCGCCTCCTCGCTCCAGTGATGCAGCGGAAGCACAACTCTTTCTTGCCTAATAGCCACCGGGAACATGTATCTCGCTAGTCCGAGACCATGGGGGATAAAATCTAGAGGGGGAGAGAGATCCTTCACGAGGAGGTGTGAGTGAGAAGTGAGAGGAGGGGCTCCTTTTATAGGAGGAGGGGGGAACCCCAAGGGGGTGGCCGGCGCATGGGGGATGCCCCCTTGCCCTCCCCTCTTCATGTGGGTGGACACTCCACTCACAAAAATCCATTCATATGCCTCCACTCAAAATCCCACTCAAACTTGCCATTAAATTTCCACCAAATTTAATGCAAACTCTCATTAAATAAAAATCTTATATTTTATTCAGAATTTTGTCAATTACTTTAATGACAAACATTCACAAATAACCCCTTGCTAGAATTCTATTTCACATGCATAACCACTTTATGCAATTTCACCCGAAAACCTGTTTCGGTATTTAGTGAAATAAATTCCTGCGCTTGTTCATTCTTTCGGCATGAAACTTTAGCTCCAACTGGATGTCGGTGTCTCTTAAGTGTGTCACCCTACGGTTCATGAATAATGCGGACATGATCGAGACCCCTCTCGGATCAATAATCAGAAGCGGGATCTAGAGACCCATACTGACTCCCACACATTCAACGATGACTTTCTTGTGATCGTCGGAACCTTTTACGCTAGTATCTTAATCCCTTTGTTTCATGATATATGACATGTCCGACATTCGATCATCGGTATCTCCATACCTAGTTTGATCTCGTTACTGACATGCACTCTTTTCTCGTTCCTGTGATATAACATTCTAGTGATAAAATCACTTGCTTGCAAGCTAATCAATGTGATATCACCGAGAGGGCCCAGAGTATATCTATCCGTCATCGGGATGAACAAATTCCACTCTCGATCCATCAGCCTCAACATAACACTTTGTTAGTTCTGAATCCATCTTTATAATCACCTTGTTACGGTGTGACGTTTGATGTTATCAAGAAACTCTTCCGGTGTTAGTGATTGACATGATCTCATGGTCTAAGGATTAGGATCACTTCGTAAGTTGTTATAGCAATATAAACTCAATGACTTTGATCGTAATGCTATACTTCGGATGAATGTTCATCACACCATTACACTAATGTTGTGATCCCGTTATTAACAACATCCAATGTCCATGATCAGAAAACCTTGATCATCTTGTTAATCAACGAGCTAGTTTAAGAGAGAGGCATAACTAGGAACTTTTTGTTTGTTTATTAAACACAGATGTATTAATGTTTCCGTATTAATACAATTATAGCATGCAAAATAAACATCTATCATATACTTGGAATACACATAATAAACACTTTATTATTGCCTCTCAGGGCATATTCCCTTCAAAGACCGATGAGGAAACTAATGCGGATGTGGCTGCCCAAGTTAAGGCGTATTTTGCACCTAAAAAGCCTGAGCCAAAGACAATATATGATGAAAAAACCAAAAAGTGGGCTAAGTCCTTTCTTGAGCAACCATCCCAGATATCGATGAATATGGAATCAGACTATGACCGGGAGATTATTAAGCAAGCACAGAAGAAAAAAATCACAAGTGCAAAAAGTGGGAAGCAAGTTGCCCAGCTCGGAGCACAGAAGAATCAATCGGTTGCCCCGCTCAAAGTCATTTCAGACCTCGACAAGGCCTCCAGAGCTAAAATGAATATGGGCATGCAAATAATGGACCCCATAGCCCGTAATAATGTTGCACTAATGGGCATCACTGTATCGCAGGCCAAAGCACTTGCTACCGAAGCAAATATGTCTCTTGGTCAATATGTAGGCTATGAAGATACGCCAGTGGGTCAGATAGTACGGAAGTATGTCCAAGGGGAGCCTCTAGTCAGTAATGAGGAGCTCGCGCATCTATCCACACATATGTGAAGTCTGCACGAATGGTACATGTCGCAAGCAGAAAAAAAGCATCAGAAATATTGGTTTCCGGTGGACGTTAGAAAGGAGCATCACTTCAAACCATACTCGATATAGGTTCAAATGACCGAACTGTTTCAGTTATACAACCAGCGCGCCCTCAACAAATCTATCATTGGTCGCTATTGTATATAAGTGATTTATTTCTATAATTAAGTTTGTAGCTTAGCTCGTTCATTGCATTTAATATATTATCCTAACTATATATCCTTTTATATGATATTATATTCTGCAGAATGAAGATGCTTGAATGCAAAAGAGCTAGAAGATATGACTTTGGGTTCATTGACCCATATATCGTTAATGAATATACGTTAAAGAATCGCCCCAAGGACGTGGAGGCAGACCTGCGCAGGTTCTTATCCGAGAATAATTTTGTTAGGAAAATACTATTTCTTTACAACTTCAAGTGAGTGTTTCTATCTTGTACACATTTTATTTTTGCTTACTCGATGAGATATGCATGTATGCTTATGTAAACATCCGCAGATTCCACTGGATCTTGCTAAACATTCAAGTTGACAAGTCCCTAGTTGAAGTCCACGACTCATTAAGTTGGGACCAAGAGCAGTGGAACGACATAAAAGCAATGCTCCATAAGTAATTTCAATCATTATCGCATTATATCGGCCTCTTTCGTTCATTTCATGATATCAAGTAACTAATAACTCCTTTGTTCATTTTCTTTGCCGAGCAGGTGCTGGACACGGTTCAGACAGAAAATACCAGGTCCATTCAAAGAGGAGCTAACTTATAAAATGGTGAAGAGTTTACATCAGCCACCAGGAACTCATTTATGTGGATACTACGTCTGTGAGTACATCCGCGAGTTGAACAATGAGAGGAAATGATAGGGCAAAGGTGTCCGATCTTTCGATGAGATGGTGATAGTCGATTTGGTGGAGTTCGGGCTTGACGATCCGACTACACGTGCGAGCACGAGCGCCAATGCAATTGCTAGGCCAATCTCCTGGAGGTTACCGATCCTGCGGGAACACGATCAGCCTGACCAACGAGGGTCGTAATTCCTACCTGAAATCGAGAACAAGTAAGAACCAATATTGCAATCAAGATATTGACGATTAAGATGAAAGCTTTATTGAAAAGGTGGGATCCTGTATAGGTGCGAAGTACAAGAGGCCTCTGCGACGCTCGAGCCTTGGCGAAGTTGCTATGATGGCTAACTTAATGTCTAAACAAAATCCGAGGCTAAAGTGATGGCTATGGGGAGTATTTAAGGAGGAAAAGGTGGGGTTTCGGCCAGCCATAGAAGTGGTGGCCGAATCCAACCCTAGAAGTCCTTTTCTCCTCAAATACGGACTCTAAAAAGTGGCTAATTAAAATCCTGCGAAAATTACATGGGCCTGGCCCAAAATAAAGGTGTAGCAGCACCATATTAAGCTATGGACGAATTTGTGAAGTATTAATCTTGAATATTTCGTCCAAGCCTTCTTTTTTCATTATGGTGGCCTCAAAGTTCTGAAATCTTTATTCATGGCCTTATCTTGAATCATCTCATGCTTGCTGCCATCTCCATGCATGGCCATGCTCTCATGCTTGTCCCTCTCATCCATGCTTGGTCCATAATTCCTAAGAGTAATAAATACATCTGATTTAGGCAGCATCATATTCTCATGTACGTGAGGAATAGTTCCAAGAAACGAAAGTACCTGATAGTTAAGTTGTTTGGCACGAAATCTTGTGATAGGTCCTTGTATGTGTGTAGCTTTAGGTACAACGGTTGTATCAATAGATGGGATGTCCACATCATGCTCCCCTTCTTGAATTGAAGTCGTCCTCGACACAATCTCATCTTCCTCACCAAAGTAAGGCTTCAAATCTGCAATGTTAAACGTAGGACTAACTGTACCAAAGTCTGCAGGAAACTCAAGTTTATAGGCATTATCGTTTATTTTCTCTAACATCTTAAAGGGACCAGCAGCACGCGGCATTAACTTAGCCTTGCGTAAATCAGGAAAACGGTCCTTACGCAAATGTAACCAAACAAGATCTCCAACATCAAACACAACATGCTTTCTCCCTTTATCCCCAGCAAGTTTATGCTTAGCATTCATGTGTTCTATGTTATCTTTAGTAGTCTTATGCAAGTTTAATATCATTTCAGCGCGTTGTGTAGCATCCAAATTATTTTGCACCGAAGTAGGTAAAGGCAATAAATCAATAGGTGCACGAGGAACAAAACCATAGATGATCTCAAACGGGCACATCTTTGTGGTAGAATGCAGCGAACGATTATAAGCAAATTTTATATGAGGTAAACACTCTTCCCACAATTTTAAGTTCTTCTTTAAAACAGCCCGCAACATAGTAGACAAAGTTCTATTTACTACTTCAGTTTGTCCATCAGTTTGGGGATGACATGTAGTACTAAACAGCAATTTAGTCCCCAACTTAGCCCATAAACATCTCCAAAAGTGGCTAAGAAATTTAGTATCACGATCAGAAACAATAATATTTGGCACACCATGCAAACGAACAATTTCACGAAAGAACAAATCAGCAATATGTGCAGCCTCATCCGTTTTATGACAAGGAATAAAGTGTGCCATCTTAGAAAACCGATCCACAACAACAAAAATACTATCCCTCCCCTTCTGTGTTCGTGGCAATCCCAAAACAAAGTCCATAGAAATATCCTCCCAAGGAACACTAGGAACATGAAGAGGCATATATAAACCATGTGGATTAAGGCGAGACTTAGCTTTTTAACAAGTAGTGCAGCGTGCCACAAATCTCTCAACATCTCGACGCATACATGGCCAAAAGAAGTGTGCAGCAAGAACATCCTTCGTCTTCTTGACACCAAAGTGTCCCATCAATCCTCATCCATGCCCCTCCTGTAACAACAAAAGACGAACAGAACTATCTGGAATGCATAGTTTGTTAGCACGGAACACAAATCCATCATTGAAGACGAACTTGTTCCATGTTCTACCATCTCTACAATTCTGCAACACATCTTTAAATTCAGCATCATGCACATATTGTTCCTTAATAGTTTCCAATCCAAATATTTTGAAGTCAAGTTGAGATAACAAAGCATAACGGCGCGACAAAGCATCATCAATAATATTATCTTTACCCTTTTTGTGTTTGATAACATAAGTAAAAGACTCAATAAATTCAACCCACTTTGCATGACGACGATTCAACTTAGCTTGACTACGAATATGCTTCAAAGATTCATGATCATAATGTATAACAAATTCTTTAGGCCATAGATAATGTTGCCAAGTTTCTAATGTCTGAACCAATGCATATAATTCTTTATCATAAGTAGAATAGTTCAGACTAGCCCCACTTAATTTCTCACTAAAATATGCAACAGGTTTTCCCTCTTGTAATAACACACCTCCCAAACCAATTCCACTAGCATCACATTCAAGCTCAAAAGTCTTATTAAAATCAGGAAGTTGGAGTAAGGGAGCATGTGTTAGCTTATCTTTCAATATGACGAAGGCCTGTTGTTGTGCATCGCCCAAAACAAAGGGCACATACTTCTTGGTAAGTTCATTCAGCGACGCGGCAATTGATCCAAAATCTTTGACAAAGCGCCTATAAAAATCAGTGATGCCAAGAAAACTCCTCACTTGTGTGACCTTCTTGGGCTGAGGCCAATTCTCAATAGCTTCAATCTTGGCTGGATCCACTTCAATACCCTGTGATGTAAAAACATAGCCAAGAAACGCAACTCGATTGGTGCAAAAGGTGCACTTCTCAAGATTACCAAACAAATGTGCATCACGTAAAGCATTGAAAACAACACATAAATGGTCCAAATGATCCTCTAAAGATTTGCTATAAATCAGAATATCATCAAAGTAGACTACCACAAAACGTCCAATGAAAGCACGTAAAACTTCGTTCATTAATCTCATGAAAGTGTTGAGTGCATTAGTTAAACCAAACGGCATCACTAACCACTCATATAAACCGAACTTAGTTTTAAATGTTGTTTTCTATTCATCTCCCAATTTCATACGAATCTGGTGGTAACCACTACGCAAATCAACCTTAGAAAACATGGTAGAGCCACTCAACTCATCAAGCATGTCATCCAAACGTGGAATAGGATGACGATATCTAATAGTAATATTATTGATAACTCTACAATCAGTACACATGCGCGAAGAACCATCTTTCTTAGGTACCAAAATAATAGGAACAACACAGGGGCTAAGGGACTCACGAATATGATCTCTGTCGAGTAGTTCCTAGATTTGGCGTTGTATCTCCTTTGTCTCCTCTGGATTGGTTCGATATGGCGTGCGGTTGGGCAACGTAGCACCAGGAATTAGATCAATTTGGTGTTCAATTCCTCTAATAGGAGGTAGTCCTGGCGGCAGCTCAGCGGGGAAGACGTCCTCATATTCCTGCAAAAGGTTAGCAATAGCGGGTGGCAAAGAAGAAGGCATATCCTCAAATGAAAACAAAACCTCTTTGCAGACAATTGCATAACATTGAGTATTGTTTACATCTAGTTCAGCAATATCAATTTTATTTGCAAGCATACATGGACTCTTCAAACGAATTTCAGTAGCATGTTTAGAATCAGATTTAGTGTTCTTTGGTGGTATAAAATCTGCAGCAACAATCTGATTCTCACTTTTATTTTTCTCCTCAGTTTTAGCTCTACTAGCTCTAGCAAAATCATCTTTTAAAATCTGTTCGGGAGTCATAGGTTTTAGTCCAATTTTCTTTCCATCATGCATAAGAGAATAGTGATTAGTTTTTCCATTATGAATAGATTCTCTATCAAATTGCCATGGTCTACCAAGTAACAAAGAACAAGCTTGCATAGGTACAACATCACAATCAACAAAATCCGAATATGTACCAATAGTAAAATACACGCGTACCGTTCTTGTTACCTTGATCTTGCGAGAACTCTCAAACCATTGGATGTAATATGAATGTGTGTGTTGTCTTGTTGGAAGTGCAAGCTTGTCTACCATGTCAACACTAGCCAGATTATTATAACTCCCTCCATCAATGATGATCCGTATAGCTCTTTCCTTGACAACACCACGTGTTTGGAACAGGTTGTGGCGTTGATCTTGTTCAGATTTGCTCAATTGTACACACAACACACGTTGTGTAATTAAGCTCTTGTATTGATCAGCAGCTTCAGCTCCCATTACCTCTGTCTCTTCATCAGCATCAGAATTGTCTCCATCTCGAGCAGAAATAAGGGCTAATGTATCTTCATCAAAGTCACTCGCTGAATCGTATTGACCATTATCACGCACCATCATCACACGTTGTGTTGTGCACTGTCTCTCAATATGACCAAAACCCCAGAACTTGCGGCATTGTATATCCTTTGTTTTACCCATGGAAGCCATAGAAGATGCACTACGAGCAGGAGCATTGGATGAAGGTGGAGGAGAAGCTAGAAATCTTGTGGTGGCCTTGGATGTGGTAGTAGCTGGTGGCGAATCACGAGAAGAAGGCACTGATTGTCGGGATGTCCAAGTGGATGTGCGACCTGCAGAATTATTAGTCCTCCTCCATGGTGTTTGGCGATCCTGCACTTCACGTTCAGCTTTGCAAGCAAGATGAAACAAACGAGTGATAGAATTATATTCCTTATAATCTAATATGTGTTGAATGTCCTTGTTTAATCCACCAAAGAAACGTGCAAGCATTTGTTCAGTAGATTCAACAAGACCACACCAAACCATCCACGTTTGCAATTCCTGATAATACTCTTCTACAGAATTTTTTCCTTGTTATAAACGTGTCAGATTCTTAAGTAAATCACGTTGATAAGTGGGAGGTATAAAATGAACATGCATAGCAGTTTTTAAAGCAGTACAAGTACTAGGAATAGCAGTAGGATTTAAACGACAATATTCAGACCACCGAAGGGAAGCAAATTTAGTAAGTTCACATGTAGCAGCACTAACACGCATATTCTCAGGATATTTTAAACATGCAAAACGTTATTCTACTTCCATCTCCCATGTAAGATATGCATCAGGATTATATTTACCCTCAAAAGATGGAATATTTAATTTAAGCTTTGCAACATGATCATCATCACGTACCGGTGGTCGAGCGTTGCGGTAGTAATGTCGGGGACGACCAGCAGGGTGTGGAGGTTGTTCAACCTCCTCATCAAACAGATCGTCGTCGTCAGGGTCGTAGTAGTACCCGTCGTCTGTCCCTAATGTCGCAGCAGCAGCCGCGGCGGAAGTCTGAGGTGCGTCAGCTGCAGCGGTAGCCGCCTGAGGTGTGGCGGCAGCCGAACCAGCAGTCCGACCCATGATCGGAATGCGCCGTGCGCCATGCCGAGGTGCCAATGGGACGGGTGCGGGTGCGGGTACCGGCAATCTGGCCAAAACCTCCTTGAACCGAGCGTCAAGCTTGTCGTTCAAGGATTTCTCGAGCCCATCGATAGTGTCCATGGCGTTGGTGAGCTTGGTGACAAACTCCCCTAGGCGTGCATCCATATCTTCAGCGCGACCGACCAAGAGCTCGGAGAAGTGGGCATGTAGTTTTTGGTTCGTCATTGTGGCAGGGTTGCACGAAGTATCTGTCATGGTTAGTCCTTTAAAAATCACAGGTATATGCTACGGAAATATGGTGGGAGGCACGCGTAATCCGTCAGGCAATATACGA
Organism: Avena longiglumis; assembly: GCA_030063025.1. Lineage (NCBI taxonomy): Eukaryota > Viridiplantae > Streptophyta > Magnoliopsida > Poales > Poaceae > Avena > Avena longiglumis. Next base: position 12,738,741 of record CP125977.1, on the reverse strand, counting down.
CGCTCTTACAAGTTCTTACCAAACAGCAGGAAAAGACGATGTGCAACCGCGAGGACCAGTGGGTCCAGAGATTGAACCAAGCGATTACCGGGAGTCGAGACACCGCACGTGGAGAATATATGTGGAGCTCTGGGAAGGCTTAGCAAAGGGGTTAGCAATTATCAAAACAGCAATGCAAAAGTTGAAAGAATGCTCAACGACGGTACTGTGCTAGTCCTAGGCTAGACCGTACTAGAGACGCGAGCCTAGATCACCAACGATATCACGACGCGACACAACAAGCAATGTATGATGATATGGCACCCTAAAAAGCGAACCGAGATGGTGAAAATCACTATGATGGCGAGTGTCTAGAACTGATCTACGGGGTCTAAAATTAGGTTAGCCCCAAAATTTTTTTTCGAAATTTTTATAATATGCTCCGGAAAGCGCGCAGGCGCCAAAAAAATATCGTTATAACGGCCGATGGAGAAAAGTGATCCCCGGGGCCGAAAAACAGTATAGCCAGAAAAAATTTCGGAGGCGATTCTAGACTTTTTTTGCTCTCCTTCTGTACTTATGACCGGACTCTGAGCTCGACACGGACTTTAGCTTATCACGGAAACAACAAAGAAGGAAAGTAAAAAGAAATAACTAGGAAGTAATAACTCAACTCGGACTCATGCCGCGACAGGAAAGGTGATCGGATCCGTGTCGCGGTAGGAAGGCGGTGGCGGAGTTTTAGGGTTTATGATGGCTGGGCGGAATATGGTGGCGGAGTATGGTGGCGGTGATCTGCGAGGGTGGCGGTGACTACTATGATTAGAACTCGAAACTCTACGGGATGAGACACTAAGACCAGCAACTCGACGCGACGATGCAGACACAAATTCAACAATGCAAAACTGAAAAGATAATGCGAGGCGTAGATTGGTGATGGGATGGATCTAACTGCTTTTTTAGCTTTTTCGTGGGTTATAGGTAAAATAGATCTAATCAACGAAAACAGTAAAATCTCACCGAGCAACCTGAAATCTGATACCACTTGATAGGGCAAAGGTGTCTGATCTTTCGATGAGATGGTGATAGTCGATTTGGTGGAGTTCGGGCTTGACGATCCGACTACACGTGCGAGCACAAGCGCCAATGCAATCGCTAGGCCAATCTCCTGGAGGTTACCGATCCTGCGGGAACACGATCAGCCTGACCAACGAGGGTCGTAATTCCTACCTGAAATCAAGAACAAGTAAGAACCAATATTGCAATCAAGATATTGCGGATTAAGATGAAAGCTTTATGGAAAAGGTGGGATCCTGTATAGGTGCGAAGTACAAGAGCTCGCGACGCCGCCTTTTGTGAAGTTGCTATGATGGCTAACTTAATGTCTAAAGGGCTAACTTAATGTCTAAACAAAATCCGAGGCTAAAAGTGACGGCTATGGGGAGTATTTAAGGAGGAAAAGGTGGGGTTTCGGCCAGCCATAGAAGTGGTGGCCGAATCCAACCCTAGAAGTCCTTTTCTCCTCAAATAAGGACTCTAAAAAGTGGCTAATTAAAATCCTGCGAAAATTACATGGGCCTGGCCCAAAATAAAGGTGTCGCAGCACCATATTAAGCTATGGACGAATTTGTGAAGTATTAATCTTGAATATTTCGTCCAAGCCTTCTTTTTTCATTATGGTGGCCTCAAAGTTCTGAAATCTTCATCCATGGCCTTCTCTTGAATCATCTCATGCTTGCTGCCATCTCCATGCATGGCCATGCTCCAATGCTTGTCCCTCTCATCCATGCTTGGTCCATCATTCCTAAGAGTAATAAATACATCTTATTTAGGCAGCATCATATTCTCATGTATGTGAGGAATAGTTCCAAGAAACGAAAGTACCTGATAGTTAAGTTGTTTGGCATGAGATCTTGTGATAGGTCCTTGTATGTGTGTAGCTGTAGGTATAACGGTTGTATCAATAGATGGGATGTCCACATCAGCAAAGTTGACTCACATTATATTTATGGTTTGCGGGAGAAACTAGAGCCAGGCGAGCGCATAAGAGCAATTCAAGAGGAGCTGACGGGATTTATGATGAAGGAGGTCCTTGATGTACATGGAGAGCATTCTGCGGATGACGTGGAACTCGATTTGCCTTAGTGATCTCCATGTAGTTGATATGATATATATATTCATCAATGACCACATAATTTCAAAACATTTCTTCCTTTTGATATATATATATCACCAACATATGCTTGCAAGGGATTGATTAATTATATAGATGCATCAACGTGTACTATGTATGTACTAGCGTAGAATATGTGTACTTAAATATATGTTTGAAATTATAGTGAAACACAAAATGAAAAATGAACGAAATGGCAAAAAAAGGAAATACACAATCCCTGTCGCGGCAGAGAAACACACAATTCGCTGCCGCAGCAGGAAACCTTATAGTTCCGGGTGGTGTTACGGCCCGGGACTAGAGGGTTTCCGCCCCCGCGGCGCTGAAACAACCACATGGTTGTTATCAGTCGCGGGAATCTTCGCACCTGTATCGAAAGAGGGTAGGATAGAAGGGTAGTTTTTGAGTTCGAGATGTCTGAGCTTGGAGGTTCCGCAGAGTAACGAACCATGGGCCAATAGATGGATGAGGCATATCATCATCCCATGCGGGCGTTCCCCGTTGTCATAAACTGGTAAGAGTACCTCCATTCCCCCCCCCCCCCCCCATACGGCATATGGCACATCCGTTTTTTAGACCATATGGGAGGCCGCTGGCGCGGACATAGGGGGGGCGCTAGCTCCTAGCCACGGCCCCCATAAAAACAAGTTATGTTTAAAAGTCCTAAAACCTAAACATTCGGTGATATTTTACATGTTTAAAAAGCAGAAAGATAAACTAGTCGTATTCCTGTCTAGCCTTGTAGTAGATGTTTTTGTCATCGTCTTCGTAGTCGTTGTCGTCATCGATCAGCGCATGGAGTGAGTAGGGGCTATCCTTGCATAAAATTTATAGAATTAAGTTGTTTTGGTGTGGCCGGAACTGGTGGTCGTCTCCAATCTACGCACACTCTGGGAACGGTGGCAGCAGTGGCTGCAGCCCTGGTCGGCGTTGCCACTGCACGCGCGGTCGGCCTACTCATCCTTCTTCCACCAGGCCAGCGCGCTGGTGGCAAGGGCTCCAAGCGCGGTATGCATGGCGAGACGCTGGCCCGGATACTCCTCTAGGTCACCGGCTCACCTGAACTGGTGTAGGTTCAAGGCATACTCCATAGGTACCAGCCAATTCGGTCTCGGTTGCACGAGGGGAAGGTGACCGTGAGGGGGTGAGGGCTCCCTGATGTCAGCGTCACTGCGCCCGCGGCCGCTCCCGTCCTTCTTCTGGCTAGGTGGCGGTGACTGAAAATGCAGGTATCGCAGGGTGGGGTAATCGCCCGCGGCGATGTGGTCCATCACACTAGCGAGAGTCTGGTCACCCCACCATAGCCGGCAGCCGGCTATGTTGTTTTTCTCATGATGCGGGCCATGCCCCTCATACCTAGCGAGCTCCATGTCCTCCCGATTGGTGAAGAAGGCGTTCCATGTCACGTTGCATTCAAGATCCCATCGGGGATCCTTCTGTGCTCCGCCGTGAGCTCGTGGTAATATTGGTTCGTGATGGCCGCCCAACGAGCCGCACCTTTAGGCACGAGAGGGACTGGTGGTCAACCTTCAGTCGGGATGGGGCGCATGGTATCCCAGTGGGTAGGAGTAGTTTCAAGTGTGCAACGCCTCCGCCTCCATGTTGGTGAGAGTTGTTCAGTGAGAAGAGGGCAGGAAGGAAATGGCAGGAACGTGTGGCACACAAATTCGCTGCCACGTGGCACGCCGTCGATGGTGCCATGTCGCCTAACTAGAAGGGCTCGAGAGATGAAGCCCGTCTCTCTCACTGCTAGGGAGGTCCCGTGTTGTTCTACCCGTTTCCTCGCTCATCTTGCACCGGATAAAAAAGGGGCCACGTCGGCGCCATTTTGGAACTAGGGGGCGTCTGAGCATGATTTTGGGTGCTGACACCCCCCATAGCCGTTTGGAGGGCCTTTAGGGGTGGCCGAGTGCAGATGCTCTAAAGGTCCCCATATGCATCAGTCGATGCAGAGGCCGGGGTGATATGATGCAGAGGCCGGGGTGATATCCCCATTTCGAAAAAAAGGTCCCCATTGCAAAATTAATATGGGGAGAACCGACTCGAAAGAGGCATTCAAGCCAAGTCTTGCTCACTTGGTGATTCAGAAGATGATGATAAGAAGAAAGGATAAAGAGCAGGACCGTGATGATACCCCCTAGAGAAAGACTTATATACTGCATACAACACATACACACTCTCGTGTATGATAGATACTACTAGATCGGTATAGGTACGTACCATGAATATGTGCTACTGTTTTATATTTGAAACCAGTGCACAATGTTCTATCCCTAAAATGCATATGTATATTAGATTTGGGAAATAAATTGCATGTGAGATCGAAGCCACAAATAATGCATATTTGTTTTGATATTATTTCCGGTGAATAGATGCGAAATTTTACTTAAATTGTTGTGTACATGAAGAAGATACACAAATAGGTGCATCCAAACTAATCAAGGAAAATGCATACATGGCAATAAAAAAATGATGAAGATTTGCAAGATCCTATTATATGTCATAACAATCTTTTGTGAGTGAATCCTCAAAAGAATTTATAAAAGTATGAAAAGATTTTACAAGAAAGAAAGGTGCTCTAGAGAGGCTTTGTTTTATGCTAGGAGATCATGAAAATCTTTTGGTGCATATAATTGATAAAAGCATGTACCTATCACTCGTCACACAAGAAATAATAATTTTTTCTCCAAGTTTAAGTATGTCATCTTAGTTCTGTATGATAATCACTATGTTGCAAAATACAAGGCCTGCACATTTTATGTATGATGTCAAACTTTTTCATGTTTGACCAAGTTTATTTAAAAATATCAACATTTACAATGCCGTACCATAATATTATTAGATCAATCATGGAAGAGATTTTCATATATTATTATTTTGATAAACAACATTGACTTGCTTCGTCGTGTTTTACCTCAAAAAAAAGACTTGCTTCGTCGCGTCTATCATATTGACACACCGCTACAGGAATGGGAAGCTACGCTGACGGCCGGTCGCTACGCCGACGACCAAACGTCGGGGCCGTCGGCGTAGCCATCATCTAGGCCAGCCCCGGCAAGCAGCCGTCGGCGTAGAATTGCCTTCGGCATATCCTATGCTACGCCGACGGCTGCCCTCGGCGTAGCATACGCCGACGGCTGTCCTCGGCGTAGCTATTTTTTATTTTATCTCATTAAACTTTGAAAAATCATAACTAAATCATTCTAATTCGGCAAAATACAAATAATATATCAAAATTTGCAGAAAAATAATACCTATCTATTTACACTCAAATATTACACATTTGTAAATAAAAATTAAGTAAAACATAAAACATTATATATAGTTTAAAACGGGCATAAAAAATTAAAAAATGATCGAAACAATGCGAAACCTTCGCGTGGTGTTATATTATGTGAAATAGTTAAAAGGAAAATATCAAACTTGATATATTGATTATGTCTCAAAAAAACCTTCACAAAATGACCTATCTCATTCGAGGTTTCTTGGCTTTCGGGTCAAATGACCAATGTTATGGCTAGAATCAAGGCATAGTTTGTGATAATGTGCTCATATTGTGCATACACATGCATCATGGGATGGCGAACAATGTTGCAGGAGGAAGTTTTCCTTTTCCTCGCACCAAAAAACCATTTCCCATTTTCCGAGCACAAAAAACGGACGGTTTTGTGAAGCAACCACCAAATGGCTAATTCAAAATTCTACCACCACATTTTACAAAATACTATACCACCTTATATGGACAATTTACCAACAGGGGGATCCGAAAACCTTTCTGTCCACCTCTGGCGAAAAGACAAATTCCTGCCGAATCGGTAGGAAGTGGGTCAGATATGAACTACAGGTACATGATCCGATGCTCATGTTTTTTTACAAAAATCATTTTTAGGTTCACAATATGCTATGTTATCAAAGATCCAATGCAAGTTTAGCGAGGCTCGGCCCCGAGCTAAGAATCTTCATGCCCGCCGTTCGACAAAGTTTGACGATAGTTTAAAACGGGCATAAAAAATTCAAAAATGATCGAAAGAATGCGAAACCTTCGCATGGTATTATATTATGTGACATAGTTATAAGGAAAAATATCAAACTTGATATATTGATTATGTCTCAAAAAACCCTTCACAAAATGACCTATCTCATTCGAGGTTTCTTGGCTTTCGGGCCAAATGACCAATGTTATGGCTAGAATCAAGGCATAGTTTGTGATAATGTGCTCATATTGTGCATACACATGCATCATAGGATGGCGAAAAATGTTGCAGAAGGAAGTTTTCCTTTTCGTCGCACCAAAAAGCCATTTCTCATTTTACGAGCACAAAAAACGGCCCGTTTTGTGAAGCAACCACCAAATGGCTAATTCCAAATTCTACTACCACATTTTACAAATATACTATACCAACTTATATGGACAATGTCCCAACAGGGGGATCCGAAACCTTTCCGTCCACCTCTGGTGAAAAAGACAAATTCCTGCCGAATCGGTAGGAAGTGGGTTAGATATGAACTACTACTACATGATCCGATATTCATGTTTTTTTACAAAAATCATTTTTAGGTTCACAATATGCTATTTTATCAAAGATCCAATGCAGTTTAGCAAGGCTCGACCCCGAGCTAAGAATGTTCATGCCCGCCGTTTGACAAAGTTTGACGATAGTTTAAAACGGGCATAAAAATTTAAAAATGATCTAAACAATGTGAAACCTTCGCGTGGTATTATATTATGTGACATAGTTATAAGAAAAAATATCAAACTTGATATATTGATTATGTCTCAAAAAACCCTTCACAAAATGACCTATCTCATTCGAGGTTTCTTGACTGCTTTCTGGTCAAATGACCAATGTTATGGCTAGAATCAAGGCATAGTTTGTGATAATGTGCCCATATTGTGCATACACATGCATCATGGGATGGAGAACAATGTTGCAGGAGGAATTTTTCCTTTTCGTCGCACCAAAACGCCATTTCCCATTTTCGGAGCACAAAAAACGGCCCGTTTTGTGAAGCAACCACCAAATGGCTAATTCAAAATGCTACCACCACATTTTACAAAAATACTATACCACCTTATATATACAATGTCCCAACAGGGGGATCCGAAACCTTTCCGTACAACTCTGGTGAAAAAGACAAATTCCTACCGAATCGGTAGGAAGTTGGTTAGATATGAACTACAAGTACATGATTCGATACTCATGTTTTTTTACAAAAATAATTTTTAGGTTCACAATATGCTATTTTATCAAATATCCAATGCAAGTTTAGCGAGGCTCGGCCCCGAGCTAAGAATCTTCATGCCCGCCGTTCGACAAAGTTTGACGATAGTTTAAAACGGGCATAAAATATTCAAAAATGATCTAAACAATGCAAAACCTTCGCGTGGTATTATATTATGTGACATAGTTATAAGTAAAAATATCAAACTTGATATATTGATTATGTCTCAAAAAACCCTTCACAAAATGACCTATCTCATTCGAGGTTTCTTGACTGCTTTCTGGTCAAATGACCAATGTTATGACTAGAATCAAGGCATAGTTTGTGATAATATGCCCATATTTTGCATACACATGCATCATGGGATGGCGAACAATGTTGCAGTAGGAAGTTTTCCTTTTCGTCGCACCAAAAAACAATTTCCCATTTTACGAGCACAAAAAATGACCCGTTTTGTGAAGCAACCACAAAATGGCTAATTCAAAATGCTACCACCATATTTTACAAAAATACTATACCACCTAATATGGACAATGTCCTAACAGGGGGATCTGAAACCTTTTCGTCCACCTCTGGTGAAAAAGACAAATTCCTGCCGAATCGGTAGAAAGTGGGTTAGATATGAACTACACGTACATGATCCGATACTCATGTTTTTTTTACAAAAATAATTTTTAGGTTCACAATATGCTAATTTATCAAAGATCCAATGCAAGTTTAGCGAGGCTCGGCCCCGAGCTAAGAATCTTCATGCCCGTCGTTCGACAAAGTTTGACGGCAGTTCAAAACGGGCATAAAAAATTCAAAAATGATCGAAACAATGCGAAACCTTCGCGTGGTATTGTATTATGTGACATAGTTATAAGGAAAAATATAAAACTTGATATATTGATTATATCTCAAAAAATCCTTCACAAAATGAACTATGTCATCCGAGGTTTCTTGGCTTTCGGGTCAAATGACCAATGTTATGGCTAGAATCAAGGCATAGTTTGTGATAATGTGCCCATATTGTGTATACATACGCATTATGGGATGGCGAAGAATGTTGCAGGAGGACGTTTTGCTTTTCGTCGCACCAAAAAGCCATTTCCCATTTTCCGAGCACAAAAAACGGCCCGTTTTGTGAAGCAACAACCAAATGGTAATTCAAAATGCTACCACCACATTTTACAAAAATACTATACCACCTTGTATGGAAAATGTCCCAACAGGGGGATCCGAAACCTTTCCGTCCACCTCTGGTGAAAAAGACAAATTCTTGCCGAATCGGTAGGAAGTGGGTTAGATATGAACTACAAGTACATGATCCGATACTCATGTTTTTTTACAAAAATCATTTTTAGGTTCACAATATGCTATTTTATCAAAGATCCAATGCAAGTTTAGCGAGGCTCGGCCCCGAGCTAAGAATCTTCATGCCCGTCGTTCGACAAAGTTTGACGATAGTTTAAAACGGGCATAAAAAAACAAAAATGATCTAAACAATGCGAAACTTTCGCGTGGTATTATATTATGTGACATAGTTGTAAGAAAAAATATCAAACTTGATATATTAATTATGTCTCAAAAAACCCTTCACAAAATTACCTATCTCATTCGAGGTTTCTTGACTGCTTTCTGGTCAAATGACCAATGTTATGGCTAGAATCAAGGCATAGTTTGTGATAATGTGTCCATATTGTGCATACACATGCATCATGTGATGGCGAACAATGTTGCAGGAGGAAGTTTTCCTTTTCGTCGCACCAAAAAGCCATTTCCCATTTCCCGAGCACAAAAAACGGCCCGTTTTGTGAAGCAACCACCAAATGGCTAATTCAAAATGCTACCACAACATTTTACAAAAATACTATACCACCTTATATGGATAATGTCCCAACAGGGGGATCCGAAACCTTTCCGTCCACCTCTGGTGAAAAAGACAAATTCCAGCCGAATCGGTAGGAAGTGGGTTAGATATGAACTACAAGTACATGATCCGATACTCATGTTTTTTTTAAATCATTTTTATGTTCATAATATGCTATTTTATCAAAGATCCAATGCAAGTTTAGCGAGGCTCGGCCCCGAGCTAAGAATCTTCATGCCCGCAGTTCGACAAAGTTTGACGATAGTTTAAAACGGGCATAAAAAATTCAAAAATGATCTAAACAATGCGAAACCTTCGCGTGGTATTATATTATGTGACATAGTTATAAGGAAAAATATAAAACTTGATATATTGATTATGTCTCAAAAAACCCTTCACAAAATGACCTATCTCATTCGAGGTTTCTTGACTACTTTCTGGTCAAATGACCAATGTTATGGCTATAATCAAGGTATAGTTTGTGATAATATGCCCATATTGTGCATACACATGCATCATGGGATGGCGAACAATGTTGTAGGAGGAAGTTTTCCTTTTCGTCGCACCAAAAAGCCATTTCCCATTTTCCGAGCACAAAAAATGGCCCGTTTTGTGATGCGACCACCAAATGGCTAATTCAAAAAGCTACCACCATATTTTACAAAAATACTATACTACCTCATATGGACAATGTCCCATCAGGGAGATCCGAAACCTTTTCGTCCACCTCTGATGAAAAAGACAAATTCCTGCCGAATCGGTAGGAAGTGGGTTAGATATGAACTACACGTACATGATCCGATACTCATGTTTTTTTATAAAAATCATTTTTATGTTCACAATATGCTATTTTATCAAAGATCCAATGCAAGTTTAGCGAGGCTCGGCCCCGAGCTAAGAATCTTCATGCCCGCAGTTCGACAAAGTTTGACGATAGTTTAAAACGAGCATAAAAATTTCAAAAATGATCTAAACAATGCGAAACCTTCGCGTGGTATTATATTATGTGACATAGTTATAATAAAAAATATCAAACTTGATATATTGATTATGTCTCAAAAAACCCTTCACAAAATTACCTATCTCATTCGAGGTTTCTTGACTGCATTCTAGTCAAATGACCAATGTTATGGCTAGAATCAAGGCATAGTTTGTGATAATGTGCCCATATTATGCATACACATGCATCATGGGATGGCGAACAATGTTGAGGAGGAAGTTTTCCTATTCGTCGCACCAAAAAGCCATTTCCCATTTTCCGTGCACAAAAAACGGCCCATTTTATGAAGCAACCACCAAATGGCTAATTCAAAATGCTACCACCACATTTTACAAAAATACTATACCACCTTATATGGACAATGTTCTAATAGGGGGATCCGAAACCTTTCCGTCCACCTCTGGTAAAAAAGACAAATTCCAGCCGAATCGGTAGGAAGTGGGTTAGATATGAACTACAAGTACATGATCCGATACTCATGTTTTTTTTAAATCATTTTTATGTTCACAATATGCTATTTTATCAAAGATCCAATGCAAGGTTAGCGAGGCTCGGCCCCGAGCTAAGAATCTTCATGCCCGTCGTTCGACAAAGTTTGACGATAGTTTAAAACGGGCATAAAAAATTCAAAAATGATCTAAACAATGCGAAACCTTCGCGTTGTATTATATTATGTGACATAGTTATAAGGAAAAATATCAAACTTGATATATTGATTATGTCTCAAAAAACCCTTCACAAAATGACCTATCTCATTCGAGGTTTCTTGACAGCTTTCTGGTCAAATGACCAATGTTATGGCTAGAATCAAGGTATATTTTTTGATAATATGCCCATATTGTGCATACACACGCATCATGGAATGGCGAACAATGTTGTAGGAGGAAGTTTACCTTTTCGTCGCACCAAAAAGCCATTTCCCATTTTCCGAGCACAAAAAATGGCCCGTTTTGTGAAGCAACCACCAAATGGCTAATTCAAAATGCTACCACCACATTTTACAAAAATACTATACCACCTCATATGGACAATGTCCCAACAGGGGGATCTGAAACCTTTCCGTCCACCTCTGGTGAAAAAGACAAATTCCTGCCGAATCGGTAGGAAGTGGGTTAGACATGAACTACACGTACATGATCCGATACTCATGTTTTTTTATAAAAATCATTTTTAGGTTCACAATATGCTATTTTATCAAAGATCCAATGCAAGTTTAGCGAGGCTCGGCCCCGAGCTAAGAATCTTCATGCCCGCCGTTCGCGAAAGTTTCACGATAGTTTAAAACGGACATAAAAAATTCAAAAATGATCTAAACAATGCGAAACCTTCGCGTGGTATTATATTATGTGACATAGTTATAAGAAAAAATATCAAACTTAATATATTGATTATGTCTCAAAAAACCCTTCACAAAATGACATATCTCATTCGAGGTTTCTTGACTGCTTTCTGGTCAAGTGACCAATGTTATGGCTAGAATCAAGGTATAGTTTTTGATAATATGCTCATATTGTGCATACACATGCATCATGGGATGGAGAACAATGTTGTAGGAGGAAGTTTTCCTTTTCGTCGCATCAAAAAGCCATTTCCAATTTTCCGAGTACAAAAAACGGCCTTTTCTGAAGCAACCACCAAATGGCTAATTCAAAATGCTACCACCACATTTTACAAAAATACTATACCACCTCATATGGACAATGTCCCAACAGGGGGATCTGAAACCTTTCCGTCCACCTCTAGTGAAAAAGACAAATTCCTGCCGAATCGGTAGGAAGTGTGTTAGATATGAACTACACGTACATGATCCGAAACTCATGTTATTTTATAAAAATCATTTTTAGGTTCACAATATGCTATTTTATCAAAGATCCAATTCAAGTTTAGCGAGGCTCGGCCCCGAGCTAAGAATCTTCATGCCCGCCGTTCGAGAAAGTTTGACGATAGTTTAGAACGGACATAAAAATTTCAAAAATGATCTAAACAATGCGAAAGCTTCGCGTGGTATTATATTATGTGACATAGTTATAAGTAAAAATATCAAACTTGATATATTGATTATGTCTCAAAAAACCCTTCACAAAATGACCTATCTCATTCGAGGTTTCTTGACTGCTTTCTGGTCAAATGACAAATGTTATGGCTAGAATCAAGGCATAGTTTGTGATAATATGCACATATTGTGCATACACATGCATCATGGGATGGCGAAAAATGTTGTGGAGGAAGTTTTCCTTTTCGTCGCACCAAAAAGCCATTTCCCATTTTCCGAGCAAAAAAAACGGCCCGTTTTGTGAAGCAATCACCAAATGGCTAATTCAAAATGCTACCACCACATTTTACAAAAATACTATACCACCTTATATGGACAATGTCCCAACAGGGGGATTTAAAACCTTTCCGTCTACCTCTGGTGAAAAAGACAAATTCCTGCCGAATCGGTAGGAAGTGGGTTAGATATGAACTACAGGTACATGATCCGATACTCATGTTTTTTTACAAAAATCATTTTTAGGTTCACAATATGCTATTTTATCAAAGATACAATGCAAGTTTAGAGAGGCTCGGCCCTGAGCTAAGAATCTTCATGCCCGCCGTTCGACAAAGTTTGACGATAGTTTAAAACGGGCATAAATTTTTTAAAAACAATCGAAACAATGCGAAACCTTCGCGTGTTATCATATTATGTGACATAGTTATAAGGAAAAATATCAAACTTGATATATTGATTATGTCTCAAAAAACCCTTCACAAAATGACCTATCTCATTCGAGGTTTCTTGGCTTTCTGGTCAAATGACCAATGTTATGGCTAGAATCAAGGCATAGTTTGTGATAATGTGCCCATATTGTGCATACACATGCATCATGGGATGGCGAACAATGTTGCATGAGGAAGTTTTCCTTTACGTCGCACCAAAAAGCAATTTCCCATTTTCCGAGCACAAAAAAGGCCCATTTTATGAAGCAACCACCAAATGGCTAATTCAAAATGCTACCACCACATTTTACAAAAATACTATACCACCTTATATGGACAATGTCCTAACAGGGGGATCCGAAACCTTTAGTCCACCTCACGGTGAAAAGACAAATTCCTGCCGAATCGGTAGGAAGTGGGTTAGATATGAACTACAAGTACATGATCCGATACTCATGTTTTTTTACAAAAATCATTTTTAGGTTCACAATATGCTATTTTATCAAAGATCCAATACAAGTTTAGCGAGGCTTGGCCCCGAGCTAAGAATCTTCATGCCCGCCGTTCGACAAAGTTTGACGATAGTTTAAAACGGGCATAAAAATTTCAAAAATGATCTAAAGAATGCGAAACCTTCGCGTGGTATTATATTATGTGACATAGTTATAAGGAAAAATATCAAACTTGATATATTGATTATGTCTCAAAAACCCTTCACAAAATGACCTATCTCATTCGAGGTTTCTTGACTGCTTTCTGGTCAAATGACCAATGTTATGGCTAGAATCAAGGCATAGTTTGTGATAATATGCCCATATTGTGCATACACATGCATCATGGGATGACGAACAATGTTGCAGGAGGAAGTTTTCCTTTTCGTCGCACCAAAAAGCCATTTCCAATTTTCCCAGCACAAAAAACGGGCCGTTTTATGAAGCAACCACCAAATGGCTAATTCAAAATGCTACAACCATATTTTACAAAAATACTATACCACCTCTTATGGAAAATGTCCCAACAGGGGGATCCGAAACCTTTCCGTCCACCTCTGGTGAAAAAGACAAATTCCTGCCGAATCGGTAGGAAGTGGCTTAGATATGAACTATAAGTACATGATCCGATACTCATGTTATTTTATAAAAATCATTTTTAGGTTCACAATATGCTATTTTATCAAAGATCCAATTCAAGTTTAGCGAGGCTCGGCCCCGAGCTAAGAATCTTCATGCCCGCCGTTCGAGAAAGTTTGACGATAGTTTAAAACGGACATAAAAATTTCAAAAATGATCTAAACAATATGAAACCTTCGCGTGGTATTATATTATGTGACATACTTATAAGGAAAAATATCAAACTTGATATATTGATTATGTCTCCAAAAACCCTTCACAAAATGACCTATCTCATTCGAGGTTTCTTGACTGCTTTCTGGTCAAATGACCAATGTTATGGCTAGAATCAAGGCATAGTTTGTGATAATATGCCCATATTATGCATACACATGCATCATGGGATGGCGAACAATGTTGAGGAGGAAGTTTTCCTTTTCGTCGCACCAAAAAGCCATTTCCCATTTTCCGAGCACAAAAAACGTCCCGTTTTGTGAAGCAACCACCAAATGGCTAATTCAAAATGCTACCACCACATTTTACAAAAATACTATACCACCTTATATGGACAATGTCCCAACAGGGGGATTTGAAACCTTTCCGTCTACCTCTGGTGAAAAAGACAAATTCCTGCCGAATCGGTAGGAAGTGGGTTAGATATGAACTACAGGTACATGATCCGATACTCATGTTTTTTTACAAAAATCATTTTTAGGTTCACAATATGCTATTTTATCAAAGATACAATGCAAGTTTAGAGAGACTCGGCTCCGAGCTAAGAATCTTCATGCCTGCCGTTCGACAAAGTTTGACGATAGTTTAAAACGGGCATAAAATTTTAAAAACAATCGAAACAATGCGAAACCTTCGCGTGGTATCATATTATGTGACATAGTTTTAAGGAAAAATATCAAACTTGATATATTGATTATGTCTCAAAAAACCCTTTACAAAATGACCTATCTCATTCGAGGTTTCTTGGCTTTCTGGTCAAATGACCAATGTTATGGCTAGAATCAAGGCATAGTTTGTGATAATGTGCCCATATTATGCATACACATGCATCATGGGATGGCGAACAATGTTGCATGAGTAAGTTTTCCTTTTCGTCGCACAAAAGAGCAATTTCCCATTTTCCGAGCACAAAAAATGACCCATTTTATGAAGCAACCACCAAATGGCTAATTCAAAATGCTACCACCACATTTTACAAAATACTATACCACCTTATATGGACAATGTCCTAACAGGGGATCAAACCTTTAGTCCACCTCGGTGAAAAGACAAATTCCTGCCGAATCGGTAGGAAGTGGGTTAGATATGAACTACAAGTACATGATCCGATACTCATGTTTTTTTACAAAAATCATTTTTAGGTTCACAATATGCTATTTTATCAAAGATCCAATACAAGTTTAGCGAGGCTTGGCCCCGAGCTAAGAATCTTCATGCCATGGATTCGACAAAGTTTGACGATAGTTTAAAACGGGCATAAAAATTTCAAAAATGATCTAAAGAATGCGAAACCTTCGCGTGGTATTATATTATGTGACATAGTTATAAGGAAAAATATCAAACTTGATATATTGATTATGTCTCAAAAACCCTTCACAAAATGACCTATCTCATTCGAGGTTTCTTGACTGCTTTCTGGTCAAATGACCAATGTTATGGCTAGAATCAAGGCATAGTTTGTGATAATATGCCCATATTGTGCATACACATGCATCATGGGATGACGAACAATGTTGCAGGAGGAAGTTTTCCTTTTAAATCGCACCAAAAAGCCATTTCCAATTTTCCCAGCACAAAAAACGGGCCGTTTTATGAAGCAACCACCAAATGGCTAATTCAAAATGCTACAACCATATTTTACAAAAATACTATACCACCTCTTATGGAAAATGTCCCAACAGGGGGATCCGAAACCTTTAGTCCACCTCTGGTGAAAAGACAAATTCTGCCGAATCGGTGGGAAGTGGCTTAGATATGAACTATAAGTACATGATCCGATACTCATGTTATTTTATAAAAATCATTTTTAGGTTCACAATATGCTATTTTATCAAAGATCCAATTCAAGTTTAGCGAGGCTCGGCCCCGAGCTAAGAATCTTCATGCCCGCCGTTCGAGAAAGTTTGACGATAGTTTAAAACGGACATAAAAATTTCAAAAATGATCTAAACAATATGAAACCTTCGCGTGGTATTATATTATGTGACATACTTATAAGGAAAAATATCAAACTTGATATATTGATTATGTCTCAAAAACCCTTCACAAAATGACCTATCTCATTCGAGGTTTCTTGACTGCTTTCTGGTCAAATGACCAATGTTATGGCTAGAATCAAGGCATAGTTTGTGATAATATGCCCATATTATGCATACACATGCATCATGGGATGGCGAACAATGTTGAGGAGGAAGTTTTCCTTTTATGCACCAAAAAGCCATTTCCCATTTTAGAGCACAAAAACGTCCGTTTGTGAAGCAACCACCAAATGGCTAATTCAAAATGCTACCACCACATTTTACAAAAATACTATACCACCTTATATGGACAATGTCCCAACAGGGGGATTTGAAACCTTTCCGTCTACCTCTGGTGAAAAAGACAAATTCCTGCCGAATCGGTAGGAGGTGGGTTAGATATGAACTACATGATCCGATACTCATGTTTTTTTACAAAAATCATTTTTAGGTTCACAATATGCTATTTTATCAAAGATACAATGCAAGTTTAGAGAGACTCGGCTCCGAGCTAAGAATCTTCATGCCTGCCGTTCGACAAAGTTTGACGATAGTTTAAAACGGGCATAAAATTTTAAAAACAATCGAAACAATGCGAAACCTTCGCGTGGTATCATATTATGTGACATAGTTTTAAGGAAAAATATCAAACTTGATATATTGATTATGTCTCAAAAAACCCTTCACAAAATGACCTATCTCATTCGAGGTTTCTTGGCTTTCTGGTCAAATGACCAATGTTATGGCTAGAATCAAGGCATAGTTTGTGATAATGTGCCCATATTATGCATACACATGCATCATGGGATGGCGAACAATGTTGCATGAGTAAGTTTTCCTTTTCGTCGCACAAAAGAGCAATTTCCCATTTTCCGAGCACAAAAAATGACCCATTTTATGAAGCAACCACCAAATGGCTAATTCAAAATGCTACCACCACATTTTACAAAAATACTATACCACCTTATATGGACAATGTCCTAACAGGGGGATCCGAAACCTTTCCGTCCACCTCTGGTGAAAAAGACAAATTCCTGCCGAATCGGTAGGAAGTGGGTTAGATATGAACTACAAGTACATGATCCGATACTCATGTTTTTTTACAAAAATCATTTTTAGGTTCACAATATGCTATTTTATCAAAGATCCAATACAAGTTTAGCGAGGCTTGGCCCCGAGCTAAGAATCTTCATGCCCGCCGTTCGACAAAGTTTGACGATAGTTTAAAACGGGCATAAAAATTTCAAAAATGATCTAAAGAATGCGAAACCTTCGCGTGGTATTATATTATGTGACATAGTTATAAGGAAAAATATCAAACTTGATATATTGATTATGTCTCAAAAAACCCTTCACAAAATGACCTATCTCATTCGAGGTTTCTTGACTGCTTTCTGGTCAAATGACCAATGTTATGGCTAGAATCAAGGCATAGTTTGTGATAATATGCCCATATTGTGCATACACATGCATCATGGGATGGCGAACAATGTTGCAGGAGGAAGTTTTCCTTTTTGTCGCACCAAAAAGCCATTTCCAATTTTCCCAGCACAAAAAACGGGCCGTTTTGTGAAGCAACCACCAAATGGCTAATTCAAAATGATACCACCATATTTTACAAAAATACTATACCACCTCATATGGACAATGTCCCAACAGGGGGATCCGAAACCTTTCCGTCCATCTCTGGTGAAAAAGACAAATTCCTGCCGAATCGGTAGGAAGTGTGTTAGATATGAACTACAAGTACATGATCCGATACTCATGTTTTTTCATAAAAATCATTTTTAGGTTCACAATATGCTATTTTATCAAAGATCCAATGCAAGTTTAGCGAGGCTCGGCCCCGAGCTAAGAATCTTCATGCCCGCCGTTCGACAAAGTTTGACGATAGTTTAAAACGGGCATAAAAATTTCAAAAATGATCTAAACAATGCGAAACCTTCGCGTGGTATTATATTATGTGACATAGTTATAAGGAAAAATATCAAACTTGATATATTAATTATGTCTCAAAAAACCTTCACAAAATGACCTATCTCATTCGAGGTTTTTTGACTGCTTTCTGGTCAAATGACCAATGTTATGGCTAGAATCAAGACATATTTTGTGATAATGTGCCCATATTGTGCATACACATGCATCATGGGATGGCGAACAATGTTGCAGGAGGAAGTTTTCCTTTTCGTCGCACCAAAACGCCATTTCCCATTTTCCGAGCACAAAAAACGGCCTGTTTTTTGAAGCAACCACCAAATGGCTAATTCAAAATGCTACCACCACATTTTACAAAAATACTATACCACCTTATATGGACAATGTCCCAACCGGGGGATCTGAAACCTTTCCGTCCACCTCTGGTGAAAAAGACAAATTCCTGCCGAATCAGAAGGAAGTGGGTTAGATATGAACTACAGGTACATGATCCGATACTCATGTTTTTTTACAGAAATCATTTTTAGGTTCACAATATGCTATTTTATCAAAGATCCAATGCAAGTTTAGCGAGGCTTGGCCCCGAGCTAAGAATCTTCATGCCCGCCGTTCGACAAAGTTTGACGATAGTTTAAAACGGGCATAAAAATTTCAAAAACAATCAAAACAATGCGAAACCTTCGCGTGGTGTCATATTATGTGACATAGTTATAAGGAAAAATATCAAATTTGATATATTGATTATGTCTCAAAAACCCTTCACAAAATGACCTATCTCATTCGAGGTTTCTTGGCTTTCTGGTCAAATGACCAATGTTATGGCTAGAATCAAGGCATAGTTTGTGATAATGTGCCCATATTGTGCATACACATACATCATGGGATGGCGAACAATGTTGCATGAGAAAGTTTTCCTTTTCATCGCACCAAAAAGCCATTTCCCATTTTCCGAGCATAAAAAACAGCCCGTTTTGTGAAGCAACCACAAAATGGCTAATTCAAAATGCTATCACCACATTTTATAAAAATACTATACCACCTTATATGGACAATGTCCCAACAGGGGAATCCTAAACCTTCCCGTCCACCTCTGGTGAAAAAGAAAAATTCCTACTGAATCGGTAGGAAGTGGGTTAGATATGAACTACAGGTACATGATCCGATACTCATGTTTTTTTTTACAAAATCATTTTTAGGTTCACAATATGCTATGTTATCAAAGATCCAATGCAAGTTTTTCTTTTCATCGCACCAAAAAGTCATTTTTCATTATCCGAGCGTAAAAAGGGAATTTTCTAAAGCAAGCACCAAATAGCTAATTAAAAAATGGAGGGTTTGTGATTAGTTGATATGGATATCATATTTGGATTCCTCTCATTTTTCTGATCAATTTAGAGATATTATTTGTTAAATTTCGATTTACAGATTTAAAGATATTAATTATTCCATATTAAATAAAAAATACAAAAAAGTAAAATTATTATATTTTTATTTGAATTCAATAATATTTTTACTTATTCATTAATGTTTACTTAAATAATTGTTTGTAATTTCAAAAAATACAAACATGTGACATGATGATATAAGAGCTAATAGGATTGATATCATAGTATTGACAACAATGTATGAATTACTTTGCGAAAACAGATTTTTTATGAAGGAACGAGGAAGTTAAGCGTGCTGAAACTGGAGTAGTATTAGGATGAGTTAAATTCATCATTAGTCATCGAACTTGCTTAGCAAAGTCAATACGATCATTGTACAATGAAAATACAAATTTACGGTCACTGAAGACGCGTCAGAGCGTCACTCACAGTCACCGCTCGCGGCGTAGCGATGTATTTGATGACGTGGCGAACTACGAGGCCCACCATCAGGTGACTTAACATATACATAAAGAATAAACAGGTATGTGGGGGCTTTTTTGCAAAAATGTCATCCCCTTCCTCGTCCGTGTCTCTTCTCTGTCCTCCCCTGACATGTCCCCGACCCCAAATTAATCCGTCGACGCCGCCGCTGATGGAGCACACCGGCAGGCTCCCCTTCCCTCTACAGGCACGCTCCCCCATCTTCCCACGCCGGCGCAAGCTCCCTTCCTCCCTATCTCTCCGCTAATTCCCCTTCCTCCCCGCTCCCCTATTGCTCGTCGTTGGCATGTCCAACGTAGAGCTCCTTCATCAATGTCCTACAAATCCTTGCCCGTCCCTTCACGCCGGCGCAGGAGGCCACAAAAGAAGCTGCTCGGGAGGTCCCGCCTCCCACACCTGTGCTCACCCGCTGCCGCCTTGACTAGCTGGGATGCACCGCTGTTCTTCACACCCGTCCGGGCGCCGTTGTCAAACGCCATGGAGCTCCCCGCCTCCGTCGCCCTCCGCTGCCGCTGATAACCGATTCAAGCTCCAGCATCCCCGTTCATGATAAGTACAGGAAAAATCCAGTCCATGCCAAAGCAGTGGCGACTTCTCAATTTGATTCTGATGTAACTGAACTAACTATACTGTACCATGGAGAGCTAGAACCAGCAGATACATAGATGTAAATAAATATATAGAGAAGGTCAAGTAGTCTGGTTCCCGTGGTTTTGAGCCAGCTGCTTAGCAATAGAACGGCCAACACCAAACCGTCGCTATGTCCACGGTTTGCTGTGCTTCATTTCCGCTGCTCCACATCGAGCACCCATTTGACCATGGGGTAAGATCCGTTCGTTCCTCCCCGTTTCCCTCTCCCTCTTTCAGCCCTGCAACCAGTCCAACACCCAGTTTACCGTGGGGTAAGATCTGCGCGCAAGCGGTCCAAGGGAGGGAGGAGCAGCACAGCCAGCGATGGAGCTCCAGCGTAATGTACAACATTACGGCAGGTCTGGTTGGGATGGGGAAGAGAGGAGAGGCAGGGAGAGGATTGCATGGGTGAGACTGACAAGTGGATCTCACTGCTTACTTTGACCACCGCCCTCAGATAGGTAGATTTTAGGGATGTTTTTGCAAATGAAGCATAACTAGAGACTGACAGCGGGTCCTAGCTTGCCACATCATCAAATACATCTCTACGGCGGGTGCGGTGACCGCGAGTGAGGCTCCCACACATCTTCAATGACCGTAAACTCGTATTTCTGTTGTACAATGACCGTATTGGTTTCTCTAAGCAAGTTCAATGACTAACGATGGATTTAACTCTATTAGGATGGTTGACCGGCTAGGAAATTTGACCAAGGCTGTAATTTAATTAAATATTAAATATAATTAGTGTTAAAACTGTTCAAAGTGAGAGATTAACGAGTCAAACAATTCAAAAATTAAAAAATTGAGAAAAAAATAAAAAAAAATATATTTTTTTAAAATATGTTTTTACAACATGTCGACGGCCGCTACGCCGATGGTTTTGCCCTCGGCGTAGCATACGCCGACGGTATTTTGATACGCTGACGGCTTTTATATGCTCCGCCGAGGGAGACCTTTGCCGAGGAGGCTACGTCGAGGGCAGCCGTAGGCGTATCATATACGCCGAGGGCATTTTGACCTACGCCAACGGCTTTTTGCCCTCGGCGTAGCGTGCGGCGTCCTGTAGTGCACATGGCAACAACAATATCCGAATAATAGGGAGTAGAGAAAAATATGTTGAGGCATCATTTTCTAACGCACGAAAAATAGGACTACATTCTACCAAAGAAACAAAACCAAAAAGCAAGTAGAATCTCGGTAACGACCAAGCCAGAGAAATAAATGACAAGAAGCAGCTTCGCTTCAAGGTTCCATCAACGAAAACTGGCGAGCTAGGGACTGAAAAATTATTGGGCTCAGCCACGAGTAACCAGTGAAATGCATATTTTCTTTGGGGCCTAGCCACGAATGACCAGAGTGAGGCACCACACGCACGATGTCTTCACCATGCTAAACAACATTGTCTTCGCAAAAAAACATTGTCTTTGCAAAGGAAGCCCTCATACCAGGATCTATTTCCATCCCCTATATCGGGTAATCGGCCATCCCGGTCGGTGCTCCCTTGCTGCGACGCGATGTCGTCGACTCCATCCCCATGTCCACGCAAAACTTCACCAACATAATGGAGATGTTCTCACCGGCATCCCGCGCCATGGCCAGAGACATATGGTCGACGCTCGACATCTGCGAGCACCTCCAGCCTGGAAAGGGCGGGAAGAAGACGTGTTGTGACCTCCGTGGAGTTACCTAGTTAAATATAACGACTTTACCACTACTCCCGACAAAAAACACTCCGAGAAACTCTTCACTGTGTGTCACGCTCGGGAAAATGTCGTGGGATGAGCTATTAACTCCACTTGTGTGAATGCCTAAAATAAAATGTTCTCCATTCGTCCCGCAATATAGAACGTTTTGGCAATCTGTTCTAGCTTGGCTAAACGTTTTATAATGGACGGAGGAGGTAGTGTCTATCTACAAGTTGCATACGCAAATCACGCACAGATTAAAAGAGGGGACACTGATGCAAAAGTCATTCAAAAACTGTAAATAATAGTACTACTGTACTAAACTAAAGCATGCCACCTCATCCTAGTTGGAGCGCTGCCCTTGGGCGATGAACCGATGACTTCCGCCCATAACGATGCAGTGTTCCTGGCCGGCCGATCGATCTCATCCGATCCGATCTGAACCGGTGACTTCCGCCCATAACGATGCATTACTATGATCACTCATGATTCTATTGCAAAATACTACTACCTTCGATTCCAGAGTTTAAGGCTTATATTATTTTTAAAAGTCAAAATACTAAAGTTTGATCAAGCTTTTAGAGAAAATATTAATATTTATAATACGAAATTCATACCCTTTGATACAGCATGACACATATTTTCACATGATATCTATATAATATCATAGTTTTTAATAATTTTTTCTAAAAGTTTAATCGAACTTTCCATAGCTTAAGTTTTAAAAAATATATAAACTTTGAAGCTTTGAAACGAAGGGAGTAGTAGTCACACACCAGCGCGGGTCAACTACTTCATCACTCGACACTCGTGGGAGCATGTGGCCGGAGCAGGCGAGCCACGTGGTCCCCAGCTACCCCCTCAGATCGGATATCTCCACCTATAAATACCGTACTAAAATTCGCTGTAGAACTCATCAGATTTAGGTTGATCTTAGTCACTCGTTCGCTGGTACCCAACCAGCAAGAAACTCGTTACTATTCGTCACAAAATATATATACAGGTTAAAGCCAGCAAATACTATGAAGAGGGTCGTCATCCTGTCCGGCGGCCTGGTCTCCTCGCTGCTTCTGGTCACGGTAAACTTCATTACTCCCTCTGTCCTGAAATACCTTGCATTCTGGATTTAGTCAAGGTCAAACTTTATAAAGTTTGACCAAACATATTGAAAAATTTATGTAAACCTATAGTACAACATAAGTACCATTAGAATCGTCATAAGATATATTTTCATAATATATACATTTGGTGCTATAAATTTTTATAGTTTTTTCTATATATTTCACCAAACTTTATAAAATTTGACTTTGACTAAACCCAGAATGCAGGGTATTTTAGGACAGAGGGAGTACTAACTTGTATACTCATATGTAGTATTTCTCAAATGTTGAAGGGAATAAGCATTTGAGAAGTGAAATTGTTTCAGATCTCAGATACCTATATGCATTTTCGAAAAAATCGTTGATGTTCTTATATTTTTTCGTCTTTGTATCATGTATATTTTTCTTCAAAGTTGATATATATATATATTTATGTGTGAAGGTGATGATGGTCGCTGGGGAAGATCTACACACAGATCCGATGAGCGCTGCCCAAGGAACTGTTGTGTCAAACTCTGCGGCCGTTACCGCTTACTGGCATGCAATGCTTCCCAACACTCCCATGCCATTAGCTATACTCGAGCTCCTCACACCACCTGATGGTACTCTATCTTTTATCTTTCTCCCCCTCTCTCCTGCATGACCTATTGACTAATGATGTATACTTCTTTCGTTTTAAAATAAGTGACTCGAATTTTTCAAGATTCGTACATATGTGTCAACACTAAAATATATTTAGATACATGTGAATCTAGATAATCTAAATCACTTATTTTCATATGGAGGAAGTAGTAAATAAAGATTCTCTTAAGGGACTTAAATGTAAGTGGTCCAATATTATTATTATTTTTTGGGGAAAATAAGTGGTCCAATATGTTCTTAGCAAAAGGCACCTTTTCAGCCATGTAGACAGGGTGCCGCCGAATATACATGGTAGAACCCGGGCTACATGTAGCATGGTTTGTTTTTCATAAACTTCGAAAATTGAATTCGTGAGTTTCAAAAAAATCGAAAAATACCTTCTAATTACGACAAGATCCGCACATTAGTGTACTGTACGACACTGTTTAGAGATGACAAAAACTCAATTTTTCATTTTTGCTTAGCCTAAATATAAAGTATTTCAGGATGAAAATTTGCACACTGCCTAGAAAATATAGTTAGGTACATACTGGTATTTGTTTCCATATTTTCTGAAACTTTTGGAGTAGTCTATATTTTTGAAGTTCCAAAACCGGGCTCACTAGAGCCCGGGTTCGACCGATTCCAAGTGCCAGCATGCTCCCTTTGAAGGCTTCCTCATGCACCAGATCATAAACGTTGTTTATGTATTTAACTCACAAGATTATATTTAATGAATTATGAGTAGATCGCAGAATCTTTGAGTCAAAACAATATGATTCAGACTAATAACAAGTATGCGAATGTGGACATATGGCTCCCGAGCTACACATAGCTCTTTCTTAATAATAAAAAAATGATATTTAAAAGTTTATAGAAAATCTGAATTTTTTAGAGATACATAAAGATAGTTTCTATGAATGAGTAAAATCTTGTTGAGGAATACGCTGTATTTTGGGCCACACAAAAATCAAAACAATGTGGCTCTAAGTTAGCATTAAAATTTCTTCACAGTTTTATTTTTTGTGAATTTCACAAATTAAATCATGTTTGATGATGATTTATGCGTACTACGAAAAATATGATTTCTATCATGATTTTGTGAAGTGAGAAAGTTAAGTTATCAAACTTTGCACAAATCTGGCTACATGGAGCTTGGACTCCATTGAAGTTTCTAGCCAAGCTCACACATATATATTGTACATGCATAAGTAATTAAGTAATATGGAGAAAGCTAAAACATAATTTGTAACTAACTTACTAACTACAATATTTTCTAATGATATGGGTGTTGTGGACTGAGGCATAGCCCAGTGGTTGGGGTGGGCTGATGGACCCCCGTCTGCGTAGGTTCAAGTCTCCATACTTGCATCTGGAGTAGTATGCATATTTCTGCTATATCAAAAGCGCTTTGGGTTTCTCCCCTTAAATCTATTCATCTGATGATATGGGTGTTATTACGACATTTAGCAAAGTCACAAGGACACAAAATATAAACATTCAACCAATTCATAATTATATGATTTAAGTCCATATATATTTATCCATTGTTTTGCAGTACCATGCCTTCCTTAATGTAAAATAAAACTGCAGAGGTTATGTGTGGCTTGTTATAATTCTACCCTTATGGTTGTGGTTGTGATTACGCAGATAAAAAAAATTATTCCTTAAAATTGTGGTCTCCATCCTTAATGTAAACGTATCTCATACTCCCTCCATACCAAGGCTTAAGGCATATAACTTTTTTGAAAATTCAAGCCATATAAATTTTAACCAAACTTTTAGAAAAAACTATCAAGAACTATTATATTATATAGATACCATGTGAAAATATGGTTCATGATGTATGAAAGGGTATGGATTACGTATTGTAAATATTAATATTTTTTTCTAAAAATTTGGTTAAATTTTAGTTGATTTGACTTTTGAAAAAGGTTATATGCCTTAAGCCTTGAAACGGAGGTAGTATTTTCTTTGTATGGGCTCACGTAAACCAATGCACGTTGCTCTATCCCTATAGTGCTTATGTATATTAGAACGGGAAAATGCATTTGATGTGAGATCCAAACCACAAATAATCAACATTTTGTTTCAATATTATTTTCAATGAATTTATGTGAAATTCTACGTAATTTGCTGTCTTTATCAAGCAGATACACGAATATAATAGGCACATACAAACGAATCAACGAAAGTGCTTATTACAGTTATTTGGTATAGTTGACGTTGATATTATTTCAATAACCTTGACTTGCATCATTGCATCTATCGTTACAGGTAATGACGATCTTGGCAAACATGACAACACCAATATCCGAATAGTAGTAGAAGGGACTGCGGAAAATTATGTCGAGGCATCAATTTCTAACGCACGAAAACTAGGACTACATTCGACCAAAGAAAAAACCACAAAAAAGAATCTAGCAAAAGAAACACAAGAGAAAAGGACCATTCAGTTCAAGGTTCCATCAGCCAAAACTGGCGAGATGGGGACTGAAAATTTTCAGTTAGGCCCAGCCACAAACGACCAGAGGACTGCATACTTTCGATGGGGCCCAGGCCCAGCTACAAACGACCAGAAGACTGCATACTTTCGGTGGGGACCAGCCACAAACGATCAGAGGACTGCCTATTTTCGGTGGGGCCCAGCCACCAATGACCAGAGGACTGCATATTTCCGATGGGGCCCGAAAAGCAAGGAGAGTACGTCGAATGGGCAAGGTAAGATTTAGTTTCCACCTCTTGTAAGTTAATCATGTAGTATCACTAGTAAAGCAGAACATATAGTATTTCTTTTATAATGTACTTTCTATGTTTTAAAATATAAGATGTTTTAATTTTAAAAAAATATTTGGACTATTTTTAATACGTAGGTTCACTCAGATTTAAAAAAATCTTGACACTAAAAAAGTCTAGATATATTTTCTTCACAAATCAAACACCTTATATTTTGAATCGGAGGGATAGTCATTTTCCCATCCATAAATGAGATTAGTTAACTTAATTCATGCTGAGCTACATATCTAATCAATAACATTGAGTTTGTAGGAGAAGGCAGGCAAGACGGAGTGAGGCACCACATGCACGATGACTTCACCATGATGCTAAACAACACTGTCTTCGTAGAGGAAGCCCTGACACCGGGGTCCACCGTCATCCCCTACATCCGGCCATCGGCCATCCCAGGGGGTGCTCCCTTGCTGCGACGTGACGTCGCCGACTCCATCCCCATGTCCACGGAGAACTTCACCGACATAATCGGGATGTACGCGCCGGCGTCCCATGCCATGGCCAGAGACGTATGGTCGACGCTCGACATCTGCGAGCACCTGCGGCCCATCAAGGGCGAGAAGAAGACGTGTGTGACCTCCGTGGAGTCAATGGTGGAGTTCGCCGCGTCGGTGGTCGCCGGGGGAAACACACGCGACCTCCGTGCCTTCTCATCCCCGGACGTGCCGGCGGAGGGCGTCACGTCGGGGAGGACCTACAAGGTAGCGGCGGCGCGGAGTGTCACGAAGGCGGGGGACACGGTGACATGCCACAACATGAAGTTCCCGGTCGCGGCGTACATGTGCCACGCGGTGAACCCCACCAGGGTGTACACGGTGGCGCTCGAGAGCATGGACGACGTTGCCGGCACTGCTGGCGAAGTGGGGCAGAGAATGGAGGCGCTCGCCGTGTGCCACCTCGATACGTCGGAGTTCGGCGCCATGACTATGCCGGAGCACATCAAGCCTGGGGACGCCCCGGTGTGCCACTTCATTTCCAGGGACAGTGTCCTCTGGGCGCGAGCTGCGCCAGCTGCCGCTGCTTATTAGTACTAGTAGCTGTCGAAATAATCCGTATTTGGATCCGCCCGGTCATTATCCCAACTGCTTCGAATCCAAAAAAAAATCATAAAGAATATGATAAGAGCATTATCCAATCTTTACATCACTATTACCATCACTTGCAATAGGCATCTGAATTGACCAAGGGAGGAGCAACATCTCGGAAAATGGCTTTGGTGCACAGGCTCCATGGAGCCCTTTTTAAATTTTTAAAAAGTGTCAAATATTTTCGGAAAACATAACTACATGTAGCCAACAATACAAAATATAAGTATGCAAATCTTCGATGAAAAATACCTTGTATTTCAGGCAGAAAAAAATTATAAAATTTTAGGAAAATCGGTTTTTCACATGATCTTTTGCACAAGCATATTATAAATCATTATCTATCCTGATTTTTTAATCTTTAAATTTGAACATTAAAAAAGTTAAGTCCTAAATGGAGGACAAGCTCTAAATCCACGCTCTCACAACGTCTATGCTACTTATCTTTATAGTTCATAGTATCAAGAATCATGAAGTTCGGTTAGGACATACCAATTTTTTACGGGACATTCTCCAACCCCCGCCGCTTGCCCTCTCACCCCCTCCAGGCGGCAGGCGCCCTCCTCTCCCCCCGCCTCTAGCACACACACACCCTCCTCCCAAGCTCTCTCCCCCGCCGCCGCCACTGGCAGAGGCCACCGGGCTCCTCCCGGGTGGTGCCGGCGGCGGCGGTGTGCTTCTCCCCACGGCTTAGCATGGTGGTCGGGGCCCAATCCCCATGGCGCGGTGCTTCAAGGGAGGCAGCGGCTCAGCTCCGCCGGGAGGTGACGGCACGGCGGCACGGATGGTTCCCCGCGGGGCAGCATGGGGCGGATGTGGCAGGGCGGCGCCGGCCAGCCCCCTGCGGCCCAGATCTAGGACCGCAGGGCCCCATCTGGGTTGGGGGTGGGAGGGCCTGCCATGTGCGCTGCTCGTCCTGCAAGCGGTGGCGAGGTAGTTCGGTCGGTGGCCAGCCTGTTGCAACGTGGAGGTGGGATGTACGGATCTGGGCCTGGATAGGTACTATTGGGACTGGTGTGCCCTCCATGGGGGCTTTACGGGCCTGCTGGGCCCAACCGGACCTAAAGGGGACTAGTGTGCCTACCTCCATGTCCGGTCGACTACCCTCTTTGGCGGTGGAGGTTGTTCCCTCCCGCTAGGTTGCTGTCCCACTAACCCTCATTCAAGCTACTTCTCGCCTCCAACTTGTAGGCCGTGTGATGGTAACCTCGGTGAAACGACGATGGCGGCCTCGTGACCGTAGTGGCGCATGATCGCGGGTGGAAAGTTTGGTGGTGTCGAGGCCTCGCCCTCGTGGGACTCCTTTGCATTGGACCGCCCGGGGGTTGTGGAGTGGGTTTTCGGGAGAAATCCTTGTTGGCTAGACCGACACCGACGCGGTGCCATCCGCAGGCGGCCCCATTCCTTCCTAGAGAGCATCATGGACACCTGCCTTCCACTTCCCTCTGTGTGCCCGGGAAAACCCTAGGACTAGTCCCTGGTCCGGGCAGAAGCGGTGCGCTTCCCTTCCTGAAGGTGTTGCTTGTGAAGGTTTTCACAGCATAGTAAATCAAAAAATTCTACGGATGCGAACAAGAAAGCCAAGATCTAATCTAGGAGATGTAATCAACGGTAGATTGATGAGATCTTCATACCCTTGAAGAAATCGCACAGCAGAAACGTTCAACAGAACGTGGTTGACGTAGTTGTACTCGCCGCCTCCTCCTCGCGATCCGATCCGATCCTACGCCGCAAGTGGCGGCGCCTCCAAGAGATGCACACGTACGGTGCAGCGTCGTCTCCTCCTTTCCTTGATCCAGCAAGTATGGTGGAGAGATATATTGGATCTGCAGCACGACGGTGTGGTGCTTATGGTGGAGAGTTTCTGCGGCAGGGCTTCGCCTACGTGCAGTCGGGAGAGAGAGAGAGAGAGAGAGGTGGAGGGGCAGCAGTTGGACGGTGGCTAGGGTTGGAGTGGGGGGAGGCTACGCCCCTGCCCTCCTTATATAGGGGGCTGGCCGGCCCCTTGACCCCTCCTCCAAGCCCTAGGGCGGCGGCCCAAGGGGTGGAGTGGGGGTCAGGTCATCCCCCCTCTTCTGGAAGGTTCCCTTAGGGTTTCCCCTAAGGGCTGGCCGGCTGGGCCTTAGGGGCCTTGTGCCCCTGGCCCAAAGTGGCCAGGGCACTTCCCCTTAGGCCCACGCAGGCCTCCTACAAGTGGGCCCATGTTGGTCCCACTCCGAAACCTTCTAGAACCTTCCAGTACAATACCGATAAACTCCGAAAAAATTTCGAAATCCAAAAATTGCTTTCCTTTATATGAATCTTATTCTCCGAACCATTCCGGAACCTCTCGTGATGTCCTGGGTCTCATCCGAGACTCCGAACAAAAAACTCATAAACCAATTATCCATTCTATCCTAGTGTCGATGCACGTTAAGTGTTTGAATATGCAGACATGATCTTCTATCAATAATCAACAGCGAGATATGGAAACCCATATTGACTCCCACATATTGATCGATGATCATATAGGATGAACCACGATGCCAGGATTCAATTAATCCCTTCGTCACGCGATATTTTACTTGCCCGAGATTCGATCGTTGGTATCGGCATACCTAGTCCAATCTCGTTCACAGCAAGTACTTTACTCGTTCCATAATCCAATATTACTTTGTGATTAACTCCTTAACCACGTGCTTTCAAGCGGTGTTGATATCGATTACCGAGTGGGCCCGAAGTATATCTCTCCGACTCGGGAGGGACAAATTCCATCTCGATACATACAACCCAACAAGTACTTTCCGATCACCTAAGAGACACCTTTATGATCACCCTCACATAGGATGACGTTTGATGACCTCAAAGCTTTCTTCCGATACCAGGGAGTTGTATTATCTCATGGTCAAAGGAATACAATACTTGACATAGGAAAAAAAACTTCACAAAGATGAACACGATGACACGATCTAATTGCTCTGTTTAATTTGGGTATGTCCATCATATCATTCTCCTAATGACATGATCTCATTATTAATCGACAACTCATGTCTATGGTTAGGAAACCTTAACCATTATTAATCAATGAGCTATTCCATAGAGGCGTACTAGGGATACAGTGTTGTTCATAAACCACACAAGTATCAAAGTTTCCGCTTAAGACAATTCTAGCATGGAATATAAACTTTATCATGAACAAGAATTATAATAATAACATCTTTATTATTGCCTCTACGACATAATTCCAACAGTCTTCCACTTTCACTAGAGTCAATAATCTAGTTTACATCTGGTAACAATCTAACACCCATGGCATTAAGGTGCTGATCATGTTTTGCTCGTGGAAGAGGTTTAGTCAACGGATCTACGACATTCAGATCCGTATGCACTTTGCTAATCTTTAGATCTCCATCTGCTATATAATCTTGAATTATATGAAAACGGCGGTTGATGTGCTTGGTCTTTGGATGATATCTTGGTTCCTTAGCCAGTGCTATGGCGCTAGTGTTGTCGCACAATATCTCCAGTGGGTCCAAGGCACTTGGAACCACACCAAGCTCAGTAATGAAGTTCCTGATCCAAACTCCTTCACTATGCTTCTGAAGCAGCCATGTATTCCGCTTCTGTTGTACATCCCGCGGTCACGCTTTGCTTGCAGCTTCTCCAGCTCATAGCTCCACCATTCAAAATATAAATGTACCCTGTCTGAGATTTAGAATCATCTGGGTCGGTGTCGAAACTAGCGTTGACGTAACCTTTTACGACGAGATGCTCATCACCTCCATAGACCAAGAACATTTCTTTAGTCCTATTTAAATACTTTACCATGTTCTTTATGGCTGTCCAGTGTTCCACTCCTGGATCACTTTGGTATCTGCTCGTCAAACTAAGAGCATTGGACACATCCGGTCTAGTACATAGCATGGAATACATGATAGAACCTATGGCCGAGGCATATGGCACTTTGCTCATAGTATCTCTATATTTTACCGTAGCTGGACACTAAGCCTTGCTCAATATCTTACCTAACAACATGGGCAATGAACCTTTATTTGCTTTATACATTCTGAACCTTTTCAGAACTTTGTCTAGATATGTACTTTGGCTTAAAGCTATTAGGCGTCTTTGTCTATCTCTGTAGATTTTGATGCCTAATATATAAGCAGCTTCTCCTAGGTCTTTCATTGAAAAACATTTATTCAAATAACTCTTCACATCATTAAGCATACCAATGTCATTTCCAATAATCAATATGTCATCCACATATAGTACTAAAAATGTCACCGAGCTCCCACTCACTTTCTTGTAGATACAAGCTTTGTAGCAATTTGGAACAAATCCAAAACTCTTGATCACTTGATAAAAACAAAGGTTCCAACTCCTAGATGCTTGCTTCAGTCCATAAATGGAACGTTGAAGTTTGCACACCTTATTAGCATCCTTAGGATTGACAAAACCTTCGGGCTGCATCATATACAACTCTTCATCAATATTGCCATTGAGGAACGCAGTCTTGACATCCATCTGCCATATTACATAATCTTGAGATGCAGCAATTGCTAATAAAATCTGAATGGACTTAAACATCGCTACGGGATAGAAAGTCTGATCGTAGTCAACACATTGAACTTGCCGAAACCCTTTTGCGACAAGCCGAGCTTTATAGACAGTAACATTACCATCCGCGTCCGTTTTTTCTTGAAAATCCATTTGCACTCAACGGCCTTACGGTCGCTAGGAGGGTCCACCAAAGTCCATTCTTGGTTTTCTCTCATGGATCCCAATTCGGATTTCATGGCCTCTAGCCATTTCTCAGAGTCTGGTCTCATCATTGCTTCCTCATAATTCGCAGGTTCACTGTTGTCTAATAACAAGACGGTTAAGATAGGGTTGCCATACCATTCAGGAGTGGCACGTGACCTTGTCGACCTGCGAAGTTCAGTAGTAGCATCGTGCGAAGTTTCATGATCCTCGTCATTAGCTTCCTCTCTTGTTGGTGCAGACGGCACTAGAACAATTTCAGGTGCTGCGCTACTCTCCAATTCGAGAGAAGGTTCAATAACCTCGTCTAGCTCTACCTTCCTCCCACTCACTTCTTTCGAGAGAAACTCCTTCTCAAGAAAGGATCCGTTCTTTGCAACAAACACTTTGCCTTCGGATCTGTGGTAGAAGGTATACCCAATCGTTTCCTTAGGGTATCCTATGAATACGCATTTCTCCGCTTTGGGTTCGATCTTGTCCGGCATCAAATTCTTGACGTAAGCTTCACATCCCCAAACTTTAAGAAACGACAACTTAGGTTTAGCACCAAACCATAGTTCATACAGTGTCATCTCAACGGATTTAGATGGTGCCCTATTTAAAGTGAATGCAGCGGTTTCTAATGCATAACCCCAAAATGATTACGGAAAATCTGTAAGAGACATCATTGATCGCACCATATCTAATAGAGTTCGATTCCGGCATTCAGACACACCATTGCGCTCTGGTGTTCCGGGTGGCTTGAGTTGCAAAACGATTCCGCTTGCTTTAAGATGCGTGAGAAAATCATAACTCAAATATTCACCTCCACGATCGGATCGTAGAAATTTAATTTTCCTGTTACGATGGTTTTCCACTTCGTTCTTTGAACTTTTTAAACGTTTCATATTTATGTTTCATTAAATAGATATACCCATATCTACTTAAGTCATCAGTAAAAGTGAGAAAATAGTGTTATTCACCGCGCGTTGAAACACTCATTGGTCCGCATACATCGGTATGTATGATTTCCAATAAGTTCGTTGCTCGCTCCATTATTCCGGAGAACAGGGTTTTGATCATCTTGCCCATGAGGCACGGCTCGCACGTGTCAAATGATTCAAAATCAAGAGACTCCAAAAGTCCATCAGAATGGAGTTTCTTTATGCGTTTTACACCAATATGACCTAGACGGCAGTGCCACATATAAGTTGGATTATCACTATCTACTTTGCATCTCTTAGCCTCAATGTTATGGATGTGCATTTCATTGCTTTCGAGATTCAGAAGAAATAAACCATTCACAACAGGTGCATGACCATAAAAGATGTTATTCATATAAATAGAACAACCATTATTCTCTAATTTAAATGAATAACCGTCTGGCAATAAATACTATCCAGGTATAATGTTCATGCTCAACATAGGCACATAATAACACTTATTAAGATTTAAAACTAATCCCGAAGGTAAAACTAAGGAGATCGTGCCGACGACCATCACATCAACTTTTGATCCATTGCCAACGCGCATCGTCACCTCATCCCTTGCTAGCCGCCGTCTATTCCGTAGCTCCTGTTTCGAGTTACAAATATTAGCAACTGAACCAGTATCATATACCCCGGCACTACAACGAGCGCTAGTAAGGTAAACATCAATAACATGTATATCAAATATACCTTTAATGGTGCCAGCCTTCTTGTCTGCCAAGTACTTCAGACAGTTGCGCTTCCAGTGACCCTTGTCCTTGGAATAGAATCACTCAGTGTCCAGCTTAGGTCCAGACTTGAGCTTCTTCTCAGCAGGGGCAACGCGCTTGCCGCTGCCTTTCTTGAAGGATTTCTTTGCACCCGTAGCTTTCTTAAAGCTAGTGGCCTTGTTGACCATCAACACATGATTACCTTTCTTGATATCCACCTCCGCAGCTTTTAGCTTAGCGAAGAGGTCAGTGATCGTATCAGTGGAACCAATTTGATTGTGAGTAACTACAAAACCTTTTTAGCTAGGAGGGAGTGTTTGCAGAACTCTGTCAATCTTGAGCTCTTCTGGAATCTTGCAGTCCAGTTTCTCAAGACGTTGAGTGTAGCCCGACATCTTAATGGCGTGCTCACTAACGGAACTCCCTTCATCCATCTTGCAGTTAAAGAACTTCTCAGAGATGTCATATCTCTCAGAACGGGCCTGAGTCTGAAACATGGTTTTCAGTTCCTCAAGTATCTCAAAGGGCCCGTCGAACTCCTCAAAACGATTTTGATGTTTCGGTACCATAGCAAACAACATGGTACTCTTAATCACTCCATAATCATCTTTGCGTGACTAATAAATAGCTTTTTCATCAGCCGACGCATTAGTAGCAGGGGCGTCACCTAGCGCTTTCTCAAGTACATAGGCTTTTTGTACGCCAGCGAGAATGATTCTCAGATTGCGGAACCAGTTGGTGAAGTTAGACCCATTGTTCTTAAGCTTTTGTTTCTCAGCAAAAACATTGAAGTTGAAGTTGGACTTATCCATTTGATCTACAAAATTTGCAAATACAGTTTAGACTATGTTCATGATAACTAGTTCAACTTAATCAAATTACTAGATGAACTCTGTCGTGGGAATGGTCACGGCAGATGCTGCAATCGGCAGCGAGTAGTAGAACGAGGGGCAAGGGCGGCCAGCCATCTGCGGTGCGATATGAGGGCAAAGACACAGGGTTTTACCCAGGTTCGGCCCCCCGGAGGGTAAAGACCTACTCCTGCTAGATTGTATTATGGAGGTGGTACAATGGGCGAGCTCGGCGGCTAGGCGGCGAGTCGCTTGGGTGTATGATGGAACGTATCTCTACTCGCCCTATAGGGAGGTTTATATAGGCTCACCTCCCTAGGGTTTACATATCTCAACCGATTCGATTAAAGCTTTGCCGCTTAACTTTGATCCGGCCTATCTACTACTTTGGGCCTTCTTCCATCGCTTGGTTCCTTGTTGGGCTTCAATCCGATCGCCGTCTTGAGCCCACTCGCCTTCTTGGGCGATCGAACGCCCTGGGTATACCCGGTAGCATATCCCCATCAGTAGTCCCCGAGGCCGCCGTCGATTAGGCGTAGGTGGCTGTTGGCAGTCGGAGTATACGGCTTCAGAGCGGACATCCAGTTGAATAGTCGGCGGGCTCCCGTAAAGAGGAGAAACCAATCATCCGGGTCGCAGCTTTTGGCGTGTCGAGTCGGCAAAACACTGTCATAGTGAGAGGGTCGGCGAGTCGAGTGGCCGAAGTTGGACCGTTAACCGTGGTCAAACTAGCCGTTGGGGTAATCCAACGGTAACTTTTGGCGTAATCACCGCGTAGTAACAGCTCCCTGATTTGGCGGGTAACAACCGCTATATAAGAGGAATGGCAGGCGATCAGAGAACCACCTTCTCACCATTTCCTCCGACTGCGCGCACGACCTGAAATCCCCCGACCCCCAGAAAATATCTCTGCCATGGCCCTTTCCACCGAGCCGTGGGGTAGATCTAAGTGCACGAGGGCGCAACTGGCTTCCTTCGAGGAGGCCGGGATCTTGCGAGCCGGCTGTTGGCGCATTCCCGCAGCCGGAGAGACGACCCCGAATCCGCGAGAGAGGGAGTTCATCTGCTTCACCAGCCACCTTGAATGGGGGCTAGGGTTCCCCACGTCCCTGTTCTTCCGGCGCTTCTGCGCCTACTACGGGATCCAGCCTTCGGATCTG
This sequence comes from Avena longiglumis, assembly GCA_030063025.1. Classification (NCBI taxonomy): domain Eukaryota; kingdom Viridiplantae; phylum Streptophyta; class Magnoliopsida; order Poales; family Poaceae; genus Avena; species Avena longiglumis. Next base: position 12,702,310 of record CP125977.1, on the reverse strand, counting down.
GGTCCCCACAGCATCGAGCAGCTCGCCATCTTTGTGGCATTCTGCGAATGCGACTTGGGCTGCCGGCCCTACTTCCCCTTGTGGCAAGATCTGTTCCACGGACGGATCAGCCGCGAGGAAGCGGGCGGCCCAATGCTAGCCGCGGGCGGCCTAACCTTCCAGATCAAGTCGAAGGCTTCATTCTTCGACCTGATGCTGCCCGCCAAGGCAGCGAGTGACTGGAAGATATCGTGGTTTTACGTAGACGAGGCGACCCCGGAGGGCGAGGCGGCGATCCCGCGGTACTCCGTCAATCGGTCCGAGCCGCGCCGTCTCCAAGTCGGCAAGCTCCCCAACGACCAGCGGATGGTCGTCGACGAGATGCTCCAGACCATCCGCGGTCTAAAGAAGAAGGTCCTCCAGACGATAAACCTGTACAACTGATGGCTCGGGCGGCGGCTCGTCCCGCTCGCTCGGCGCGAGCACTACATGTACCAGTACACGGGCCGGGAAGACTCGACGAAGGCCTGCCTCGACGAGTGGAAGCTGGAGGACTACATCCCAGCACTGAAGAAAATCACCTAGGCGGTGTACCTGGACGCACAAGCTGGGGTCGCCCCCTATACCGCAAAGCGTCCAGCCCCAATGGTAATCGCTTCACTTCGCTCGCAGTCGCAGTTTATGCAGTCGCGGTAATTCTAATTTCATCTTGTATTCATTGCAACTATTCCAAGTGGTGGAAGGATGGCTCCCACCTACGGACGAGGAGAACTCGAGCTCGTCCGTTCAGGACGTGGGCGGGTCGCTTCCCGCCAAGGGCGATGCCAGGAGTGACTAGGGCGACACCGACGACGAATCCGAAGAGGAAGTCGCCCCACTGCTCCGCAAGACCCGTGGGCAGCGTCAACGCGAGCTTGAGGCAAGTAAAAGCCTCGAGCGTCACGAAGATGACGACGAGCTCCTAGAAACCACCTCGCGCCGCCAGGCGACTCCATCGAAAAAGAAGAAGAAGGAAAAGGAGGTGAAGGCGCCTCCAAGGAAGACGAAGACCAAACCGACGAGGCCGGCCTCGCCGCCACATTCAGCGGCGGTTGGCGCCCCAGCCCGGCCAGGGCGCCGCCAACGACAGCCGCGTTGGACACGGCCACCATCGAGGTGCCCCTGGCGTCGATGCCTCCGCCATTCGCCCCAGTCTCTGGGCTGGGGGACGCCTCGGTCGCAGCGGCTTCGCCTCACAAGGAAGCTCCTGCTGAAGACGTTCCAGAGGCTCCGGTTGCGGCCTCAACAACGAAGAAACCGTCCGTGTCTTGGGCACGTGACGTTCTGGAAATGGGGCTCAGCCGCCGACTGGGCCCCGAACTAGAGAAGCCAGCCGGCCTCCGTACGGGGCTGCGCTTCATTCCAGTCGCCAAGTGAGTACACTCTCCCTCCTTTGTCTTTCATAGCAGCCCGAATTATATTTCTTACATGATTGTTGAGCAGGACCGGGGTAAAGAGGATGGGCCACCCAACCGTGGCTAAGGTGCCACCCGTCGTTAGCGAGGAGGATCCTTCCCGCAAGAGGAAGGCGGACGAGGTCATCGTCTCTGCGGATGGCGGCAAGAAGGCCAAGGGTGACGACGTCGTCACGATTTCTGAAGACACGGCGGTCGCGCCAGCTGGTCCCGTAATGGAGGCAGCCGCATCCACGAAGGAGGGCGCTCCCTTACCTGGAATGGCCGAGCCAACCTCCTTTGGGGCGGGTGCCTCTATCGCCACCTTCCCGCGTTTCATAACCAAGGCGGCCGCGGCGAGTGGGACTTCGCCCTCAAGCTACGCTCCAGGGACCGCCGATGCTGAAGTCGACCAACGTCGTGGGCATACGACGGCTCTCCTCGCGTCCGTGGACGCGACACAACTCCACGACATGATTGGCGCGGCCATCCAGGTACATCCAGTCCCCGAGGATCAGGTCGGTGCTTTGCAGCGGCCTGATTCTTTTAATGTCTTATCTTTATTTTTCGCATCCAGTCCCCGAGTGCGCACGCGCCGAATTTCAGCGGGTGGGAACTTAGGAATTTCTTTGAGTACCAGTCCCCGAGTGCGCACGCGCTGAATTTCAGCGGGTGGGCACTTAGGAATTTTTTGATTGCCAGTCCCCGAGTGCGCACTCGCTGAATTTCAGCGGGTGGGCACTTAGGAATTTTTTGATTGGATTAACCTTTTTGGTGCTGTGCAGGGTCTGCAACTTGAATCGGCTGACCGATTGGCAGCGAAGCAGCGCGCGGAGAAGGAACTGGCCATCGTCTAGGAAGCGAACAAAGGGCTTCAGGTTGTTGCCGCGAAGACAGAGGAAGCTCGCCAGGGGCTTGTCCCTGCTGGTGAATTGGCGGCGGCGCAATCGGCTTTGAGTTCGGCTGAACAGCGGATCGCCGACCTCGACGCGAGCTACGGGAAGCGAAGGAAGAAGCGAGCTCGGCTGATTGGCGAGCCAAGGCCGCCATTGCAGCCGCCGAAGAGGATTGCAAAGTGTCGGATGCCCTTGTTGCTGGGCTTCAGGACGACCATACGTCGCTTCAATGCTTCATCACGGAACTCGCCCGCCCGTTGATTGGTAAGTGCGTCTGCCTCTTCCAGTAGTTGTACCATTTGTGGTGTCCGTCGTATTCATTATTGTCTTCTACTCGCAGGTCGCATCATCGATAGCACGGAAGAGGCGAGCTCGTTTAACGCGTGGCAGTGTGTAAGCATGCTTGTCGACTCGGCAACGTTGTCGGCGACGTGCATCCGTGCCTATCTTCAAGAGATATCGCCCACGGAAGTGATTCCAGTGACCTCGTTGAGGTGTGGCGGTATTTGGAGAAGGCGCCCGCGGTCGTTGAGTTCATGACGCGGTCGGCGTTTCGGCGCGGAGCGGCGACGATACTTAGTCTTGGGCTTGCCCACTTCCCCGAGGACTTCGACATGGACGATGTGACGAGTGGCTACCCATCGTCGACTGGTGCGGTGGAGCTTTCCGAGGTCCTCAAGTTGCAGGATCGCGCCGCCGCATACTCGGAGCGTGTCTGGGCAATGGGCGACCTCCTTCCGTAACAGGAGACGGTCGTCGTGCCGAACGACCCCGAGCCGCCGCATCGTGATTTCAAGGTCGAGCAACCCTTTCGCGCGGCGATGGCGGGTGAACTGACGACGTACCCGTCGAACCCATACACGCCGTTCATCCGCAATCGCCGGGGTGTTGGCGAGTCGTCATCAAAGCCTGCAGAGTAGGATAGGTTGCCTTGTGGCGTTAGCAGCAGGTCTGCCATGCGGGCATATTTTGTAACATGAGACAATGCGACATGCAATCGAATGAGACATCGTGTCTATTTTGGTATTTGTCATGTGTTTGTGATTGATGTTTGAACGAGTCCCCGAGCGCGTCCGCCCTTTTGTGGGGTTTACCTCGTATGTGATATGTTTGTTGTTTTTATGTGTTTTGTCATTGTGGTCGACTCGCCCGGGCTCGGAGAGCCAGTCGCTAGGCGACTCCCTTGAGTGCTCTGTACTTTGCCGTTTTCCCTTGCGCGAACGAGGTCGGGTGGCCGAGTCCCCGAGCGTGGTACTTGGTTGTTCTAGGCGCGACTCGAGGGTGGTTGAGGACTTAGCGCGTTAGTTTGAGAGCGTCACTCCCGCCTGTGGGTCGATCGCGTGGCAGTCTGGGCATGCTCTCCTACTTGGCGTTTTCTGGACGCTCGCGATGAACTGGTCTTCGCCCCGAGCGTGGTACTTAGCCGCTCGAGTCGCTATGCCAAGGATGCGGAGGACCATGGTCATTGTAAGCGAAGGCACTTGTCTTGGTTCGTAGAACCAGTCGAGCTAGGCGACTCCAATGGGGCTCCGGGTAGGCGTTTTTCATGGACGATGCAAGACCTGAGGTGACTCAGTGCTCTTGCACCGCACTACTTATCCGTGCCGATCGCTGTACCAAAGGTTGACTTCTGCGGTTAGCGTAACGCTGTTATTACGAGTGCGAGTGGCACAAGACATGGAGAGTAGGCGCAGTTTTGCGGTAACCGTGTCTTTTTATTTCATAGCGACTGGAGAGTACATGTGTGGGGTTCTAGGAGTAGAACTTCCGTAAGAGGTTTACATTCCATGGTCGCTTGACGTCGAGTTCGCCGCCCCGCGGACGCCGATGAGGTAGTAGGCGCTGCTTCTAGTACGCTACCGATGGCGAATGGCCCTTCCCACGGAGGGAGAGCTTTTGCATGCCCTTCTTGTCCCGGATGAGGCGTAACACCGTGTCGCCTCTTGGAAGGTGCGAAGTTTTCACTCGTCGGCTATGGTAGCGGCGAGTCCCCGCTGGTAGATAGCGTGCGTGACCGAGCGAGGTCACGTTTGCCGAGTTGATCGACCCGTCTTGGCGGCGAGCTCGTTCTGCCTCCGTAGTGGACAACCCGGCGAGTCGTGCTCGAGGTCGGTGGGCATGATCGCCTCGGCCGTAGACCATGAAGAAGGGGTGAACCCGTCGACTGTTGAATGAGGTGCGGATCCCCGGATGATGAGGGCAACTCCTCGACCAGACCCGTGATGCGCCGAGTGGTAATTGGAGTCGCGGCTTCAGGCCGTGGAGGATGCTTTGGTTGGCCCGTTCCGCCTGGCCGTTGGACTCCGGGTGGGCGACTGACGCGAGGTCGAGCCGAATGTGATGCTCTTCGCAGAATTCGGCCATGGCTCCTTTGGCGAAGTTAGTGCCGTTGTCCGTGATGATGCTGTTTGGGAACCCGTAGCGATATATGAGCTCGCGTAGGAATTTGGTGGCTGTCTTCCCGTCGCATTTCCGAACTGGCTTGGCTTCCACCCACTTTGTGAATTTGTCGACCGCGACTAGCAGGTGGGTGTAGCCGGACGGGGCCTTCTTGAAGGGTCCTACCATGTCCATGCCCCACACAGCGAATGACCAGGTGATGGGGATTGTTTTGGCCTGAACTCGCACGTGCGTGCGGTTGGCGTGCCGGCACCCGGCGCATCACTGAACAATGTCCACAGCATCGGCGTGTGCAGTGGGCCAGTAGAAGCCATGTCGCATAGCCTTGGCGACCAGAGAGCGCCGGCGTGGTAACGCAATGATCGCCGAGGATATCATGGAGGATCTTGCGTCCTTCGGTGGGTTGGACGCAGCGTTGGAACACGCCGGTGACACTACGCTTATGGAGCTCACCGTCGATGATGGTGTAGGACTTGCATCGGCGGGCGATCATCCGGGCGTCCGTCTCGTCTGCCGGCAATGTGCCGAGTTCTAGGTAGGCGATGTAGGGCTTGGTCCAGTTGTCTGGCTCGTTGACGAGTGCGACCAGGGCTGCCTCTGGTTGGAGCGGGACTCCTATGTCGATCTCCTTCGGGGGAGAGACTGGTGGCTTGGTGATTGTGTCGAGGAAGACACCGGCGGGTGGTGCGAGTCGAGCCGACCTGATGCGAGAGAGTGCGTCGGCCTCCACGTTCTTCCGCCTGTCGATCCACTCGACGGAGTAGCCTGTGAAGTGTCCGCCCAACTTGTCCACTGCTTGGCGGTACGCCGCCATGGTGGGGGAGACGGCGTCACAGGTGCCAGCGACTTGCCCTGCGACGAGGTCGGAATCGCCGTAGCAGCGTAGGCGGTTGACATTCATCTCCTTAGCCGCTCGCATGTCGTGTAGTAAGGCCTCGTACTCGGCCATGTTGTTGGTGCAGGGTGTGAAGTCGAGGCGGAGGACGTAGCGAAGCTTGTCGCCCTTTGGTGAAGTTAGCACGATCCCAGCGCCTGTGCCGTCCGCGTTCTTGGAGCTGTCGAAGTGCAGGCTCCAGTAATGGAGGTATGGCAGCTTCTCTGGCTGCTGGGCCTCTTCCCAGTCGGCGATGAAGTCCGCTAGGGCCTGCGACTTGATCGCTTTTCGCGGCTCGTATTTGAAGTTGTGGACGCCGATCTCGATGGCCCACTTGGCGACCCTCCCGGTCGCCTCGCGGTTGCGGATGATGTCTTGCAGTGGTGCTGAGGAGACGACCGTGATCGGGTGCTCCTGGAAGTAGTGCGGCAGGCGCCGCTGAGCTCTCAAGACCGCGTATACCAGCTTTTGGTACTATGGGTACCGCTGGCGCGACTCGGTGAGTACCTCGCTGATGTAGTACACCGGCCGCTGTACTGGGCGCTCCTTTCCTTCCTCCGGTCGCTCGACGACCATCACGGCGCTGACGACGCGTTCGGAAGCCGCGACGTAAACCAGCATGGGTTCTTTGTCGGCGGGGGCGACGAGTCACTACTAGGAAAACGGTTATAGGTAATCAGCACATCCGTGGCTCACATGGTTGAAGTGCCCCACGGCTAAAACAGGCGTGGCTCACCTGTGGGCAGTGCCCTACTAGTAACTAGAACAACCGTGGCGCACATGACTATAGTGCGCCACAGATGTGTGTGGGCCAGGGCCCTGTTGGCCGCACGCCAAACATCTGTAGCGTACTACAGTCATGTGCGCCACGGTTGTTAGTGTCATCTCTGGCGCACATGGGGGGTGCGCTACGCCTAAGCGCACGCCCCCCTCTGCTGTGAAACGGACACAAACATCTGGCAAGATTCGGCCTAGTGCGCCCTGAGTAGATCATCCGTGGCACACATGGAATGGTGCGCCACAGATGTTTGTACTCCCTGTGGCGCACTAGGGCCGTGTGCGCCACAAATGTGTCGATTTTTTTAGGACAGCACTTTATGTGCACATGTGTGACCACACATCCACCACCCCACACTTCACTTTCCCCTTCTTCTTCCTCCTTAGATCTAGTCGGGATCTTCTCCTTCCCACCTCAATTTCTCCACCCATTCACCATTTTTAGCATGTAAAACTTGCTTTGGATGTTACATAAGTAATAGAGGAGGTCTCCGGTCTCTCATCTCCTTCTCCGGTCGACACGCGCACCTCTCCTTTCCATATTTTCTCGCGATCGGTCTCTCATCTCGGTAAGTTGTCCATGTAAGGATGTGTTCATGTGTATATGGATGATGTGCTCATATGTATGTAGATGATCGATGCTCACGATGTGTGTATGTGGAGAGGATGGTCGTATGTGTGTGTGTGTATATGGAGAGTATCGATGATGCTCATGCATGTGCGTATGGAGAGGATAATGATATGTTCATGTGTGTATGGATCGGTCTCGATCTCTCTCTCTCTTGTGTTTGTATGTGAACAAGTTGCCATTTGTTTTGCCAAAATGTTGATTCATTTCCATTTTGGCAAGACTTTGGCATTTCGCAAAGGTCCTAATTTTAGGATAGGTCATGCCGAAATTTCTATCGACCATTGCATGCATGCATTCATTATGTGGTTCTAATAGACTTCAAAATTGTACCGTGTACACCGTGCAGGCAAAAATGGTCCGCATAATGAGCGAAGGAATTGTGGCTCGATTTTTGAAATGTGCGACGGCCGACATGATACGAAATAACAAGACAGATATAAGATGTCCGTGCAGAAGATGCAAACTCAACTGGGTGATCGACCCAGATTCCGGGAATCTGCAGGCGCACCTGCTCCGCCATGGTTTCATGGATGGATACACTTCTTTGATAAGCGATGACGTAGATGATGGAGACAGTGAAGGTGGCCAACATGACGATGATCATCATAACGGCGAGAACGGGCGAGATGATGAAGAGTCTCCTGGAGATGGTGAAGGTGCGGAAGCAGACCGGGATGATGATGATCTAGATGCCGGAGGAGCAGACGACGATGGAACAACATCGGTGATGCGGGACCCTTATGTGCAAGAGCTGCTTCTCAAGCGCATTTAGTAACGCCAGGGCTGCCGCTAGAGAGAAAGCCAAGCTTGCGCAACTTGAAAAAGACGCGGTTACTCCATTGTATGAAGGATGCAGGCCCGATGATACCCGGTTGAATGTAACGCTCAAGGCTATGGAGATGAAGGCAAAGCACAAATTGAGCGACACAAGCTTCGACGATATGATGGCATTCTGGCACGATCGTCTCCCGGAGGGGAACACATGTCCAACTAGTATCGAGGATGCCAAGAAAATCGTCTGTCCTCTCGATTTACCGCACGTTAGATATCAAGTATGCATCAACGATTGCATCATTTATCGGGGCGAGGACGCGGAGAAAACCACATGTCCGGTGTGCGGCGTGAGTTGATACAAGAAAGGGAAGAAAGCACCTCGAAAAGTGGTATGGTACTTTCCTATCACTCCTCGTCTGCAGTGCTATTTCGCGGACCCTAAGGAAGCTAAGCTCATGCGATGTCATGCGGAAAGGAAGAAGCCAGGAGATGATGATGACCCCGAAAAGGATGAGCTGCTGACGCACCCTTCAGATGCTAGCCAGTGGAAAGCATTGGACCTCGAATTCCCAGAATTCGGTGGAGATTCGAGGAACATCAGGCTTGGTGGGAGCACCGATGGACTCAATCCGTTCGGTAGCAGCACGACAAGACTTGGCCCGTGTTTGTATGGATGTACAACCTCCCTCCATGGTTGTGCATGAAGAAGAAGTACATACAAATGAGTATGCTAATTCAAGGGCCGAAACAACCTGGTACCGACATCAATCTGTATCTTGGGCTGTTGAAAGAGGAGCTAGCCACGTTATGGGAATCTGGAGCCAATACTTACGACGCCGTCGCACAAGATTATTTCACTATGAGAGCCGCGTTGGTCACTACAGTGCAAGACTATCCAGGTTGCGGGTATATCTCGGGGCAGGTTATCCAAGGATTCTGCGCATGCGTTAGGTGAATGGATAACACAAGCTATGTCCAACTAGATAAAGATCCAGGGTCATCGAAAACCGTGTTCATGGCGCACCGGAGGTGGCTCGGCAAGAATGATCCATGGAGAAAACGTGGAGACCTGTTCGATGGCAGATCAGAGACCCGAGGAATCCCAGAGCGTAGGAGCAGCGAAGAAGTGGAAGAGTTGCTGAAAAACTGGAAAGATTGTCCTAAGCCTTGAAAGAAGCGAAAGAGGCAGCAACAAGACAAGCCGCTGATGAAGGTATGGAAAACAAGGTCTGTTTTCTAGGAGTTGCCATACTGGAAGTTTCTCCGCACGCCTCATAGCCTCGACATCATGCATATCACGAAAAACGTGTGCGAGTCGGTTGCCACCATAATCAACATGCCGATAGGACGAAGATGGTCCGAAAGCAAGGCACGACCTGGTATGCTTGGGTATCCGGAAGGAGCTTCACGGAGGACGACTACTCGATGATCGGAAGATGACGATGATCATGAGTCGGAGGCGACACAAGGTCATCGGAAGGGTAAAAGTTCAAGAAGAACGAATATTACTGCCTCCTTCTTGCTTCACTCTAAGCCGGATGAGATCAAACAGTTTTCAAGTGCCTTCTAGGAGTCAAATTTCCTTACGCCACGCGGCAAGATAAGCAGATACCTAGGCGAGGCGAGAGGTTCGATGGCATGAAGTCTCACGGTATGCCGTGCTAATGACGCAGTACTTCGGTCACTAAGAGGGATAATGGACGAGCACGTCGGAAACGTTATTTGGCCTATGCAAGTTTTTCGACGTCATCTCTAGGAAGTCGATTGGCTTGAATCAGCTCGGAAGGCTACGAGGAGGAGATCGTGGTGATACTATGTGAGCTTGAGGTCTACATCCCACCGCATTCTTCGACATTATGGTGCATATGCTGGTCCATGTCGTGGAGGACATCGTACAACTCGGGCCGATGTTCCTCCGGCATGATGACGTTCAAAGGATGAACGGACACATGAAAGGATACGTCATAGCAGGTCCGTCCGGATGGAAGCATAGCCAAGGGCTTTACGGCGAATAGTGCATCTCTTTCGCACGAATTATCTAGACATCGAGAACCACGTCGGTCTTCCGTCAGCAGACACCTTGGCAAGATCGACGGATCTGTCACCGAGAGGGTAAATGCATAATGCATGCAGACTTCGATTTTCGACGCCGCAGACTTTGATCGAGCAAACCTCGTCGCGCTACAGCATTTAGAACTGGTCGATCCTTGAGTATAAGCACAAAGGTTAATCGAGAAGACGACAGGACCGGGCATACAGAGGACGCGGGAGAAATAATCAAAGAGCACAACTTAGATTTCACGCGTTGGTTTAGGCGACGCCTCCTTGATAATCCCAGCCGCATTCTTCCCGACACGGAAAAGATCATATTCACCTTGTCGCAGGGACCGATGCAAAACCTGGTGACCTATCAGGCGTATGATATCAACGGCTACACATTCTACACGGAGGAAAAGGACAACAAGTGTGATTATCAGAACTCAGGCGTAACGTCGGAATTCTACACCGATGACAACGTGAAGGAAAGATTCTACGAAAGAATCGAGGAGATCTGGGAGCTCGACTACTGTGGAGAAAAGGTGCCAATGTTCCGTGTCAGATGGGCAAAGAGCGTCGAAAGAGAAGACCGGTATTTCACAACCATGGTTATACCCGAAGCAGCCAAATCCAAGGCCGCCGGTGCAAACGTGGCCGCGAAAAATGAACCGTGGGTACTGGCTACCAAAGTGGACCAATGTTTTTTCATTACCGACCCGACAAAGCCTAGCCGTGTTGTCGTGAGGAGAGGAAAAAGAAACATCATCGGAATGGATGGAGTTGCCAACGTGCAAGACTTCGACCAGTACGGCGATCCAAAGATTGAAGATGACGATGACTACGATGCAGCAACATACATCACAAGAAGAAAAAGGACAACCCTACCCAAAAAAGGTAGCCCGTTTGAAAGAAGAAACATTAAAGTGCCGGGGCTAAATTATTCAACCGCGACAAAGAAGGGAAAAAAGATTGTAAAACGCTAGCTCAAAAAATATTGTAAAATGCGTGGTCGAAAAAGATTGTAATATTCATGGACAAATTATTATGAAATTTAGTTATACTTTAAATCATATTTGTACCGCTTTTATGACATATATTTTCACTTTTGGGCATTTTTGGAATATTTAAAAGTATTTTAAAATCAAAATAAAACTTCTATGGCATATATCACCACTTTTGGGCATTTTTTGGAATATTTAAAAGTATTTTTAAAATAAAAACAAAAAATTGGGGCACCAGGATTCGAACCTGGGTGCTCTCAGGTTTAGAATAGAGTAGTGGGCAAAACCAGTGGGATAGGCTAGTATAGTTGTTAGCTAGTGGGGCTATAGTTCTCTTATGCAGTAGTTAGAAGCCGATAGGCGTAGCGCACTAGCCCATAGTGTGCTACAGATATCCGTAGCGCACTATGGCTCAGTGCGCTACGCCTAAGTGTCTTTATCCACACGTGGCGCCCGACCCCCTCTCTCATCCCCATCTCTCCATCTCTCAGCCCGAGCACTCGATCCGCCGCCGCTCTCGATCCGCCGCCGCTGCGTCTGAGGAGGAGGAGGAGGCCTGCCCGCGCCCGAGGAGGAGGAGGTCCGCCCGTGTCCGAGGAGGAGGTCCGCCCGCGTCTCAGGAGGAGGCCCGTGTCCGAGGAGGAGCAGCCGCCGCGTCTCAGGAGGTGGAGGCCGCCGTTGTACGCCCGTCAGAGGTGAGCGTCGCCTCTCCCCTCTCTCCCTCTCTCCCTCTCTCTCTCTCTCTCCCCTCTCTCCCACTGAAATTCACTCACCTTGTCCTCATCTTTTTTATCAACACAATCTCAGTCTAGTAATACAATTTTCACTACTAGATAGCATCAGCAAATTAGACTTATGGATAAACAAATGGCGAAATGGAATGATTGGACGGACCAGTGGGTTGGGTGTGAGGGAAAATGGAGGATGCGATCATGGGATACAGTCAAGAGTTGGTGATTACGCATTGGCGCATTATTATGGTTTTTCAGGATATTTGCGATTGTGAGGCCATCATCGAGTTCATGAGTTCATCATCGCCTGTCACTGGTCGCCTGTCCTGGTCATGAGTTCATCATCAGCTCATTTGTCGAGTTAAAAAACTCAAGAACAAACACAATGGAAAACAATTTTTAGAGAATCGCTTTCGTGAAGCAATAAGTTTTTTAGAATTTAGCAATCAGCATTTTGCTAAAAGAAGAAGCATAACAACTGTTTCTTTCTTTCTTTCTTTCTTTCATCTGGGAAGTTTTGTTTTATTTTGGGCGACATGCTACTAAACGAAGGCACTTGATCGACAGAGATAATAAGAAAAAGAAAAGGATAGTTCAATTCACAGGTGCATATCATCATCATCTAGTAATCTGTGTCTTGGACTTGAAGCGTAGACATGTCTCGACAATCCTTTTGGGAAAGGATTAGTTAGGGAGGGAGGCCTACATGCATGTCCCTGAAATGATCTTTTCCTTCTTCTCCGTGATAAAATTCCAATCTCGTAAAGGCTGGGACCAATGCGGTAGCACCAACCAGAACCCAGGCCACCCCATCTACCCTCACCTCAAGTCATCTTATTTTGTATCTGGTTGTGTATTATAACTGTTTATATTAGCACTGGGTATAGACTGATCATAATGTAAATATTGATAGTGGTTATCCTTGCCAGTTCTTAGTTGCTAGACTCTTAGCTGTAGTGATTTGAGAGATAAGTTTGTTTCTTGTTTCGCGATCTAGCAAGAAGGGTTTTCTAGAGTAATATGTCAGTAACATTCTTGTGTCATTAATTGTGAAGTTGTCATCATGTGTTATCATATCTTATTTTATGGGAAAAGTTGTATTTTTCATTTGAGATCATATATCTGATGGTGGACACCTTTGCTCTCCCTACAATCAGAAGCACTTGTTGAATCGGTGTTTCTCTATCTCTTGATATATATATTCTGTGTGATTATGGAAAAGATGTATTCATCGAGGATGGTACTGTGTTGCATCATGTTGTATTGACATAGATGGGGCATCCGAGGATGCGGTGTGTTGAAACTTGTACATTTTCAGTCCTTATGGCCAATCCTTAGTGACCTGCTAGTTTCAGTTAGATGGAGTATAACTGATTGCTGGAAGCCTGTAATCTAGACAAGGAGGAATAGTTACCACTATGCCAATGTAGTAGTAAATTGCTGTCAATTGCTGCTGTCATTTGTATTCTCATTTGCTTAGTCTGAAGTAGTAAAAGAAAACCTGGCTGTCAATTGCTGCTGTCAGTTGACAGAAACATGTATGCTTGGGTTTTAGTTGCTGCTATCAATTATTTATTTGTAGTAAAATGGAACTTTGATGTCATTTTCTTGCTATCAGTTCCTTGCTTTCATTTTCTTGCTTGCTATCATTTGTGCTTCTAAGTTAGATGTTGTAGGATTGCATCAAATGACAGCAAGCATTAAAGTGCAATTGGTTATGAAGCACTTGAAATTGTTCTTGTGCTTGTATATGAAGAACTTTATTATGTGTGTATGCAGGTTCTTGTATGAAATGAGTCCCGATTCTTGCCGGAGTGTTGATTAACTTCCGTTTCGGCAGAAATCGGGCACTCCTAGTTTAAGAAAATTAGCAAAGGTCATGCCGGATTTTTCCGTGCATTTAACCAATTATTTGTTTTTTATTAGTGCAAAAATGTGTGACAACGACGAGGATGGATGTTCTAAGCGCATCAGCGCTGAAGGAGAACTCAGACCTCCGAATAAACAATTGACATTCTGGGAGGCGGCCCAGCTTCTAGAAGATGATGAAGAATACCATCCCCAGGAGAGCGAGGATGATGAGATGGAAGACGCGGAGGAAGAAGCCGAAGGAACAGCGGACGATGAAACCACTGATGGCGGAGAGGGCACAGGGAGTGGTAGCAACCCTCCTAAGAAGAAGAAGAAGAAGAAGAAGAAGAAGCCGAAGGACCGGCGCCCGAACACGGTCGGCACGGTCAGGGAGGAAATTACCGAAGTGAGCCCATCAGGGGTTCCTTTGGAGCCCGCCCTTGTCGTCAAAGGGTACGGTGGGCAAGTGGCGGCGATCACCCGGACAACCATCTCGATCAACACCAAGAATCTCCGGCATAAAGATAATGGCCACTTGCGCACACTCCTCTTCGAGAAGCTGCACGCAAGATACAAGTTCCCCGCTAAGTATCAGAACACAAATTATCATGGGAACGAAGTAAACAAATCCGCCCTCACAAAGATGAGCACCATACAGCCCTAGAACCCGGATAAAGAAGAAGATCTATAAAGAAGGCAAAAGTCTCGAGGAGATCCGAAGATTGACCCAGATCACCAGATCAGTTCGGGAGTTCAAGGAGAGGTGTGAATCCGAAGAGCCCCGCCAATAGTAATCGGGAAAGGTCTGCAGCGATGAATATAGGTCATCACCATCTCGGATCTGGTGGATCTTGAACCACGGAGGCCAAATGGAATAAGGAGGACGAAGAGTATAGATCCAAGGGATAGAAAACCCTTTGCTAAATTCGAACCGGGCAGGTTCGAAACTTCATCGAGGCCGTTACCATGTGGACCCAAAACCAAACAACTCACCGCGGATCTGCGGTGAAGGAATTCGAGAAATTGTGGTAAGTATAATCTAATTACCGCGGATCAACACGATTGCAATCTAATCGATGATCTAAATGATTCACTGTTACTTCTTCTGCGGAGGAGGAAATTGTTGCCGATCATGGATCGGGTTCCTCATCCTGTGGGTTCTACATGGCCACACGTGGGATAACCCTTTTATGGGGGATGAACCGGGCCAAGAAAATAGAGCCGATTCTGAAGAAGCCGTCGTCGGCCGCCTTGGGGTAAGAATTGGGTGGATCATTTTGGTCCACCGCCGAGGACATGTGGCGCCGTCGGAAGGAGCGAGGAGGAAAACCGAGAGGTTCAAGAACTTAAGGCACAAGTGGCGCGGATCCCGCAGATCGTCCAAGACAACTCGGCAATCACCCTCACGTCCTTCCTGCCTACCTTGGTGGAGTCAATAGCGAATCGAGTGCGGGTGGTCGAGTAGGGCCGTGCCGATTCCAAGCATGGTCGTGACCACTCGAACAACGCGGCGCCGACGAATCAGGCGAACTACGTGTTCGTGACTCCGCCCGCTAGCACTGCGACGCCGCAAGTGTTGGTGACTCCCCCTGCCATCACCGCGGCGCCGGAGTACATGTTGGTGCTCCCCCTGCCATCGTCGCGGCGGCACCGGAGTTCCAAGAACCCGTTGGTAGGGAGAATACACCGGCGGCCAGCACCGCGCCATCAAGCAGCCCTTCCGTCTCTTGCACGCCCGTCGCCGTATGCGGTGCGTCGACATTAGCCGATCTCGACGCCATCACGGTAAACAAATTTCTTTAATTACCGCCTTTCATGCCATCTATTACTCTTATGGCATCTCGCTCTGACGACGCCATACATGTTTTCCGCAGACGGATGTTCTTTGCACTCTCTTATGCTACGTGAACAACGAGCTGAGGGATGTTGCCAAGGGTACCATCGTTCAACCCTTGCAGCGCATGTTCCACTCAAAGCCGATGCCAGATAGCGTGCACAGGGTTAAAATTAGTCGGGTGCTAAGGGGTTGCGACGACCTGGAACCTCCCATTCAACCCCCAGGAGCAGATGAAGAAGAGCCGTATGTCCTCAGAAGTTGCTTCGGCTTATTCTTGCTATGGACAAAGAGCATGATCCGTTTGGGGATGGCGGGGGCCATCACGCCACAGACAATAGCACCGCCTGTCGTGCCAGCGACAAGCGGTGGCAAGGCCCCCTTACCGCCCTCGCCGTCACCTCCACGCGGTGGGTCGGATGATCATGTTGATGATATGCACATGGCGCAGGATCCGGCCGAGGACGACGAAGACTGGAATGATCACTT
The DNA here is from genome assembly GCA_030063025.1 of Avena longiglumis. Lineage (NCBI taxonomy): Eukaryota > Viridiplantae > Streptophyta > Magnoliopsida > Poales > Poaceae > Avena > Avena longiglumis. Next base: position 12,686,603 of record CP125977.1, on the reverse strand, counting down.
CTTCAAGACTCGGTTTGCAACGAAGAAGACCTAGCTGGTGGCCCCACAGAAAGCTACTATCACCAAGCGTCATTTGGTTCTCGGAGACGCCTCCTTGCGCCTTCTGAGCCTGATACAACCAATCGACCCTTTATTCTAAGCCCTGACACACTACATAGGGCGGCCGGTGCTCAGATTGCGGTGCCTGCCCGCTCTCCAAAAGGAAAAAAGGGCAGGAAAAGAAAATCTAGCAGCTCGAGCTAGCCGGTGGCGTCAACAACTGCAAATCCGATCAGGTTTCGGGACGGGCCACCAAGACCCGAGGGAATTATGTGGAGGATTCATGTGGCGGGTGAGCCCATGCTACCTAAGAATTTGCGAAATTGCGAAAGCTCGCCAGTTCGGAACTACAGAGTGTGCATGACGGCGTGCTGACGATAGAGAGACGCCTTCTATCGGAGAAAGATCCCTCGCACCCGGTATTCGTGGTTAAGGTGCCACCAGGCTTGGGCTTCGTCGACAATGCCCCTGCAGATCTGTTCTTCCTGCGGTTCGATGACATCTTCAATATGTTCCACCTATACCCGCTGCACTATACCATGGTCCGTCTGTTTTCTCTCAGCCTAGCTATGCAGATCATTAGAGATAACACACCGGGCATCACTATAGTGGACCCCTACTACATGCGTGACGGCTGCTTGGGTTCCCCCGCCGAACGACGTATCGTGGCCTCGTACCTAAAAAGAATCCTCGTGGCGAACAAGACAAAGGAATACATTCTCGTGCCTTACTTTCCCGAGTAAGTCGTTATTCACTCGCCACCGAGATGAACACTGCACGCTCATCTCCTTATCGCCGAAGCATTCCCACGCCACGTATTTCGACTAGGGGAGTCTAGAAAAGAAGAAAAACTATGACAAGATCAAGGAAGTTCTGGATGATGCTCTCACTGGCTTTGCCTCGACGGAAGGCACCACCTTCGTGCGTACGAAGATCAAGTCAGGCAGGCACGTCTTCAACCACGTAACGGAGTTCCCCCGCGTGAAGCAGCCGGAAAACAGTAAGAAGGAAGCCTACTACGCACTCCATCACATGAGGGCGTTCCTACTTGACCAGCAAAATTCTACGCTGCCAGATCATCTCAAACAGTGGGCCGAAGCAAAGGCCAAGATCAATGATTCGGATATTAGACAAGAGATGTATCGCATCCAGCAGCAGTTTGGGGCAATCATCTTTCGTGATGTCATGACTTCGGGGGGGATCTTCTATGGAGGAAATATCCCGAATAACCGTGACATAGAAGATCGCCTAGAGATGCAAGGTGACTATAGGAAGTTCATGACGAGACATGGCGTCCTCCCGTTGCCTAAGCCGAGCCAGAAGGCTTGATGTTGGCCTAGTTGTAGTTACAAACTATAGATGACCTTTGTGTGTGTGTGTGGACGACAAGTGAACTTATTTTGCTTATTATTATATATCAATCAATGCTTGGTTTTTTTGCTTACTCTTTGGTCCTTTGCTCATTTTGGTCCTTCTTTTTTTCCTTACTCTTTTTTCGAGAATAATGCCGATGATTGAAATGTCGTGGCACACTATATATGTGAATGTGCTACGATGGGATTGTACGCCTTGTGCTATGCACAAGTCCAGGTGTTGTGCATCCTACTTGGCGTACGGTTCCATCGTACCATATTCCTGTGTCCAACGACCTATGTATATATATGAGGCATGCTTTTTGAGTTACTTTGGTCTTTTCAGAGAATAATGCCGATGATTGAAATGTCATGGAACACTATATGTGAATGTGCTGCGATGGGATTGTTCGCCTTGTGCTATGCACAGGTCCAGGTGTTGTGCATCCTACTTGGCGAACAGTTCCATCGTAGCATATTCCTGTGTCGAACAACCTAGTTATATATGAGGCATGCTTTTTGAGTTTGGTCTTTTTGATTTAGGAGTACTTTCTATAAGTGTATCTTCATATGCGACTTTAATTATATATGTTTTTTTCAATAATCGGTTAATTATTATTGTCAACTTATAGATGACGTGGTACGTCGTGTACAAGGGACGGGTTCCCGGAGTCTACGATGATTGGGAAGACTGCCGGAGACAGGTGCACCGTTTCAGCGGCAATAGCTACAAAGGGTACAACACTATGGCGGAGGCGGAAGCTAGATACACGCGCTATCTAGCGGGAGTTAGGACAAGGAACCGGATGAAGACCTACACCTTCGTCGCGGCGGTGATCATGCTTATCTTCTTTGGTTATTTATCCCGCGTTTGTGTCTAGCTAGCTAGTTTAGATGTCTAGGCGAGCTTCCGAGCTCTAACTTGTTCGATCGACACATGTATTCGCATGTCACCAACTACTACTTTGTAACATGATCGAAACAATGTAATTAACTAAGACTATGTATTCATGTATGAGACTTATCTATATGTATTTGTTTCAATCTTGTTTTTCATATTGAGTATTTATATATATAATTGTCTATCTTGTATACGTAAGCGTATATCTGCTGTAATATTGTATATAATGTATTGCATATAATGCTCGGAAATTAAAAAAAACAAAAAATACATCATGGCGCACATGGACTACCTTCATGGCGCACTACACCTAAAGCGCACTATGGAGTTTAGTGGCGCACTAGGTAGTGCGCCACGAAGATCCTGTGGTAGCGCACCATCCCAAACTTCTGTGGCGCACTAGGAGGTGCGCTACGCCTATCTCTACACAACCGTGGCGCACTAGGCAGTGCGCCACGGCTGAGAGATAGCCGTAGCGCAAGGCCCGTGGCGAAATGCTAGTGCGCCACGGATAGGCATTTCGGGTGCGCCACTAACAACCTGTTTCCTAGTAGTGAGTAGCGGTGCGACGAGTAGCACCTTCTTGAGGTCGCGAAGCGCGTCGTCCGCCTCCTTGTCCCACTGGAAGGTGGGGTTCTTGCGCATCAGGCGGTATAGGGGAATCGCCTTTTCGCGCAGGCGGGGGATGAAGCGACTGAGAGCCGCTACTCGCCCGGCCAGCTTCTGGACGTCGCGCAGGCACTCGGGTTTGCCGAGCCGGGCGATCGTGTCGATCTTCGTGGGGTTCGCCTCGATCCCTCGCTTGGAGACGACGTACCCTAGTAGTTGTCCTGCTGGTACACCGAAGGTGCATTTGCCTGGGTTGAGCTTTATCTTGTATTTTCGCAGGTTGGAGAATGTTTCCGCCAGGTCGGCGAGTAGGTCGCCCTGGCGAGCGACTTTACGACCACGTCATCGATGTAGACGTGGATGTTGCGGCCAATTTGGCTCGCGAGGCATTCTTGCATGCACCGCTGGTAGGTCGCCCTGGCGTTCTTGAGGCCGAAGGTCATGGCGGTGTAGCAGAAGGCTCTGAATGGCGTGATGAACGCTGTCTTCTCCTCGTCTTCGACAGCCATTTTTATCTGGTTCTACCCAGAGTAGGCGTCGAGGAAACATAGCGATTCCGAGCCCGCGGTGGAATCGATAATCTGGTCGATCCGCGGGAGGACGAACTGCTCCTTTGGGCAGGCGCTGTTCAGGTTTGTGTAGTCGATACACATCCTCCAGGTCCCGTTTTTCTTCTCGACCAGGACTGGGTTTGCCAGCCACTTGGAGTATTTGATTGGCCGGATGAAGCCTGCAGCGAGTAGACGCTGCACCTCCTCGGCGATTGCTCGGCGGCGCTCTTCATTGAAGGGCCGCAGCTACTGCTTGACGGGTCGCACTTTGGGGTCGGCGTTTAGTTTGTGCTCAGCGAGCTCCCTGGGGACACCAGGCATGTCACAGGGTTTCCATGCGAAGATGTCCCTGTTCTCACGGAGGAACTCGATGAGCGCGCCTTCCTATGCTGGGCTCATGCCCATCCCGATCGTCACCGTCTGGCTGGAGTCGCCTGGGACCAGCTCGACGGTGCGGGTGTGCGTAGTGTCCTCAAAGGTTGAGGTGTTTGCGCCCTCCGAGTTGGGCTTCTTGAGTATGGTGGGGTCGTCATTGTTGACCCCGCTCGCGTACTTGGCGAGCTCATCGGCGTGGCTGGTCTCCGCCGCGATGACGGCGTCGGCGAGCTCGGCTCCCTTGGCCTCGCACTCGGCGGCCATGTCGGGGTCGCCGTTGATGGTGATGACGCCGCACGGCCCGGGGAGCTTCATCTCGTTGTACGCGTAGTGGGGCGCTGCCATGAACTTGGCGAACGCCTGGCGCCCCAGGACCCAGTGGTAGGGGCTGTCGAAGGGCACCAGCTCGAAGACGATCCGCTCGGTGCGGAAGTTTGCCGGTGTGCCGAAGGTGACTGGCAACGTGACCTTGCCGATCGGGTACGCCTTTCGACCGGGGACGATGCCGTGGAACGTGGTGTGAGTCGTCTCGATCATCGATTACGGGAGCCGTAGTCGCCTGAAGGTGTCGAGGTATAGGATGTTGATGGAGCTTCCGCCGTCCATCAATGTCTTGGGGAGCCAGTAGTCGCCGACCTTAGGCTTGACCACCAGGGCGACTCGTCCTGGGTACTCGATGCGTGGCGAGTGGTCTTGGCGGCTCCAGGTGATGGGCTGCTCTGACCAGTTGAGGAACTGGAGAACGTCCACCTAGGCCACCGCGTTGATGGCGACGACACGGGCGATGACCTTCTTCTCGTGCTTCGTGTTGAAGCCTGTGAAGGTATGGAGCGAGCCGGCCACTTTGCCGAATTTTCCGCCGTTTGGCGGGTCGTTGTCGGGGTCCTCCCGTGCTTGTCGTGCCTTCTCGATTTCCCTGAGGGTGTGGCAGTCGGCGGTGGTGTGCGTGGCGGGCTTTCCTTCCCTGCTATGAAACGCACATGGTTGGTTAAGGAGAGCCGCGGGGTCGAACCTTGGCTTGGACTTGTAGTTGCCGCCGTCGCGGCGGAAGATTTTGGGCTCGCGTTGCGCGTGCCCGGCGTTGGCGACGAAGTCGACTTGCCCGTCACTGCGGCGCTTGCCGGTGAGGCGAGTGTTGCTGTAGCGTAGGTCAGACCGTCGTCCGCTGTTGTTGCCGCTTGTGCGGCGTTGACCTCCTGACTCGTTGTCAGTTTGCTGGTTTGGATCTTCCTCCGCGTATCGTTTGGCGATCTCGAGGAGGTCAGGGATGTTGTCGAGTGTGCGAGAATGTCGCTTGAGCTTGGCGACCAGGGGCTCGTAGCGGCACGAGGTCTTGAAGCAATGGATCGCGGTGTCCGGGTGGATGCCGACCACGTTGTACCAGAGTTCTTGCCACCGTTGGACCCAATTGCGGGTCCACTCGCGGGGTCCCTGGACGCATCTCTCCAGGTCCTCGATAGTGGTGGCGCGGGTGTAGGAGCACTCGAAGTGCCTGACGAAAGCGTCGCGCATCTCCTCCTGTGAGTCTATCATCCCGAGGGAGGTGTTGATCCATCGCTGCACGTCCCTCCATCATCGGGGAGGTAACGGGCGGCTAGCAGGTCGGTGTGGCTCGCGATCCCCATTGCCATGAGGTATGTGTCAAGCCGCACAGGTCGCACGAGGGTCGTAATTTTCTATCTCCTTGGGCCTTAAAGTTTGGCGGTACTTCTCCTCGGATCATTGGTCCAAGCACTTGGGGCGAGTCGACTCGGCGACCCCATGGGCTCGCCGTGGCGATTGGTTAGGCGTGTGGCAGATCGTCGCTCCGGGCTGGCGCCATCTTTGGTTGTTGATGATGTGGGTGCGGGCGTCGATGGGTTGACCATTGGCGGCGGCGAGGTTGGTCGCCGGCCGGGTCGGTGGAAGGGAGTGCCGCGTTCAGGCCGGTGTTGGAGCTGCGGTGGCTCGGTGGTGGCGATTGAGTGTGTTTGCCTCCATTGGGCGGCCGCTCGAGGCCGCCCTGCTTCCCGAGGAACGCGAGTATACTCGACCTTGCGAGTCGGCGCCCGCTCTTTGCTGCTCGACGGCCTTTGCGAGCAGGGCCTGACGTATTGGATCTGTAGGGTGCCATTACCGGTGGTCGTGATGCTGTCGGCCGCTGCTCGGCCTGCCACGAGGTCGTCCATCGGGGTGGAGAACAGTGGGAGGCCGTTTGCGTCTCGCTCCCGTGAGGAGACTAATATCCGCGGCTGGTCCCTGGGGGGTGTGCGGTTGGGTGGAGGCGGGGCGCCCATCGCCGTTGATCCTGGCGGGGGTCGGGCGCTTCCTCCCGGTGGCGCGTTCTCGCAGATCGCGCGCTCGGCCACGCGTGCCGGGTCGTTTTCGTCGTCGAAGTTCAGGGCACGCCCCTGAACGGTGGGGTTCAGGCGCGACCTGATCCGCTGTTGGTGGTAGCGCGATAGCTCCTGCACCGTCACCTGCTCGAGGCGGAATTTCTCGCGCTCGACTTGTTCCTGACGCACCGCCTCCGCCAGTTTCAGGAGGAGTTCCTCGACCTCCGTTGCCGTGGCGTTAGGAGGGATTGGGGTGGAGAATGGATCCTCCGGCGGATCGGTGCCGGTCGCCATGTAGGTCGCGGCATTTCGACCGGTTCCGTCGCGGAGGTCGGCGGAATTCTCCGACCCGGAGTCGAATTCGAAGATCCCGAGGATAGAGGGGTCCTCGAAGTCTCCCACGTTGGAGACCTGAGTGATGGAGCCCGCTGGTGAAGCCGCAGTGATGGACCCGGCGAGTGACGCCGGGGTCGCCGAGTCGGCGTCGTCGTCGAGGGTCGCGTCTCCTGCAGCCGCTGAGTTTTCGGCCACGTCGCTGTGGGCCGAGTTGTACTCGGAGGCGAGGCGGTGGATCGTGCGGATCTGGCTCTCGGAGAGCCGATCGCGTATCGGCGACTCGCGGATGCGAGCTGAATCCTCCGAGACGATGACGTCGGTGAGGCCGACGAAGAGGCTGATCGTGCCAATCGGCAGGATCATGCTTTGCGTGACGGGTGGCGCCGCCGGGACGTAGCTGCTCGGCAAGATTTGGAGCATCTCGCCGATCGCTATCATGAGGCCGGTGGCGAACGTCTCGTTGATGGGCAGATTGGATCTCGCCGCAGAACACCGGCCAGACCGGCCAGGCCCCACGGTGGGCGCCATTGTCGTGGGAATGGTCACGGCAGATGCTGCAATCGGCAGCGAGTAGTAGAACGAGGGGCAAGGGCGGCCAGCCATCTGCGGTGCGAGATGAGGGAAAAGACACAGGGTTTTACCCAGGTTCGGCCCCCCTGAGGGTAAAGACCTACTCCTGCTAGATTGTATTATGGAGGTGGTACAATGGGCGAGCTCGGCGGCTAGGCGGCGAGTCGCTTGGGTGTATGATGGAACGTATCTCTACTCGCCCTATAGGGAGGTTTATGTAGGCTCACCTCCCCTAGGGTTTACATATATCAACCGATTCAGTTAAAGCTTCGGTACCCGTTTAACCTGATCCGACTGGGCCTATCTACTCGCCTGGGCTTTCTGCTTCCAGTCGCTTGGTTCCTTGCTGGGCTTCAATCCAGTCGCCGTCTTGCAGGCCCACTCGCCAGTTCTTGGGCCAGTCGGAAACGTCCTGCTGGGTATACCCCGGTAAGCATATCCCCATCAAACTCCCACTAAATTCAACATCCCTCAAGTTGTTTAGTGATCACGATCCAAATTCACCACACCTAATCTGATCTTCACGAGAAAAGATGTGGTTTCAATGGTGGACAACAAATTGTCGATCATATCATTCATATGACTCATGTTTAACCTTTCGGTTCGTGTGTTCCGAGGCCATGTCTGTACATGCTAGGCTCGTCAAGTCAAACCCAAGTATTTTCGCATGTGCAAAACTGGCTTGAACCCATTGTATGTGAACGTAGAGTTTATAGCACCCGATCATCACGAGGTGCTTGAAAATGAAGAACTTTCGCAACGGTGCATACATGGGGAGAACGCAATTTTATCTTGATCTTTAAGTGAGGAATCATCTTATAATGCTACCGTCGCGATCTAAGCATAATAAGATACATAAAAGGATAAACATCACATGCATATAATTTTATGTGACATGGTATAGCCAATCTCCGCGCAATGATCTCCATCTTGTGCGCGCCAGCATGATCTCCATCACTCCACAATGATTGCCTCGACCACGAATATCAACTACAACTATTTCTAAATACTTAGCGATAAAGTAGAGCTATTACATGGCGTATAAGAAGTTGACACGCATGTCATATACAATTATAAATACAACCATACGGCTCCTGCCGGTTGTGAACTCATCGACATGCAAGTCGTGAAATATTACAAAAAATTATCATTGCATACATCTCAATTCATACACATCATGTCTTGGGCCATACCATATCACAAAACACTCCCTGCAAAAACAAGGTAGACGCCTCTACTTTGTTGTTGCATGTTTTACGTGGCTTATGGGAGTAACAAGCTAAGAACGATTCTTACCTACGGAAAGCCACAACAGTGATATTATGGTTGCTAACATCCGTTGTAAATCCCATGACTACTATAGTGAGATAAACTGGCATCCACCAGCCGCATGTGTGGAACAAGCCACACGTCAAGTGCGGGCGGTCTCATGACGGTCGCGTAAAGTTGGCCTGAACCGCTTCGATCTCACTATGCCGTGCCATAAGAAATACACAACAAGAGGTTTGCAACAGAAAACATCAACGCCCACAACAAGCATGTTGTGTTCTACTGGTGAAACACATCTACACATAGATCTAGCTCTGATACCACTGAAGGGTTTCGCAGCATAGTAAATCAAAAAAAATTCTACGGATGCGAACAAGAAAGCCAAGATCTAATCTAGGAGATGTAATCAACGAGAGAGATTGATGAGATCTTCATACCCTTGAAGAAATCGCACAGCTGAAACGTTCAACAGAACGTGGTTGACGTAGTCGTACTCGCCATCTCCTCCTCGTGATCTGATCCGATCTTATGCCGCAAGTGGCGGCGCCTCCGAGAGATGCACACGTACGGTTCAGCGATGTCTCCTCTTTCCTTGGTCCTGCAAGTATGGTGGAGAGATAGATTGCATCTGCAGCACGACGGCGTGGTGCTTATGGTGGAGAGATTCTGCGGCCCATTCCAAATCTCATGGCTAACGCGTAATATACGGCGCTAGAATCACATGATGTCAGGGGTTATTAAGTTCCTACTTGATCATTATTGTTTCAATTAGAACTCTAAGTTCTATTGCTCCATCATATCACCACTTAGGATGATATCTATAATTTCTTTATTTGGGAAAATAATATTTTCTTTCTTTTATAGCATATATGATAACACACAATTTGCAAATACTTTGATAAAGACTCTTCAAAGGATATGAGCAAGTGATGAACTTGCCTTGTGATGGCAAGGTAGTGAAGTCTGATGCTTGCACTGGACCTTGAGCTTCTAGTTCTACAGAAACATCATTATTGCCCGGTAAGGACAATATTTAAAGAAGCAGAATGATTATGCAAATAATGTAATGCATTATTTGAATTTGTATGCATTTATCCCAAAAAGTTTCTTTTTGAGTAATAAAGGCTTATAAATATATTTTTTAATATTTAATAACATATATTGCATTATTCTATTTTATTTCCCTTTATTTCATTTTTATTGATTTAATAATTCCTTTAGGAATTATTAATTATACCTTAATTTTATTATTAACTATTTATTTAGTATTTTTCAAAAATATTATAATATTAATAGATAATGAAGGTGATTTTTATTTATTTTTATCACCTTTCAATAATTTTGTAAAATTCCATATGGAATATTTAAATTACAAAATTCTTAGAAAAATTTGTATATCTAAAATTTGATATCTTATTTTATTTGTATAGAATGGATTATTGTGAATCCAAAAATATTTTATTTATAATTTTTGGACTATTATTTTATTTTCTATAATTTTATTAAGGTTAGGGGTATTTTGGTCTTTTCTTTTTATTACTGCAGGCCTGAGATTATTTTTGGGCTAGTTATTCTTATTGGGCCCTGTTGGCCCACTAGTACTAGAGAAAAGAGCCACCCCGAAGGGTCTGGCCCAGCTCGGCCCATTCCTCTCTCTCTCTCTCTCTCTCTCTCTCTCTCTCTCCATCGGCCGTTCTGGTCGCCGCCATGGTGTGGTAGGGTGTTGTCGAGGACGCCTGTTTGTTCTATGCAATTGGATTTGAGCCTAGGGCTCACCTGCGATAGATCTATGCCGTCCAGAACCCTAGGGTTTGGGGATTTGCATGGATTCAAGTGCATCTGTGGTCGTCGTGCGTTGTGGTGATGCTCTGGACCTCCAGGCGTGATCTGGGTCGTTGCCGTGGCGCCGTGCGGGTTGCAGCGCCCCCTCTGGGGTGCTCCCCGTGCCGCCATGGCCGTCGGCCCCTCTGCTTCCTCTTCTATCCTTCAGCGAGGACCTATGGTGAGTTTGATTCCCCTCTCCTGGTGCTCTCTATGCTTGCTAATTTGATGCTAGATGTTAGCAGTGTCCTCTCTGGCTATAGTCTGATTTAGATTAGGATGATTATCCCTTTAGGGTTCCTGTGATGTGCTTCTTCATGTACTGGAGGAATTGGTTCAGGTTTAGATGGTCTGTACCCATACTGAATGCTTATTGGCCCGGGGCTTGTTGGTTGATCTGATGTATGGTGTTTCTGGTGGATTACTTGATGATTTGATTCTTGGATTGCATCTGATTCAGATGATGTGGTTGTATGGGAACCATGCTTGGTAAAGCTAATGATCTTATAACTTTCCACTGTTTATTTGATTCATGGTCATGATTATGATAAGATACAGCTGATGTCCTAGTGCTGTAAGCTTGGAAATTAGTATGTGGATTGAGATCCTCATGATCTCAAATAATGAAGTGTATTATAGAAATATTCTAGTTATGATTCCTATTTTTTAACAGGAAAATGATTAGTTAGTTGATTTTCTGAATCCAGGATGATTTATTGCTGTTCCTGATTCATATTGAATTGTTCTTGTGACACCATCATGTATGGCACACAGATTTAATTCTAAATCATGGATTTGGTTAGTTTATGCTTGAGACAATCTTGGCTTTGAAAACTAGAGATGCTCATATCTGAATTCCCTATGACCAATGATGTTGGTCTGAGGCTTAGGGATTCAAATCTTATCTAGTTGTTTCATCTAGATAGTCCTGGTAGTGGTACCAGCTATTCTTTATTGAATCATAGCTTGGAAAAATGATAGTGAGCTTGATCAATCTATGGATTCCAAAGATTTGTTTCTAAGGTTCTACTCTTATTTTAGATATGTGCCTAGAAATAGATCATAGGTATATGTATGATTGAATTGTAGAATATGATTTGACAACCAGAGCAAGGATGTTGCTCTGAGCTCTGGTTGGATTCTGGTGCTTTGCTGTTTGCCTTTAGATTTTCAGAAATCCCTATGATGGATTCACCCCACTTGGGTGTCTTCTAAGGGTTTGTTTTGTAAAACAACACATGCCTATCTCTAAATAAGATGATTAGATCATGTGAAGGTTTTATGAAAGTCACCACAAAAGCTGATATTTGTGGAGTAAGTTGGTGATGATCTTGATCTGGTTTTGCTGGACTCTAGTGCTTGATCTGGAGCTAGCCTGCTCCTCCTAGCTCCTGGGCTTGGCCTTGCTGTCCACCTTGTTCATCCCCCTCCTTATGTCACCATCCTGGTGATGTTTGGGTTAATCTGGTGGTTGGTTTGGCTGCTGTTCTTGGTTACTTGTTGTTTACCCAGGCTGTGTTGTGGTGTGGTGTGGTGAGGTGTTGCACTGGGGTGCTTCCCCACGGCTGTGCTCTGGTTTTGTTTGATCTGGCTGTGCTTGTGCAGTTGACAGCACACCCCTGCATGCTTGTGTGTGTGCAGCCTGTGTGCCTACTATGCACATATGGATAGGTTTAGAAGATTTGATCTTACTGTTACCAATATACTTTTATCTTGGCTGGTGAATTGATCCCTTTTGGCTGCCCTTTGCATTCTGGCTGTGAATTTAGGAAAGATGAAATCTTTCATATTGGTGAAACTTGCCCCTCTTTAACATTTCTCAATGATGAGATTGTCAAGTGCACCTCACTGACATATCTGAGAGAAATACATATTAACACTAATCTTGTTTTATTTCTGTTTAATCCTTGTTTTGCAGGTTCAAAGATAAAGATGAAGATTTAGTTTAGGTTTTAGATATAGGATAGTTAGTAGATGTCATTTTCTTAATCCTTTGTAATTTTTTTATAGTTCATGTAATCTTTATTTTATTCCATTGTAATAAAGATTATGTTATTATTAATAAATAAGATTCTTATTATTTATTGTATTGTATCTTGTTTATGTCTTTATAATATGAAAATGAATTTCATAATTTCTATTGTTTGTGATATAAGTTATACTACCTATAACTTAATTAATTTAAGATTTAAATGTTATATCTAAATCATTTAAATTATTAATCAAACACTTAAGTTTTTAAATTCAAACCTCTTTCAAAACACACATAATTCTTTTAAGATCACATCAAAGTTTATAACAATCCTACTTTAAGTCTAAACCTTATCTTAAAGTAAGAAAGAAACATTGATCACTTAAGCTTTTATTTGGCGAAAAATTTACCCTCTTTTTCACAAATAGATGCATGCAAAAATACATAATCCTAAATCTACCCTTCATTAGGTTCCTATTTGTTGGGATGTTACAAACTTCCCCCCTTAAATTAAACTTCGTCCCTAAGTTTGTTGGAGATATACCTGAATAGTTCTGGATAAGTTTTCCTTAATTCCTCTTCTTTCTCCCATGTGGCTTCCCTTCCAGGGTGATGTTCCCATTGTACCTTGCAATACTTGATTGCCCTATTCCTCAATCTTTTCCAATTTTCTCCTAGAATCTTGCAGGTCCTTTCAATATAAGTCAGATATGCTTGTAGTTCTATCTCTTGATTTGTTATTGCATCCTCTGGAACTTTCAAACATTTGCGAAGTTGTGATACATGAAAAACATTATGCACTTGTGCCAGTCTTGATGGTAACCGTAAAGCATAAGCTATAGTTCTGTTTTGGCTCAGTATCTTGAATGGTCCGATATATCTTGGGCTTAATTTCCCTTTGACTCTGAACCTTTTTACTCCTTTCATTGGACTTACTTTCAAATAGACTATATATCCTACTTCTGGATGCCATGATCTTCGGCTTTGATCCGCATAACTTTTCTGTCTGCTCTGGGCTATTTTCAGCCTATCCCTGATCTTATCAATGATGTATTGTCTCTCCTTGATATAATCAGGCGCAAATTCTTTGCTGCTTCCAGGTTCGTACCAACATATTGGTGATCTACACTTACTTCCATACAGAACCTCATATGGAGCTGCCTTCAGACTACTCTGATAGCTATTGTTATAAGAAAATTCTGCCAATGGTAGGTGATACTCCCATGTTCCTCCAAAATCCAGTGCACAAGATCTTAACATGTCTTCTAGTATTTGATTTGTCCTTTCAGTTTGACCTCCTGTCTCAGGATGATATGCCGTGCTGAAATCTAACTTTGAACCAAGTGCCTCATGCAATTGCTTCCAAAATGCTGAAGTAAACACTGATCCTCTATCAGTTATGATCTTCTTGGGTACTCCATGCTTACTGACTATCTCTTTGACATATACTTCAACTAACTTCTCGGCATTATCTTTTTGATTCACTGGAATAAAATGTGCACTCTTTCTGAGTCTGTCCACTATTACCCATATCATGTCCTTCTTCTTTGGTGTCATAGGTAATCCTGTAATGAAATCCATGCCTATTTCCTCCCATTTCCATTCAGGAATTTCTAAGGGTTGTAACGGTCCTGCTGGATTTTGATTTTCAGCTTTCACCCTTTGGAAAGTATGGCATTCAGATACATATTTAGCAATATCTCTTTTCATGTTATTCCACCAGAATTGTTCCTTCAAATCCATATACATCTTAGTACTCCCTGGATGTATAGAATATGGGGTAGTATGTGCTTCTTTGAGTATGACATTTCTGATCTCAGTCACATCTGGAACACATAAACGATCTTGGAACCATAAAGATCCATAATCTCCAAGGCGAAAAACTGATTTTATTTTGCCCTTGAGATATCCTCTTAATTTCCTCAGCAATAAAAGGGTCTTCTTCTTGACGTCTAAAAATTTCTTGCTTAAGATCACTGTCATGTTCTGCAACTACCTGCATAGTCGCAAATCCTCCAAGAACCTCTGTTCTAATGAATTGGAGTTCTAATCTTTCCAAGTCCATTTGTAACTCTTTTGGAAACTCTCTGTTGCTAGGTTGAATATCTGCACTCTTTCTGCTTAGAGCATCTGCTACAACATTTGCTTTTCCTGGGGTGTAGTTGATCGTTAGATCATAATCCTTAATTAATTACAACCAACGCTTCTATCTCATGTTCAATTCCTTTTGAGTGAAGAAATATTTGAGACTTTTATGGTCAGTGTATAACTCACATCTGGCCACTACAAGAAATGTGTCAAACTATGACGTTTTGGTAGTGACCCTGAATAAAATCGTCATAAATTTATGACGATTCTACACTAGATGGTCGTAAGCTATCTGGGAGGGCCAAATCCTTATTAAACTATGACGATTTCGTGAAAAACGTCGTAATTTCTATGGACAAAATCGTCATAATTTCTAGACAGGTTGAGATATTAGAGAAGGTCAATATCGGAGTAGGATGTAAACATAATGAGCGGATGGATGGTGAAGTATGGAAACTTGTTGTGTGGATCGATGACGTGGCATCCAACAGACGCATAATCATCTAGGTCAGCCGCATCCAACCCCACCTACCCCCATCGCTAACCCTTCCTCGCCTCCTCCTCCTCAGATCCACCATGGGCGCCTCCTCGCCTCTCCTCCTTCCTCGGCACCACGCCGCCACCCCAAACCACCGGCACCCTCCGCACCACCACTGCCTCCTCACCTCGACCATATCCGCTCACGGATTTCTCCTATACGCCTAACTGATCCAGATCGAGGGAGCACTCACTGCCCCGCCTCCTCACTGGTGGCTGACTGAAGTCTTCAGGCGACGAGACCGCTTCTTCGGCTTCCTCGGCGCCGCCCTCGTCTTCTCATGTAAGCACCCCCAGAGCCCAGATCTCCTCCCCACCCCCACCCCAGATCCTCCATCGATCCTCTCGTTGACCGTGACCCTCGTGGTGCGTGCAGCGTGCATGGGCAAGACGGCACGGCCAAGAGCGGCGTGGGCGTGGCGTCGATGGGGTCATGCGCCCGAGCTGGTCATGAAGTCCATCGTGCCCGTCGTCATGGCGGGAGTGCTCGGATCTACGGCCTCATCATCGCCGTCATCATCTCCACCGGATCAACCCCAAGGCAAGCCCTACTTCCTCTTCGACGGATACGCGCACCTCTCCTCCGGGCTCGCATGCGGCCTCGCGGAGGCCATCGGCCAGCGTCTTCAACCGCCTCGAGGATCAATGACAAGGTAAACCCTTGGCCTTCTCCTCTCCCCGATCTTTCGCTGCCTCATACTTTTGATGTTTCTCCCATATGATGTGTGCTTGCTTAGTGCATGTCACTTCTAAGAAAATTTTCGCATACTTGTCATCATCAAAGTTCATTGTATTATCCAAAGGCAAAACGAATTCTTATTGTGTACAGATGAAGTGTAGGTAGAGCTTTCATTTAGAAGTGTAGGTAGAGCTAAAACTTTAATTTGAATAGCCGGTGCTCTCGGTCATTATTATGTCCTGGTAAAATTCAGCTAACTCATGTCTCGAGTAATTGCATGGGGATTGTAGGATTGGTACATTAGTTTATTGCTTGTAGATGGGTAGTGCAGGAGCTGGACCACGACTAGTTCAAGATTCTACTCTAGCAAGCAACAAAAGATCCAACAAAATAAAGCTTGGTTGAGTTTTGTTATATCCTAACTGTTTGTGCAAAAGTCGGTACCACTAAACTATTCCTTAATGTTTGAGTTGTGAAGTAAAATTTGTGGAGTATTATATTCTTAAGCTCTGTACAGTGTCTATTGCATATGAAGTGAATTAATTCAACATAAGTTGCATGTATCCAGAGTTGTTTGTTGTGAAGTAAATATTGATAGTGTTTATAGAAGCAAGCAGTGGCAGTCCTCAAGAACCAACAGTGTAGTGACATCATTGTTACATTCCTGCATGTGGTAGCACTAGCACTAAGAGGTCTATCAAAATTTCTTGTTATATGCTTAGAAAATATTCAGTTTCTAGACTGTTGTTCACAGTATTAAAGTGGTGGTGACTTGAATTTGATGCAAAGGAAGTAACTAGAGTACATGTAACTGCTTATGCCTCTAATATGCACTTCTTTTTCTTCTTGTTCAGGTGGGCACCGCTTCCTTCTAACAAGATACAATGCCCACAAGCGGCCAGAGGTCTGCAGTGTTGGTGAAGCAGTGCAATTACTTTTGGTCTAAAATAGAGATCCTTTCACCGATCGTGAGCACATCACCGATTGCTCACACACAGCCCTCCCTTGTGGATTGCAACCAAGGTTACAACATTTACGAGCAAGTGTTTTAAATTACGACCACTCCTTGATATACATCTACTAGCCTCTTGTATAGGACATATGCACCGCTATAATGAATTTTATGTAAATGCTTGCTTTTCGCTTAACTTTTGTAAATGCTTGCTTTTCGTTTAACTTGATTCTCCTTGTATACCCTATAATGAATTCATGAGTGTTGGGATGTGAATTTTCTATTACTCTTTTTTGGTACTGCAGCTTTGTTGTATGCCAAGTATAATCCTAGAGAGGTTGAATCAAAGACAATATGATTGTAGTAACTAGCTCGCTTTTATTTATTTTCATGGCAAGTGTATAATTTGGATGTTATCTAGTGATCTATTCGGGTTTTGTCTTGCTAGTTAGTCCCGTATTAGATCTGATTCCTAATGAGAGTTCATGGTATAATCTAGCTTTAATTTGTCCATATATCTCCTAAATTCTTTTTCTTTGACACGATCATAAACCATGACATTCCTTGACCCATCAAGACTTCCCGTCTCTACTCAATCGTAGGGATGAGGTGGTCTTTTCCATAATTGGTCCATCGTTTCTACTATTGTAGTACTATCTATCGAGGAAATGCTTTCACTAATGCATATTATGATATAGATTGTTGAGTCCTTGTTGATTGGTATGAATGGATGCTAGGGAATGTATTACCAATAGCTAATTATGACCTGATAGTGGAATAGGCTGTTGTATCATCCCATTATGTCCAGATCTCGCATGATATTGTTTTGCATACTTACTTGGTTCTTCCGGATTCCATTTCTGTGGTACTTACTTGATTAGCTCTTTATCCGGCTAGTTCTTCAAATCTTCACGGTCTAATCATCTTCTTCACAATCTCCATGATCTAGATAAGTCCCCTATTCCACATCTGGTTATCTTTGATTATACTTTGTCATGTTTTGCCTAGGATTATCTGTCCAATAGGAGTATGCTTCATGTTAATTTCTTGTTTCTTTTATGATTAAATCAATTGTTAATTCTACTCAACAAACACTTGACTCATTGTCTAATCTAAAAATAATGAAGTGAGTAGAATTTACACTTTGTTAGATTACTGTCCTAGAACAACAGTCTAAGTGTGGTGGCAGGTTTTTATAAGGAGGTGGCCTTGCTCGGAGCTCTGCAGGAGGTGGCCTTCATCGTCGACAATTTCGAGTTGGTGTCGATCTCTACAACGACCATGACAAGGCACATCAAGTCGACCTGCATTGGTATGTGCTTCCCTCTCCCCTCTCTACTCCCCGTGGCTCATTTAGTTTGCTTGTGCCGCAATGTGGTGATTTATCACTTGGATGTGGATGAAATCTCGGGGACTCGCTAGGAGATATTTGTGTTTAGTTTTGATTTGGAGGCTGTTTTTTCATTGTCATTCAGTTATGGGTTTGATTTGGATGCGGTGGACAAGTACGCCACCGTGCTTTGATTCAAGTAAGTCTTGGTCTTTCCCACTCCTTATTGTCCTTGTTAATTCACCCAAGTGAGATGCTAGCTTGAAGTTATAGTTTGATAATCAATTTTGATGATTAGTAGCTCCTGCTTTTGATATGATCGACATGACCTAACAAAGGCTGGGTACATGATCACATGAATGCTTGTTTGTGCCGCTATAGTCTTGAAAGACCGAGACATGCGAATAGTTCACACATGATGGTGGATGCATGTATTGTCATATTGTACAGTTGGAGAAATCAAGGTTCCTCAAAGAATGAAATCGTGTGAGCGTATGTGTCTCTCCTCTTTGTATTTCCTTCCTTTTCTAAAGAGAAGGCAAGAGATTCATTATACAACATATTTTCATCTAGTAGTAGTGGTACTACTACTAGTTTATGTATAACCATATAGGCATAGGACCTGTATAGAAATTTTCATTTCTGAGATCAATTTGGTATCCCAAATCCTCAAGTACTTATTTGCATTAAATCATAAGCTTTTCTAACTGTGTATACTTATATTGTCATGTCTTGGGAGCGCAGAGCGGGCTTCTACATGGACAAGTATCTTTGTTCAGCGTCAATGAAGATGCAGACTAGATATTCTACTACAACTCCATCCACCACATCAACATGAAGTCAGGTATCTACTCTTAGTCTTCTCCAACACGAAGTCAAGTATATGTTGCTTAGATTCTACTTGTAAGTTTTACCTTGTGAATACTTGTTGATCCCACTTTTATACGTTCTAAAGACAATAAGCGGATGTTGTTTCAAAGACAAGCATAACACAACAAGGGGTACCAGTTGATTCTCAATAAGGCGTAAGATGATGAGGTTTTCTCACCGATTGTAAAGGTTCGTAACAAGTGGCTCGAGATATTACATGCTTGCATACTTGTATCTAATCTTGGAGATACTTGTAATCTAATAAGGTTGTCATGTGAACTGTTTGTATACTTGTATGTCGTGGTGCCATGTAATCAAAATGCTCGATCTTTGGTTCATTTGTATATTTCCGGGAAATGCATTATTAAATATATTGGCCTAATCTATATAATTGAGTTCTTGATTACTACAAAAATAGGGCAAGGCCCAAACTCGATTACCTTGTAAAAAGGCTACAACCAAATTTTACAGGCCAAGTATTATCACTCTAAAAGGCCAAATCCTCCAAAAGTTGATCCTAAAAAGGCCATGGCCTAGAAGAACAAAAGCTGAATTAATGGGCTCAGCCCATATAGGTGAACTAATTGGACCAGGCTGATTTTGATTTAAGACGATTTCATTTCGTCACAATTTTGCCACGTAGGATCGGCCACGTAGGATCTGAGCTGGCTTGGCTAGATGGTCCATGACGATATTAGATCGTCATAGACGTTATGACGATTTAATATCGTCATATACGGTTATGACGATTTTACCAAAAACGTCGTTATAGTTCATTTGCGACGCCCAGCTTTCGACGATCTCAAAATCGTCATAGAATCGTCATAAACGAACTACTATGACGATTTTTTGACGAAAATGGAGGGTCATATATAGCCAGATTCCTTGTAGTGGGCTCCATAAAGAAAATGCCTCCATCCTTTCAGTGCAAAAACTACTGCTGCTAACTCTAAATCATGGGTTGGATAATTGACTTCATGTGGTTTCAATTGTCTTGAACCATAAGCAATTACTTTCCGGTCTTGCATTAATACACACCCCAAACCTTATTTAGATGCATCACAGTACACGGTGAAATCCTTCCCTGTTTCAGGAACTGCTAAGATTGGAGCTGTGGTAAATCTCGTTTTCAACTCTTGGAAACTTGCTTCACACTTCTCATCCCACTTAAATGGTGTTCTTTCTTAATAATTTAGTCATTGGTCCGGCTATTTTGGAGAAACCTTCAATGAATCTCCGATAATAACCAGCCATTCCTAGGAAACCTCGAATTTGTTTCACATTGGTTGGTGCAGTGCACTCTAGTACTGACTGAACTTTAGATGGATTCACAACAATTCCATCTTTACTGATCACATGACCGAGGAATTCTACCTCATCTAACCATAACTCACACTTACTGAACTTAGCATAAAGCTTATGTTCTCTTAAAATCTACAATGCTATTCTCAAATGGTCAGCATGCTCTTCCTTATCCTTGGAATATATCAGAATATCATCAATAAAGACGATGACAAACTTATCCAAGTATGGCATGAAGATCTTGTTCATCAGATTCATGAATATTGCTGGTGCATTGGTCAAACCAAATGGTACCACCAGATATTCATGGTGTCCATATCTTGAGACAAATGCTGTTTTTGGAACATCTTCTGGCTTGATTTTTATTTGATGGTATCCAGATCTTAAATCGATCTTTGAAAATACTCCAGCTCCTTTCACTTGATCAAACAAATCTTGAATTCTTGGAAAAGGATACTTATTCTTGATCGTCACGTTGTCCAGATTTCTATAATCACCACACATCTGTCTTCCACCATCTCTCTTATCCACGAAAATTACTGGTGTTCCCCATGGAGATACACTTTCTTGTATAAATCCTTTTCTTGCTAACTCATCAATTTGCTCCCTGAGTTCTTTCAACTCCTTGGGACCCATTTTATATGGTGCCTGAGCTATTGGGGTTGTACCAGGTATTAGGTCGATGGTGAACTCTATCTCCCGGTCTGGTGGCATTCCTGGTAATTCCGTTGGGAAAACATCTTGGAATTCATTAACTACATGAATTTCTTATAATTTAACTTCCTTCATTGAATTCAACTGCAGATCCACCATAATATGACTGTGTTTATCTGCCTGGTAAACTATCCTTGATCCACTTGGAGTTTTGATTGAGACAGTTTTCTCCTCACAATTTATCTGA
Source organism: Avena longiglumis (assembly GCA_030063025.1). Classification (NCBI taxonomy): domain Eukaryota; kingdom Viridiplantae; phylum Streptophyta; class Magnoliopsida; order Poales; family Poaceae; genus Avena; species Avena longiglumis. The sequence continues at coordinate 12,665,834 of CP125977.1, read as the reverse complement.
GCTCCGTGTTCCATCATCCATTCCATCCCAAGCACTACTGTAATTCCCTTCAAAGGAATCACATAAAGGTCTGCGAAATATGTACAACCACAGATCGAGATAACCTGATCTTGTTTTATGTGGCGCACAATCACATTCCCTCCTGCCGTAACTACGACCATAGGACATTCTAACGTTGCCTTTCTAATCCCGAACTTATCACAGAATTCTTCAGAAATGAATGAAGTAGTTGCTCCAGTATCAAATAGAACTTTGCCGGGATTGGTAAGGATATTGAGCGTACCTATTACTGCATGCTCCGAATTATCCACCTCCTCGAGGGTTGCACAGTTCAGTTTTCTGGTAGCTCGGTTTCTCTTTCCATTATTGTTCTTGCCATTGTTTCCTCCTTATTGGGCTGTCCATTTCCTCCACTGGATTATCCTCCTCCCTTGGCAGGCCATCCTCCCGGTGGTTTACTCGGACAATCCGGCTTGATATGCCCCTTCTGACCACAACCATAACAGATCACTACAGGCTTTTTGCACTCCCTCTGGAAATGTCCTGGAATTCCACAGTTATTACAGATAACATTCCTTCTCGGATTAGATTGATTTCCACCGCTGCCCTTGTTATTGTTGTTGTTGCCATAATTCCTATTCCGAGGTTTAAACTCTAGGTTAGGTTTAGGTTTGGTTGCCTGAATTCTCTTGGTTTCCTTCTTGGCTCTCTTCCTCCGGTCCTCTTGGACATTCTTATAATCATCTTCAAAAGTAATGGCTGCATCCAACAACTGCTGATAAGTTTGCTTATTGGCTAACCTTAGCTGCATCCTTACAAATGGATTTAATCCACGCAAGAAACATTTCTTCCTTTTCTCTTCAGTGTTGACATCCTCCTCAACATAACGAGACAGTTGGCTAAACTCACGGATGTACTTCATGACACTAGTATATCCTTGCTGAAGCTCCTCAAATTCTATCCTCTTCAACTCCATAACACTTTCCGAAACATGATATTCATGGAATCTCTGCTTGAACTCCTCCCAGGTAAATTCCCTTCTTGGTTGTTGCATGGCTAACTGATTTTGCCACCATGATGTTGCAGGTCCGGTCAGCAGATGAGTTGCATACCTCAATTTTTCCTCATCATTGCAACCTACAGTTTTCAGCTTCCTCTCTGTATCTGCTAGCCAGTCTTCTGCATCCATTGGTTCAGGAGCTGATGCAAAAGGTAACGGTCTTGCATTCTGGAAATCAGATAAACTCACTCCTCCACCTTTAGGTGCCCTCTGATTTGCTCTACCCAGCAACTCCTCCATAAACTTGTTCTGGTTCTCTTGCATGATTTGCATGCATTGCATAAATATCTGCTCCATTAACGGTCTCATTGGTGGTGGTGGTGGTAATGCTCCTTGATTTGCTGCATCGGCATCGGCCTTTTCCTTGGCCTCACGCTCCATCTGCTGCTGATCAGTTTCCATTTCTACACCCGTATCCATGACCCCCTAGTCCTGCAACATAAAGTGAATACTCATAATTACATCATGCACATGTGTTCTGAGCTCGACTTTACGCACAGAACTAGTCACACAATGAAGATCCAAATAAAATCCAAATATGCATTTCATATATTTTACATAATATCATAATGATACAAAGTAATTACACATATACCATATAGGTATATTCACACAACTACCTTATTACTTGGGGTACAAACACGGTACTTGATACTACTAACTAATTGTCTCCTAGTAGTAACTACGCTCACCGTACATGCCTGATGTCCAACCGTGATGACGTGTTGTCCGTCGCACAGTTTATGGAACATATGGCCTTCCAGAAGGAACATATTTTGTATCTGAAGTGTCAGGACTTGAGTCATTACTCAACCTGAGTGCATTGACTCCCTCCAGCTCAGCTGAAAAGTCTTCAGAAACATATTCAACATTATCTCCAACCTGCATCTCCTGAGCTTCATCTCTAGAGTTGTCACCAGGATACGCAGATCCTGCTGCTCCCCAGGTGCTCTCGTGGACAAGATAATTGGATACTGGATAATGTATATTCCCTGGGCTTTGAGAAGATGTTGATGTTTCAAACACTCTTTCCTCAGGATCTTCTTCTTCATCCTGATCATCTGTGGACATAGTATTTCTACTTATGTTATTAGGATTCATCCTTGCACCCATCCAACTAGATTGTCCAACATTTCTGTCAGAACCATCTGTGGACATCTGGTGTTCATGAGATCCATTGTATGATCCCATTCTCCATTCATCCGAGTTCTCAATAGGAAGCTCTGAATCAGAACCATCCTCTGAGCCCTGTGGTACTGCATACCGCATATCTATAGTAGGATCATATGTAGATTCAGGTCTTAGTGAGTAAGGATATGGTATAAAAGATTCTAGATCTATAGGAATCTCCTTAAAGATAGGTGTTGCACTACTAATTGCTTCTTTCTCTAACTGGGACGCTAACTGCTTCCTCCTTTCCGGATCAGTTAGATCCTCTAACATGTCATTTTTGTCTTTGACAATCACTTGATGAGTCTTATAAAAAGACGCAACGAGTGTCTGGTATCTATCCATAAACTTGTAAGCTAACTTGGGATGCTTCTTAACCAAATTAAGATGATCTGGTATAGTCTCCAAGTCTATAGAGTCATGAGGTATCACAGAAAATGTTCTACCTTCTAGCTCCTTGGTTTTCTGCTCCCGGATATTAGCTATTGCCTCCACAAGAGCAACATGATAGGCCGCTAAATGACTCCTACCTTCTCCTATGGGTAGATCGTGGTACAATCCAAGCTTCTCTGGAAGTTGGATACACACACAATACTTGGATAACATCCGGCCATCAAGATAAGTGGTAGTGTTCACTGGAACACTAGTTGGACAATTAAAAAGATTTAAAGTTGACGAAGTTGGTCTATAAATGATCCTTGATAATCATCAAGAGTCTCATCTTTCCTTACCAAAGTCTGTTTGGGAAACTTTGGTGCCATATCTCTGTATATCGGAAAAATAATTTTAATTAGTATCCAATAATATGTTGCAGCATAACAAAGAATTATCGCACTAAAATATATAACAGAATATTCCCATTTGAACACCCATTATATTACTTTTAGAGAATTCTTTATTGTCGCCAAATCTCCAACAGGTAATACCCTTAACTAGGTTTTCCAACCTAAGGTCAAAGCAATTTGCTCTGATACCAACTGCGGTGACCCAGCATACCACTGCATGTGTAGTACATTATAGTCGTTGACATGACATCCACAGAACACCGTTCCGTAAATATCACATCCCTCAGAGTGGTACAACATAAACATTGCGGGTCCATATTAAAAAAGTACACACATTATTATTATTATTACAATACCGGAAGTTAAAGACTTCCAAAAGATCCAACTTACAAACCAAAATATAAAGTGTTCAACGGAAATTTAAAAGTAGCAACTCCGACTAGGAGTGGGGCTCAACAGCTTATTCTATAGAGTTCATGCTACTCGGTTCCGTTGGTGACTACTAACTAGACACTTAAGTGGACTCGTTCTCATCGACACCGTAACGGATCTCGTAGTCCACGCCTTTAACTCCTTCGGATAGGTCAGGTTCCTCGTAGAACACGTCTTCTTGGCATTCAGCTGCATACATTGGCACGTCTTCGGAATCCTCAGAGTCTAAGCAAGGGATCAAAGGAAAGAATGAGTAACAGCGTTACCAAACAAGTTCATTATATGCAAGGTGGGAAGTTTGATGCTCTATCTACCACCTCGAATTATAAATCCTTGGCACAATGCAGTTTTTGTAAATCTTTCTTCAAAGATTGATTTTATTCTGAAAAACTATGACAATCATGTTGGAATTATGCCCTAGAGGAAATAATAAAGATGTTATTATTATAATTCTTGTCCATGATAAAGTTTATATTCCATGCTAGAATTGTATTAAGCGGAAACTTTAATACTTGTGTGGTTTGTAAACAACACCATGTCCCTAGTATGCCTCTATGGACTAGCTCATTGATTAATGATGGTTAACGTTTCCTAACCATAGACATGAGTTGTCGATTAATAATGAGATCATATCATTGGGAGAATGATATGATGGACAGACCCAAACTAAGCGAAGCAATAAGATCGTGCCATCGTGTTCATCTTTGCGAAGCTTTTCTTATGTCAAATATTGTATTCCTTAGACCATGAGATAATACAACTCCCTGGTATCGGAAGAAATCTTTGAGATCATCAAACGTCATCCTATGAGAGGGTGATCATAAAGGTGTCTCTCAGGTGATCGGAAAGTACCTGTTGGGTTGTATGTATCGAGATGGGATTTGTCCCTCCCAAGTCAGAGAGATATACTTCAGGCCCACTCGGTAATCGATATCAACACCGCTTGCAAGCATGTGGTTAAGGAGTTAAGCACAAAGTGATATCAGATTACGGAACGAGTAAAGTACTTGCTGTGAATGAGATTGAACTAGGTATGACGGTACCGACGATCAAATCTCGGGCAAGTAAAATATCGCGAGACGAAGGGAATATATATATATAGGATTGATTGAATCCTGGCATCGTGGTTCATCCGATATGATCATCGATGAATGTGTGGGAGTCAATATGGGTTTCCAGACCCCGTTGTTGATTATTGATAGAAGATCATGTCTGCATATTCTCGAACCCAAAGGGTCACACACTTAATGTGTCTCGACGCTAGGATAGATTGGATAATTGGTTTATGAGTTTTTTTTCGGAGTCTCGGATGGGATCCGGGATATCACGAGAGGTTCCTAAATGGTCCGGAGAATAAGATTCATATAAGGCAATGCAGTTTTTGGAGTTCGGAATTGTTTCGGGTTAATCGGTATTGTACTGAAAGCTTCTAGAACCTTCCGGAGGAGGACCAACGGGGCCCCACATTCCGGGAGGGGGCATGGGCCTATGAGGGAGTGCCCTGGCCGCATTGGGACAGGGGCACAAGGCCCCATAGGGCCCAGCCGGCCAGATCTAGGGCTAACCCTAGGAAAGCTTCTAGAAGGGGGGAGGGGGACTTGCCCCCCACTCCTCCCTCCTTGGCCGCCGGCCTAAGGCTTGGGGGAGGGGCTAGGGCTGGCGCCAACCCCTCTATATATAGAGGGCTGGGGCGCACCCTCCCCCCACACCTCCTCCACAACCCTAGCTGCCCTGCTGCCCTCCTCTCTCTCCCTCCCGACTGCACGTAGGCGAAGCCCTGCTGCAAAAACTCTCCACCACTTGCACCATGCCGTCGCGTTGTAGATCCAATCCGTCTCTCCACCATACTTGATGGACCGAGGAAGGAGGAGACGTCGAGGTGCCGCACGTGTGCATCTCTCTGAGGCATCGCCACTTGCGGTGTTAGATCAGATCGGATCGCGAGGAGGAGAAGCGAGTACGACTACATCACCCACGTTCCGATTTAACGCTCATTGCGAATCTTCAAGAGTATGAAGATTTCATCTAAACCCCTCGTTGTTTGCATATCCTAGATTAGATCTTGGCTTTCCGTTCAGATCAGAGAATTTTTTGATTTACTATGTCGCTAAACCCTTCAAAGGGTATCGAGCTAGATCTATGCGTAGATGTGTTTCACGAGTAGAACGCAACATGGTTGTTGCGGGCGTTGATGTTTTCTGTTGCAAGCCTCTTGTTTGTGTTCATCTTATGACGCGGGATAGTGAGATTGAAGCGGTCCAAGCCAACCTTACGCGACGTCGTTCGCGATACCGGCTCCGCACTTGACGTGTGGCTTGTTCCACACATGCGGCTGGTGGATGCCAGTTTCTCTCTATAGTTGTCATGGGATTTACACCGGAGTTTGGCAACCATAATATCACCGTTGTGGCTTTCCATAGGTAAGAATCGTTCTTAGCTTGCTACTCCCATAAGCCACGTAAAACATGCAACAACAAAGTAGAGGCGTCTAACTTGTTTTTGCAGGGAGTGTTTTCTGTGATATGGTATGGCCCAAGATGTGATGTGTGTATTGTATGCAATGATCATGTCTTGTAATGTTTCACGACTTGCATGTCGATGAGTACACAACCGACAGGAGCCATATTGTTGTCTTTATAATTGTGTATGACCTGTGTGTCAACTTCTTGTACGCCATGTAATAGTTTCACTTTATCGCTAAGTAGTTAGCAATAGTTGTAGTTGCTATTCGTGGTGGAGGCAATCATGGTGGAGTGATGGAGATCATGCCGGCACGCACAAGATGGAGATCATTGCGCGAAGATTGGCTATACCATGTCACATAAAGTTATATGCATGTGATGTTTATCCTTTTATGTATCTAATTATGCTTAGATCGCGACGGTAGCATTATAAGATGATTCCTCACTTAAAGATCAAGATAAAACTGTGTTCTCCCCATGTATGCACCGTTGCGAAAGTTCGTCGTGTCCAAGCATCACGTGGTGATCGGGTGCTATAGAATCTACGTTCGCATACAACGGGTGCAAGCCAGTTTTGCACACACGGAAATACTTGGGTTTGACTTGACGAGCCTAGCATGTACAGACATGGCCTCGGAACACATGAACCGAAAGGTTAAGCATGAGTCATATGAATGATATGATCGACACTTCGTTGTCCACCATTGAAGCTACATCTCTTCTCGTGAAGATCGGATTAGGTGTGGTGAATTTGGATCGTGTTCACTAAACAACTTGAGGGATGTTGAATTTAGTGGGAGTTCATCTAGTAATTTGATTAAGTTGAACTATTTATCATGAACATAGTCTAATTTGTACTTGCAAACATTGTAAATCAAATGGCTAAGTCCAACTTCAACTTCAACGTTTTTTATAAAAAGGAAAAGCTTAAAAACAATGGGTCTAACTTCACCAACTGGTTCCGCAATCTGAGAATTATTCTCTCTGGCGGTCAAAATGACTATGTCCTTGAGAATGCGTTAGGTGACGCCCCTGCTGTAGATGCGCCGGCTGATGAGAAAGATGTCTATCAGTCGCTCAAAGATGATTATGGTGTGATTAAGAGCACCATGTTGTTTGCTATGGAATCGGACCTTCAAAATCGTTTTGAAGACTATCCCGGGCCCTTTGAGATTCTTCAGGAGCTGAAAACCATGTTTCAGACTCATGCCCGTTCTGAGAGATATGAGATCTCTAAGAAATTCTTTAACTGCGAAATGGAGGAAGGGAGTTCCGTTAGTGAGCACGCCATAAAGATGTCGGGCTACACTCAACGCCTTGAGCAACTGGACTGCAAGATTCCAGAGGAGCTCAAGATTGACAGGGTTCTGCAATCACTCCCTCCCAGCTACAAAAGTTTTGTAGTGACTCATAATCATATTGGTTCCACTGATACGATCACCGAGCTCTTCACAAAGCTGAAGACTGCGAAGGTGGACATCAAAAAGGATAATCATGTGTTGATGGTCAACAAGCCCCCCACCTTCAAGAAAGGTAAGGGTGCAAAGAAGCCCTTCAAGAAAGGCGGCGTAAGCGCTGTTCTCGCCGAGAAGAAGCTCAAGTCCGGACTCAAGCCGACATCGAGTGCTTCTATTGCAAGGACAAGGGTCATGGAAGCGCAATCGTCTCAAGTACTTAGCGGACAAGAAGGATGGCACCATCAAAGGTATATTTGATATACATGTTATTGATGTTTTCCTTACTAGCCCTCGTTGTAGTGCACGGTATTTGATCTCGGTTCGAGTTGCTAATATTTGTAACTCAAACGGAGCTACGGAATAGACGCGGTTTGCGAGGGATGAGGTGACGATGGCGTTGGCAACGGATCAAGAGTTGATGTGGCCGTCGGCACCTCTCCTTAGTTTTACCTTCGGATTAGTTTTAAACCTTAATAAGTGTTATTATGTGCTGCGTTGAGCATGAACATTATTTCGGATCGTGTTTATTGCAAGACGGTTATTCATTTAAATCGGAGAATAATGGTTGTTCTATTTATATGAGTAACATCTTTTATGGTCATGCACCTTGTGAATGGTTTATTTCTTCGAATCTCGAAAGGGATGAAACACACATCCATAACATTGAGGCTAAGAGATGCAAAGTAGATAGTGATAATACTACTTATTTGTGGCAATCGTTGTCAGGTCATATTGGTGTAAAGCGCATGAAGAAACTCCATTCTGATGGACTTTTGGAGTCTCTTGATTTTGAATCATTTGACACATGCGAACCATGCCTCATGGGCAAGATGATCAAAACCCCGTTCTCCGGAATGATGGAGCGAGCAACGGACTTGTTGGAAATCATACATACCGATGTATGTGGACCGATGAGTGTTTCGACGTGCGGTGGATATCGCTAGTTTCTCACTTTTACCGATGACTTAAGTAGATATGGGTATATCTATTTAATGAAACATTTGAAAAGTTCAAGGAATTTCAGAATGAAGTGGAGAACCATCGTAACAGAAAAATTAAGTTTCTACGATCCGATCGTGGAGGTGAATATTTGAGTTATGATTTTCTCACGCATCTTAAAGCAAGCGGAATCGTTTCGCAACTCACGCCACCCGGAACACCACAGCGTAATGGTGTGTCTGAACGCCGGAATCGAACCCTATTAGATATGGTCCGATCGATGATGTCTCTCACTAATTTGCCGTTATCATTTTGGGGTTATGCATTAGAAACCGCTGCATTCACTTTAAATAGGGCACCATCTAAATCCGTTGAGAAGACACCGTATGAACTGTGGTTTGGTGCTAAACCTAAGTTGTCTTTTCTTAAAGTTTGGGGATGCGAAGCCTACGTCAAGAAGTTGATGCCGGACAAGCTCGAACCCAAAGCGGAGAAATGCGTCTTCATAGGATACCCTAAGGAAACTATTGGGTATACCTTCTATCACAGAACCGAAGGCAAAGTGTTTGTCGCAAAGAATGGTTCCTTTCTTGAGAAGGAGTTTCTCTCGAAAGAAGTGAGTGGGAGGAAAGTAGAGCTAGACGAGGTTGTTGAACCTTCTCTTGAATTGGAGAGTAGCGCAGCACCTAAAATTGTTCCAAAGGTCACCGCACCAACAATAGAGGAAGCTAATGACAAGGATCATGAAGCTCAACGATGTCACATCTTGAACGTCGCAGTTGACAAGGTCGCGTGCCCTCCCGAGTGGTACGGAACTCGCCTTAACTGTCTTGTTGGTAGAAGACAGTGAACCTACGAACTATGAGGAAGCGATGATGAGCCCAGACTCTGGGAAATGGCTAGAGGCCATGAAATTCGAATTGGGATCCATGAGCGAAAACCAAGTATGGACTTTGGTGGACCCTCCTAGCTAATCGAAAGGCCGTTGAGTGCAAATGGATCTTCAAGAAGAAAACGGACGGATGGTAATGTTACCGTCTATAAAGCACGACTTGTCGCAAAAGGTTTTCGACAAGTTCAAGGTGTTGACTACGATGAGACTTTCTCTCCCGTAGCGATGTTTAAGTCCATTCGGATTTTGTTAGCAATTGCTGCGTTTCATGATTATGAAATATGGCAGATGGATGTCAAGACTGCGTTCCTCAATGGCAACATTGATGAAGAGTTGTATATGATGCAACCCGAAGGTTTTGTCGATCCTAAGGATGCTGATAAAGTATGCAAACTTCAGCGTTCCATTTATGGACTGAAGCAAGCATCTCGGAGTTGGAACCTTCGTTTTGATCAAGTGATCAAGAGCTTTGGATTTGTTCCAAATTGCTACGAAGCTTATATCTACAAGAAAGTGAGTGGGAGCTCGGTGACATTTTTGGTACTATATGTGGATGATATATTGATTATTGGAAATGACATTAACATGCTTAACGATGTGAAGAGTTATTTGAACAAGTGTTTTTCAATGAAAGACCTAGGTGAAGCTGCTTATATATTGGGCATCAAAATCTATAGAGATAGACAAAGACGCCTGATAGCTTTAAGCCAAAGTACATACCTAGACAAAGTTCTGAAAAGGTTCAGAATGGATAAGGCAAAGAAAGGTTCAGTGCCTATGTTGTCAGGTAAGATATTGAGCAAGGCTCAGTGTCCGGCTACGGTAAATGATAGAGAAGCTATGAGCAAACTGCCTTATGCCTCGGCCATAGGTTCAATCATGTATGCCATGCTGTGTACTAGACAGGATGTGTCCAATGCTCTTAGGTTGACTAGCAGATATCAAAGTGATCCAGGAGTGGAACACTGGACAGCCGTGAAGAACAGCCTAAAGTACCTAAATAGGACTAAAGAAATGTTCTTAGTCTATGAAGGTGATGAACAGCTCGTCGTAAAAGGTTACGTCGATGCTAGTTTCGACACCGACAAGGATGATTCTAAATCTCAGACAGGATACGTTTATATTTTGAATGGAGGAGCTGTGAGCTGGAGAAGCTGCAAGCAAAGCGTGATCGCGAGATCTACAGTAGAAGCGGAATACATGGCTGCTGCAGAAGCGTCAAGTGAAGGATTTTGGATCAGGAACTTCATCACTGAGCTTGGCGTGGTTCCAAGTGCATTGGACCCACTGGAGATATTGTGTGATAACACTGGCGCCATAGCACCCGCTAAGGAACCAAGATATCATCCAAAGACCAAGCATATCAACCGCAAGTTTCATATAATCCTGTAGGGTTCGCAGCATAGAAAACAAAAATTTTCCTACGATGGGAACAACTATGTACGGATCTATCTACTAGATAAAAACAACGGGCGGATGTATATCCGTAGAAAACATACCCTTGAAGACCGACAAAGCTTAACGAGTCCAAACTCGTGGTTGATGTAGACGATCTCTTGCCGATCTCAAGATCGAGAGGAAGTCCTAGCGCCAAGAAAGCAGCAAGCATCCGTGCTCGCACACACGCTCGAGGCACTGAGCAACCTCCGCCTCGCCTCCAGCGATGCAGGAAGCACAACTCTTTCTTGTCGAATAGACACCAGGAACATGTATCTCGCTAGTCCGAGACCATGGGGATAAATTCTAGAGGGAGAGAGAGATCCTTCACGAGGAGGTGTGTTGTGAGAGGAGGAGAGGGCGGCCTTTTACAGGGGAGAGGGGGGGCACCCAAGGGGCATGTCGCCCAGCCATGGGCCTGCCCCCACCTCTTCCACATTCATGTGGGTGGAGCTCCCACCAAAATGAAAAGCCTCCACTCCCATTAAAAGCCTCCACTAAAATCCACTCACATGCATTAAATTTCCACCAAATTTAATGCAAGCTCTCATTTAAATAAAACTCTTTTATTTATTTATTCAGAATTTTGTTAATTACTTTAATTAACAAACATTCACATAAAACCCTTGCTAGTATTCCATTTCACATGCGTAACTGGGCCAATTTCAACCAAACAGCTTTGGTTCTAGTGAAATAAATTCCTGCGCTTTCCTTTTCTTTTCGGCATGAAACTTTTGCTCCAATTGGATGTCGGTGTCTCTTAAGTGTGTCACCCTACGGTTCGCGAATAATGTGGACATGATCGAGACCCTCTCGATCAATAATCGAAGCGGATCCGAGACCCATACTAACTCCCACACATTCAACGATGACTTTCTTGTGATCGTCGGAACCTTTTACGCTAGTATCTTAATCCTTTTGTTTCGCGATATATTACATGTCCAAGATTCGATCATCGGTATCTCCATACCTAGTTTCATCTCGTTACTGACATGCACTCTTTTCTCGTTCCCGTGATATAACATTCTAGTGATCAAATCACTTGCTTGCAAGCTAATCAATGTGATATCACCGAGAGGGCCCAGAGCATATCTATCCGTCATCGGGATGAACAAATTCCACTCTCGATCCATGGGCCTCAACATAACACTTCAGTAGTTCTGAAGCCATCTTTATAATCACCCTGTTACGGTGTGACGTTTGATGTTATCAAGAAACTCTTCCGGTGTTAGTGATTGACATGATCTCATGGTCTAAGGATTAGGATCACTTCGTAAGTTGTTATAGCAATATAAACTCAATGACTTTGATCGTAATGCTATACTTCGGATGAATGTTCATCACACCATTACACTAATGTTGCGACCCCGTTATTAACAACATTCAATGTCCATGATCAGGAAACCTTGATCATCTTGTTAATCAACGAGCTAGTTTATGGGAGAGGCATAACTAGGAACTTTCTGTTTGTTTATTAAACACAGATGTATTAACGTTTCCGTATTAATACAATTATAGCATGCAAAATAAACATTTATCATAAATAGGAATACGATAATAACCACTTTATTATTGCCTCTCGGGCATATTCCCTTCAGTCTCCCACTTGCACTAGAGACAATAATCTAGTTTGAAAACTTTGTGTATTGAACATCTATGGCTTTCTGGTGTTCCAAATACGCAATTGCAAGTGGTTAACATAATCTACGGATCTGATGCTTCAGGTCCGTGTGTATTTGCATATCTTTGCGTCTCCACGCATCACTCATTCTCCAATGAGATGGCATTGTATAAATTTGGTCTTTTGGTGAGACCTTTAGTTCCTTGGGGTTAAAACACATCGATACTATTGTCATACAATATATCTTTAGTGTTAGCCCGCTAACCACACCTTAGTTTGATAACAAACTACTTGACACAAATTCCTCCTTTGTCGCTACTATAGCGGTCATATACTTAGCCTTTTGTTGTAGTATTCGTCACAATGTCTTAACTTTGGAACTCTTCCAAATCCATCATGGAATCTCCTTTCCATTACATTGTGCCACCCATAGTTTAAATTGAGATAAACTTAATTTGTATCTTGTGACAAAACTAGTATCAATGTAACGCTTTACAATGAACTATTTGTAATTGTTTGTCACCTCTACACAAATATATTCTTAGTTCTTCCAAAAGATCATAAGAATATCCTCACTATCGTCCAATGATCATTTTATGATTCATTCTGGTATATGCTCATAACACTTAGAGCATAGGACATATCTGGATGTGTACATATCATGGTATGATTGATCAAAACATTCTCGTGATTGCACTCATCAAGTGTCAAAGCACTTGAATCTTGTTTCACTTATCAAGTGTCGATACACTTGAATCTTGATTCAATTCCTTTCCATGCAACAAGAACTGTTTCTTGTCGTTTCTATATTGAACTCCTTCAATATCTCATATATGTACGTTTGGCATAAACATATTAGCGTTACAGTCTATCCACTATAGACATTCATTGTAAATATTCGGGTTTTGCCTAAGTCTTTCATCGAAATGAAATTCTTAACCTTTGTGAATAAAAGATACATCATTTCTAATCAACAAGATGTCCTTCACATAATGTATTAGAAATATGTCTCAGCGCTCCCACTTAATTTCTTGAAAATGCAAGCATCTTCATCGTCTCAAGATGAAATACTCATTTTTTATCATGGTGAAGATTCCAACTCCGCGATGCTTACTTCAACCATTGAAGTTTGCATGCCCTTTTAGCATCCTTTGAATTTAACAAAAACCTTTGGACCGTGTCATGTACACGTCCTAGTTAACCATTCTATTAGAAGAACTTTGTTTTGTTTATTCATCTACCATATACCAAATTATATGTAGTGGTTGCTACTTTAATCCGTTCAGACTAAATATCGCTATGAAAGATCAAAACTTGTCATAGTCAACTCTTTGAACATTGTCATAAAATACTTTACGACATGTCGAATATTTCATAGATGTGAGACATCCATGTCTGTTTCTTTATATATCCAAATACGACCGATAGGTTTTTACACCTTTCCGGAGGGTCTTCCAAGTTCAAAACTTGATTTCTCGTATATGGAACTATCACGGATTTTATGGCTTCAAGCCATTTGACGGAGTCAGGGCCCATCATCGCTTCTTTGTATGTATTCAGTTCATCATTGTCAAACAATAATGATTTACTCTCAAATCTTAGCATTTGATTGTTTAACCGACCTTCTTGGTTCAATAGGAACTTTAGACCTCCGTGACCACAACCTTTGAGGCACATAATCTATGAGCATTATGGCAGCCTCCAGAACGATTTCCGGCGCTGCGCAACTCAACACATTTAGCTAAGGTTCGTTAACCTTATCAAAGTTCTATTGTCCTCCCACTTAACTTTTGCGAAAAATTCCTTTTCCAAGAAACTTCACATTTCAAGCGACAAACCCTTTTGTCCTCGGTGTTATGGAGGAATAACCAATTGTTATTCGGAATAACCTACAAAGACATGCTCATCCGAATTCGGTTGTAAACATCTTACTTACGTTTAGCATACCAAAATTTAAGAAATGACAACTTGGGTTTTACCCCAAACCATAACTTCCATGGTGTCATTTCAACGGATCTAGATGGAGCTATTTTCAGTGTAAAAGCGGTAGTCTCTAAAGCTTTAATCTTTTAAAACATAATGGCAGTTTTATAAATAACACCTTTGATCCAACCATGTCTCACAAGGTTTCATTACAAATCTCAAACACTCCATACTCCTATGGTGTTTCGGGAGATGTAAATCTAGGTGTTTTGCTAAACTTGCAACTCAAATAAATCCCTTTATGATAAAATCATAATTCATTTATTTTCTTGTTACACTTGTAACTCAAATAAATCCCTTTATGATCAAATCATAATTCATTTATTTTTCTTGTTACAATGATTTTCCACTTCATCTTGAAAGTCTTTGAAACATTTTCAAATATTTCATACTTCTTTCTCATTAAGTGAACATTCACTCAAAATTCCGGAGAAAACATATGAAGTTGAAACCCGTCGCTTACGACTACACATAATGGACTACATACATTGATATGTATAAATTCCAATAATTTAGTCGTTCGTTCTTCTTTGGCCTTTGAACGAAGTTTTAATTATCACGTGGAAAGTCTCACAAGCGTCACTTGATCAAATCAAAGACTCCAAAAATCCATGAATATGGAGATTCTTCATGTTTTCTTTCCAATATAATTTAAACAGCGATGTCACTTCATAAGTGATCTTTCAATCATTTGTCTTGCGACATTTTAGCATTAGGTTTTATGGATGTGATTTCTTCAACTAGATTTGTAAATCATCCATCTTATATGGAATACGGTAATTATTTGAACAACCTTTGTTCTCATAATACGATTCAAATAACAATTATTAAAACAAATCTTGAAGTCAAGCCTTGATGTCAACGAGAAATACAAACAACGGTTTGTTTGTTTTTGATGAACATCATCACATATTCTCTTGCTGTTACTTAGGCTATTGTGGTTCATGAATTGCATCGTTCGTATGAAATTTCATACCAACCAATTCGTATCCAATACCCAAGAACCACATTGTTTAACAAGCAAAGAATACAACCATAACATGTATATCATATATATACCTAAATTGGATATTTCCAATCTTTTCTTTTCTCGCCAAGTATATTTTATAGATTCTCTTTCAGATTTCCTTTTCCTTTTAAAAGAATTTATCAACATCAAAAGTGGCGCATATATACATGACACATAGTCCAAAGCGTGTATATTCAAATAATAATACCTTTGGACTTGCACTTTGAAGTAGATCACCATCATCAAAATGATCGGTATTCTTTCAAAATCCATTCTTTAGTAATCTTTTAGTGTAGTAAACACTTTACATACATCTTCTATTCATCCTTATCATGACGACTTTCATGATCAAGCTACTGTAGCTTATAAAGGCGAATCGTGAGTATAACATTACTTTCCAAAACCCTTTTGGATGATTAGGATGTCTAGCATCTCCAACCTTCGTAAATTCTCATCCAATATGAGAACATATATTATACTCTATCATATTGCAACCAAAACATTGTTTCAGATATCGTTATATCTGCCACAATGATGGTTTCTGAAACAATTCTTTCAGCTCCTAGATAAACTTGATATTAAAACAATCAAGAATCATGGAGGCAAACATGATACTTAAGATACTAACACTGGAATTGTTACTCTCGATTTAATACCAACTATTAAATTTCACGGAGTAAATAGAGTTTGCTGAAAGTTTGCAATAGGACTTAAACTTTAGATTGACACTCAACACAATACGTTACCAGTTCGTAAAGTATATATCCAGAATTCTATAGTTCTATTATCTCAATTACAACTAAGCATAAGGTGGTGAATGAATGCCAATAACTACAAGAAATTATGAAAATTCACTTTGATTTAATTTATGATAAAATGATTTATACTAATCCAAATTAGAAATGAACTCCCACTCAAAAACGACATCCCTCGTGTCTTTTTGGTGACTACATGAACCAAATCCACTACACCAAGTCCGATCATCACGTGAGTCGGTGTAGATTCAAAGGCGAGCATCCATATGGTCATCATATCAAAACATATGACTCATGCTTAACCTTTCGGTCCGTGTTCCAAGGCCATGTCTGTACATGCCAGGCTCGCCAAGTAAGAACCTTAGTATTCGCGTGTGTAACTGTCTTACACCCGAGATATGCTCATGGATTCAAGTACACCCGATCATCACGTGATGTCTTGAAGCGACGAAACATTGTCGGTGCATACTTAAGGAAGAACACATTTTTATCTTGATATCTAAAAGAGGGATCACCTTATTATGCTAAAAAAGTGCTAAACAAGCAATATAAGATGCTATCAAACATCATGTTTATTAGTGAAATGATATGGTTCTCGCATATGATCTCTATCATGTGCACCGTGATATGATCACTATCATACCTTTATGTGTAAATCCAAGGTCTATGGAGTTACACGTTATGTATGTTGTAAGAGTATCATCTCATACTTCTAATTACAACATCACCATATCATAACACTAGCCCAGCAACAATCTAAACTAGACGCCTCTAATTTATCCATTGCAAATTTTACGTGGCTTAGGGCTTTCGTAGATAGAACCGTTCTTACCTACGAACATGAACCACAACGAGGATAACCAAATTGTTGACAACTCGTTGCAAATTAGATATTGACTATAGTAGGAGAGACAGACACCCGCTAGCCACTTATGCAAAACTAGTTGCATGTCAAGCGTGGAACAGGTCTCATGTGCGAGGACATGTAAAGTTTGTCCGGGCCTCTTCACTATGCCACCAATATCCAAAGTACAACTAAGAAGCAATAAAATGATCATCATCGCCCACATACTCATATGTGTACTACCCGTGCAAAGTATCTACGCATAGATCCGGCTCTGATACCACTATAGGGTTCGCAGCATAGAAAACAAAAAATTTCCTACGATGGGAACAACTATGTACCAAGATCTATCTACTAGATACAAACAACGGGCGGATGTATATCCGTAGAGAACATACCCTTGAAGACCGACAAAGCTTAACGAGTCCAAACTCGTGGTTGATGTAGACGATCTCTTGCCGATCTCAAGATCGAGAGGAAGTCCTAGCGCCGCAAAACAGCAGCGCATCCGTGCTCGCACACACGTTCGAGGCACCGAGCAACCTCCGCCTCCTCGCTCCAGCGATGCAGCGGAAGCAAAGCTCTTTCTTGCCGAATAGACACCAGGAACATGTATCTCGCTAGTCCGAGACCATGGGGGATAAATTCTAGAGGGGGAGAGAGATCCTTCACGAGGAGGTGTGTTGTGAGAGGAGGAGAGGGGGGCCTTTTATAGGGGAGAGGGGGGCACCCAAGGGGCATGGCGCCCAGCCATGGGCCTGCCCCCACCTCTTCCACATTCATGTGGGTGGAGCTCCCACTCAAAATGAAAAGCCTCCACTCCCATTAAAAAGCCTCCACTCAAAAATCCACTCACATGCATTAAATTTCCACCAAATTTAATGCAAGCTCTCATTTAAATAAAACTCTTTTATTTATTTATTCAGAATTTTGTTAATTACTTTAATTAACAAACATTCACATAAAACCCCTTGCTATTATTCCATTTCATATGCGTAACTGGCCAGCAATTTCAACCAAACAGCTTGGTGTGTCTAGTGAAATAAATTCCTGCGCTTTCTTTTCTTTTCGGCATGAAACTTTTGCTCCAATTGGATGTCGGTGTCTCTTAAGTGTGTCACCCTACGGTCATGAATAATGTGGACATGATCGAGACCCTCTCAGATCAATAATCAAGCGGATCCGAGACCCATACTAACTCCCACACATTCAACGATGACTTTCTTGTGATCGCTGGAACCTTTACGCTAGTATCTTAATCCTTTTGTTTCGCGATATATTACATGTCCAAGATTCGATCATCGGTATCTCCATACCTAGTTTGATCTCGTTACTGACATGCACTCTTTTCTCGTTCCCGTGATATAACATTCTAGTGATCAAATCACTTGCTTGCAAGCTAATCAATGTGATATCACCGAGAGGGCCCAGAGCATATCTATCCGTCATCGGGATGAACAAATCCCACTCTCGATCCATGGGCCTCAACATAACACTTTAGTAGTTCTGAATCCACTTTATAATCACCCTGTTATGGTGTGACGTTTGATGTTATCAAGAAACTCTTCCGGTGTTAGTGATTGACATGATCTCATGGTCTAAGGATTAGGATCACTTCGTAAGTTGTTATAGCAATATAAACTCAATGACTTTGATCGTAATGCTATACTTCGGATGAATGTTCATCACACCATTACACTAATGTTGTGACCCCGTTATTAACAACATCCAATGTCCATGATCAGGAAACCTTGATCATCTTGTTAATCAACGAGCTAGTTTATGAGAGAGGCATAACTAGGAACTTTCTATTTGTTTATTAAACACACATGTATTAACGTTTCCGTATTAATACAATTATAGCATGCAAAATAAACATTTATCATAAATAGGAATACGATAATAACCACTTTATTATTGCCTCTCGGGCATATTCCCTCCAGTCTCCCACTTGCACTAGAGACAATAATCTAGTTTGAAAACTTTGTGTATTGAACATCTATGGCTTTCTGGTTTTCCAAATACGCAATTGCAAGTGGTTAACATAATCTATGGATCTGATGCTTCAGGTCCGTGTGTATTTGCATGTCTTTGCGTCTCCACGCATCACTCATTCTCCAATGAGATGGCATTGTATAAATTTGGTATTTTGGTGAGACCTTTAGTTCCTTGGGGTTAAAACACATCGATACTATTGTCATACAATATATCTTTAGTGTTAGCCCGCTATAACCACACCTTAGTTTGATAACAAACTACTTGACACAAATTCCTCCTTTGTCGCTACTATAGCAGTCATATACTTAGCCTTTTGTTGTAGTATTCGTCACAATGTCTTAACTTTGGAACTCTTCCAAATCCATCATGGAATCTCCTTTCCATTACATTGTGCCACCCATAGTTTAAATTGAGATAAACTTAATTTGTATCTTGTGACAAAACTAGTATCACTGTAACGCTTTACAATGAACTATTTGTAATTGTTTGTCACCTCTACACAAATATATTCTTAGTTCTTCCAAAAGATCATAAGAATATCCTCACTATCGTCCAATGATCATTTTATGATTCATTCTGGTATATGCTCATAACACTTAGAGCATAGGACATATCTGGATGTGTACATATCATGGTATGATTGATCAAAACATTCTCGTGATTGCGCTCATCAAGTGTTAAAGCACTTGAATCTTGTTTCACTTATCAAGTGTCGATACACTTGAATCTTGATTCAATTCCTTTCCATGCAACAAGAACTGTTTCTTGTCGTTTCTATATTGAACTCCTTCAATATCTCATATATGTACGTTTGGCATAAACATATTAGCGCCATACTATCCACTATAGACATTCATGCTAAATATTCGGGTTTTGCCTAAGTCTTTCATCGAAATGAAATTCTTAACCTTTGTGAATAAAAGATACATCATTTCTAATCAACAAGATGTCCTTCACATAATGTATTAGAAATATGTCTCATTCTCCCACTTAATTTCTTGAAAATGCAAGCATCTTCATCGCCTCCGGATGAAAACTCATTTTCATCATGGTGAAGATTCCAACTCATGATGCTTACTTCAACCATTGAAGTTTGCATGCCTTTTAGCATCCTTTGAATTTAACAAAACCCTTTGGACCGTGTCATGTACACGCCCTAGGTAACCATTCTATTAGAAGAACTTTGTTTTGTTTATTCATCTACCATATACCAAATTATATGTAGTGGTTGCTACTTTAATCCGTGACTAAATATCGCTATGAAAGATCAAAACTTGTCATAGTCAACTCTTTGAACATTGTCATAAAATACTTTACGACATGTCGAATATTTCATAGATGTGAGACATCCATGTTCTTCTTTATAGATCCAAATACCAATAGGTTTTTACACCTTTAGGAGGGTCTTCCAAGTTCAAAACTTGATTTCTCGTATATGGAACTATCACGGATTTTATGGCTTCAAGCCATTTGATTGAGTCGGGCCCATCATCGCTTCTTTGTATGTATTCGGTTCATCATTGTCAAACAATAATGATTTACTCTCAAATCTTAGTATTTGATTGTTTAACCGACCTTCTTGGTTCAATAGGAACTTTAGACCTCCGTGACCACAACCTTTGAGGCACATAAGCTATGAGCATTATGGCAGCCTCGTAAGCGATTTCCTGACAAGCAACTCAACACATTTAGCTAAGGTTCGTTAACCTTATCAAAGTTCTATTGTCCTCCCACTTAACTTTTGCGAAAAATTCCTTTTTCAAGAAACTTCACATTTCAAGCGACAAACCCTTTTGTCCTCGGTGTTATGGAGGAATAACCAATTGTTATTCAGAATAACCTACAAAGACATGCTCATCTGAATTCGGTTGTAAACATCTTACTTATATTTAGCATACCAAAATTTAAGAAATGACAACTTGGGTTTTACCCCAAACCATAACTTCCATGGTGTCATTTCAACGGATCTAGATGGAGCTCTTTTCAGTGTAAAAGCGGTAGTCTCTAAAGCTTTAATCTTTTAAAACATAATGGCAGTTTTATAAATAACACCTTTGATCCAACCATGTCTCACAAGGTTTCATTACAAATCTCAAACACTCCATACTCCTATGGTGTTTCGGGAGATGTAAATCTAGGTGTTTTGCTAAACTTGCAACTCAAATAAATCCCTTTATTGTAAAATCATAATTCATTTATTTTCTTGTTACACTTTTAACTCAAATAAATCCCTTTATGATCAAATCATAATTCATTTATTTTTCTTGTTACAATGATTTTCCACTTCATCTTGAAAGTCTTTGAAACATTTTCAAATATTTCATACTTCTTTCTCATTAAGTGAACATTCACTCAAAATTCCGGAGAAAGCATATGAAGTAGAAACCCTTCGCTTACGACTACACATAATGGACTACATACATCGATATGTATAAATTCCAATAATTTAGTCGTTCGTTCTTCTTTGGCCTTTGAACAAAGTTTTAATTATCACGTGGAAAGTCTCACAAGCGTCACTTGATCAAATCAAATACTCCAAAAATCCATGAATATGGAGATTCTTCATGTTTTATTTCCAATATAATTTAAACAGCGATGTCACTTCATAAGTGATCTTTCAATCATTTGTCTTGCGACATTTTAGCATTAGGTTTTATGGATGTGATTTCTTCAACTAGATTTGTAAATCATCCATCTTATATGGAATACGGTAATTATTTGAACAACCTTTGTTCTCATAATACCTGATTCAAATAACAATTATTAAAACAAATCTTGAAGTCAAGCCTTGATGTCAACGAAATACAAACAACGGTTTGTTTGTTTTGA
The DNA here is from genome assembly GCA_030063025.1 of Avena longiglumis. Taxonomy (NCBI): domain Eukaryota; kingdom Viridiplantae; phylum Streptophyta; class Magnoliopsida; order Poales; family Poaceae; genus Avena; species Avena longiglumis. The sequence goes on along the minus strand of CP125977.1, from coordinate 12,644,161 downwards.
TGAACATCATCACATATTTTCTTGCTAGTTACTTAGGCCATTGTGGTTCATGAATTGCATCGTTCGTATGAAATTTCATACCAACCAATTCGGTATCCAATAACCAAGAACCACATTGTTTAACAAGCAAAGAATACAACCATAACATGTATATCATATATATACCTAAATTGGATATTTCCAATCTTTTCTTTTCGCCAAGTATATTTTATAGATTCTCTTTCAGATTTCCTTTTCCTTTTAAAAGAATTTATCAACATCAAAAGTGGCGCCATATACATGACACATAGTCCAAAGCGTGTATATTCAAATAATAATACCTTTGGACTTGCACTTTGAAGTAGATCACCATCATCAAAATGATCGGTATTCTTTCAAAATCCATTCTTTAGTAATCTTTTAGTGTAGTAAACACTTTACATACATCTTCTATTCATCCTTATCATGACGACTTTCATGATCAAGCTACTGTAGCTTATAAAGGCGAATCGTGAGTATAACATTACTTTCCAAAACCCTTTTGGATGATTAGGATGTCTAGCATCTCCAACCTTCATAAATTCTCATCCAATATGAGAACATATATTATACTCTATCATATTGCAACCAAAACATTGTTTCAGATATCGTTATATCTGCCACACATGATGGTTTCTGAAACAATTCTTTCAGCTCCTAGATAAACTTGATATTAAAACAATCAAGAATCATGGAGGCAAACATGATACTTAAGATACTAACACTGGAATTTTTACTCTCGATTTAATACCAACTATTAAATTTCACGGAGTAAATAGAGCTTGCTGAAAGTTTGCAATAGGACTTAAACTTTAGATTGACACTCAACACAATACGTTACCAGTTCGTAAAGTATATATCCAGAATTCTATAGTTCTATTATCTCAATTACAACTAAGCATAAGGTGGAGAATGAATTCCAATAACTACAAGAAATTATGCAAATTCACTTTGATTTAATTTATGATAAATTGAGTTCTACTAATCCAAATTAGAAATGAACTCCCACTCAAAAACGACATCCCTCGTGTCTTTTTGGTGACTACATGAACCAAATCCACTACACCAAGTCCGATCATCACGTGAGTCGGTGTAGCTTCAAAGGCGAGCATCCATATGGTCATCATATCAAAACATATGACTCATGCTTAACCTTTCGGTTCGTGTTCCGAGGCCATGTCTGTACATGCCAGGCTCGCCAAGTAAGAACCTTAGTATTCGCGTGTGTAACTGTCTTACACCCGAGATATGCTCATGGATTCAAGTACACCCGATCATCACGTGATGTCTTGAAGCGACGAAACATTGTCGGTGCATACTTAAGGAAGAACACATTTTTATCTTGATATCTAAAAGGGGGATCACCTTATTATGCTAACAAAGCGCTAAACAAGCAATATAAGATGCTATCAAACATCATATGTTTATTAGTGAAATAATATGGTTCTCGCATATGATCTCTATCATGTGCACCGTGATATGATCACTATCATACCTTTATGTGTAAATCCAAGGTCTATGGAGTTACACGTTATGTATGTTGTAAGAGTATCATCTCATACTTCTAATTACAACATCACCATATCATAACACTAGCCCAGCAACAATCTAAACTAGACGCCTCTAATTTATCCATTGCAAATTTTACGTGGCTTAGGGCTTTCGTAGATAGAACCGTTCTTACCTACGAACATGAACCACAACGAGGATAACCAAATTGTTGACAACTCGTTGCAAATTAGATATTGACTATAGTAGGAGAGACAGACACCCGCTAGCCACTTATGCAAAACTAGTTGCATGTCAAGCGGAACAGTCTCATGTGCGAGGACATGTAAAGTTTGTCCGCTTCATCCCACTATGCCACCAATATCCAAAGTACAACTAAGAAGCAATAAAATGATCATCATCGCCCACATACTCATATGTGTACTACCCGTGCAAAGTATCTACGCATAGATCCGGCTCTGATACCACTGTAGGGTTCGCAGCATAGAAAACAAAAAATTTCCTACGATGGGAACAACTATGTACCAAGATCTATCTACTAGATACAAACAACGGGCGGATGTATATCCGTATAGAACATACCCTTGAAGACCGACAAAGCTTAACGAGTCCAAACTCGTGGTTGATGTAGACGATCTCTTGCCGATCTCAAGATCGAGAGGAAGTCCTAGCGCTGCAAAACAGCAGCATCCGTGCTCGCACACACGCTCGAGGCACCGAGAAACCTCCGCCTCCTCGCCCAGCGATGCAGCGGAAGCACCACTCTTTCTTGTCGAATAGACACCAGGACCATGTATCTCGCTAGTCCTAGACCACGGGGGATAAATTCTAGAGGGAGAGAGAGATCCTTCACGAGGAGGTGTGTTGTGAGAGGAGGAGAGGGCGGCCTTTTACAGGGAGAGGGGGCACCCAAGGGGCATGTCCCAGCCATGGGCCTGCCCCACCTCTTCCACATTCATGTGGGTGGAGCTCCCACTCAAAATGAAAAGCCTCCACTCCCATTAAAAGCCTCCACTCAAAATCCACTCACATGCATTAAATTTCCACCAAATTTAATGCAAGCTCTCATTTAAATAAAACTCTTTTATTTATTTATTCAGAATTTTGTTAATTACTTTAATTAACAAACATTCACATAAAACCCTTCCTAGTATTCCATTTCACATGCAGAACCGCCAGCAATTTCAACCAAAGCAGTTTTGGTGTCTAGTGAAATAAATTCTGCGCTTTCCTTTTCTTTTCGGCATGAAACTTTTGCTCCAATTGGATGTCGGTGTCTCTTAAGTGTGTCACCCTACGGTTCGCGAATAATGTGGACATGATCGAGACCCTCTCGATCAATAATCAAGCGGATCCGAGACCCATACTAACTCCCACACATTCAACGATGACTTTCTTGTGATCGCTTAACCTTTTACGCTAGTATCTTAATCCTTTTGTTTCGCGATATATTACATGTCCAAGATTCGATCATCGGTATCTCCATACCTAGTTTCATCTCGCATCGACATGCACTCTTTTCTCGCCGTGATATAACATTCTAGTGATCAAATCACTTGCTTGCAAGCTAATCAATGTGATATCACCGAGAGGGCCCAGAGCATATCTATCCGTCATCGGGATGAACAAATTCCACTCTCGATCCATGGGCCTCAACATAACACTTTAGTAGTTCGAATCCATCTTTATAATCACCCTGTTACGGTGACGTTTGATGTTATCAAGAAACTCTTCGGTGTTAGTGATTGACATGATCTCATGGTCTAAGGATTAGGATCACTTCAGAAGTTGTTATAGCAATATAAACTCAATGACTTTGATCGTAATGCTATACTTCGGATGAATGTTCATCACACCATTACACTAATGTTGTGACCCGTTATTAACAACATCCAATGTCCATGATCGAAACCTTGATCATCTTGTTAATCAACGAGCTAGTTTATGAGAGAGGCATAACTAGGAACTTTATGTTTGTTTATTAAACACACATGTATTAACGTTTCCGTATTAATACAATTATAGCATGCAAAATAAACATTTATCATAAATAGGAATACGATAATAACCACTTTATTATTGCCTCTGGGTATATTCCCTTCAAATCCGAGCTTATATAGCAAATGGAGATCTGAAGATTAGCAAAGTACATACAGATCTGAATGTCGCAGATCCATTGACTAAACCTCTTCCACGTGCAAAACATGATCAACACCTTAGTGCCATGGGTGTGAGATTGTTTCCAAATGTAAACTAGATTATTGACTCTAGTGCAAGTGGGAGACTGTTGGAATTATGCCCTAGAGGCAATAATAAAGATGTTATTATTATAATTCTTGTCCATGATAAAGTTTATATTCCATGATAGAATTGTATAAAGCAGAAACTTTAATACTTGTGTGGTTTGTAAACAACACCGTGTCCCTATTATGCCTCTATGGACTAGCTCATTGATTAATGATGGTTAAGGTTTCCTAACCATAGACATGAGTTGTCGATTAATAATGAGATCATATCATTGGGAGAATGATATGATGGACATACCCAAACTAAGCGAAGAAGTTAGATCGTGTCATCGTGTTCATCTTTGCGAAGCTTTTCTTATGTCAAATATTGTATTCCTTAGACCATGAGATAATACAACTCCCTGGTATCAGAAGAAAGCTTTGAGGTCATCAACCGTCATCCTATGAGAGGGTGAGCATAAAGGTGTCTCTCAGGTGATCGGAAAGTACCTTTTGGGTTGTATGTATCGAGATGGGATTTGTCCCTCCCAAGTCGGAGAGATATACTTCGGGCCCACTCGGTAAACGATATCAACACCGCTTGCAAGCATGTGGTTAAGGAGTTAATCACAAAGTGATATTAGATTATGGAACGAGTAAAGTACTTGCTGTGAACGAGATTGAACTAGGTATGACGGTACCGACAATCAAATCTTGGGCAAGTAAAATATCGTGAGACGAAGGGAATATATATATGGGATTGATTGAATCCTGGCATCGTGGTTCATCTGATATGATCATATATGAATGTGTGGGAGTCAATATGGGTTTCCAGACCCCGCTGTTGATTATTGATAGAAGATCATGTCTGCATATTCTCGAACCCGAAGGGTCACACACTTAACGTGTCTCGACGCTAGGATAGATTGGATAATTGGTTTATGAGTTTTTGTTCGGAGTCTCAGATGGGATCCGGGACATCACGAGAGGTTCCGGAATGGTCCGGAGAATAAGATTCATATAAGGCAATGCAGTTTTTGGAGTTCGAAATTGTTACGGGTTAATCGGTATTATACCGGAAGCTTCTAGAACCTTCCAGAGGGGGACCAACGTGGCCCCACCTGCCGGGAGGGGGCATGGGCCTATGAGGGACTGCCCTGGCCGCATTGGGCCAGGGGCACAAGGCCCCATAGGGCCTAGCCGGCCAGATCTAGGGCTAACCCTAGGAAACCTTCTAGAAGGGGGGACTTGCCCCCCACTCCTCCCTTCTTGGCCGCCGGCCTATGGCTTGGGGGAGGGGCTAGGGATGGCGCCCACCCCTCTATTTATAGAGGGCTGGGGCGCACCCTCCCCCCACACCTCCTCCACAACCCTAGCCGCCCTGCTACCCTCCTCTCTCTCTCCCTCCCGACTGCACGTAGGCGAAGCCCTGCTGCAGAAACTCTCCACCACTTGCACCGCGCCGTCGCGTTGTAGATCCAATCCGTCTCTCCACCATACCTGCTGGACCGAGGAAGGAGGAGACGTCGAGGTGCCGCATGTGTGCATCTCTCGGAGGCATCGCCACTTGCGGTGTTAGATCGGATCGGATCGCGAGGAGGAGAAGCGAGTACGGCTACATCACCCACGTTCCGACGAACGTTCCGCCGTGCGAATCTTCAAGAGTATGAAGATATCATCTAATCCCCCTCGTTGTTTGCATCTCCTATATTAGATCTTGGTTTTCCCGTTTGCATCCGTAGAAATTTTTTGATTTACTATGATGCGAAACCCTTCAAATCAGCCTTCACAGGTTTACTAGAACTTTCATGGAGTTCCTTTCCTACTGCGTTCGTAGCTCCTTCCCGGAACAGGGAGTAACAAGTTACAGTTCTTACACTCTGCAGAGGTGCGTTTACTTTACTCATGAGAGATCAACTCCTTGTTGCACAACCGGGCGTACTTTCCCGTCCACAATTCCATGATGTGGGGCCTAGTAGTTGGTCCAAGCCAACCACTGCCCCTTCGCGACCCCGCATGCCTCCTTGGTGTACACCATGCCCACATAATGAATTACGGCAATGGTTTGTACAAACCGTTAGATGCCATAACTATTGTGGGACGTTGAGGGTTCCCACCCATATGCTGCATATCCTCTACGAATTACCAATTAATATGCACGCTACGAGGATAACAGCCACGACCTGCACATCCGGCTTCATGCGAGAGGAAGAAGATACAGCTGACTTCTCTGTCCCATTCCAAATCTCATGGCTAACGCATAATATACGGCGCTAGAATCACTGATGTCAGGGGTTATTAAGTTCCTACTTGATCATTATTGTTGCAATTAGAACTCTAAGTTCTATTGCTCCATCATATCACCACTTAGGATGATATCTATAATTTCTTTATTTGGGAAAATAATATTTTCTTTCTTTTATAGCATATATGATAACACACAATTTGCAAATACTTTGATAAAGACTCTTCAAAGTATATGAGCAAGTGATGAACTTGCCTTGTGATGGCAAGGTAGTGAAGTCTGATGCTTGCACTGGACCTTGAGCTTCTAGTTCTACAAAAACATCATTATTGGCCGGTAAGGCCAATATTTAAAGAAGTAGAATGATTATGCAAATAATGTAATGCATTATTTGAATTTGTATGCATTTATCCCAAAAAGTTTTTTTTGAGTAATAAAGGCTTATAAATATTATTTTTTTAATATTTAATAACATATATTGCATTATTCTATTTTATTTCCCTTTATTTGATTTTTATTGATACCTTAATTTTATTATTAACTATTTATTTAGTATTTTCAAAAATACTATAATATTAATAGATAATGAAGGTGATTTTTATTTATTTTTATCACCTTTCAATAATTTTGTAAAATTCCATATGGAATATTTAAATTACAAAATTCTTATAAAAAATTGAATATCTAAAATTTGATATCTTATTTTATTTGTATAGAATGGATTATTGTGAATCCAAAAATATTTTATTTATAATTTTTGGACTATTATTTTATTTTCTATAATTTTATTAAGTTTAGGGGTATTTTGGTCTTTTCTTTTTATTAAAACGGGCCTGAGATTATTTCTGGGCTAGTTATTCTTATTGGGCCCTGTTGGCCCACTAGTAGTAGATAAAAGAGCCACCCCGAAGGGTCTGGCCCATCTCGGCCCATTCCTCTCTCTCTCTCTCTCTCTCTCTCTCTCTCTCTCGACCACCATGTGGTGGCGACCGCCACCGATTCCCGCCATCGGCCGCTCGTCACCGCCGTGGTGTGGTAGGGGGTTGTCAACGACGCCTGTTCGTTATATCCAATTGGATTTGAGCCTAGGGCTCACCTGCTATAGATCGATGTCGTACCGAAACTCTAGGGTTTGGGGATTTGCATGGATTCAAGTGCAGCTGTGGTCTTCATGCGTTGTGGTGATGCTCTGCATCTCCAGGCGTGATCTGGGTCGTTGCCGTGGCGCCGCGGCGGGTTGCGCGCCCTCCGGGTGCTCCCGTCGCCGTCGGCCCCTCTGCTTCCTCTTCTATCCTTCAGCGAGGGCCTTTGGTGAGTTTGATTCCCCTCTCCTGGTGCTCTCTATGCTTGCTGATTTGATGCTAGATGTTAGCAGTGTCCTCTCTGGCTATAGTCTGATTTAGATTAGGATGATTATCCCTTTTAGGGTTCCTGTGACGTGCTTATTCATGTACTGGAGGAATTGGTTCAGGTTTAGATGGTCTATACCCATACTGAATGCTTATTGGCCTGGGGCTTGTTGGTTGATCTGATGTATGGTGTTTCTGGTGGCTTACTTGATGATTTGATGCTTGGATTGCATCTGATTCAGATGATGTGGTTGTATGGGAACCATGCTTGGTAAAGCTAATGATCTTATAGCTTTCCACTGTTTATTTGATTCATGGTCATGATTATGATAAGATATAGCCGATGTCCTAGTGCTGTAAGCTTGGAAATTAGTATGTGGATTGAGATCCTCATGATCTCAAACAGTGAAGTGTATTATAGAAATATTCTAGTTATGATTCCTATTTTTTTAACAGGAAAATGATTAGTTAGTTGATTTTCTGAATCCAGGATGATTTACTGTTGTTCCTAATTCATATTGAATTGTTCTTGTGACACCATCATGTATGGCACACAGATTTAATTCTAAATCATGGATTTGGTTAGTTTATGCTTGAGACAATCTTGGCTTTGAAAACTAGAGATGCTCATATCTGAATTCCCTATGACCAATGATGTTGGTCTGAGGCTTAGGGATTCAAATCTTATCTAGTTGTTTCATCTAGATAGTCCTGCTAGTGGTACCAGCTATTCTTTATTGAATCATAGCTTGGAAAAATGATAGTGAGCTTGATCAATCTATGGATTCCAAAGATTTGTTTCTAAGGTGCTACTCTTCTTTTAGAGATGTGCCTAGAAATAGATCATAGGTATATGTATGATTGAATTGTAGAATATGATTTGACAACGAGCAAGGATGTTGCTCGAGATCTGTTGGACGGTGCTTTGTTGTTTTCCTTTAGATTTTCGAAATCCTATGATGTATTCACCCCACTTGGGTGTCTTCTAAGGTTTTTTTTTGTAAAACAACACATGCCTATCTCTAAATAAGATGATTAGATCATGTGAAGGTTTTATGAAACTCACCACAAAAGCTGATATTTGTGGAGTAAGTTGGTGATGATATTGATCTGGTTTTGCTGGACTCTTGTGCTTGATCTGGAGCTATCCTGCTCCTCCTAGCTCTTGGGCTTGGCCTTGTTGTCGACCTTGTTCATCCCCCTCCTTATGTCACCATCCTGGTGATGTTTGGGTTAATCTGGTGGTTGGTTTGGCTGCTGTTCTTGGTTACTTGTTGTTGACCCAGGCTGTGTTGTGGTGTGGTGTGGTGTGGTGTGGTGTGGTGTGGTGTTGCACTAGGGTGCTTCCCCACGGCTGTGCTCTGGTTTTGTTTGATCTGGCTATGCTTGTGCAGTTGACAGCACACCCCTGCATGCTTGTGTGTGTGCAGCTTGTGTGCCTGCTATGCACATATGGATAGGTTTAGAATATTTGATCTTACTGTTACCAATCTACTTTTACCTTGGCTGGTGAATTCATCCCTTTTGGCTGCCCTTTGCATTCTGGCTGTGAATTTATGAAAGATGAAATCTTTCATATTGGTGAAACTTGCCCCTCTTTAACATTTCTCAATGATGAGATTGTCAAGTGCACCTCACTGACATATCTGAGAGAAATACATATTAACACTAATCTTGTTTTATTTCTGTTTAATCCTTGTTTTGCAGGTTCAAAGATAAAGATGAAGATTTAGTTTAGGTTTTAGATATACGATAGTTAGTAGATGTCATTTTCTTAATCCTTTGTAATTTTTTTATAGTTCATGTAATCTTTATTTTATACGATTGTAATAAAGATTATTTTATTATTAGTAAAGAAGATTCTTATTCTTTATTCTATTATATCTTGTTAATGTCTTTATAATATGAAAATGAATTTCATAATTTCTATTGTTTGAGATTTAAGTTATACTACCTATAACTTAATTAATTTAAGATTCAAATCTTATATCTAAATCATTTAAATTATTAATCAAGCACTTAAGTTTTTCAATTCAAACCCATTTCAAAACACACATAATTATTTTAAGATCACATCAAAGTTTATAACAATCCTACTTTAAGTCTAAACCTAATCTTAAAGTAAGAAACATTGATCACTTAAGCTTTTATTTGGCGAAAATTTTACAAACTTTTTCACAAATAGATGCATGCAACAATACATAATCCTAAATCTACCCTTCGTTAGGTTCCTATTTGCTGGGATGTTATAGGGGTGGAGTGGGGGGCAAGTCATCCCCCCTCTTCTGGAAGGTTCCCTTAGGGTTTCCCCTAAGGGCTGGCCAGCTGGGCCTTAGGGGCCTTGTGCCCCTGGCCCAAACTAGCGAGGGCACTTCCTCTTAGGCCCACGCAGGCCTCCGACAAGTGGGCCCACGTTGGTCCCACTCCAGAACCTTCTAGAACCTTCCGGTACAATACCAATAAACTCTGAAATGATTCTGAAATCCAAAAACTGCTTTCCTTTATATGAATCTTATTCTCCGGACCATTCCGGAACCTCTCGTGATGTCCTGGGTCTCATCCGAGACTCCAAAAAAAAATTATAAACCAATTATCCATTATATCCTAGCGTCGATGCACGTTAAGTGTGTGACCCTACGGGTTCGAGAATATGCAGACATGATCTTCTATCAATAATCAATGGGATCTAGAAACCCATATTGACTCACATATTCATCGATGATCATATCGGATGAACCACGATGCGTGATTCAATTAATCCCATATATGTATTCCCTTCATGCGATATTTTACTTGCGAGATTCGATCGTTGGTATCGGCATACCTAGTTCAATCTCGCTCATAGCAAGTAATTTACTCGTTCCGTAATCCGATATCACTTTGTGATTAACTCTTTAACCACGTGCTTGCAAGAGGTGTTTATATCCATTACCGAGTGGCCCGACGTATATCACTCCGACTCGGGAGGGACAAATTCCATCTCGATACATACAACCCAACAAGTACTTTCCGATCACCTGAGAGACACTTTATGATCACCCTCACATAGGATGACGTTTGATGACCTCAAAGCTTTCTTCCGATACCAGGGAGTTGTATTATCTCATGGTCTAAGGAATATAATACTTGACATAGGAAAAAAACTTCTCAAAGATGAACAGAATGACACGATCTAATTGCTCTTCTTAATTTGGGTCTGTCCATCATATCATTCTCCTAATGACGTGATCCCATTATTAATCGACAACTCATGTCTATGGTTAGGAAACCTTAACCATCATTAATCAATGAGCTAGTCCATAGAGGCGTACTAAGGAAACGGTGTTGTTCATAAACCACACAAGTATCAAAGTTTCCGCTTAATACAATTCTAGCATGGAATATAAAATTTATCATGAACAAGAATTATAATAATAACATCTTTATTATTGCCTCTAGGGCATAATTCCAACAGCTTGGTACTTGACGGTTCGGTGCTAGGAGTGGTGGTACTCCTCTAGATGGAGCACCGATTGTGGGCCTCCTTCATTTAGTGGATCCGCCTATGTCTCCATTTTTTTGTTCCTTTGGGCCTGTGTTTGCTGCTGCCCCAGCATTTTCTTTTGTGTATTGTGCTATCTAGCCCAGCAACGGTATTACCTGGCTATAAAGCAGGGCGAAATCCTATTTCGAGAGAGTGTCATAAAAGAGTCTATGACACTAAGTCTAGCACCATATGCTAGACCTCGCGAGCTCCATAGGCTTCTGTGGATAGCACCCCACTTCCAACACCTCCTATTACTGTGACAAGATTTATTGATGTCGTGACGTCTACTCGACGGAGTGGGAGGTAATGACGTGGTAGAGGATGGTGCTTCTGCGACTGATGAGGACTCTTTGAAGAAGGCAATCCGTTGTAAGGTGATGCATAATCTTGACTCTACAAGTTTATCTCCTTGTAATTCTAAGTCTTTTCTTCCCTTTTCATCTCCGCTCATGTGCGTCCTAGCGACTCCTAGCAGAAAAGCGCCGCCACCAGCCCACCGCCCATTATTCGCCCCCTTCCACACCTTCCTTCCCCTACCTCAAGGGTTGCCTCGCGTGCGGTGACTCTGGAGGCCCCTCTCGCACCCTAGCGAGCCTCCGCTTGATCTACTCTCCACGGCCGTTGTCGCCGTCTTCGTCGGCGGTGGCAGCCACACACTGTTGGAATTATACCCTAGAGGCAATAATAAAGATGTTATTATTATAATTCTTGTTCATGATAAAGTTTATATTCCATGCTAGAATTGTATTAAGCGGAAACTTTGATACTTGTGTGGTTTATGAACAACATCGTCTCCTAGTACGCCTCTATGGACTAGCTCATTGATTAATGATGGTTAAGGTTTCCTAACCATAGACATGAGTTGTCGGTTAATAATGAGATCGTGTCATTAGGAGAATGATATGATGGACAGACCCAAATTAAGCAGAGCAATTAGATCGTGTCATCGTGTTCATCTTTGCGAAGCTTTTTCCTATGTAAAGTATTTTATTCCTTAGACCATGAGATAATACAACTCCATGGTATCGGAAGAAAGCTTTAAGGTCATCAATCGTCATCCTATGTGAGGGTGATCATAAAGGTGTCTCTCAGGTGATCGGAAAGTACTTGTTGGGTTGTATGTATCGAGATGGAATTTGTCCCTCCCGAGTCGGAGAGATATACCTCGGGTCACTCGGTAATGGATATCAACACCTCTTGCAAGCACGTCGTTAAGGAGTTAATCACAAAGTGATATTGGATTACGAAGCGAGTAAAGTACTTGTTGTGAACGAGATTGAACTAGGTATGCCGATACCAACGATCGAATCTAGGGCAAGTAAAATATCGCGTGACGAAGGGAATACATATAAAGGATTAATTGAATCCTGGCATCGTGGTTCATCCGATATGATAATCGATGAATATGTGGGAGTCAATATGGGTTTCCAGATCCCGCTATTGATTATTGATAGAAAATCATGTCTGCATATTCTCGAACCCGTAGGGTCACACACTTAACGTGCATCGACGCTAGGATAGAATGGATAATTGGTTTATGTATTTTTGTTCGGAGTCTCGAATGAGACCCAGGACATCACGAGAGGTTCCGGAATGGTCCGGAGAGTAAGATTCATATAAAGGAAAGCAGTTTTTGGATTTTGGAATCGTTTCGGAGTTTATCGGTATTGTACCGGAAGGTTCTAGAAGGTTCCGGAGTGGGACCAACGTGGGACCACTTGTCGGAGGCCTGCCTGGGCCTGAGGGGAAGTGCCCTGGTCACTTTGGGCCAGGGGCACAAGGCGCCTAAGGCCCAGCCGGCTAGCCATAGGGGAAACCCTAGGGGACCTTCTAGAAGAGGGGGGGAAGACTTGCCCCCCACTCCACCCCTTGGGCCGCTGCCCTAGGGCTTGGAGGAGGGGTCAAGGGGGGCCGGCCAGTCCCCTATATAAGGAGGGCAGGGGCGCAGCCTCCCCCCACTCCTCCAGCCCTAGTCATTCAACCGCTGACTCCACCTCTCTCTCCCATCGCAGACGAAGCCCCGCCAGAAACTCTCCACCATAAGCACCACGCCGTGTACATGATCCAATCTATCTCTCACCATACTTGCCGGACCAAGGAAGGAGGAGACGCCGCCGCACCGTGACGTGTGCATCTCTCGGAGGCGCCGCCACTTGCGGCGAGGATCGGATCGGATCGCGGGGGAGAGGCGAGTACTACATCAACCACGCTCGCTGAACGCTTCATTGCGATTTCTTCAAGGGTATGAAGATCTCATCAATCTCTCTCGTTGATTACATCTCCTAGATTAGATCTTGGCTTTCTTGTTCGCATCCGTAGGAAAATTTTGATTTACTATGCTACGAAACCCTTCACACACATCCATGGTGGTGCGTTGACCAGCGGTGGGGGCTCCTCCTCGCTACGCAATTTGGCCAGATCGGGTGGAAGATCGCCCATGTTCGTCCTTCGCTTCCTCGATGTTGGCCTGGCCGATGAGGTTTAGAGCGGAAAATCCAAAAGGGTGCCGGCGGGTGGCGTGCATGCTACTAGCTCGGCATGAATAAAGGTGGCGGTCCTAGGTTTCCAACTCCTGCCAAGATGATCTACCGGATGCTTGTACCCGTCGATCTGGTTGGTGTGTCGTGTTCCGAAAGGCTCTACCGGCGAACTCCACTGGGAGATTCATGCTTGGAGATTGCTGGGTTGGGTAGGATTCGTTCGTGCACACACATGTTTTTCTCTAGCCGTTTGGTTCCAGAGGAGATGCAAAACTCGCAGGCTATTACCATCATGGGGCACGTTTTTTCATTCCATGGTGAAGTCAGATGTCATGGAAACTTAGATTTGAGTACTAGCAATGGTGAAACTGAGATTCGATAAACCACATTCTTAATTATTACACAACATTGGATCCTATTATGGGAGTGGGATCACAAAGTATACATCGTCTCATCATGCCATACAACTTGCTCCAGATCCTGTTAGATCATTGGCAAAACATGCATGTGACCTTGTTGGGAGAGTGAATATAGTGGACACGGCAACATGTGATCCTGCAACAAGTCAGTCTCTGAATTGTCCATAAAGTTTAGCGGGTCCAGTGCGGCAGGTAGGTTAATCACCTCATGCATGGTGTCGTACGAGGATGGCCTGATCAGATCTGGACGGCGCGTCTTTTTCGAGAACGGGTCCACGTGGTCCAGGTGGTAAATGTTAGGGTTACAAAGTAGTATTACTACTATGGTACCCCATAAAGTTTTGATAACATAATCAAACATCTACAAAAGTGGTAGCATGAAAACAAACTGTATAATAAGATAGTGACGAAATATTATTAGAGGGGTGGTATTGCCCCTCGGGGCACAAACATATTAGGATTACAAAGTATATATTACGGTACCCTATAAAGTTTTGATAACATAGTCAAACATCTACAAAAGTGGTGGCATGAAAACAAAATGTACAATAAAATAGCGACGGACTAACAATTTGAGTTGAATGACACATGGCGCTTATCTATATTGAACTCATCAATAATTGCATATGTCAAAGAGCCTCGTTACAATACTTTTTCTTATGGATATCAGTATGTCTTAGGAAAAAACTGCACGTTCCGTCGCCGTTGAGACCTGTAAATTAAGAAACAAACCGAATAAGTCTGCAAAAAGAACCAATCTGTACTTGATGTAATGAACAATGGAGCGCAAGTCGGGAGAAAACTAAATCTAGTTGTATTTTGAGAGTTGTCGAAGATGTGCAGATGGCCTAATTAACTTTCACTCTTACGGGTGCGACCAAATCGAACAAGAGAGAAGGGTTGGCTGACTGGTAGAAATTGGCATTACCGGTCTCGTTGTTTCAACTATGCTGAAAAATTGGTACTTTAGTTCATTTAGAATCGGAGGGAGTACTATAATGGAAAATCAAAATCGATAAACCATATTCTTATTAAACAACATCGGGTCCTATTATGGGAGTGGGATTCACAAAGTATACATCGTCTCATCATGCCACACAACTGTTGCTTCCAGATCCTGTTAGTTTATTGGCAAAACATGCATGTGACCTTGTTGCAAGAGTTAATGTAGTAGTGGACACGGCAACATGTGATCAAGTCAGCCTCTGAATTGTTGTCCATAAACTTGAGCGGTCCAGTGCTGCAGGTAGGTTAATGACCTCATACATGGTGTCGTACGAGGATGGCCTGATCTGACCCAGACGACGCGGCTTTTTCGAGAACGGGTCCATGTGGCCTAGTAGGAGGTAATTTCTTTAGAAAATAAGACCATGTGCCAAACGTTGTCTGCAATCTATCTTAGAGGCGGGCGCTCCGCCTGACCGGACTTAAATATACCGATTTTACTAGCGATTTAGGCTGGTCCTAGTGGAAGTACTAGTACATGCATATGATATTAATGTATGATACTATGTCTCTAGTGCATTGTATCATGTAGTAGTATCATAGTAGTGGTATATTTATTGATTTGTAAAATCTCTATGTAAAATATGTGTACAAGATTTATTTGTCATTATGATTTCTAGTTTTACGTGCTATGATACAGTATCTACCTACTCCTTCCGTCACGGTTTGGAGGACGTCTTACAAAAGCCATGCATTTGCAAAACTCCTCTCCTCCTAGGCGCGTTAGACTTAGGATGGTCACAGTATTAACCGGAAACATTAATAATTAACTGATTTGTAAACTAAAATAGAGTCCCTAGTAAAGCCTATTTATAATACTAGCTTGTTGGTTAATAGATGATTGTGGTTTCCTGATCATGAATATTGAGATGTTGTTAACAACAAGATCATATCATTAGGAGAATGGTATGACGGACATACTCCGATAGATAAGCGTAGCATAAAGATCAAGTCGTTTTAATAGTTCAATTGCTATAAAGATGGTATTGAGTGTTCGGAAAGTATGGGTTGAAGCACATGGATCAAGAGTGGGATTTGTCCATCCATATAACAGATAGATATACTCTGGGACCTCTTGGTGGAATGTCATCCAATTAGCTTGCAATCATGTGACTGGCTCATAAGGGATCACATACCACTGGAACGAGAAAAGAGTACTTATCAGTAACGAGGTTGAACTAGGTATGCTGAGATACCGACAATCAAAACCTCAGATAAATAAACTATCGTGAGACAAAGGGAAATTGGTATCGTATATAAGTGGTTCATTCGATCGCAAAGTAATCGTAGAAATATGTGGGAGCCATATGAATTTCCAGATCCCTCTATTGGTTATTGATCGGAGAAGTGTCTCGGTCATGTCCGCATAATTCACGAACCGTAGGGAGACACACTTAAGGATTCGATGTTGTTTAGTAGATATGGAATGTTAATAGGGATACCGAATGTTGTTCGGAGTCTCGGATGGGATCCGGGATATCACGAGGAGATCCGGAATGGTCCGGAGAATAAGATTCGTAAAAGGAAAGTCCTATTTCGGAGTTCGGAAAAGTTTCCGATGATTTCATCGGAGAGGTTCTAGAAGGGTCTAGAAGGTTAACCGGTCCGAAAGGAGAATGGTCCATGAATATGTCATGGGTAAGTGGAATGATTGGATCATGTCCAAGGTCACTTGGTGTTGGCATATGCAAGAGAGAAATAAAGCTCTAAATTGAAAGTCAAACGGAAAGTTTGAAAAGTCAAACTGGAACAATGGTTTCCTAGTGGGAGAAGAAACAAGTCCTTCTCTCAATCCAACTTGGGTTTGGGTTTGGATTCAAACCCACCCCTCCCAAGGCTGCCCCTCCCTCTCATAAATAGAAGGGGAGGGCTACCCCAAACAACACAAGTTCCAAGCCCTCTCCACGAGCCGCCGCCACCTCCCGCCGCTAGCGCCGCTGCTCGCCACGCCGCCGCGCCGTCGCTGCCGCCCTAGCCGCCGCCGACACCTCCTCCTCCCGGATCTCTAAACCCTAGTTTTTCGGGAAACCCTAATCCACCATAACTCGCATCTGACTTAGGCGAAGCCCTGCGGGATCTTCCCTCTACTTCCGACACCACGCCATCATGCTGCCGGAATCACGAGGGAGAACTACAACCTCCGCTGCCTGCTGGAACAAGGGACATGAAGGTCTTCATCGAGTACCGAATGTGTGACCGACTACGGAAGCGCTGCTGGAACGCAGCGCCGGAAGGATCGTCTACGCGATCTTGAGATCGGCAAGTGTACGACTACATCACCCAGGAGAATCTGCTCTCGTTAACCGCTTTGGAATCTTCGAGGGTGAGTTCTTCTATCGACTCGTTGCTACAATCTAGTAGATAGATCTTGGCTTGTTTGTGTGTATGCGGTAGAATTTTTTTGTTTTCCATGCTACGAACCCCTACAGTGGTATCAGAGCCAGGTCTATATGTAGATCTGTTGCACGAGTAGAACACAATGGTCATTGTGGGCGGTGATGCTTTTATTATCAATTGCTTTCTGTGTACTTTGCATCTTGCGGTATGATGGGATGCAGCGGCCCGGGCTAACCTTATATGGCATCGTTCATGAGACTTGCTCCACGCTCAACATGCAACTTGTATTGCATAAGTGGCTTTGCGGGTACCTGTCTCTCCCATCATAGTATAGATCCAATTTACAACGGGCACTTGATAGTTCAAGCATCAACGTTGTGGTTCTTGTTTGTAAGTTAGAACGACACTTATTGAAAGCCCCAAACCACGGAAAATATGCAAAGAAAATTAGAGGCGTCTAACTTTGTTTTGCAGGGGTGTGCTGTGATGTGATGTGGCCATGATTTTGATTATATATGATGTATGCAATGTTCCTTATTGTAAGTTGGCAACCGGTAGGATCCATATGGTTGTCTTTAAATTCCGTTAAGACCCGCGTGTCTATTCAAAGTAGTTGTAATAGTTGAAGCTGGTGGACGACAACCATGAAACGGCGCCATTGACCTTGACGCCATGCCGGTGATGATGGAGATCATGTTCGTGCTTGAAGATGGAGATCGTAAGCACAAGAAGAAAGGCCATATCATATCATATATTATGAATTGCATGTGATGTTAATCCTTTTATGCATCTTGTATTGCTTAGTTCACGACGGTAGCATTATAAGATGGTCCCTCAAGCACACAAATTTCAAGTTTTAAAGTGTTAATCCTTAGTAATCGTCGTTGCTAAAGCTCGTTGTTTCGAAGCACCACGTGATGATCGGGTGTGTTAGATTCTGCGAGTGTATACAATGTGAGCAAGCCATATTTGCTCATGCAGAAGCTAAGGTTTGATCTTGACGAGCCTAGCATGTACAGACATGGTCTCGGAACACGGATCACCGAATGGTAAAGCATGAGTCATATAGTAGATATGATGAACATGTTGATTGTTCACCATTGAAGCTACATCAACTCTCGTGATGATCGGTTTTGATGTGGTGTATTTGGTTCGTGTGATCACTAAAACAATGTGAGGGATATTGTTTTGAGTGGGAGTTCACCTAGATTAATTTAACTATTAATTAGAACTCAATTTGTCATAAACTTAGTCTAAACTATTGCAAATATGTTGTAGATCAATGGCGGCCCCTACCATCAATTTTAATGTGTTCCTAGAGAAAAAAAAGTTGAAAAACAATGGAAGCAACTTCGCGGATCGGTTCCGCAATTTGAGGATTTTCCTCAATGCTGGTAATTTGACCTATGTCTTTGGATGCATTGGTGACCCGCATACTGCTACCGATGAAGTAAAGAATGTTTACCTCACCGGAAGAATCAAGACTACTCTCAAAGTGTGCTATCTTGTATGGTTTGGAATCGGAGCTTCAGAAAAGGTTTGAGAACCATGACCCACATGATATTGTCGGTGAACTCAAATTGATATTTGAGGCTCACGCGGCAGTTGGAGTTATGAGGCTTCTGAAAAGTTCTTTAACTTCAATATGGAAGAGGGCAGCTCCGTCAGTGAGCATGTGCTTAAGATGTCTGGGCACGCAAACAAACTCCAAAGTTTGGGTATAGCGATTCCTAATTCTTTGGGGATTCACCGTGTCCTCCAATCACTACCACCAAGTTACAAGAACTTTGTGATGAACTACAATATGCAAAACATGGACAAGACGTTGCCAGAACTCTTCTCCATGTTGAAATCTGCAGAAGTGGAGATCAAGAAAGAGCACCAAGTGTTGTTAATCAATAAGACCACCAAATTCAAGAAAGGCAAGTATAAGCAAAAGGGAAACTTCAAGAAGGGCGGTAAGAAAGTTGTCGCACCGACGAAGAAGACCAAGGCTGGGCCTAAGCCTGATACTAAGTGTTTTTACTACAAGGGAGAGGGTCACTGGAAGCGGAATTGCCCAAACTACTTTCCGGATTTGAAGAACGGCAACATCAAGAAGAAAGGTATATCCGATATACATGTTATTGATGTGTATCTCACTAGTACTTGTAGTAGTGCTCGGTATTTGAATCTTGGTTCGTTGCTCATATATGTAACTCAAACAGTCTTGAAGAATAAGCGACAAGCTAGCGAAGAACGAGGTGACGATGCGTTGAAATGGATCAAAGGTTGATGTGATCGCGATCAGACGCTACCTCTTCATCTACCATCGGGATTAGTTTTATACTTAAATAATTGTTATTTGCGCGTATACTTGAGCATGAACATTATATCGGATCATGTTTATTAAGACGGTTACTTGTTTAAGTCCAAGAATAATGGTTGTTTGATTTATATGAGTAATATGTTTTATGCAGATGCACCTTTGATAGATGGTCTATTCTTATTGAATCTCGATTGTGGAAATACACATATTAATAACATTGAAGCTAAACGTTTGAAATGGAGCGATAACTCGGCCTATATGTGGCACTGTCGTCTTGGTCATATTGGAGTGAAGCGTATGAAGAAACTCCATTCCGATGGACTTCTTGAATCACTTGATTTCGAATCACTTGAAAGATGCGAAGCATGTCTGATGGGTAAAATGACTAAGATTCCATTTTCTGGGATGATGGAGCGAGCTACGAACTTACTGGAAATCATACATACCGATGTGTGTGGCCCAATGAGTGTAGCATCACGCGGTGGTTATCATTATGTTCTTACCTTCACGGATGACTTGAGTAGATATGAGTATATCTATTTCATGAAACATAAGTCCGAAACTTTCGAGAAGTTTAAGGAATTTCAAAGTGAGGTATAGAATCAACGTAACAAGAAGATTAAATTTCTATGTTCTGATCGTGGAGGTGAATATCTAAGTTACGAGTTTGGCGAGCATTTAAAGAAATGTGGAATACTTTCACAATTGACACCACCGGGAAAACCACAGCGTAATGGTGTGTCCGAAAATCATAATCAAACTCTCTTAGATATGGTGGTTCTATGATGTCACTTATGATTTACCGCTATCGCTTTGGGGTTATGCATTAGAAACAACCGCATTCACTATAAATAGGGCACCATCTAAACTGCTGAAACGACACCGTATGAATTATGGTTTGGGAAGAAACCTAAATTGTCGCTCCTTAAAGTTTGGGGTTGCAAAGCCTATGTAAATAAGTTACACCGGACAAGCTTGAACCCAAAGCGGAAAAATGCGTCTTCATAGGATACCCGAAGGAAACTATTGGGTATACCTTCTATCATAGATCCGAGGGAAAAATCTTCGTTGCTAAGAATGGATCCTTTCTAGAGAAGGAATTTCTCTCGAAAGAAGTGACTGGAAGGAAAGTAGAACTCGACGAGGTTGTTGAACCTTCTCTCGAACTCATGAGTAGCGCAAAGACCGAAGTAATTCCTGTGGCGCCTACACCAATAAGAGAGGAAGCTAATGATGATGATCATGAAACTTTGGTTGAAGTTGCTACTGAACCTCGCAGGTCAGCGAGAACTCGTACCACTCCTGATTGGTATGATCCCGTTATGAGTGTCATGTTGGTGGACAACGCCGATGACCCTGCGACATATGAGGAAGCATGATCAGCCCAGATTCCAATAAATGGCAAGATGCCATGAAATACGAGATTGGATCCATGTACGAAAACCAAGTATGGACTTTGGTGGACTTACCGGATGGCCGGAAGGCTGTCGAGAACAAATGGATTTTCAAGAAGAAAACAGATGCTGATGGTAATGTTACTGTCTATAAAGCTCTACTTGTCGCAAAAGGGTTTCGACAAATTCAAGGAGTTGACTACGATGAGACTTTCTCACCGGTAGCGAAGCTATAGTCTGTGAGGATTTTGTTAGCAATCGCTGCATATTATGATTATGAGATATGGCAGATGGATGTCAAAACGGCGTTCCTCAATGGAGACATTGATGAAGAGTTGTATATGATGCAACCCAAAGGTTTTGTCGATCCTAAAGATGCTAACAAGGTATGCAAACTTCAACGGTCCATATATGGATTGAAGCAAGAATCCCGAAGTTGGAATCAACGTTTTGATAAGATAATCAAAAGTTTTGGTTTTATACAAACTTATGGAGAAGCTTGTATTTACAAGAAAGTGAGTGGGAGCTCTGTAGCATTCTTAATATTATATGCAGATGACATATGGTTGATTGGGAATGATGTAGACCTTCTTAATAGTGTCAAGGATTATTTGAATAATAGTTTTTCAATGAAAGATCTTGGCGAAGCAGCTTACATATTAGGCATAAAGATTTATAGAGATAGATCAAGACGCCTAATCATTGTCACAAAGTACAAATTTGGAAAAAGTTCTAAAGAGGTTTGGAATGGAAGATAGCAAGAAAGGGTTCTTACCCATGTTGCCCAATACGACCTTGAGTAAAACTCAAAGTCCAGCAATGGCAGAAGATAGAGAAAGGATGAGTAAGACTCCCTATGCCTCAGCCATAGGATCTCTAATGTATGCCATGCTATGTACTAGACCCGACATTTCATATGATGTTAGTTTGACTAGCAGATATCAAAGTGATCCAAGAGTGGATCATTGGACAGCGGTCAAAAACATCCTTAAGTACTTGAGAAGAACTAAGGATATGGTTCTTTCTTATGGAGGTGATGAACAGCTCGTTGTTAATGGTTACAACGATGCTAGTCGGAACACCGATCCGAATGATTCTAAATCTCAATCTGGATACGTATTTACTTTGAATGGTGCAAAGATTAGTGAGGAGTACAAAGCAAAGCATTGTGGCGATCTCGCAACTAAATCGGAATACATAGTCGCTTCAGAGGCTTCACAAGAAGCGATATGGATGAAGAAGTTCATTCAGAGCTCGGTTTGGTTCCAAGTCTGTTGCGCCGACCCAATATCTATCTACTGTGATAACATGGGCGCCATAGCCAATGCGCAAGAACCAAGGTCACACAAGAAGCTGAAGCACATCAAGCTACGTTTTCACGCTATTCGAGAACATGTCCAAGATGGTGACATAAAGATTTGCAAAGTACACGCAGATCTGAATGTGACGGATTCGTTGACTAAACCTCTCCCGAGGGCAAAACATGACCAACACCAAACTGCCATGGGTGTTCGGTATATTACCATGCAATCTAGATTAGTTGACTCTAGTGCAAGTGGGAGACTGTTGGAGATATGCCCTAGAGGCAATAATAAATATAGTTATTATTATATCTTTGTGTTTATGATAAATGTTTGCATTCATTCTATAACATTATTAAAAGGAAACATTAATACTTGTGGAATTTGTAAACTAAATTAGAGTCCCTAGTAAAGCCTCTTCATAATACTAGCTTGTTGGTTAATAGATGATTTTTGGTTTCCCTATCATGAACATTGAGATGTTGTTAACAACAAGATCATATCATTAGGAGAATGCTATGATGAAAATACTCCTATATATAAGCGTAGCATAAAGATCAAGTCATTTTAATAGTTCAATTGCTATAAGCTTTCTGATACATAGTAGCCTAATTCCTTCGACCATGAGATCATGCTAATCACCATCACCGGAAGGATGCTTTGATGACATCAAATACCACACCATAACTGGGTGGATATAAAGGTGGCATTGAGTGTTCGGAAAGTATGGGTTGAGGCACATGGATCAAGAGTGGGATTTGTCCATCCATATGACGGATAGATATACTCTGGGCCCTCTCGGTGGAATATCATCCAATTGGCTTGCAAGCATGTGACTGGATCACAAGGGATCACATACCACGGGAATGAGAAAAGAGTACTTATCAGTAACGAGGTTGCACTAGGTATGCAGAGATACCGACGATCAAAACCTCGGATAAGTAAACTATCGTGAGACAAAGGGAAATTGGTATCGTATGTAAGTGGTTCATTCGATCGCAAAGTAATCGTTGAAATATGTGGGAGCCATATGAATTTCCAGATTCCTCTATTGGTTATTGATCGGAGAAGTGTCTCGGTCATGTTCGCATAATTCACGAACCGTAGGGAGACACACTTAAGGATTCGATGTTGTTGAGTAGTTATGGAATGATGATTAACATAACGAATGATGTTCGTAGTCTCGGATGGGATCCGGGATATCACGAGGAGATCTGGAATGGTCCGGAGAATAAGATTCATATAAGGAAAGTCATGTTTCGGAGTTGGGGAATGATTCCGGTGTTTTCACTAGGAATGTTCTAGAAGGGTCCGGAAGGTCCGGCACACCGGAGGGGAAGGATACATGAATGTGTCATGGCAATATGGAATGGTTGCATCATGTACTAGGTCACTTGGCTGGGCAAAATAAAGAGAGAAATCAAATCCAAGTTTGAAAGTCAAACGCCAATTTGAAAAGTCAAACGCCAAGTTTGCTTGGTGGAGGGAGAGTAGGAAACCTACTTGGGGAGGAAGTCCCCTCCCTCCACCCGCCGGCCAAGGAGGCCGAGTTGGGGGAGGACTCCCTCCTCCCAACCGGCCACCCTCCACCTATATAAGGAGGGGTAGGGCGCCCCTACCCCTCACACCCAAAACCCTAGCCTCCAAGTCGCTGGCCACCTCCAAGCCGCCGCCTAGGGCCTCCTCTAAGTCGGCGATTAGGGTTTCCCCAAACCCTAGCTGCCGGCCAAGCCCTCCCCTTGGTGCCCTCTAAACCCTAGATCACCAAGGCCTCTCTCATGCTCCACCATACTCGTTTCGGCTTAAGGCGAAGCCCTGCGAGATCTCCCCTCTACTTCCGACACCACGCCGTCGTGGAATCGCGAGGAGAGTGCTACAACCTCCGCTACCGCTGGAACAAGGAGAGGAAGGTCTTCATAGAGTAACGCGTGTGACCGATCTGGAAGCGCCGTAACGGAGCGTCAGACCGCTTCACGCGATCTTGAGATCGGCAAGAGTACGACTACATCACCCACGATAAGCTGCTCTCGTTAACTTCTTTGGAATCTTCGAGGGTGAGTTCCTCTATCGACTCGTTGCTACAATCTAGTAGATAGATCTTGGCTTGTTTGTTTGCATGCGGTAGAATTTTTTTGTTTTCCATGCTACTAATGCCTACATGTATCTCACTAGTACCGTAGTGCTCGGATATTTGAATCGGTTCGGTTGCTCATATTTGTAACTCAAGCAGTAATCGGAATAGCGGAAGCTAGCGAAGAACGATGTGACGATGCGCGTTGGAAATGGATCAAAGGTTGATGTGATCGCGGTCGGCACGCTACCTCTTCATCTACCATCGAGATTAGTTTTATACTTAAATAATTGTTATTTGTTGCCTGCGTTGAGCATGAACATTATATCTGGATCATGTTTATTGCGAGACGGTTACTTGTTTAAGTCCGAGAATAATGGTTTTTCAATTTATATGAGTAATATGTTTTATGCACATGCACCTTTGATAGATGGTCTATTCTTATTGAATCTCGATAGTGGAAATACACATATTAATAACATTGAAGCTAAACGTTTGAAATTGAGTGATAACTCGACCTATATGTGGCACTGTCGTCTTGGTCACATTGGAGTGAAACGTATGAAGAAACTCCATTCCGATGAACTTCTTGAATCACTTGAAAGATGTGAAGCATGTCTGATGGGTAAAATGACTAAGACTCCATTTTCTGGTATCATGGATCGAGCTACAGACTTATTGGAAATCATACATACCGATGTGTGTGGTCCAATGAGTGTAGCGTCACGCGGTGGTTATCGTTATTTTCTTACATTCACGGATGACTTGAGTAGAGATGGGTATATCTATTTCATGAAACATAAGTCGGAAACTTTCGAGAAGTTTAAGGAATTTCAAAGTGAGGTAGAGAATCAACGTAACAAGAAGATTAAATTTCTATGTTCTGATCATGGAGGTGAATATCTAAGTTATGAGTTTGGCGAGCATTTGAAGAAATGCGGAATACTTTCACAGTTGACACCGCCGGGAACACCACAGCGCAATGGTGTATCCGAACATCGTAATCGAACTCTCTTAGATATGGTTCGTCCTATGATGTCACTTACAGATTTACCGCTATCGTTTTGGGGTTATGCATTACAAACAGCCGCATTCACTTTAAATAGGGCACCATCTAAATCCGTTGAAACGACACCGTATGAATTATGGTTTGGGAAGAAACCTAAATTGTCGTTCCTTAAAGTTTGGGGTTGCGAAGCCTATGTAAATAAGTTACAGCCGGACAAGCTTGAACCCAAAGCGGAAAAATGCGTCTTCATAGGATACCCGAAGGAAACTATTGGGTATACCTTCTATCATAGATCCGAGGGAAAAATCTTCGTTGCCAAGAATGGATCCTTTTTAGAGAAAGAATTTCTCTCGAAAGAAGTGACTGGAAGGAAAGTAGTACTCGACGAGGTTGTTGAACCTTCTCTCGAACTTGCAAGTAGCGCAGCACCGGAAGTAGTTCCTGTGGCGCCTACGCCAATAAGAGAGGAAGCTAATGATGATGATCATGAAACTTCGATTGAAGTTGCTACAGAACCTCGCAGGTCAACGAGAACTCGTAGTACTCCTGATTGGTATGATCCCGTTATGAGTGTCATATTGGTGGACAACACTGATGACCCTGCGACATATGAGGAAGCGATGATAAGCCCATATTCCAATAAATGGCAAGATGCCATGAAATCCGAGATTGTATCCATGTACGAAAACCAAGTATGGACTTTGGTGGACTTACCGGATGGCTGGAAGGCTGTCGAGAACAAATGGATTTTCAAGAAGAAAACAGATGCTGATGGTAATGTGACTATCTATAAAGCTCGACTTGTCGCAAAAGGGTTTCGACAAATTCAAGGAGTTGACTACGATGAGACTTTCTCACCGGTAGCAAAGCTGAAGTCTGTGAGGATTATGTTAGCAATCGCTTCATATTATGATTATGAGATATGGCAGATGGATGTCAAACGGCGTTCCTCAATGGAGACATTGATGAAGAGTTGTATATGATGCAACCCAAAGGTTTTGTCGATCCTAAAGATGCTAACAAGGTATGCAAACTTCAACGGTCCATATATGGATTGAAGCAAGCATCCCGAAGTTGGAATCAACGTTTTGATAAGGTAATCAAAAGCTTTGGTTTTATACAAACTTATGGAGAAGCTTGTATTTACAAGAAATTGAGTGGGAGTTCTGTAGCATTCTTAATACTATATGTAGATGAGATATTGTTGATTGGGAATGATGTAGACCTTCTTAATAGTGTCAAGGATTATTTGAATACTAGTTTTTCAATGAAAGATCTTGGCGAAGCAGCTTACATATTAGGCATAAAGATTTATAGAGATAGATCGAGACGCCTAATATCATTGTCACAAAGTACATATTTGGACAAAGTTCTAAAGAGATTTGGAATGGAAGATAGCAAGAAAGGGTTCTTGCCCATGTTGCCCAATACGACCTTGAGTAAAACTCAAAGTCCAGCAATGGCAGAAGATAGAGAAAGGATGAGTAAGACTCCCTATGCCTCAGCCATAGGATCTCTAATGTATGCCATGCTATGTACTAGACCCGATATTGCATATGTTAGTTTGACTAGCAGGTATCAAAGTGATCCAGGAGTGGATCATTGGACATCAGTCAAAAACATCCTTAAGTACTTGAGAAGAACTAAGGATATGGTTCTTTCTTATGGAGGTGATGAACAACTCGTTGTTAACGGTTACACCGATGCTAGTGGGAACACCGATCAGGATGATTCTAAATCTCAATCTGGATACGTATTTACTTTGGATGGTGCATCAGTTAGTTGGAGGAGTGCAAAGCAAAGCGTTGTGGCGAGATCTTCAACTGAATCGGAATACATAGATGCTTCGGAGGCTTCACAAGAGGCGATATGTATGAAGGAGTTCATTATAGAGCTCGGAGTGGTTCCAAGTGCGCTGGAACCAATGTCTTTCTATTGTGATAATATGGGCGCCATAGCCAATGCGCAAGAACCAAGGTCACACAAAAAGTTGAAGCACATCAAGCTACGTTTTCACGATATTCGAGAGCATGTCCAAGATGGTGACATAAAGATTTGCAAAGTACACACAGATCTGAATATGGCGGATCCATTGACTAAACCTCTCCCGAGGGCAAAACATGACCAGCACCAAACCGCCATGGGTGTTCGGTATATTACCATGTAATCTAGATTAGTTGACTCTAGTGCAAGTGGGAGACTATTGGAGATATGCCCTACAAGCAATAATAAATGTAGTTATTATTATATCTTTGTGTTTATGATAAATGTTTATATTCATGCTATAACAGTATTAACCGGAAACATTAATACTTATGTGATTTGTAAACTAAAATAGAGTCCCTAGTAAAGCCTCTTTATAATACTAGCTTGTTGGTTAATAGATGATCGTGGTTTCCTGATCATGAACATTGAGATGTTGTTAACAACAAGATCATATCATTAGGAGAATGGTATGATGGACATACTCCTATAGATAAGCGTAGCATAAAGATCAAGTCATTTTAATAGTTCAATTGGTATAAGCTTTCTGATACATAGTAGCCTAATTCCTTCGACCATGAGATCATGCTAATCACCATCACCGGAAGGATGCTTTGATGACGTCAAACACCATACCATAACTGGGTGGCTATAGAGATGGCATTGAGTGTTCGAAAAGTATGGGTTGAGGCACATGGATCAAGAGTGGGATTTGTCCATCCATATGATGGATAGATATACTATGGGCCCTCTCAGTGGAATGTCATCCAATTAGCTTGCAAGCATGTGACTGGCTCACAAGGGATCACATACCACGGGAACGAGAAAAGAGTACTTATCAGTAACGAGGTTGAACTAGGTATGCAGAGATACCGGCGATCAAAACCTCGGATAAGTAAACTATCATGAGACAAAGGGAAATTGGTATCGTATGTAAGTGGTTCATTCGATCGCATAGTAATAGTAGAAATATGTGGGAGCCATATGAATTTCCAGATTCCTCTATTGGTTATTGATCAGAGAAGTGTCTCGGTCATGTCCGCATAATTCACGAACCGTAGGGAGACACACTTAAGGATTCGATGTTGTTTAGTAGATATGGAATGTTAATAGGGATACCGAATGTTGTTCGGAGTCTCGAATGTGATCCGGGATATCACGAGGAGATCCGGAATGGTCCGGAGAATAAGATTCGTATAAGGAAAGTCATATTTCGGAGTTCGGGAAAGTTTTCGATGATTTCATCGGAGAGGTTCTAGAAGGGTCTAGAAGGTTAACCGGTCCGAAAGGAGAATGGTCCATGAATGTGTCACGGGTAAGTGGAATGATTGGATCATGTCCAAGGTCACTTGGTGTTGGCATATGCAAGAGAGAAATAAAGCTCTAAATTGAAAGTCAAACGGGAAGTTTGAAAAGTCAAACTGGAACAATGGTTTCCTAGTGGGAGAAGAAACAAGTCCTTCTCTCAATCCAACTTGGGTTTGGGTTTGGATTCAAACTCACCCCTCCCAAGGCTGCCCCTCCCTCTCATAAATAGAAGGGGAGGGCTTCCCCAAACAACACAAGTTCCAAGCCCTCTCCACGAGCCGCCGCCGCCCCGCGCCATCACGCCTCCCGGCGTCGCCGCCCGCCGCCAGTCGCCCTAGCCGCCTCCGACACCTCCTCCTCCTCCCGGATCTCTAAACCCTAGTCTTCCGGGAAACCCTAATCCACCATAACTCGCATCCGGCTTAGGCGAAGCCCTGCGGGATCTTCCCTCTACTTCCGACACCACGTTGTCGTGCTGCCGGAATCACGAGGGAGAACTACAACCTCATTTTCTTTGGAACAAGGGAGAGGAAGGTCTTCATCGAGTACCGAACGTGTGACCGATCAGGAAGCGCCGTTTAACGCCGGAAGGATCGTCTACGCGATCTTGAGATCGACAAGTGTACGACTACATGACCCACGAGAATCTGCTCTCGTTAACCGCTTTGGAATCTTGGAGGGTGAGTTCTTCTATCGACTCGTTGCTACAATCTAGTAGATAGATCTTGGCTTGTTTGTGTGCATGCGGTAGAAATTTTTTCTTTTCCATGCTACGAACCCCTACAGCAACATTGTTCGACATCCCATGATACATATGTATGCATGGTATGGCCATATTATCATAAACTATGTCGCAATTCTAGCCATAACATTGGTCATTTAGCCTAAAAATCATGAAGCCTTGAATATGTTAGCTCATTTTTAAGAAGAGTTTTTTGAGATGCAATCAATATACCAAGTTTGATATTTTTCTTTGCAACTATGTCACGTAATATGACACCACGCGAAGATTTTATATTATTTGAATCATTTTTGAATTTCTTATGCCCGTTTCAAATTATGGTCAAAATGGCGGTCATGAAGATTCTTAGCTTGGGGCCGAGCCTCGCTAAAATTGCAGTGGATCTCTGATGAAATAGCATATTGTAAACCTAAAAATGATTTTTCCAAAAAATCATGAGCATCAAATCATGTATCTGTGTGTTTAAATCTGACCCACTTTCTGTCGATTCGGCAGAAATTTATCTCTTTCACGAGTGGTGGACGGAAAATTTTAAGATACGCCGATTGGGACATTGTACATGCAAAGTGTCTTAGTATTTTTGAAAATGGGGTGATACCATTTTGAAACATTCATTTGGTGGTTGCTTGACAAAACATCCCGTTTTTTGTCACTCGAAAAATACAAAAGTATATATGTAATGTTTTTATATTTTATTCAACAAAAATATATAACATTTGAGTTTAGTTAGATGGATCTTATTTTCTTTAAATTTTGATATATTATATGTATATTTCTAAATTAGAATGATTTAGTTATAATTTTTCTAGGATTAATGAGGCAAAAAAAAGGAAAAATAGCTATGCCGGCTTTGCCGCTCGTCGAAGTTGTGAAACCTAGGCCGATGACTAAGCATTAACACCGTCGCATCGTTGTTTCGCCAATCCACTATACCGACGGTTCAGTCTATGCCAATGGCTGCCTGTCGGCTTATTCCATTCTACGCTGACGGTCAGCCTAGGCCGACGGACGATTTGCTCGGCTGCCAGCCTTGGAGCCTACGCGAACGGCCAGGACATATATATAGCCGTTGGCGTAGAGTTTGGCCGTGAGCGTTTTGATTTGTTTCCGTAGTGGACATACTAAGCTTATTCTAGCACTTGGCAACAATGCATCTCTCGCGCCTGCACGCTAGTATAAATGAGAAGAACAAACAAGCTTGCATTCAAAAACAGGAACCGAGATAAGAATCCATACACCGCGCCAAGCAGCAACATGGAAGCAAATGGAGCGGCCATGCATGTTGCTCGTGCACGAGATAAGAATCCATGGAAGCAAATGGGTACGTCATGCAGCTGGAGCAGGGCCGTGTCTGCACGAGCGAGTGCAGCCTGTGCACACAAACAGCAGTCGCTCGAATTTATTACGCCAACCTGTGTCATGGGGTTGTACACAGGCTAGCTTTAAGTTGCCCTGACTCTACTCTGCGGTGGTCGTCCTGTCTGTTTCCAACTGTGGCGGCAGTCCACAGTTGTATTCGTTCATATTACTTGATTTAGATTTATCTAAATACGTGTATCTAAACAGATTTGAGTCAACTAATATAAGCCGAAGAAAGTATTATTGTTATATTTTCTGTGCTCGGATCAAAGCAGTCTGGTTAGAATGTTATTCACACTTCCCTACAAAAAGCAAAATGAATGTCACTATGCGTGCGGCTGGTAAGTAAAATCTTTGTGGTAACAGAGGCATCTGCGGCGGCAGGAGCATGTGTGTAGAGGCATCTGTGGCGGGAGAAGCGGCTCAGTCATGCAATCCTCTTGGATCCGGCGAAGGCGGGAAACGATCAGGGAGACGCGGGAAGTTTTCTGGCCACGAAAAGCGAGGTGCGCGTGAAAAACGATGACGAGAAACGTCAGCGGCTTGGGAAGAAGCTACCGGCGCTGATAGTCGACGTTGTGTCGCCATTAACGTGTCAAGCGATGACAACGAAAGGAGAGACGGACAGAGATGGGTCGGACGCATTGGCTGGCCGGACATGCCGAACCTCGATCCAAAAATGACTATGTCCCCACCCAAACAGACAGAAACGGACCATTTAGACGTCCGAATGAGTCGGCCCGGTGAAAATAGCCTAATGACCGCAAACTAAAGCTAGTAGATGCGGAGCGGTACTATATTTACTAGTCCTCGGCGCGCCCACCCTCCCCTGACTCCCTTGCTGAGTATTTTTTAAAAATGTGATGATAGCATTTTGAATTAGCCATTTGGCGGTTGCTTCACAAAACCGCTCATTTTTTGCACTCGGAAAATGAAAAATATCTTTTTGGTGCGAAGAAAAGGAAAACTTCCTCCTGAAATATTGTTCGCCGTCACATGATGCACATGTATGCACAATATGGACACATTATCACAAACTATGCCTTCATTCTAGCCATAACATTGGTCATTTGACCTGAAAGTCAAGAAACCTCGAACGAGATAGGTCATTTTATGAAGGTTTTTTTAAGACATAATCAATATACTAAGTTTGATATTTTTTATTCTAACTATGTCACTTAATATGACACCACGTGAAGTTTTCGCATTGTTTAGATCGTTTTTGAATTTCTAACGCCCGTTTTAAACTATGTATAATGTTTTATGTTTCACTTAAATTTTATTTACAAATGTGTAATATTTGAGTGTAGATAGATAGATCTTATTTTTCTCCAAATTTTGATATATTATTTGTATTTTCTAAATTAAAATGATTTAGTTATGATTTTTCAAAATTAATGAGGTAAAAGGAAAAATAGCTATGGCTAAAATTAAATGGAAAAAAAAATCTTGAGGGCCTACACGACGGTCTAGCCGTTGGCACAGACCAAACAATATTTTCCAAACAGCTGGCTACCTAACGTCGTTTTAAATGGCCAGATTCGAACTAGGGCTACGCCGAGGACCACCGTCGACATAACCCTCTCTATTATGCCGCCGACCGCTTACGCCGAGGACTATCCTCGGCACCGTCATCTACGACGGCGGGCTGGGCAGCTGGCCGGGGGAGGCCGCTACGCCGACGGCCTCGACATTTGGTCGTCGGCGTCTTAGTTCTTTCCTATAGTGAATACATACTTTGTAATCGTCTAACCAATAAACCAATCAATCGTTTTTTGTTCGATAATAACATACCTTAATTAGCTAGGCCTTAGTGTTGTGACATGCATATATGGCCATCACCGTGAAGGTAATACTGCTGGGCTAATTACCCCATTCAAATGTTGGCCTGATCTTAGAAAAATGCATGTGGTAATGACCGCATACTAAAGCTAGCAGCGCCCCCCCCCCCCCCCCCTCCCCTCCCCCCACCCTCCCCCGACTCCCTCGCTGAGTCTATATATAAACGAGAAGAGAGCAGACAAGCTTGCATTCAAAAACATACAACGCACCAAGCACAAGCAGCAACATGGAAGCAAGAAGCAGCTGGGTGCAGCCTGTGCCCGCACAGTTTTGGGGCACCCAAATTTTGAAGGTATGTACTCTAATCATGCATGATTAATTTCCGGCAATGAGTGCACATGGCCCAATCCTAAAATTAAAGCCCAACAAGTAGTGGAACTGAACTATATCCAACATACGCACCATATTTTTTACCTCAAAACAGAAAAGAAAGAATATAGCATATTTTGATATGTGATATCTTATGTGACATTTACATGTCATCAATGATCAGATACCAAAAAAATTCTAGCTCCGCCTACCTAATCCCCAAGAAAATTATCAATTATAAGTTGATGCTTTAATTGATTGTTGATGATGCATCCATTTTATTTTAGAGAGCAATACAAAATATGTTGTTCAAATTAACATTATGCAAAGGTATGATTGTTAATGCATCCAAATGCAACATTATGCAGCAATCCGGTCATCAACATCGGCCTTCTGTCCGGGAGGGAAAAGCTAATGGCGACGAGGAGGCAGCGAAACTCGATCGGATCTAGAGTCCCGGGAATTTTCATGGTAAGAAAATCGTACTATGGCTAGTCTAATAGACGTATTATGAAATTAATGATATTTCTAGGCATGCAGTGATATTCTGCATGAGTGTTTCATGCAACAGAGCGGCCTAGCAAACAAAAGCCTCCTTTCGTCAATGGCGAGGCTCTTGGGGTTCAACGATGATGATTTCTTCGTCAGGAAACTACGGCGACGGGTGCTATCTTCTCTAGACTAAGCAACTACACTTCATGTTCGAGGCCAGATCTTGTGCTTTGGGGTTAAGTTTCGTACAAATGCAACACTTGTCACCATTCTCATGGTCGAGAACAACGTCAGTGGACTGCATGTCTCAAAGATGATGGCTGGTACAAGGACCCCCACACATTTCTCATCTTGGTCCCTACTCAAGAGGAGATGGCCGACAGACATTATTGGCTGCCGTTATCTGCCGGCGCCGAGGGTCATTCAAAGAAAGGATGTCGTACCAGACATCATCTGTAAGAACATGTAGTCCACCGCCATTGTTGTTGACCATGAGAGAGCGGTGACAAGTGTTGCATATGTATGAAACTTGACCCCAAGCACAAGATCTGTCCTCAGACACAAAGGGTAGTGGCTTAGTCTAGCGAAGGTGGCAGCCCGACCCCAAAGTTTCCCACCCTCATGAGGGTCCCACAAAAGCAAGATGAAGCCACTTAGGCCCGGAGGAAAGTTGAGCCATATGCGTAGATCGGAGAGGACCATAAACCTAGATAAGAAATATACTTGGATCAGAAATATAATTTTTATATTTTGCTTGTATCTAATCTTTATTTTTTACCTCAAAACAGAAAAGGAATAATATAGCATATTTTGATATGTGATATCTTGTGTGACATTTACCTGTCATTAATGATCAGATACCTAAAATATTCTAGCTCCGTCCTACCTAATCACCAAGAAAATTATCAATTAAGTTGATTCTTTAATTGATTGTTGATGATGCATCCATTTTATTTTAGAGCAATACAAAATATGTTGTTCAAATTAACATTATACAACCGGGAGTTAAAATGCATCCAAATGCAACATCATGTAATTGCTCATTAGTTCTAATTTCCTAATGAGATAGGGCCCATTTTATAACTTTGCACATGCCCTAAATTATGCGGGCTCTAACCTGCCGCTGACGCACCTATCACAGCAATCCTGGTCGTCAACATCGGTCTTCTGTCCGGGAAGGAAAAGCTAATGCCGACGGTGAGGAGGCAGCGAAACTCAGTCGGCTCTAGAGTCCTGGAAAATTTTCATGGTAAGAAATAACTAGCGAACAATCCTACGCCGGCATGCTCTCTCTCTCTCATGTACGTACTGCACTGCAGGTAACTAACCATGGCGTTGAGCCCTGTGTGATGGACGTCCTGTGCGGCGCATCAAGGGAATTCTTTCAACAACCGATGGAATAGAAGAGGAAATACAGCTAAGCAGTGAGAAGTACGAGGACTACCACCAAGGGTACCGCAGCAAAGACCTAAAAAGTTGGAGCACAGATCAACATGCCATTGAATTTTTTTACCCCCGGGAGCTATACCCACCGCTTATTGGTTATATCATCTGATGATGATCCTACGGTTAGATCTGATACTCTCATTAATACTGTTTTTCTGACTAATGAACATTCTAACATATTAACCACCCTATTTGCGTACATTTCATGGTTAGACGTGGGTCTCATGTACCTATTTACTGACTAACGGACATGTTAATCTGTAGATGATGGTCTAATTAGTAGACGATGGTGTGAATCTCGATGACCGACCGCACGGCAATGAGAAGGGGTTATTGTCACTGGGTCACACATACACGCACTAAAGAGTCGCGGAGACTATCATACATTAGTATAATGGTATTATTATGTGATACTATTTTTATAATGCATAGTGTTATATAGTACAATCATAATTACATCATGTTTAATTGTTGGTGAAATCTCAATATAAATATGTGCACGTGGTCTACTTATCATTAAAATATCTATTTTTATGTTATATGATACCATATCGCAGTATTATACCACTATCATCTCATTTTTTTATTAATTGTTGTGTAAAATTAGATTTTTTGTGAACATGTTATTCATGATACTAGCTATGAAATTCGTTCATATAAAAAAAGCTATGAAATTCATACTATGTCTTGTCTAATAGACATATTGTGTGAAATTAATGATGTTTGCAGGCATGCATTGATATTCTGCATGAGTGTTTTGTGCAACGGAGCGGCCTAGCAAACAAAAGCCTCCTTCCGGCAATGTCAAGGCTTCTAGGGTGATTTATTCGTCAGGAAACTATGGCGACAGGTGCTATCTTCTCTAGACTAAGCAACTATACTTCATGTCTGAGGCCAGATCTTGTGCTTGGGGTTAAGTTTCATACAGACACAACATCTGTCACCATTCTCATGTTTGAGAACAATGTCAGTGGACCGCAAGTTCTCAAAGATGATGGTTGGTACAAGGACCCCCACACATTGATCATCTTCGTCCCAACTCAAGAGGAGATAGCGTCGGCAGACAATATTGGTTGCCGTTGTCTGCCGGCGCCGGGGGTCATTTGGAGAAGGGACGTCGTACTAGACATCATCTTTGAGAACCTGTAGTCCACCGCCATTGTTGTTGACCATGACAACGGTGACAAGTGTTGCGTCTGTATGAGACTTGACCCCATCTGTCCTCAGACGCAAAGGATAGTGGCTTAGTCTAGCGAATGTGGCGGCCCTACCCCAACGCTTCCCACCCTCACGAGGGTCCCACAAAAGCAAGATGAACTCACTCAGGCCGGGAGGAAAGTTGAGCCATATCGAGATCGGAGAGGGCCATTCAGTGCCACCTGGTTGAAACCCTTTTTCAATCCTGGATATCATAAATTCACTGTCGAAACTACTTGCCAATACCATGTTTGATAATATTGTTTGTGGAAGGTCGTAGAAGGTAACTTCACTTGATATTACAAAAATACGAATATACATATTTTCCAAAAAAAAAAAAAACTTAAGGTAAGCTTGTCCGTACAAATTGTTCCAACAAAATTATTCCAAGGTAAGTTATATTTCCAAATACAAAGTGCACATGATAAAGAAAATGTCTCATGTCGTGTAAACTTAATGTTTTCTACTCTTGATGCACTAGTTACAATGAAATTTACACCCAAGAGTCAGCTAAACCGGATGTTTGCTCTCGACTCGCCATAGAATGACTCGATGATGCCCGGTATCTAACTGGTGAGGCATTGTTGTGAGTCTAGGGCACAAGGCCCCAACAATAGTATTTCCCCCATGTTATGTTCTTAGCCTAGTTCGTTCAATATATCCTATATAACAAAGTAGTTCATACTACTGATATATTTCTCTCAACATGCAGCCTATACATATCAGCTACATGCCTCTTCAGCAATTTCCATCCAATTTATTCTTATTTTCCGTTATTTTCTCAAAGCCATCCCTGTCCACTAGTGTCCCTTGTTTTCGTGGCAAATCCTATATGCCAACCAGGTCGGCTCCTTCTGCCCGCACACCCCTGCGCGTACTGTATGGGCTAGGCCAGTTCGGCTTCTTTCTCCTTTTTTTTTGTTTATTCTTTTTCTTTTCTTTATTCTTTTCTGTTTCTTTTTTAGATTCAAAAAAATATTCATATTTAAAAGGTTCAAACCAAAAAATGATCATATTCAGAAAATATTCATATTTTTGTAAAATATTTATATCTAGAAAATGTTAAGATTCGGAAAAGTGTTTAGACTTTAAAAATTATTCAAATGGATAAAAGTTGGGATTTAAAAAAAGTTGGGTTTCTGCTGGCGAGCCACTACCAGGTGATGAACCTTGCAGCCTGTGTCAGAGCGGCGGACAGTAGGAATCGTTCGGCATATCTTCAAGGCAAGCCACACCCAAACTACTTGTTTGCTTGCCTACATGACTACATTTTCAGGTCTCTCTAATAGGCAAGGTCGGTCAAATTGCCAATTTTTACACAGTAGCATATCAACCAAATTGTTTAAGCAAAAAGTACATAAATGCTTCAGCGGTTGTTGTCCGGAAGAACAGTCAGGTGAGTTTTACAAAGACGAACATTAGTTTCTCCATTTTTTGAGTTGTCATTTTCTAAGACAAAACACTGGCAGCATCGAGTGGACACACAAAGACGAGAAGCCTCTCTTACGTACGTCACTTTCCCCACCAGAAGCAGTGGCGAATGATTCACTTACCAGTCCACCAATTCCGACCCTGAATGTCCGATCGAGGACCTTCTTTCTCTGTATTGCCTCAACCACAGTGTTCCTGCTAGTTACAAGAAAAAAATGTCATGCTAAATTATGGTGGAATGCACTCAAAACATCTATTCATGCCATATGAATGTTTGTTTTGATTATGTAGATGTCCTCTTGTATAAGTGGTATGCTTTGAGTTGCCATATCTCGAGGGGGACTTTTTTTTTAGTTTGTAGCTAGCTGATCATTCTAGGGATTGCTTCATTTTATATGTGCATCCAGGAAATCAAATGATGAAATCAAATCCAGGAAATTCTTTTGTGGTTGGGTTACAGCTCTTTTGGTCTAAGATGTGTTTGTAGTATCTGATCCCGAATGACTATTAATTTACTAAAATTGGAAACAATTTAAAAATTGCAGATTTTGATTTTTATTACAATATATATAAGGTTATATATAAAAACCCTAAACCCTATATATATAGATAGATATATAGAACAAAGCTATTCTATAACCACCATTAAGAGTTATATAGAATAACTATTTTACAACCCCTGAACCGAGCCCGGAAAAAACCAACTAGTAGGAACCGGAGCCAACCGACGATCTCATGTAAAAAAACAAAAGAAGTCCACATAACCCCCCTAACTATCAACTTTGGGACACTAACCCCCCTCAAGTATGGATTGGGGCACTTAAACCCCCTAAGTATTAAATACCAGGCAAATGACCCCCTAAGTCTTCTTCAACCACGTTCCTCGAGGTACGTTAACCGTGCTCGGTCTTCAAAGGTATGAATACCGTATCCCCTCCCGTTACTGCATTACTAGTAGATAGATCCTGGCATTAAGGTTTTGATCATAGAACTTTTTTTGTTTTATGCCCTCGAACCCCAACACCTACATGATGGGTCGATATCTTGCCGATGGCATTTACCCTTCTTGGTCTACATTTGTGAATACCATCTCAAATCCGGTAACAAGGAAACATGTTTAATTTTTCAAGGCACAAGAGGCTTTCCTAAAGGAGACCAAGAGAGCTTTTGGTGTTTCGCAAGCAACATTTTCTATTGTTCGAGGCCCGACTCATTTTTAGGACAAGAAAACTGTCAATAGGATCATGAAAGCATGTGTGATCCTACACAACATGATTATTAAGGATGAGAGAGACTTGAACTTGGAGTTCTTCTATGACAACGTAGCCGTGTGAAACCAACAAGAAATCCCGACCGCATCCAAGCCTTTCTTGAGACCTACTAGCAGATCAAGGACGGTGCCACTGATATCCAGCTCCATGATGATCTCATTGAGCCCATTGGAAATTTCATGGGTAGTAGTTCCGACGTGTTCATTTGATTTCATATATTCATTCATGTGTGCTTGAACTACTATCTGCATACTGGACTATTCTTTATTTTTTAATTATTTGATTCAAACTATTGTTGTAATGGGGACTATTGTTGTATCGTGTGATGCTTGAGATGTTAATAATTTGGAATATTACTGTTATATGTGGTTTAATTTTATTATTATGTGAGATATATGTTGAATTGAAAATATTGAATTTATAGTCCGGGCTCGAGCAGAACAGATCCCGCGAAAACGAATTGAAGTTTCTCTTAGGAGAAAGAATAAAGGAAGAGCTAGAGATTACATTCACTACATAATATATCAGTTAAAAACACGATTCGAAAACGGTTTCAGACCTGGTTAAAGTTGTCGGATCTGAATACACCAGATAACAGAACATGTCGACAAGGAGAGACCTTCGTGTCCTCAGCAAGGAAAAAATAGCTCGCTATTTAATTTAGTGTGGTCTTTCTCCAGACGCTATAAAAGTTATAGCGTACTAATAGCTCGCTATTTTACAAAATAGTATTTTGTAAAAAATTTAAAATATAACAGGTATATCATGAATACCATTTCAACATCTAATGAATTGGCACTTGTATATGCATAATCAATTCCGACGCTATCCAAGTTGGAGAAGAACCGGTAGGGCTGAAGCTAGGCGCAACGTCGGGTGCTGCAGCAGGAGGTAGCAACTTGGCGCAATCACTTAAGTTTAACAATCAAAAATTTCATCATACACTACAAGGAATTTGTCTATATATGACCCTCCATTTTCGTCACAAAATCGTCATAGTACTCTGTTTATGACGATTCTATGACGATTTTGAGATCGTCGAAAGTTGGGCGTCGCAAATGAACTATAACGACGATTTTGGTAAAATCATCATAACCGTCTATGACGATATTGGATCGTCATAACGTCTATGACGATCCAATATCGTCATGAGCCATCTAGCCTGGCCAAGTCAGATCCTACGTGGCCGATCCTATGTGGCAAAATTGTGACGAAACTAAATTGTCTTAAATCAAAATCAGCCCAGTCCATTTCAGTTTCTTACTTGGGCTGAGCCCAATAATTCTGGCCTTTTACTTCCTCTGCCATTATTCATTACTGTTATGGGCTCTGGCCATTGTGTTTCATATTTCAGTTTTGGGCCTTGGCCTTTTTACTGTCCAATTAGTTCTTAGCTTTTTATGTTTTTTGAAACATTTGTGTCAATATAATTTGGACCAGGGCCTATTTAGAGCCCAATTAATATTTGGTCCAGAACAATTTTCAGCTCTTTTTCATATTTCTTCTATGCGAAAATCACAGTACAAAATTTCATAAGATGATTCCGCTAATCAAATTTCTATTCATCATCACATAACATTTATTTAACCGAAACATGAAAGATATGGAAAATTTCAAACAACAGGCAATAATAGTCTATTAGTCTATTACAGTCATTACATGGTTCTTTCCAAACAGCCAGATGTTTTGACTATTAAAATACAACTAGCTCTAAAATTATAGGGTCTTCAAGCTTTTATCAAATTTCTTTGGCTGGAATTCCTGGAAAAGAGAGGAAAAGCCATGTTTTTAGAGTCAGGATATAGCAAATAATTGGCAACTATTATAAAACAGTAGAATCATAAAATAGTCAACAATAGTAGAGTAACAACGCGGCATGAAATTTGTTGATAAATTCTCCAACGAGTCCAAATACTGTCATGTCATCTTACTAAGTATACTATGATACCAAAATGATTTCCTTAATATTAATATGCTTCTTAGGAAATCCTGTTGTTTGTTGCATATCAGTGAAGTAGCTTAGATCTACAAGTTACTGTAACTATCATGTTTATTTATTCTAGTCTTCTATGAAAAAATAGTTTGATCTTAGACCTATTCTTTTACTGATAGTGTCGATAGAAAGCATAATCACATGCAAGAAGCATTCTGGAAACAACCAAATGAGAGGGGGATACCAGAGAATATTCATGGAGAGAACATGAAACTTACCCAACTCGCATTCCTTCCTCAATATCAGTGGGCGAAACTTTGTCTCCTAAACCTACCACAAACTGCAATCACACCCCAAAATGAACATGAAAATAATTGAATTTTGAACCTCCAGGGATATGTAATTGACATAAGGTAGTACTATCTTTGAAGCACCTTTGCGATTTGTTTGACGTTGATGACGAATTTGGCATCATCGGTGTTAGTACTAATGATCTTGGTGCATCTACCAACCTTCACAAAAGGATGAAACTTATTATTAGGGGCGACATGAAAGCATAATGGTGTAAAACAACTAGCAGCCATAAGCATCCCAATGTCGATCGATGATGGGAATCAAGAAAATTCACCTGCAATTGTTGCTCCTCCGGCATCATCTGTTTATCTGATACAAGATCCCACTGGCTTGGTGGAGCTAATCCAGTGTCAAACTCCTTTATCCCTGTAATTCAGTAAAATCATAGTTCCGCTGAGCTAAATGCAAGGAGGTGGAATTGCAGTGACAACTAGAACTATAAACTAGCAGTAAAAAACAACCAGAACTGCTAAAATTACAGAAATGCAGATTTTATCTCCGAGGATTAGATAAAGGGAACAACTAACCCAGATTTAGGGACACTCAAAACACATCAATGTGCACGTACCACAAAGGTCATTGATAATCCTTGCCTTCTCTTTTATCTCCTTCTCGACCTTCTTGATGGTGTTCGAGTATGACCCAAGCCCCTGTTGAACAGAAAGTCGTCCAGAAAATCAGAAAATTTCACCCAAATCGGCGAACCAAAATTCAGCAGAAGCTACATATTTCACTACAGAACACGAGAATCCAAGCCAAACATTCTTTTGTCATGTCAAAACACACCATGTGAATCTACTTCAGCAACTAATACTCAGATTCATGGAATGAAGCACATCAAGATATAAAGCTACATGTGTACATATAATTTCTACACATCATGATATAAAGCTACAGAACTTTAAAACTGTAGGCGCAAGTTGCACAAATAAATAACAAGGCGGATGAAAAAAAATTGTGTACTAATAGCAACTATTTTCTAATCACTTTCATAAATTTCTACAAGATGCAAGAAACATCTTTCTACAACATTAATGGTACTATATATTTGCTAAAAAGGAGAAAACACCAAGTAAAACATATAACCTACAGGACACTCCAAAGTAGGTGATCCTACAGGACAAGACACTCCATTTTTCTGTAGTATGTTCATGGTACTTTATATTTGCTAAAAAGGGAGAAAACACCATCAGTTGTTACATCTACTTTGCACTAAAAAGGATTAGTAGATAAAAAAAGAAGCATAACAGTGACTCTTTTGGTGTCATTTACTTTTAGGGGAAACTAAGATTAGTAACTACAGAAATTACTTGAGGTGTGCATACAAGGGTTCAGCATGCAAATTCTACTAGACATTCAGAGAAGGGTTCAGCAATCAGCATTCTACTAGCAATCAGCATTTAACCTGAAATGCCCAATTGGTAAATACCTAGTGGTTGGTCTGGCAGGAAAACGGGAGGCAATAAACCTGTTACTCGACCTGAAAACCACTCTTCCAGTTTCAGTTAACGATGGTGGCATCTGTAGTGGATCTTACCGGATTGTTTGTAGGATAGGAGGGTGACGTAGAGAGGGCAATGGTTCATCCTGTTGCTAGACCATGCCTCGTCGCCTCTGACCTGCAATCTCGCGGCTGCAAAATATGAGATATTCATGCTCAAAGAACCACTGGCCATAAACACAACAAAAGTTCTGCAGTTGCAGAACTATAGTCTTCAGAAGATGTCGAGATTGTGGAAGTACCTGGTAGACCTTGTGGAAACAGAGCCTGAGCTCCTGCATAGAGATGTTCTTGCAGACAAGGTGCAACAGCCTCCAGAAGGCGTGGATGATGGAGGCAACGATGTGCCCTACCTCGTACCTTCACAGACACCGAGCGATGCCCACGTCCTGCTCCTTCACCGAACAGACATGATCTAGGCTAGGGTTTCATGAGGTGGCATGGAGAGGGGGAGGAGGGGGATTCCAGAGAGATGGTCGAAGCCTGGTCACCGGCGAGGAAGGGAAGCATGGCGTGAGCACTCCCTCGATATAGATGGGTTCGGGCGCAGGGGAGAAATCACGTGAGGGGAGATGGGTCGTGGGTGAGCCAGCGGGGAGGAGGGCAGTGGAGGTCTGGGGTGGCCACCAATGTGGCGCCCGGGAAGGAGGAGGATCGGATGTTGGGGGAGGCGCCGCCGACGAGGGTCACAATATCGACAAGGGGATAGGAGCATCGGGGCTCGGGGTGGATGGTGCAGATGGGGCAGATCGTGTGGTGCTGGGAGACAAAGGGCAGGCATCGGCGACTGGAGAGGGTTAGGGTTTCGAGGAGGTTAAGATGCGCCGCCGTGGATCGGGGGTGGGATGGTGGGGATGCGGTGGAGGATTGGATCGGAGAGAGGAGGGTGGGTGGCGGCTGGCGGCGGGGGACGAGGAGATATGAGTTAGGTTTAGTTTGGCTGCACAGGGAAAGGGGCAGGTGGGGATGCGGTGGACACTTGGGAGTAGGTGTGCTTCTTTGGGTGAGATGACAAGCGTTGGATTGAAACTGGACGGTCTAGATCATGCCCCTGAGGACGATCCGTGGGAGACGGTTTGCTGTGTTCTGATTGGTCGATTCAAAAAACACCTCTTTTTTGCACTTGGAAAATGAATAATCCCTTCAAAATGGTCCAAACAATGTAAAACGGGGGCGTTTTGTGCAGCAACCACCAAATGAAAGTTGCACGATGCTACCACCCCATTTTTCAAAAATACTAGACCATCATACATGGACAATGTCCCGGTAGGGGTATCTCAAAACTTTTCGTCCACCCTCGGTGAAAATGACAAATTCCTGCCGAATCTGCAGGAAGTGAGTCCGATTTGAACTACAGGTACATTATATGATGCCCATGATTTTTTGCAAAAATCATTTTTAGACTCGCAATATGTTGTTTCTTCAGATATCCAATGCAAGTTTAGTGAGACTCGGCCCCTAGCTAAGAACCTTCATGCCCGCCGTTTTGACCATTGTTTGAAACGGGCATAAAAAATTCAAAAATGGTTCGAACTATGTGAATCCTTCGCGTGACATCATGTTATGTGACATAGTTGCAAGGAAAAATAACAAACTTGATTAATCGATCGCCTCTCGAAAAAACCTTCTCAGAAATGACCTATCATGTGTGAGGTTTCATGACTTTCGGGCCAAACGACCAGTGTTATGGCCATAATCATGACATACTTGTTGGAGATATGCCCTAGAGGCAATAATAAAAGTAGTTATTATTATATCTTTGTGTTTATGATAAATGTTTACATTCATGCTATAATAGTATTAACAAGGAAACATTGATACTTGTGTGATTTGTAAACTTAAATTGAAGTCCCTAGTATAGCCTCTATACATCGCTAGCTTGTTGGTTGATACATGATTGTGGTTTCCCTATCATGAACATTGAGATGTTATCAACAACAAGATCATATCGTTAGGAGAATGATATGGTGGACATACTCCTACAGATAAGCGTAGCATAAAGATCAAGTCATTTCAATAGTTCAATTGCTATATGCTTTCTGATACATAGTAACCTAATTCCTTCGACCATAAGATCATGCATATCACCTTTACCAGATGGATGCTTTGATGACATCAAACACCACACCGTAACTGGGTGGCTATAAAGGTGGCATTGAGTGTTCGGAAAGTATTGGTTGAGACACATGGATCAAGAGTGGGATTTGTCCATCCATATGACGGATAGATATACTCTGGGCCCTCTCGG
The DNA here is from genome assembly GCA_030063025.1 of Avena longiglumis. Taxonomy (NCBI): domain Eukaryota; kingdom Viridiplantae; phylum Streptophyta; class Magnoliopsida; order Poales; family Poaceae; genus Avena; species Avena longiglumis. The sequence continues at coordinate 12,599,549 of CP125977.1, read as the reverse complement.
TGGAATGTCATCCAATTAGCTTGCAAGCATGTGACTGGCTCACAAGGGATCACATATCACGGGAACGAGAAAAGAGTACTTATTGGTAACGAGGTTGAACTAGGTATGCAGAGATACCGACGATCATAACCTCGGATAAGTAAACTATCGTGAGACAAAGGGAAATTGGTATCGTATGTAAGTGGTTCATTCGATCGCAAAGTAATCGTAGAAATATGTGGGAGCCATATGAATTTCCAGATTCCTCTATTGGTTATTGTTCGGAGAAGTGTCTCGATCATGTCTGCATAATTCACGAACCGTAGGGAGACACACTTAAGGATTCGACGTTGTTTGAGTAGTTATGGTATTATGAGAAAGAGACTGAATGTTGTTCGGAGTCTCGGATGGGATCCAGGATATCACGAGGTGATCCGAAATGGTCCGGAGAATAAGATTCATATAAGGGAAGTCCCGTTTCGGAGTTGGGATATGTTTCCGGTGTTTTCATCGGGATTGTTCTAGAAGGTTCCGGAATGTCCGGCACTCCGGAGGGGAAGGGTACATGAATGTGTTGTATCAAAGTTGGTATGATTGCATCATGTACTAAGTGTCATCACTGTTCCAAATAAAGGATTAATCGAATCCTAGTTTGAAAAGTCAAATAGCTAAATTGAAAAGTCAAACGGCTAAATTTGGAAAGTGGAAAAGAGGAGGAGGGGTGAAACCGAGTTGGGGAGGGAGTCCTCCTCCCCAAGCCGGCGCACCACCCAAGCCGAGTTGGGGAGGTACTCCCCTCCCTCCCCTTGGCCGTCGGCCCCTCCACCTATATAAGGAGGGGCAGGGCTCCCTCCTAGCACACACAAGTTCCTCACCTCAAACCCTAGAAGCTGCAGCCCACCATAGCCGCCGCCCCCTTAGGGTTTTGCCCTAGCCGCCGACTTGGGGGTCCCCGGAACCCTAGCCGCCGGCTCTATCACTTCCTCCTTGGTGTGTCTAAACCCTAGATCGCTGAGGAGCTCTCTCATACTCCACCATACTCGCTCCGGCTTAAGGCGAAGCCCTGCGAGATCTCCCTCTACTCGATACCACGCCAGTTGTCGCCGAAATCGCGAGGAGAGTGCTACAACCTCCACCTGCTTTGGAACAAGGAGAGGAAGGTCTTTGTCGAAATACCGAACGTGTGACCGATTGAGCGGGAGCGCAGCCTTGGAAGGATCGTCTCACGCGATCTTGAGATCGGGAAGAGTACGACTACATCACCCACGAGAATCCGCTCTCGTTAAACACTTTGGAATCTTCGAGGTAAGTTATTCCATCGACTCGTTGCTACAATCTAGTAGATAGATCTTGGCTTGTTTGTTTGTATGCGATAGAAAATTTTTGTTTTCCATGCTACGAAACCCTACAAAGGGTATCGAGCCGTGTCTATATGTAGATCTGCTGCACAGTAGAACACAATGGTCATTATGGGCGTTGATGCTTTTATTGTCGATTGCTTCTTGTACTTTGCATCTTGCGGTATGTTGGGATGAAGTGGCCAAGCTAACCTTACATGACATCGTTCATGAGACTTGCTCCACGCTTGACATGCAACTTGTATTGCATAAGTGGCTTTGCGGGTGCCTGTTTCTCCTAGCATAGTTAAGATCCAATTTACAACGGGTGATTAACAATACTAGTATCAATGTTGTGGTTCATGTTCGTAAGTTAGAACGACACTTATTGAAAGCCCCAAACCACGTAAAACATGCAAAGAAATTAGAGGCGTCTAACTTTGTTTTGCAGGGGTGTGCAGTGATGTGATATGGCCATGATTGTGATTATATTTGATGTATGCAATGTTCCTTATTGTAAGTTGGCAACCGGCGGGAGCCATATGGTTGTCTTTAATTTATGTTTAGACCCGTGTGTCTATTGAAAGTAGTTGTAATAGTTGAAGCCGGTGGACGACAACCATGGAGAAGCGTCATTGACCTTGATGCAATGCCGGTGATGATGGAGATCATGTTCGTGCTTGGAGATGGAGATCGGAAGCACAAAGAAGAAAGGCCATATCATATCACATATTTTGAATTGCATGTGATGTTAATCCTTTATGCATCTTGTATTGCTTAGTAGAAGACGGTAGCATTATAAGATGATCCCTCATGCACATGAATTTCAAGTCATAGAGTGTTCACCCTTAGTTAGCACCGTTGCTAAAGCTTGTTGTTTCGAAGCACCACGTGATGATCGGGTGTGTTAGATTCTGCAAGTGTATACAACGTGAGCAAGCCAGATTTGCTCATGCGGAAACTAAGGTTTGATCTTGACGAGCCTAGCATTTACAGACATGGTCTCGGAACACGGATCACCGAAAGGTAAAGCATGAATCATATAGTAGATATGATGAACATGACGATTGTTCGCCATTGAAACTATATCAACTCTCGTGATGATCGGTGTTGATGTAGTGGATTTGGTTCGTGTGATCACTAAAACAATGTGAGGGATGTTGTTTTGAGTGGGAGTTCACCTAGATTAACTTTATTATTAATTTGAACTCAATTTGTCATAAAATTAGTCTAAACTATTGCAAATATGTTGTAGATCAATGGCAGCCCGTACCATCAATTTTAATGCGTTCCTAGAGAAATAAAAGTTGAAAAACAATGGAAGCAACTTCGCGGATTGGTTCCGCAATTTGAGGATTGTCCTCACAGCTGGTAATTTGACCTATGTGCTGGATGCACCGCTGGGTGACCCACTTGCAGCTGATGCTTCCGATGAAGTAAAGAATGTTTACCTCGCTTGGAAGAATTAGTACTCCATAGTTCAGTGTGCTATCTTGTATGGTTTGGAATCGGAGCTTCAGAAAAGGTTTGAGAATTCAGACCCATATGGTATTGTCGAGGATCTCAAATTGATCTTTGAGACTCATGCGGCAATTGAAAGTTATGAGGCTTCTGAAAAGTTCTTTAATTGCAAGATGGAAGAGGGCAGCTCCGTCAGTGAGCATGTGCTTAAGATGTCTGGGCACGCAAACAAACTTCAAAGCTTGGGTATAGTGATTCCTAATGCTTTGGGGATTTACCGTGTCCTCCAATCACTACCACCAAGTTACAAGAACTTTGTGATGAACTACAACATGCAGAACATGAACAAGCAGTTGCAGGCGCTTGCTATGTTAAAGTCTGCAGAAGTGGAGATCAAGAAAGCGCACCAAGTGTTGTTGGTCAATAAGACCACCAAATTCAAGAAAGGCAAGTCTAAGCAGAAGGGACACTTCAAGAAGGGTGGTAAGAAAGTTACTACGCCGGTGAAGAAGACCAAGGCTGGACCTAAGCGATCTTGAGTGCTTTCTTGCAAGGAGAAGGAAGCTGGGCGGAATTGCCCAAAGTACTTGGCGGATTTGAAGAACGGCAACATCAAGAAGAAAGGTATATCGATATACATGTTATTGATGTGTATCTCACTAGTACTGTAGTAGTGCCCGGTATTTGATCTTGGTTCGGTTGCTCATATTTGTAACTCGAAATAGGTCTGCGGAATAACGGAAGCTAGCGAAGAACGAGGTGACGATGCGCGTGGGAAACGGATCAAAGGTTGATGTGATCGCGGTCGGCACGCTACCCCTTCATCTACCATCGGGATTAGTTTTATACTTAAATAATTGTTATTTGGTGCCTGCGTTGAGCATGAACATTATATCGGGATCTTGTTTATTGCGAGACGGTTACTTGTTTAAAGTCCGAGAATTATGGTTGTTCGCTTTATATGAGTAATATGTTTTATGCACATGCACCTTTGATAGATGGTCTATTCTTATTGAATCTCGATAGTGGAAATACACATATTAATAACATTGAGGCTAAACGTTTGAAATCAAGCGATAATTCAACCTATATGTGGCACTGTCGTCTTGGTCACATTGGAGTGAAGCGTATGAAGAAACTCCATTCCGATGGACTTCTTGAATCACTTGATTTCGAATCACTTGATAGATGTGAAGCATGTCTGATGGGTAAAATGACTAAGACTCCATTTTCTGGTATGATGGAGCGAGCTACGGACTTATTATAAATCATACATACCGATGTGTGTGGTCCAATGAGTGTAGCATCGCGCGGTGGTTATCGTTATGTTCTTACCTTCACGGATGATTTGAGTAGATATGGGTATATCTATTTCATGAAACATAAGTCCGAAACTTTCGAGAAGTTTAAGGAGTTTCAAAGTGAGGTAGAGAATCAACATAACAAGAAGATTAAATTTCTACGTTCTGATCATGGAGGTGAATATCTAAGTTACGAGTTTGGCGAGCATTTGAAGAAATGCGGAATACTTTCACAGTTGACACCGCCGGGAACACCACAGCGTAATGGTGTGTCCGAACGTCGTAATCGAACTCTCTTAGATATGGTTCGTTCTATGATGTCACTTACACATTTACCGCTATCATTTTGGGGTTATGCATTAGAAACAGCCGCATTCACTTTAAATAGGGCACCATCTAAATCCGTTGAAACGACACCGTATGAATTATGGTTTGGGAAGAAACCTAGATTGTCGTTCCTTAAAGTTTGGGGTTGCGAAGCCTATGTAAAGAAGTTACAACCGGACAAGCTTGAACCCAAAGCGGAAAAATGCGTCTTCATACGATACCCAAAGGAAACTATTGGGTATACCTTCTATCATAGATCCGAAGGCAAAATCTTCGTTGCCAAGAATGGATCCTTTCTAGATAAGGAATTTCTCTCGAAAGAAGTGACTGGAAGGAAAGTAGAACTCGACGAGGTTGTCGAACCTTCTCTCGAAATTGCGAGTAGCGCAGCACCGGAAGAAGTTCCTGTGGTGCCTGCACCAATTAGAGAGGAAGCTAATGATGATGATCATGAAACTTCGGTTGAAGTTGCTACAGAACCTCGAAGGTCAACGAGAACTCGTACCACTCCAGATTGGTATGATCCCGTTATGAGTGTCATGTTGGTGTAATGGAAGGCAGAGAATGGTGTGACTGACAGCGCATTTTCAAAGTTGTTGGTAAAAATGAAGAATCTTCTTCCAAGAAATAATGAGTTGCCTGACAGTACATACCAAGCAAAGAAGGTTGTCTGCCCTCTAGGATTAGACGTGCAGAAGATACATGCCTGCATTAATGACTGCATCCTCTCCCGCGGTGAGAAGTACGAGAATTTGGATGCATGCGGTATGCCTGCCGCTGCGGTATAAGATCGACGAGACGATCTGGCGATGTTGAGGCGAGGCCCCTAGGAAGAAGGTTCCCAAGGTTATGTGGTATGCTCCTATAATACCACGGTTAAAACGTCTCTTGAAATAAAGAGCATGCCAAGTTGTTGCGATGGCACATGGAAGACCGTAAGAAAGACGCGATGTTGAGACACCCCACGATAGGTCACGTGGAGAAAAGTCGGCGAGAGTACCCGGACTTTGCACGTGATGCAAGGAACTTAAGTTTTGGTCTAAGTGCAGACGGCATGAATCCTTTTGGTGAGCTGCAGTCCAAAGACCTGGCACGTGACCCTATGTATCTATAACCTTCCTCCTTGGTTGTGTATGAAGAGGAAGTTCATTATGATGCCAGTGCTCATCCAAGGCCGAGGCAACCCGGCAACGACATTGATGTGTACCTAAGGCCATTAGTTGAAGAACTTTTATATAGTGGGCCAAACCAGGTGTACGTATGTGGGATGAGCACAAAGGGGAGCCATTTGACCTCTGAGCATTGCTTTTTAACCATCAATGATTGGCACGCTCTTAGTAACATTTCAGGCATAAACAAGGGATACAATGCATGCACACTGTTTAGATGATACCGAAAGTGTATATTTGGATAAATGTAAGAAGGTTGTGTACCTAGGGTATCGCCGATTTCTTAGAACACGCATCCAAGAAGAAAGAAAGGCAAGCATTTCAAACGTCTGGCGTAACCGGAGGAAGCATGTCCTCCGTCGGTGAGGAGGTATTTGGTATGGTCAAGGACCTAGAAGTAATCTTTGGAAAAGGTCTGGCGTCTATCTGTTCGAATGACGATGCGGACACGCGCCCATGTGGAAGAAGCAATCTATATTTTGGGACCTACCCTATTGGAAAGTCTTAGAGTGCGCTCTTCAATCGACGTGATGCACGTGACGAAGAATGTTTGCATGAACCTGCTAGGCTTTCTAGGAGTGTATGGGAAGACAAAAGATACACCTGCACGACAGGACCAGAACGTCTGAAGGCCCTCAAGAGCCTATGCATCCCGAGAACGAAGGGTAAACGATGCCACTTAACTCCCGCCAGCTACGCTCTTACCAAAGCGAGAAGGAAATCTTTTTGAATGTCCGAAGTATCAAGGTCCCGTCGCTTCTCGAATATAAAGGGAATAATAAATATGGCGGAGAAAAATTCCAAAACCTGAAGTCTCATGATCGCCACGTGATTATGACACAATTGCTTCGATTGCATTGAGGGGCTTCTACGAAAATGTTCGAGTACCCATTGTGAAGCTATGTGCATTCCTCAATGCAATATCTCGGAAGGTAATCGATCCAAAGCCTACCAGGTTTACAAGCAGATGTGGCCCAATGTCTTGTCGGCTTTGAGTTGGTGTTCCCACCATCCTTCTTCAATATTATGCATCTCTTGGTTCACCTAGTAGAAGAGATTGCCATTCTCGGTCTGTATTTCTACACAATATGTTCCCTTTGAGAGGTACATGGGAGTCTTAAAGAAATATGTTCATAGCCGTGCTAGGCGAAGGAAGCATCTCCAAGGGATATGTAACAGGAGGTCATTGAGTTACGTGTTGATTTTATTCCGACCTTAAGGCGATTGGTGTTCCGTAATCACGACATGAGGGAGACTGCGTGGAAAAGGCACCCTAGGATGTAAAGCAATGATATGTAGGGACGGGCATTCTCTCAATCAAGCACACTACACGGTTTTACAAAGATCTATCTTGGTTGCCCGTATATCAATGAACACAAGAATTTAATACACCTCAAACACCGGGCGGTCGATGAATGGATTATAAGTGAACACATGGCGAGTTTTGGCGGTCGCAAAGACTTCTCACGAATAACACCACTGTTGGGATCAATTTGTACTTGTTGGCGTGACACCGTCTTCGATTGTATGTACTTTCCAAGATGCGAGATAAATGGGAATACATTTTACACGATAGGCCAAGATAAAAAGAGCACCAACCAAAACAGTGGTGTCCGCTTCGATGCAGCAGAAGACAATGGGCAAAAGACCACGTATTATGGGTTCATAGAGGAGATATGGGAACTTGACTATGGACCTAATTTGAAGGTCCCCTTGTTTCGATGCAAATGGGTCAAGCTAACAGGAGGAGGGGTTGAGGTAGACAAGAAGTACGGAATGACAACGGTGGATCTCAACAACCTTATGAAGAACTTAGACGAACCATTCGTCCTAGCCAATGATGTGGCTCAGGTTTTGTATGTGAAGGACATGTCCTCCAGACCAAAAAAAAGAAAAAATATGCAAACGAATACATCATATGATGAGCCAAAGCGTCACATAGTTCTTTCAGGGAAAAGAAACATCGTGGGAATCGAGGACAAGATGACATATCGGTCAAGATTATAATAAGTTTGATGAAATTTCGCCCTTCACGGTGGAAAACCGGCCCAAGCATTCCGTTAAGTAAAGAAGATGCTCCATGGTTACGTCGAAGCGATCATAAGGAAGGGCATATGCCAAGAAGTTCATGCTCATATTATGTAACTCTAGTTCATGTTTTAATATTAATACATGTCTTGAGTGTTAGTCATGTTTTGTGGATGGACGGGACTATGAGAAGAAGTTGTCCCTATTCGTACTTACCATTAAGATCTCGATCTCCAAACGCCAGTCACATATTAGAGTGCCTCTATGACCAGTTTCTTGGAGATCTTGGGAGGACTAGGCTCCGTCGGCATCTCCTCACCGCCGTGGTGTCCTGCTCTAAAACCATCTTGCAGCTTTGTAACTTCTCTAACTAGATCAATAAACCAGGAGCTAACTAATTTCACATATTAGGAGTGCCTCTATGACCGATTTCTCGGAGATGCCGGGAGGCTGGGCTCCGTCGTCATCTCCCCAAATGGCCGTAGTGGTGTCCCTGCCTCAAACGGGCCGGAGGACTGGACTCACAAGGATGCCTATTTATAGTACAAGCAGCTCGACATAGTGTTGACACTTACAAAATAATGTCGACACTCACCCTATTATTAGTCGGTTGGTGTCTCCAACGGGACTAAGGTCATCTTTAGTCCCGGTTGGTGACACCATCCGGGACAAGGTACACGCGACATAATAATGACATGCACTCACCCCTATTATTAGTCTTGACTCGTGTTTTGTCGGTTGGTGTCTCCAACCGACTAAAGGTTCATCCATATGAGATAGATATACTCTGGGCCCTCTCGGTGGAATGTCATCCAATTAGCTTGCAAGCATGTGACTGGCTCACAAGGGATCACATACCACGGAACGAGAAAGAGTACTTATCGATAGAGGTTGAACTAGGTATGCAGAGATACCGGTGATCAAAACCTCGGATAAGTAAACTATCATGAGACAAAGGGAAATTGGTATCGTATGTAAGTGGTTCATTCGATCGCATAGTAATAGTAGAAATATGTGGGAGCCATATGAATTTCCAGATTCCTCTATTGGTTATTGATCGGAGAAGTGTCTCGGTCATGTCCGCATAATTCACGAACCGTAGGGAGACACACTTAAGGATTCAATGTTGTTTAGTAGATATGGAATGTTAATAGGGATAACGAATGTTGTTCGGAGTCTCGGATGTGATCCGGGATATCACGAGGAGATCCGGAATGGTCCGGAGAATAAGATTCGTATAAGGAAAGTCCTATTTCGGAGTTCGGGAAAGTTTTCGATGATTTCATCGGAGAGGTTCTAGAAGGGTCTAGAAGGTTAACCGGTCTGAAAGGAGAATGGTCCATGAATGTGTCATGGGTAAGTGGAATGATTGGATCATGTCCAAGGTCACTTGGTGTTGGCATATGCAAGAGAGAAATAAAGCTCTAAATTGAAAGTCAAACGGGAAGTTTGAAAAGTCAAACTGGAACAATGGTTTCCTAGTGGGAGAAGAAACAAGTCCTTCTCTCAATCCAACTTGGGTTTGGGTTTGGATTCAAACTCACCCCTCCCAAGGCTGCCCCTCCCTCTCATAAATAGAAGGGGAGGGCTTCCCCAAACAACACAAGTTCCAAGCCCTCTCCACGAGCCGCCGCCGCCGCCAGGCGCCGCCTCCCCGCCGCCCGCCGCTCGCCACAGCCGTCGCCCTAGCCGCCTCCGACACCTCCTCCTCCTCCCGGATCTCTAAACCCTAGTTTTCCGGGAAACCCTAATCCACCATAACTCGCATCCGGCTTAGGCGAAGCCCTGCGGGATCTTCCCTCTACTTCCGACACCACGTCGTCGTGCTGCCGGAATCACGAGGGAGAACTACAACCTCCGCTGCCTGCTGGAACAAGGGAGAGGAAGGTCTTCATCGAGTACCGAACGTGTGACCGACTGTGGAAGCGCTGCCGGAACGCAGCGCCGGAAGGATCGTCTACGCGATCTTGAGATCGACAAGTGTACGACTACATGACCCACGAGAATCTGCTCTCGTTAACCGCTTTGGAATCTTGGAGGGTGAGTTCTTCTATCGACTCGTTGCTACAATCTAGTAGATAGATCTTGGCTTGTTTGTGTGCATGCGGTAGAAATTTTTTCTTTTCCATGCTACGAACCCCTACAGCAACACTGTTCGACATCCCATGATACATATGTATGCATGGTATGGCCATATTATCATAAATTATGTCGCAATTCTAGCCATAACATTGGTCATTTAGCCTAAAAATCATGAAGCCTTGAATATGTTAGCTCATTTTTAAGAAGAGTTATTTGAGATGCAATCAATATACCAAGTTTGATATTTTTCTTTGCAAGTATGTCACGTAATATGACACCACGCGAAGGTTTTATATTATTTGAATCATTTTTGAATTTCTTATGCCCGTTTCAAATTATGGTCAAAACGGCGGTCATGAAGATTCTTAGCTTGGGGCCGAGCCTCGCTAAAATTGCAGTGGATCTCTGATGAAATAGCATATTGTAAACCTAAAAATGATTTTTCCAAAAAATCATGAGCATCAAATCATGTATCTGTGTGTTTAAATCTGACCCACTTTCTGTCGATTCGGCAGAAATTTATCTCTTTCACGAGTGGTGGACGGAAAGTTTTAAGATACGCCGATTGGGACATTGTACATGCAAAGTGTCTTAGTATTTTTGAAAATGGGGTGATACCATTTTGAAACATTCATTTGGTGGTTGCTTGACAAAACATCCCTTTTTTGTCACTCGAAAAATACAAAAGTATATATGTAATGTTTTTATATTTTATTCAACAAAAATATATAACATTTGAGTTTAGTTAGATGGATCTTATTTTCTTTAAATTTTGATATATTATATGTATATTTCTAAATTAGAATGATTTAGTTAAAAAATTTCTAGGATTAATGAGGCAAAAAAAAGGAAAAATAGCTATGCCGACGGCTTTGCCGTTCGCGTAGTTGTGAAACCTAGGCCGATGACTAAGCATTAACACCGTCGCATCGTTGTTTCGGCCAATCCACTATACCGACGGTTCAGTCTATGCCAATGGCTGCCTGTCGGCTTATTCCATTCTACGCTGACGGTCAGCCTAGGCCGACGGACGATTTGCTCGGCTGCCAGCCTTGGAGCCTACGCGAACGGCCAGGACATAAGAGTTTGGCCGTGAGCGTTTTGATTTGTTTCCGTAGTGGACATACTAAGCTTATTCTAGCACTTGGCAACAATGCATCTCTCGCGCCTGCACGCTAGTATAAATGAGAAGAACAGACAAGCTTGCATTCAAAAACAGGAACCGAGATAAGAATCCATACACCGCGCCAAGCAGCAACATGGAAGCAAATGGAGCGGCCATGCATGTTGCTCGTGCACGAGATAAGAATCCATGGAAGCAAATGGGTACGTCATGCAGCTGGAGCAGGGCCGTGTCTGCACGAGCGAGTGCAGCCTGTGCACGCAAACAGCAGTCGCTCGAATTTATTACGCCAACCTGTGTCATGGGGTTGTACACAGGCTAGCTTTAAGTTGCCCTGACTCTACTCTGCGGTGGTCGTCCCGTCTGTTTCCAACTGTGGCGGCAGTCCACAGTTGTATTCGGTTCATATTACTTGATTTAGATTTATCTAAATACGTGTATCTAAACAGATTTGAGTCAACTAATATAAGCCGAAGAAAGTATTATTGTTATATTTTCTGTGCTCGGATCAAAGCAGTCTGGTTAGAATGTTATTCACACTTCCCTACAAAAAGCAAAATGAATGTCACTATGCGTGCGGCTGGTAAGTAAAATCTTTGTGGTAACAGAGGCATCTGCGGCGGCAGGAGCATGTGTGTAGAGGCATCTGTGGCGGGAGAAGCGGCTCAGTCATGCAATCCTCTTGGATCCGGCGAAGGCGGGAAACGATCAGGGAGACGCGGGAAGTTTTCTGGCCACGAAAAGCGAGGTGCGCGTGAAAAACGATGACGAGAAACGTCAGCGGCTTGGGAAGAAGCTACCGGCGCTGATAGTCGACGTTGTGTCGCCATTAACGTGTCAAGCGATGACAACGAAAGGAGAGACGGACAGAGATGGGTCGGGCCGCTGGGCGCAGCTGGCCGGACATGCCGAACCTCGATCCAAAAATGACTATGTCCCCACCCAAACAGACAGAAACGGACCATTTAGACGTCCGAATGAGTCGGCCCGGTGAAAATAGCCTAATGACCGCAAACTAAAGCTAGTAGATGCGGAGCGGTACTATATTTACTAGTCCTCGGCGCGCCCACCCTCCCCTGACTCCCTTGCTGAGTATTTTTTAAAAATGTGATGATAGCATTTTGAATTAGCCATTTGGCGGTTGCTTCACAAAACCGCTCATTTTTTGCACTCGGAAAATGAAAAATATCTTTTTGGTGCGAAGAAAAGGAAAACTTCCTCCTGAAATATTGTTCGCCGTCACATGATGCACATGTATGCACAATATGGACACATTATCACAAACTATGCCTTCATTCTAGCCATAACATTGGTCATTTGACCTGAAAGTCAAGAAACCTCGAACGAGATAGGTCATTTTATGAAGGTTTTTTTAAGACATAATCAATATACTAAGTTTGATATTTTTTATTCTAACTATGTCACTTAATATGACACCACGTGAAGTTTTCGCATTGTTTAGATCGTTTTTGAATTTCTAACGCCCGTTTTAAACTATGTATAATGTTTTATGTTTCACTTAAATTTTTATTTACAAATGTGTAATATTTGAGTGTAGATAGATAGATCTTATTTTTCTCCAAATTTTGATATATTATTTGTATTTTTCTAAATTAAAATGATTTAGTTATGATTTTTCAAAAATTAATGAGGTAAAAGGAAAAATAGCTATGGCTAAAATTAAATGGAAAAAAAATCTTGAGGGCCTACACCGACGGTCTAGCCGTTGGCACAGACCAAACAATATTTTCCAAACAGCCTGGCTACCTAACGTCGTTTTCGTCGCCGTATCTGAACTAGGGCTACGCCGAGGACCACCGTCGACATAACCCTCTCTATTATGCCGCCGACCGCGCTACGCCGAGGACTATCCTCGGCACCGTCATCTACGCCGACGGCCGGGCTGGGCAGCTGGCCGGGGGAGGCCGCTACGCCGACGGCCTCGACATTTGGTCGTCGGCGTCTTAGTTCTTTCCTATAGTGAATACATACTTTGTAATCGTCTAACCAATAAACCAATCAATCGTTTTTTGTTCGATAATAACATACCTTAATTAGCTAGGCCTTAGTGTTGTGACATGCATATATGGCCATCACCGTGAAGGTAATACTGCTGGGCTAATTACCCCATTCAAATGTTGGCCTGATCTTAGAAAAATGCATGTGGTAATGACCGCATACTAAAGCTAGCAGCGACACCCCCCCCCCCCCTCCCCTCCCCCCACCCTCCCCCGACTCCCTCGCTGAGTCTATATATAAACGAGAAGAGAGCAGACAAGCTTGCATTCAAAAACATACAACGCACCAAGCACAAGCAGCAACATGGAAGCAAGAAGCAGCTGGAGTGTGCAGCCTGTGCGCCCGCACAGTTTTGGGGCACCCAAATTTTGAAGGTATGTACTCTAATCATGCATGATTAATTTCCGGCAATGAGTGCACATGGCCCAATCCTAAAATTAAAGCCCAACAAGTAGTGGAACTGAACTATATCCAACATACGCACCATATTTTTTACCTCAAAACAGAAAAGAAAGAATATAGCATATTTTGATATGTGATATCTTATGTGACATTTACATGTCATCAATGATCAGATACCAAAAAAATTCTAGCTCCGCCCTACCTAATCCCCAAGAAAATTATCAATTATAAGTTGATGCTTTAATTGATTGTTGATGATGCATCCATTTTATTTTAGAGAGCAATACAAAATATGTTGTTCAAATTAACATTATGCAAAGGTATGATTGTTAATGCATCCAAATGCAACATTATGCAGCAATCCCGGTCATCAACATCGGCCTTCTGTCCGGGGAGGGAAAAGCTAATGGCGACAGCGAGGAGGCAGCGAAACTCGATCGGATCTAGAGTCCCGGGGAATTTTCATGGTAAGAAAATCGTACTATGGCTAGTCTAATAGACGTATTATGTGAAATTAATGATATTTCTAGGCATGCAGTGATATTCTGCATGAGTGTTTCATGCAACAGAGCGGCCTAGCAAACAAAAGCCTCCTTTCGTCAATGGCGAGGCTCTTGGGGTTCAACGATGATGATTTCTTCGTCAGGAAACTACGGCGACGGGTGCTATCTTCTCTAGACTAAGCAACTACACTTCATGTTCGAGGCCAGATCTTGTGCTTTGGGGTTAAGTTTCGTACAAATGCAACACTTGTCACCATTCTCATGGTCGAGAACAACGTCAGTGGACTGCATGTCTCAAAGATGATGGCTGGTACAAGGACCCCCACACATTTCTCATCTTGGTCCCTACTCAAGAGGAGATGGCGCCGACAGACATTATTGGCTGCCGTTATCTGCCGGCGCCGAGGGTCATTCAAAGAAAGGATGTCGTACCAGACATCATCTGTAAGAACATGTAGTCCACCGCCATTGTTGTTGACCATGAGAGAGCGGTGACAAGTGTTGCATATGTATGAAACTTGACCCCAAGCACAAGATCTGTCCTCAGACACAAAGGGTAGTGGCTTAGTCTAGCGAAGGTGGCAGCCCGACCCCAAAGTTTCCCACCCTCATGAGGGTCCCACAAAAGCAAGATGAAGCCACTTAGGCCCGGAGGAAAGTTGAGCCATATGCGTAGATCGGAGAGGACCATAAACCTAGATAAGAAATATACTTGGATCAGAAATATAATTTTTATATTTTGCTTGTATCTAATCTTTATTTTTTACCTCAAAACAGAAAAGGAATAATATAGCATATTTTGATATGTGATATCTTGTGTGACATTTACCTGTCATTAATGATCAGATACCTAAAATATTCTAGCTCCGTCCTACCTAATCACCAAGAAAATTATCAATTAAGTTGATTCTTTAATTGATTGTTGATGATGCATCCATTTTATTTTAGAGAGCAATACAAAATATGTTGTTCAAATTAACATTATACAACCGGGAGTTAAAATGCATCCAAATGCAACATCATGTAATTGCTCATTAGTTCTAATTTCCTAATGAGATAGGGCCCATTTTATAACTTTGCACATGCCCTAAATTATGCGGGCTCTAACCTGCCGCTGACGCACCTATCACAGCAATCCTGGTCGTCAACATCGGTCTTCTGTCCGGGAAGGGAAAAGCTAATGCCGACGGTGAGGAGGCAGCGAAACTCAGTCGGCTCTAGAGTCCTGGAAAATTTTCATGGTAAGAAATAACTAGCGAACAATCCTACGCCGGCATGCTCTCTCTCTCTCATGTACGTACTGCACTGCAGGTAACTAACCATGGCGTTGAGCCCTGTGTGATGGACGTCCTGTGCGGCGCATCAAGGAATTCTTTCAACAACCGATGGAATAGAAGAGGAAATACAGCTAAGCAGTGAGAAGTACGAGGACTACCACCAAGGGTACCGCAGCAAAGACCTAAAAAGTTGGAGCACAGATCAACATGCCATTGAATTTTTTTACCCCCGGGAGCTATACCCACCGCTTATTGGTTATATCATCTGATGATGATCCTACGGTTAGATCTGATACTCTCATTAATACTGTTTTTCTGACTAATGAACATTCTAACATATTAACCACCCTATTTGCGTACATTTCATGGTTAGACGTGGGTCTCATGTACCTATTTACTGACTAACGGACATGTTAATCTGTAGATGATGGTCTAATTAGTAGACGATGGTGTGAATCTCGATGACCGACCGCACGGCAATGAGAAGGGGTTATTGTCACTGGGTCACACATACACGCACTAAAGAGTCGCGGAGACTATCATACATTAGTATAATGGTATTATTATGTGATACTATTTTTATAATGCATAGTGTTATATAGTACAATCATAATTACATCATGTTTAATTGTTGGTGAAATCTCAATATAAATATGTGCACGTGGTCTACTTATCATTAAAATATCTATTTTTATGTTATATGATACCATATCGCAGTATTATACCACTATCATCTCATTTTTTTATTAATTGTTGTGTAAAATTAGATTTTTTGTGAACATGTTATTCATGATACTAGCTATGAAATTCGTTCATATAAAAAAAGCTATGAAATTCATACTATGTCTTGTCTAATAGACATATTGTGTGAAATTAATGATGTTTGCAGGCATGCATTGATATTCTGCATGAGTGTTTTGTGCAACGGAGCGGCCTAGCAAACAAAAGCCTCCTTCCGGCAATGTCAAGGCTTCTAGGGTGATTTATTCGTCAGGAAACTATGGCGACAGGTGCTATCTTCTCTAGACTAAGCAACTATACTTCATGTCTGAGGCCAGATCTTGTGCTTGGGGTTAAGTTTCATACAGACACAACATCTGTCACCATTCTCATGTTTGAGAACAATGTCAGTGGACATAAGTTCTCAAAGATGATGGTTGGTACAAGGACCCCACACATTGATCATCTTCGTCCCAACTCAAGAGGAGATAGCGTCGGCAGACAATATTGGTTGCCGTTGTCTGCCGGCGCCGGGGGTCATTTGGAGAAGGGACGTCGTACTAGACATCATCTTTGAGAACCTGTAGTCCACCGCCATTGTTGTTGACCATGACAACGGTGACAAGTGTTGCGTCTGTATGAGACTTGACCCCATCTGTCCTCAGACGCAGGATAGTGGCTTAGTCTAGCGAATGTGGCGGCCCTACCCCAACGTTTCCCACCCTCATGAGGGTCCCACAAAAGCAAGATGAACTCACTCAGGCCGGGAGGAAAGTTGAGCCATATGCGTAGATCGGAGAGGGCCATTCAGAGTGCCACCTGGTTGAAACCCTTTTTCAATCCTGGATATCATAAATTCACTGTCCGAAACTACTTGCCAATACCATGTTTGATAATATTGTTTGTGGAAGGTCGTATAGAAGGTAACTTCACTTGATATTACAAAATACGAATATACATATTTTCCAAAAAAAAAAACTTAAGGTAAGCTTGTCCGTACAAATTGTTCCAACAAAATTATTCCAAGGTAAGTTATATTTCCAAATACAAAGTGCACATGATAAAGAAAATGTCTCATGTCGTGTAAACTTAATGTTTTCTACTCTTGATGCACTAGTTACAATGAAATTTACACCCAAGAGTCAGCTAAACCGGATGTTTGCTCTCGACTCGCCATAGAATGACTCGATGATGCCCGGTATCTAACTGGTGAGGCATTGTTGTGAGTCTAGGGCACAAGGCCCCAACAATAGTATTTCCCCCATGTTATGTTCTTAGCCTAGTTCGTTCAATATATCCTATATAACAAAGTAGTTCATACTACTGATATATTTCTCTCAACATGCAGCCTATACATATCAGCTACATGCCTCTTCAGCAATTTCCATCCAATTTATTCTTATTTTCCGTTATTTTCTCAAAGCCATCCCTGTCCACTAGTGTCCCTTGTTTTCGTGGCAAATCCTATATGCCAACCAGGTCGGCTCCTTCTGCCCGCACACCCCTGCGCGTACTGTATGGGCTAGGCCAGTTCGGCTTCTTTCTCCTTTTTTTTTGTTTATTCTTTTTCTTTTCTTTATTCTTTTCTGTTTCTTTTTTAGATTCAAAAAAATATTCATATTTAAAAGGTTCAAACCAAAAAATGCTCATATTCGGAAAATATTCATATTTTTGTAAAATATTATATCTAGAAAATGTTAAGATTCGGAAAAGTGTTTAGACTTTAAAAATTATTCAAATGGATAAAAGTTGGGATTTAAAAAAAGTTGGGTTTCTGCTGGCGAGCCACTACCAGGTGATGAACCCTTGCAGCCTGTGTCAGAGCGGCGGACAGTAGGAATCGTTCGGCATATCTTCAAGGCAAGCCACACCCAAACTACTTGCTTGCTTGCCTACATGACTACATTTTCAGGTCTCTCTAATAGGCAAGGTCGGTCAAATTGCCAATTTTTACACAGTAGCATATCAACCAAATTGTTTAAGCAAAAAGTACATAAATGCTTCAGCGGTTGTTGTCCGGAAGAACAGTCAGGTGAGTTTTACAAAGACGAACATTAGTTTCTCCATTTTTTGAGTTGTCATTTTCTAAGACAAAACACTGGCAGCATCGAGTGGACACACAAAGACGAGAAGCCTCTCTTACGTGCGTCACTTTCCCCACCAGAAGCAGTGGCGAATGATTCACTTACCAGTCCACCAATTCCGACCCTGAATGTCCGATCGAGGACCTTCTTTTTCTGTATTGCCTCAACCACAGTGTTCCTGCTAGTTACAAGAAAAAAATGTCATGCTAAATTATGGTGGAATGCACTCAAAACATCTATTCATGCCATATGAATGTTTGTTTTGATTATGTAGATGTCCTCTTGTATAAGTGGTATGCTTTGAGTTGCCATATCTCGAGGGGGACTTTTTTTTTAGTTTGTAGCTAGCTGATCATTCTAGGGATTGCTTCATTTTATATGTGCATCCAGGAAATCAAATGATGAAATCAAATCCAGGAAATTCTTTTGTGGTTGGGTTACAGCTCTTTTGGTCTAAGATGTGTTTGTAGTATCTGATCCCGAATGACTATTAATATACTAAAATTGGAAACAATTTAAAAATTGCAGATTTTGATTTTTATTACAATATATAAGGTTATATATAAAAACCCTAAACCCTATATATATAGATAGATATATAGAACAAAGCTATTCTATAACCACCATTAAGAGTTATATAGAATAACTATTTTACAACCCCTGAACCGAGCCCGGAAAAAACCAACTAGTAGGAACCGGAGCCAACCGACGATCTCATGTAAAAAAACAAAAGAAGTCCACATAACCCCCCTAACTATCAACTTTGGGACACTAACTCCCCTCAAGTATGGATTGGGGCACTTAAACCCCCTAAGTATTAAATACCAGGCAAATGACCCCCTAAGTCTTCTTCAACCACGTTCCTCGAGGTACGTTAACCGTGCTCGGTCTTCAAAGGTATGAATACTGTATCCCCTCCCGTTACTGCATTACTAGTAGATAGAACCTGGCATTAGGGTTTTGATCATAGAATTTTTTTTGTTTTATGCCCTCAAACCCCAACACCTATATGATGGGTCGATATCTTGCCGATGGCATTTACCCTTCTTGGTCTACATTTGTGAATACCATCTCAAATCCGGTAACAAGGAAACATGTTTAATTTTTCAAGGCACAAGAGGCTTTCCTAAAGGAGACCAAGAGAGCTTTTGGTGTTTCGCAAGCAACATTTTCTATTGTTCGAGGCCCGACTCATTTTTAGGACAAGAAAATTGTCAATAGGATCATGAAAGCATGTGTGATCCTACACAACATGATTATTAAGGATGAGAGAGACTTGAACTTGGAGTTCTTCTATGACAACGTAGCCGTGTGAAACCAACAAGAAATCCCGACCGCATCCAAGCCTTTCTTGAGACTTACTAGCAGATCAAGGACGGTGCCACTGATATCCAGTTCCATGATGATCTCATTGAGCACCATTGGAAATTTCATGGGTAGTAGTTCCGACGTGTTCATTTGATTTCATATATTCATTCATGTGTGCTTGAACTACTATCTGCATACTGGACTATTCTTTATTTTTTAATTATTTGATTCGAACTATTGTTGTAATGGGGACTATTGTTGTATCGTGTGATGCTTGAGATGTTAATAATTTGGATTATTACTGTTATATGTGGTTTAATTTTATTATTATGTGAGATATATGTTGAATTGAAAATATTGAATTTATAGTCCTGCACGGGCTCGAGCAGAACAGATCCCGCGAAAACGAATTGAAGTTTCTCTTAGGAGAAAGAATAAAGGAAGAGCTAGAGATTACATTCACTACATAATATATCAGTTAAAAACACGATTCGAAAACGGTTTCAGACCTTGTTAAAGTTGTCGGATCTGAATACACCAGATAACAGAACATGTCGACAAGGAGAGACCTTCGTGTCCTCAGCAAGGAAAAAATAGCTCGCTATTTAATTTAGTGTGGTCTTTCTCCAGACGCTATAAAAGTTATAGCGTACTAATAGCTCGCTATTTTACAAAATAGTATTTTGTAAAAAATTTAAAATATAACAGGTATATCATGAATACCATTTCAACATCTAATGAATTGGCATTTGTATATGCATAATCAATTCTGACGCTATCCAAGTTGGATAAGAACCGGTAGGGCTGAAGCTAGGCGCAACGTCGGGTTATACTCTATCATGAGAACATATATTATACTCTATCATATTGCAACCAAAACATTGTTTCAGATATCGTTATATCTGCCACACATGATGGTTTCTGAAACAATTCTTTCAGCTCCTAGATAAACTTGATATTAAAACAATCAAGAATCATGGAGGCAAACATGATACTTAAGATACTAACACTGGAATTTTTACTCTCGATTTAATACCAACTATTAAATTTCACGGAGTAAATAGAGCTTGCTGAAAGTTTGCAATAGGACTTAAACTTTAGATTGACACTCAACACAATACGTTACCAGTTCGTAAAGTATATATCCAGAATTCTATAGTTCTATTGTCTCAATTACAACTAAGCATAAGGTGGAGAATGAATTCCAATAACTACAAGAAATTATGCAAATTCACTTTGATTTAATTTATGATAAATTGAGTTCTACTAATCCAAATTAGAAATGAACTCCCACTCAAAAACGACATCCCTCGTGTCTTTTTGGTGACTACATGAACCAAATCCACTACACCAAGTCCGATCATCACGTGAGTCGGTGTAGCTTCAAAGGCGAGCATCCATATGGTCATCATATCAAAACATATGACTCATGCTTAACCTTTCGGTTCGTGTTCCGAGGCCATGTCTGTACATGCCAGGCTCGCCAAGTAAGAACCTTAGTATTCGCGTGTGTAACTGTCTTACACCGAGATATGCTCATGGATTCAAGTACACCCGATCATCACGTGATGTCTTGAAGCGGCGAAACATTGTCGGTGCATACTTAAGGAAGAACACATTTTATCTTGATATCTAAAGGGGATCACCTTATTATGCTAACAAAGCGCTAAACAAGCAATATAAGATGCTATCAAACATCATATGTTTATTAGTGAAATAATATGGTTCTCGCATGATCTCTATCATGTGCACCGTGATATGATCACTATCATACCTTTATGTGTAAATCCAAGGTCTATGGAGTTACGTTATGTATGTTAGAGTATCATCTCATACTTCTAATTACAACATCACCATATCATAACACTAGCCCAGAACAATCTAAACTAGACGCCTCTAATTTATCCATTGCAAATTTTACGTGGCTTAGGGCTTTCGAAGATAGAACCGTTCTTACCTACGAACATGAACCACAACGAGGATAACCAAATTGTTGACAACTCGTTGCAAATTAGATATTGACTATAGTAGGAGAGACAGACACCCGCTAGCCACTTATGCAAAACTAGTTGCATGTCAAGCGTGGAACAGGTCTCATGTGCGAGGACATGTAAAGTTTGTCCGGGCCACTATGCCACCAATATCCAAAGTACAACTAAGAAGCAATAAAATGATCATCATCGCCCACATACTCATATGTGTACTACCCGTGCAAAGTATCTACGCATAGATCCGGCTCTGATACCACTGTAGGGTTCGCAGCATAGAAAACAAAAAATTTCCTACGATGGGAACAACTATGTACCAAGATCTATCTACTAGATACAAACAACGGGCGGATGTATATCCGTATAGAACATACCCTTGAAGACCGACAAAGCTTAACGAGTCCAAACTCGTGGTTGATGTAGACGATCTCTTGCCGATCTCAAGATCGAGAGGAAGTCCTAGCGCCGCAAAACAGCAGCGCATCCGTGCTCGCACACACGTTCGAGGCACCGAGAAACCTCCGCCTCCTCGCTCCAGCGATGCAGCGGAAGCACAACTCTTTCTTGTCGAATAGACACCAGGAACATGTATCTCGCTAGTCCGAGACCACGGGGGATAAATTCTAGAGGGAGAGAGAGATCCTTCACGAGGAGGTGTGTTGTGAGAGGAGGAGAGGGCGGCCTTTTACAGGGGAGAGGGGGGGCACCCAAGGGGCATGTCGCCCAGCCATGGGCCTGCCCCCACCTCTTCCACATTCATGTGGGTGGAGCTCCCACTCAAAATGAAAAGCCTCCACTCCCATTAAAAAGCCTTCACTCAAAAATCCACTCACATGCATTAAATTTCCACCAAATTTAATGCAAGCTCTCATTTAAATAAAACTCTTTTATTTATTTATTCAGAATTTTGTTAATTACTTTAATTAACAAACATTCACATAAAACCCTTCCTAGTATTCCATTTCACATGCAGAACCAGTTTCAGCAATTTCAAAAGCAGTTTAGGATTGTCTAGTGAAATAAATTCCTCGCTTTCCTTTTCTTTTCGGCATGAAACTTTTGCTCCAATTGGATGTCGGTGTCTCTTAAGTGTGTCACCCTACGGTTCGCGAATAATGTGGACATGATCGAGACCCTCTCGATCAATAATCGAGCGGGATCTGGAGACCCATACTAACTCCCACACATTCAACGATGACTTTCTTGTGATCGTCGGAACCTTTTACGCTAGTATCTTAATCCTTTTGTTTCGCGATATATTACATGTCCAAGATTCGATCATCGGTATCTCCATACCTAGTTTCATCTAAATTCTTGACATGCACTCTTTTCTCGTTCCGTGATATAACATTCTAGTGATCAAATCACTTGCTTGCAAGCTAATCAATGTGATATCACCGAGAGGGCCGGAAGCATATCTATCCGTCATCGGGATGAACAAATTCCACTCTCGATCCATGGGCCTCAACATAACACTTTAGTAGTTCTGAATCCATCTTTATAATCACCTGTTACGGTGTGACGTTTGATGTTATCAAGAAACTCTTAGGTGTTAGTGATTGACATGATCTCATGGTCTAAGGATTAGGATCACTTAAGTTGTTATAGCAATATAAACTCAATGACTTTGATCGTAATGCTATACTTCGGATGAATGTTCATCACACCATTACACTAATGTTGTGACCCCGTTATTAACAACATCCAATGTCCATGATCAGGAAACCTTGATCATCTTGTTAATCAACGAGCTAGTTTATGAGAGAGGCATAACTAGGAACTTTCTGTTTGTTTATTAAACACACATGTATTAACGTTTCCGTATTAATACAATTATAGCATGCAAAATAAACATTTATCATAAATAGGAATACGATAATAACCACTTTATTATTGCCTCTCGGGTATATTCCCTTCAAATCCGAGCTTATATAGCAAATGGAGATCTGAAGATTAGCAAAGTACATACAGATCTGAATGTCGCAGATCCATTGACTAAACCTCTTCCACGTGCAAAACATGATCAACACCTTAGTGCCATGGGTGTGAGATTGTTTCCAAATGTAAACTAGATTATTGACTCTAGTGCAAGTGGGAGACTGTTGGAATTATGCCCTAGAGGCAATAATAAAGATGTTATTATTATAATTCTTGTCCATGATAAAGTTTATATTCCATGATAGAATTGTATAAAGCAGAAACTTTAATACTTGTGTGGTTTGTAAACAACACCGTGTCCCTATTATGCCTCTATGGACTAGCTCATTGATTAATGATGGTTAAGGTTTCCTAACCATAGACATGAGTTGTCGATTAATAATGAGATCATATCATTGGGAGAATGATATGATGGACATACCCAAACTAAGCGAAGAAGTTAGATCGTGTCATCGTGTTCATCTTTAAAGCTTTTCTTATGACAACCATTGTATTCCTTACACCATGAGGTAATACAACTCCCTGGTATCAGAAGAAAGCTTTGAGGTCATCAACCGTCATCCTATGAGAGGGTGAGCATAAAGGTGTCTCTCAGGTGATCGGAAAGTACCTTTTGGGTTGTATGTATCGAGATGGGATTTGTCCCTCCCAAGTCGGAGAGATATACTTCGGGCCCACTTTAACGATATCAACACCGCTTGCAAGCATGTGGTTAAGGAGTTAATCACAAAGTGATATTAGATTATGGAGCAGTAAAGTACTTGCTGTGAGCGAGATTGAACTAGGTATGTGATGCAAGCAATCAAATCTTGGGCAAGTAAAATATCGTGAGACGAAGGAATATATATATGGGATTGATTGAATCCGGCATCGTGGTTCATCGATATGATCATATATGAATGTGGGAGTCAATATGGGTTTCGGACCCATTGTTGATTATTGATAGAAGATCATGTATGCATATTCTCGAACCGAAGGGTCACACATAACGTGTCTCGGCTAGGATAGATTGGATAATTGGTTTATGAGTTTTTGTTCGGAGTCTCAGATGGGATCCGGGACATCACGAGAGGTTCCGGAATGGTCCGGAGAATAAGATTCATATAAGGCAATGCAGTTTTTGGAGTTCGAAATTGTTACGGGTTAATCGGTATTATACCGGAAGCTTCTAGAACCTTCCAGAGGGGGACCAACGTGGCCCCACCTGCCGGGAGGGGGCATGGGCCTATGAGGGACTGCCCTGGCCGCATTGGGCCAGGGGCACAAGGCCCCATAGGGCCTAGCCGGCCAGATCTAGGGCTAACCCTAGGAAACCTTCTAGAAGGGGGGACTTGCCCCCCACTCCTCCCTTCTTGGCCGCCGGCCTATGGCTTGGGGGAGGGGCTAGGGATGGCGCCCACCCCTCTATTTATAGAGGGCTGGGGCGCACCCTCCCCCCACACCTCCTCCACAACCCTAGCCGCCCTGCTACCCTCCTCTCTCTCTCTCCCTCCCGACTGCACGTAGGCGAAGCCCTGCTGCAGAAACTCTCCACCACTTGCACTGCGCCGTCGCGTTGTAGATCAAATCCGTCTCTCCACCATACTTTCTGGACCGAGGAAGGAGGAGACGTCGAGGTGCCGCACGTGTGCATCTCTCGGAGGCATCGCCACTTGCGGTGTTAGATCGGATCGGATCGCGAGGAGGAGAAGCGTCTGGCTACATCACCCGCGTTAAACGAGCGTTCCGCCGTCTGAATCTTCAAGAGTATGAAGATATCATCTAATCCCCTCGTTGTTTGCATCTCCTATATTAGATCTTGGTTTTCCGTTTGCATCCGTAGAAATTTTTGATTTACTATGATGAAACCCTTCAAATCGACCTTCACAGTTTACTAGAACTTTCATGGAGTTCCTTTCCCTCTGCGTTCGTAGCTCCTTCCGGAGCAGGGGTAACAAGTTACAGTTCTTACACTCTGCAGAGGTGCGTTTACTTTACTCATGAGAGATCAACTCCTTGTTGCACAACCGGGCGTACTTTCCCGTCCACAATTCCATGATGTGGGGCCTAGTAGTTGGTCCAAGCCAACCACTGCCCCTTCGCGACCCCGCATGCCTCCTTGGTGTACACCATGCCCACATAATGAATTACGGCAATGGTTTGTACAAACCGTTAGATGCCATAACTATTGTGGGACGTTGAGGGTTCCACCCATATCTTGCATATCCTCTGAATTACCAATTAATATACGCTACGAGGATACTTGACCACGACACTGACATCCGGCTTCATGCGAGAGGAAGAAGATACGGTGACTTCTGTCCCATTCCAAATCTCATGGCTAACGCATAATATACGGCGCTAGAATCACTGATGTCAGGGGTTATTAAGTTCCTACTTGATCATTATTGTTGCAATTAGAACTCTAAGTTCTATTGCTCCATCATATCACCACTTAGGATGATATCTATAATTTCTTTATTTGGGAAAATAATATTTTCTTTCTTTTATAGCATATATGATAACACACAATTTGCAAATACTTTGATAAAGACTCTTCAAAGTATATGAGCAAGTGATGAACTTGCCTTGTGATGGCAAGGTAGTGAAGTCTGATGCTTGCACTGGACCTTGAGCTTCTAGTTCTACAAAAACATCATTATTGGCCGGTAAGGCCAATATTTAAAAGCAGAATGATTATGCAAATAATGTAATGCATTATTTGAATTTGTATACATTTATCCCAAAAGTTTTTTTGAGTAATAAAGGCTTATAAATATTATTTTTAATATTTAATAACATATATTGCATTATTCTATTTTATTTCCCTTTATTTGATTTTTATTGATACCTTAATTTTATTATTAACTATTTATTTAGTATTTTCAAAAATACTATAATATTAATAGATAATGAAGGTGATTTTATTTATTTTATCACCTTTCAATAATTTTGTAAAATTCCATATGGAATATTTAAATTACAAAATTCTTATAAAAATTGAATATCTAAAATTTGATATCTTATTTTATTTGTATAGAATGGATTATTGTGAATCCAAAAATATTTTATTTATAATTTTTGGACTGTTATTTTATTTTCTATAATTTTAGTAAGTTTAGTGGTATTTTGGTCTTGTCTTTTTTAAAGCAGACTGAGATTATTTCTGGGCTAGTTATTCTTATTGGGCCCTGTTGGCCCACTAGTAGTAGATAAAAGAGCCACCCCGAAGGGTCTGGCCCATCTCGGCCCATTCCTCTCTCTCTCTCTCTCTCTCTCTCTCTCTCTCTCTCTCTCTCGCGAGTTCATCATCTCCTCCTCTGACCCGACCATGTGGCTGGCGATGCCGCCACCGGCGATTCCCGCTGCCATCGGTCGTTCTGGTCACCGCCGTGGTGTGGTAGGGGGTTGTCAACGACGCCTGTTCGTTATATCCAATTGGATTTGAGCCTAGGGCTCACCTGCTATAGATCGATGTCGTACCGAAACTCTAGGGTTTGGGGATTTGCATGGATTCAAGTGCAGCTGTGGTCTTCATGCGTTGTGGTGATGCTCTGCATCTCCAGGCGTGATCTGGGTCGTTGCCGTGGCGCCGTGCGGGTTGCAGCGCCCCCTCTGGGGTGCTCCCCGTGCCGCCATCGCCGTCGGCCCCTCTGCTTCCTCTTCTATCCTTCAGCGAGGGCCTTTGGTGAGTTTGATTCCCCTCTCCTGGTGCTCTCTATGCTTGCTGATTTGATGCTAGATGTTAGCAGTGTCCTCTCTGGCTATAGTCTGATTTAGATTAGGATGATTATCCCTTTTAGGGTTCCTGTGACGTGCTTATTCATGTACTGGAGGAATTGGTTCAGGTTTAGATGGTCTATACCCATACTGAATGCTTATTGGCACAGGCTTGTTGGTTGATCGATGTATGGTGTTTACGGTGGCTTACTTGATGATTTGATGCTTGGATTGCATCTGATTAAGATGATGTGGTTGTATGGGAACCATGCTTGGTAAAGATAATGATCTTATAGCTTTCCACTTTTTATTTTATTCATTGTCATGATTATGATAAGATATATCCGATGTCCTAGTGCTGTAAGCTTGGAAATTAGTATGTGTATTGAGATCCTCATGATCTCAAACAGTGAAGTTTATTATAGAAATATTCTAGTTATGATTCCTATTTTTTAACGGAAAATGATTAGTTAGTTGATTTTACGAATCCGGGATGATTCTTTGTTCCTAATTCATATTGAATTGTTCTTGTGACACCATCATGTATGGCACACAGATTTAATTCTAAATCATGGATTTGGTTAGTTTATGCTTGAGACAATCTTGGCTTTGAAAACTAGAGATGCTCATATCTGAATTCCCTATGACCAATGATGTTGGTCTGAGGCTTAGGGATTCAAATCTTATCTAGTTGTTTCATCTAGATAGTCCTGCTAGTGGTACCAGCTATTCTTTATTGAATCATAGCTTGGAAAAATGATAGTGAGCTTGATCAATCTATGGATTCCAAAGATTTGTTTCTAAGGTGCTACTCTTCTTTTAGAGATGTGCCTAGAAATAGATCATAGGTATATGTATGATTGAATTGTAGAATATGATTTGACAACCAGAGCAAGGATGTTGCTCTGAGATCTGGTTGGATTCTGGTGCTTTGTTGTTTTCCTTTAGATTTTCAGAAATCCCTATGATGTATTCACCCCACTTGGGTGTCTTCTAAGGTTTTTTTTTGTAAAACAACACATGCCTATCTCTAAATAAGATGATTAGATCATGTGAAGGTTTTATGAAACTCACCACAAAAGCTGATATTTGTGGAGTAAGTTGGTGATGATATTGATCTGGTTTTGCTGGACTCTTGTGCTTGATCTGGAGCTATCCTGCTCCTCCTAGCTCTTGGGCTTGGCCTTGTTGTCGACCTTGTTCATCCCCCTCCTTATGTCACCATCCTGGTGATGTTTGGGTTAATCTGGTGGTTGGTTTGGCTGCTGTTCTTGGTTACTTGTTGTTGACCCAGGCTGTGTTGTGGTGTGGTGTGGTGTGGTGTGGTGTGGTGTGGTGTTGCACTAGGGTGCTTCCCCACGGCTGTGCTCTGGTTTTGTTTGATCTGGCTATGCTTGTGGGTTAATGACACACACCTGCATTGTGTGTGTGCAGCTTGTGTGCCTGCTATCCACATATGGATAGTTTTAGAATATTTGATCTTACTGTTACCAATCTTCTTTTACCTTGGCTGGTGAATTCATCCCTTTTGGCTGCCCTTTGCATTCTGGCTGTGAATTTATGAAAGATGAAATTTTTCATATTTGTGAAACTTGCCCTCTTTAACATTTCTCAATGATGAGATTGTCAAGTGCACCTCAACGACATATCCGAGAAATACATATTAACACTAATCTTGTTTTATTTCTGTTTAATCCTTGTTTTGCAGGTTCAAAGATAAAGATGAAGATTTAGTTTAGGTTTTAGATATACGATAGTTAGTAGATGTCATTTTCTTAATCCTTTGTAATTTTTTTATAGTTCATGTAATCTTTATTTTATACGATTGTAATAAAGATTATTTTATTATTAGTAAAGAAGATTCTTATTCTTTATTCTATTATATCTTGTTAATGTCTTTATAATATGAAAATGAATTTCATAATTTCTATTGTTTGAGATTTAAGTTATACTACCTATAACTTAATTAATTTAAGATTCAAATCTTATATCTAAATCATTTAAATTATTAATCAAGCACTTAAGTTTTTCAATTCAAACCCATTTCAAAACACACATAATTATTTTAAGATCACATCAAAGTTTATAACAATCCTACTTTAAGTCTAAACCTAATCTTAAAGTAAGAAACATTGATCACTTAAGCTTTTATTTGGCGAAAATTTTACAAACTTTTTCACAAATAGATGCATGCAACAATACATAATCCTAAATCTACCCTTCGTTAGGTTCCTATTTGCTGGGATGTTATAGGGGTGGAGTGGGGGGCAAGTCATCCCCCCTCTTCTGGAAGGTTCCCTTAGGGTTTCCCCTAAGGGCTGGCCAGCTGGGCCTTAGGGGCCTTGTGCCCCTGGCCCAAACTAGCGAGGGCACTTCCTCTTAGGCCCACGCAGGCCTCCGACAAGTGGGCCCACGTTGGTCCCACTCCAGAACCTTCTAGAACCTTCCGGTACAATACCAATAAACTCTGAAATGATTCTGAAATCCAAAAACTGCTTTCCTTTATATGAATCTTATTCTCCGGACCATTCCGGAACCTCTCGTGATGTCCTGGGTCTCATCCGAGACTCCAAAAAAAAATTATAAACCAATTATCCATTATATCCTAGCGTCGATGCACGTTAAGTGTGTGACCCTACGGGTTCGAGAATATGCAGACATGATCTTCTATCAATAATCAACAGCGGGATCTAGAAACCCATATTGACTCCCACATATTCATCGATGATCATATCGGATGAACCACGATGCCAGGATTCAATTAATCCCATATATGTATTCCCTTCGTCATGCGATATTTTACTTGCCCGAGATTCGATCGTTGGTATCGGCATACCTAGTTCAATCTCGTTCATAGCAAGTAATTTACTCGTTCCGTAATCCGATATCACTTTGTGATTAACTCTTTAACCACGTGCTTGCAAGAGGTGTTTATATCCATTACCGAGTGGCCCGACGTATATCACTCCGACTCGGGAGGGACAAATTCCATCTCGATACATACAACCCAACAAGTACTTTCCGATCACCTGAGAGACACCTTTATGATCACCCTCACATAGGATGACGTTTGATGACCTCAAAGCTTTCTTCCGATACCAGGGAGTTGTATTATCTCATGGTCTAAGGAATATAATACTTGACATAGGAAAAAAACTTCTCAAAGATGAACAGAATGACACGATCTAATTGCTCTTCTTAATTTGGGTCTGTCCATCATATCATTCTCCTAATGACGTGATCCCATTATTAATCGACAACTCATGTCTATGGTTAGGAAACCTTAACCATCATTAATCAATGAGCTAGTCCATAGAGGCGTACTAAGGAAACGGTGTTGTTCATAAACCACACAAGTATCAAAGTTTCCGCTTAATACAATTCTAGCATGGAATATAAAATTTATCATGAACAAGAATTATAATAATAACATCTTTATTATTGCCTCTAGGGCATAATTCCAACAGCTTGGTACTTGACGGTTCGGTGCTAGGAGTGTGGTGGTACTCCTCTAGATGGAGCACCGATTGTGGGCCTCCTTCATTTAGTGGATCCGCCTATGTCTCCATTTTTTTGTTCCTTTGGGCCTGTGTTTGCTGCTGCCCCAGCATTTTCTTTTGTGTATTGTGCTATCTAGCCCAGCAACGGTATTACCTGGCTATAAAGCAGGGCGAAATCCTATTTCGAGAGAGTGTCATAAAAGAGTCTATGACACTAAGTCTAGCACCATATGCTAGACCTCGCGAGCTCCATAGGCTTCTGTGGATAGCACCCCACTTCCAACACCTCCTATTACTGTGACAAGATTTATTGATGTCGTGACGTCTACTCGACGGAGTGGGAGGTAATGACGTGGTAGAGGATGGTGCTTCTGCGACTGATGAGGACTCTTTGAAGAAGGCAATCCGTTGTAAGGTGATGCATAATCTTGACTCTACAAGTTTATCTCCTTGTAATTCTAAGTCTTTTCTTCCCTTTTCATCTCCGCTCATGTGCGTCCTAGCGACTCCTAGCAGAAAAGCGCCGCCACCAGCCCACCGCCCATTATTCGCCCCCTTCCACACCTTCCTTCCCCTACCTCAAGGGTTGCCTCGCGTCTTGGTGACTCGAGGCCCTCTCGCACCCTAGCGAGCCTCCGCTGATCTACTCTCCACGGCCGTTGTCGCCGTCTTAAATCGGCGTGGCAGCCACCTGTTGGAATTATACCCTAGAGGCAATAATAAAGATGTTATTATTATAATTCTTGTTCATGATAAAGTTTATATTCCATGCTAGAATTGTATTAAGCGGAAACTTTGATACTTGTGTGGTTTATGAACAACATCGTCTCCTAGTACGCCTCTATGGACTAGCTCATTGATTAATGATGGTTAAGGTTTCCTAACCATAGACATGAGTTGTCGGTTAATAATGAGATCGTGTCATTAGGAGAATGATATGATGGACAGACCCAAATTAAGCAGAGCAATTAGATCGTGTCATCGTGTTCATCTTTGCGAAGCTTTTTCCTATGTAAAGTATTTTATTCCTTAGACCATGAGATAATACAACTCCATGGTATCGGAAGAAAGCTTTAAGGTCATCAATCGTCATCCTATGTGAGGGTGATCATAAAGGTGTCTCTCAGGTGATCGGAAAGTACTTGTTGGGTTGTATGTATCGAGATGGAATTTGTCCCTCCCGAGTCGGAGAGATATACCTCGGGTCACTCGGTAATGGATATCAACACCTCTTGCAAGCACGTCGTTAAGGAGTTAATCACAAAGTGATATTGGATTACGAAGCGAGTAAAGTACTTGTTGTGAACGAGATTGAACTAGGTATGCCGATACCAACGATCGAATCTAGGGCAAGTAAAATATCGCGTGACGAAGGGAATACATATAAAGGATTAATTGAATCCTGGCATCGTGGTTCATCCGATATGATAATCGATGAATATGTGGGAGTCAATATGGGTTTCGATCCGCTATTGATTATTGATAGAAAATCATGTCGCATATTCTCGAACCCGTAGGGTCACACATTAACGTGCATCGACGCTAGGATAGAATGGATAATTGGTTTATGTATTTTTGTTGGTCTCGAATGAGACCGAGGACATCACGAGAGGTTCGGAATGGTCGGAGAGTAAGATTCATATAAAGGAAAGCGTTTTGGATTTTGGAATCGTTTGAGTTTATCGGTATTGTAGGAAGGTTCTAGAAGGTTCGGAGTGGGACCAACGTGGGACCACTTGTCGGAGGCCTGCACGGGCGAGGGAAGTGCCTGGTCACTTTGGGCCGGGGCACAAGGCGCCTAAGGCCGGTAGGCTAGCCATAGGGAAACCCTAGGGACCTTCTAGAAGGGGAAGACTTGCCCCTCCACCCTGGGCGCCCTAGGGCTTGGAGGAGGGGTCAAGGGGCGGCCAGTCCCTATATAAGGAGGCGCGCAGCCTCCCCCTCCTCCGCCCTAGGCTGCCGTCAAGCTGACTGCCTCACCTCTCTCTCCCATTGTGGCGTAGGCGAAGCCCTACCGCAGAAACTCTCCACCATAAGCACCACGCCGTCGTGCTACAGATCCAATCTATCTCTCCACCATACTTGCTGGACCAAGGAAGGAGGCGTGTTTGCTGCACCGTGTGCATCTCTCGGGCGCCGCCACTTGCGTGGGATCGGATCGGATCGCGGGAGGAGGCAGCGATCGACTACATCAACCACGTTACATTGAGCGTTTACATCTTGATTTCTTCAAGGGTATGAAGATCTCATCAATCTCTCTCGTTGATTACATCTCCTAGATTAGATCTTGGCTTTCTTGTTCGCATCCGTAGAAAAATTTTGATTTACTATGCTACGAAACCCTTCACACACATCCATGGTGGTGCGTTGACCAGCGGTGGGGGCTCCTCCTCGCTACGCAATTTGGCCAGATCGGGTGGAAGATCGCCCATGTTCGTCCTTCGCTTCCTCGATGTTGGCCTGGCCGATGAGGTTTAGAGCGGAAAATCCAAAAGGGTGCCGGCGGGTGGCGTGCATGCTACTAGCTCGGCATGAATAAAGGTGGCGGTCCTAGGTTTCCAACTCCTGCCAAGATGATCTACCGGATGCTTGTACCCGTCGATCTGGTTGGTGTGTCGTGTTCCGAAAGGCTCTACCGGCGAACTCCACTGGGAGATTCATGCTTGGAGATTGCTGGGTTGGGTAGGATTCGTTCGTGCACACACATGTTTTTCTCTAGCCGTTTTGGTTCCAGAGGGAGAGATGCAAAACTCTGCAGGCTATTACCATCATGGGGCACGTTTTTTCATTCCATGGTGAAGTCAGATGTCATGGAAACTTAGATTTGAGTACTAGCAATGGTGAAACTGAGATTCGATAAACCACATTCTTAATTATTACACAACATTGGATCCTATTATGGGAGTGGGATCACAAAGTATACATCGTCTCATCATGCCATACAACTTGCTCCAGATCCTGTTAGATCATTGGCAAAACATGCATGTGACCTTGTTGGGAGAGTGAATATAGTGGACACGGCAACATGTGATCCTGCAACAAGTCAGTCTCTGAATTGTCCATAAAGTTTAGCGGGTCCAGTGCGGCAGGTAGGTTAATCACCTCATGCATGGTGTCGTACGAGGATGGCCTGATCAGATCTGGACGGCGCGTCTTTTTCGAGAACGGGTCCACGTGGTCCAGGTGGTAAATGTTAGGGTTACAAAGTAGTATTACTACTATGGTACCCCATAAAGTTTTGATAACATAATCAAACATCTACAAAAGTGGTAGCATGAAAACAAACTGTATAATAAGATAGTGACGAAATATTATTAGAGGGGTGGTATTGCCCCTCGGGGCACAAACATATTAGGATTACAAAGTATATATTACGGTACCCTATAAAGTTTTGATAACATAGTCAAACATCTACAAAAGTGGTGGCATGAAAACAAAATGTACAATAAAATAGCGACGGACTAACAATTTGAGTTGAATGACACATGGCGCTTATCTATATTGAACTCATCAATAATTGCATATGTCAAAGAGCCTCGTTACAATACTTTTTCTTATGGATATCAGTATGTCTTAGGAAAAAACTGCACGTTCCGTCGCCGTTGAGACCTGTAAATTAAGAAACAAACCGAATAAGTCTGCAAAAAGAACCAATCTGTACTTGATGTAATGAACAATGGAGCGCAAGTCGGGAGAAAACTAAATCTAGTTGTATTTTGAGAGTTGTCGAAGATGTGCAGATGGCCTAATTAACTTTCACTCTTACGGGTGCGACCAAATCGAACAAGAGAGAAGGGTTGGCTGACTGGTAGAAATTGGCATTACCGGTCTCGTTGTTTCAACTATGCTGAAAAATTGGTACTTTAGTTCATTTAGAATCGGAGGGAGTACTATAATGGAAAATCAAAATCGATAAACCATATTCTTATTAAACAACATCGGGTCCTATTATGGGAGTGGGATTCACAAAGTATACATCGTCTCATCATGCCACACAACTGTTGCTTCCAGATCCTGTTAGTTTATTGGCAAAACATGCATGTGACCTTGTTGCAAGAGTTAATGTAGTAGTGGACACGGCAACATGTGATCAAGTCAGCCTCTGAATTGTTGTCCATAAACTTGAGCGGTCCAGTGCTGCAGGTAGGTTAATGACCTCATACATGGTGTCGTACGAGGATGGCCTGATCTGACCCAGACGACGCGGCTTTTTCGAGAACGGGTCCATGTGGCCTAGTAGGAGGTAATTTCTTTAGAAAATAAGACCATGTGCCAAACGTTGTCTGCAATCTATCTTAGAGGCGGGCGCTCCGCCTGACCGGACTTAAATATACCGATTTTACTAGCGATTTAGGCTGGTCCTAGTGGAAGTACTAGTACATGCATATGATATTAATGTATGATACTATGTCTCTAGTGCATTGTATCATGTAGTAGTATCATAGTAGTGGTATATTTATTGATTTGTAAAATCTCTATGTAAAATATGTGTACAAGATTTATTTGTCATTATGATTTCTAGTTTCGTCTGTAATCTGATCTACCTACTCCTTCCGTCACGGTTTGGAGGACGTCTTACAAAAGCCATGCATTTGCAAAACTCCTCTCCTCCTAGGCGCGTTAGACTTAGGATGGTCACAGTATTAACCGGAAACATTAATAATTAACTGATTTGTAAACTAAAATAGAGTCCCTAGTAAAGCCTATTTATAATACTAGCTTGTTGGTTAATAGATGATTGTGGTTTCCTGATCATGAATATTGAGATGTTGTTAACAACAAGATCATATCATTAGGAGAATGGTATGACGGACATACTCCGATAGATAAGCGTAGCATAAAGATCAAGTCGTTTTAATAGTTCAATTGCTATAAAGATGGTATTGAGTGTTCGGAAAGTATGGGTTGAAGCACATGGATCAAGAGTGGGATTTGTCCATCCATATAACGGATAGATATACTCTGGGACCTCTTGGTGGAATGTCATCCAATTAGCTTGCAATCATGTGACTGGCTCATAAGGGATCACATACCACTGGAACGAGAAAAGAGTACTTATCGATGTGAGGTTGAACTAGGTATCTTTGAGATCTGACAATCAAAACCTCAGATAAATAAACTATCGTGAGACAAAGGGAAATTGGTATCGTATATAAGTGGTTCATTCGATCGCAAAGTAATCGTAGAAATATGTGGGAGCCATATGAATTTCCAGATCCCTCTATTGGTTATTGATCGGAGAAGTGTCTCGGTCATGTCCGCATAATTCACGAACCGTAGGGAGACACACTTAAGGATTCGATGTTGTTTAGTAGATATGGAATGTTAATAGGGATACCGAATGTTGTTGGAGTCTCGGATGGGATCCGGGATATCACGAGGAGATCCGGAATGGTCAGAGAATAAGATTCGTAAAGGAAAGTCCTATTTCGGAGTTCGGAAAAGTTTAGATGATTTCATCGGAGAGGTTCTAGAAGGGTCTAGAAGGTTAACGGTCCGAAAGGAGAATGGTCCATGAATATGTCATGGGTAAGTGGAATGATTGGATCATGTCCAAGGTCACTTGGTGTTGGCATATGCAAGAGAGAAATAAAGCTCTAAATTGAAAGTCAAGCGGAAAGTTTGAAAAGTCAAGCTGAACAATGGTTTCCTAGTGGGAGAAGAAACAAGTCCTTCTCTCAATCCAACTTGGGTTTGGGTTTGGATTCAAACCCACCCCTCCCAAGGCTGCCCCTCCCTCTCATAAATAGAAGGGGAGGGCTACCCCAAACAACACAAGTTCCAAGCCCTCTCCACGAGCCGCCGCCACCTCCCGCCGCTAGCGCCGCTGCTCGCCACGCCGCCGCGCCGTCGCTGCCGCCCTAGCCGCCGCCGACACCTCCTCCTCCCGGATCTCTAAACCCTAGTTTTTGGGAAACCCTAATCCACCATAACTCGCATCGACTTAGGCGAAGCCTGCGGGATCTTCCTCTACTTGACACCACGCCATCATCTTTAGGAATCACGAGGAGAACTACAACCTCCGCTTTCTTTGGAACAAGGGACATGAAGGTCTTCATCAGTCCGAACGTGTGACCGACTGATTTGAAGCAGCCTTGAACGCGGAAGGATCGTCTACGCGATCTTGAGATCGGCAAGTGTCGACTACATCACCCAGGAGAATCTGCTCGTTAACCGCTTTGGAATCTTCGAGGGTGAGTTCTTCTATCGACTCGTTGCTACAATCTAGTAGATAGATCTTGGCTTGTTTGTGTGTATGCGGTAGAATTTTTTTGTTTTCCATGCT
This sequence comes from Avena longiglumis, assembly GCA_030063025.1. Classification (NCBI taxonomy): domain Eukaryota; kingdom Viridiplantae; phylum Streptophyta; class Magnoliopsida; order Poales; family Poaceae; genus Avena; species Avena longiglumis. The sequence goes on along the minus strand of CP125977.1, from coordinate 12,563,018 downwards.
ACGAACCCCTACAGTGGTATCAGAGCCAGGTCTATATGTAGATCTGTTGCACGAGTAGAACACAATGGTCATTGTGGGCGGTGATGCTTTTATTATCAATTGCTTTCTGTGTACTTTGCATCTTGCGGTATGATGGGATGCAGCGGCCCGGGCTAACCTTATATGGCATCGTTCATGAGACTTGCTCCACGCTCAACATGCAACTTGTATTGCATAAGTGGCTTTGCGGGTACCTGTCTCTCCCATCATAGTATAGATCCAATTTACAACGGGCACTTGATAGTTCAAGCATCAACGTTGTGGTTCTTGTTTGTAAGTTAGAACGACACTTATTGAAAGCCCCAAACCACGGAAAATATGCAAAGAAAATTAGAGGCGTCTAACTTTGTTTTGCAGGGGTGTGCTGTGATGTGATGTGGCCATGATTTTGATTATATATGATGTATGCAATGTTCCTTATTGTAAGTTGGCAACCGGTAGGATCCATATGGTTGTCTTTAAATTCCGTTAAGACCCGCGTGTCTATTCAAAGTAGTTGTAATAGTTGAAGCTGGTGGACGACAACCATGAAACGCGCCATTGACCTTGACGCCATGCCGGTGATGATGGAGATCATGTTCGTGCTTGAAGATGGAGATCGTAAGCACAAGAAGAAAGGCCATATCATATCATATATTATGAATTGCATGTGATGTTAATCCTTTTATGCATCTTGTATTGCTTAGTTCACGATGGTAGCATTATAAGATGGTCCCTCAAGCACACAAATTTCAAGTTTTAAAGTGTTAATCCTTAGTAATCGTCGTTGCTAAAGCTCGTTGTTTCGAAGCACCACGTGATGATCGGGTGTGTTAGATTCTGCGAGTGTATACAATGTGAGCAAGCCATATTTGCTCATGCAGAAGCTAAGGTTTGATCTTGACGAGCCTAGCATGTACAGACATGGTCTCGGAACACGGATCACCGAATGGTAAAGCATGAGTCATATAGTAGATATGATGAACATGTTGATTGTTCACCATTGAAGCTACATCAACTCTCGTGATGATCGGTTTTGATGTGGTGTATTTGGTTCGTGTGATCACTAAAACAATGTGAGGGATATTGTTTTGAGTGGGAGTTCACCTAGATTAATTTAACTATTAATTAGAACTCAATTTGTCATAAACTTAGTCTAAACTATTGCAAATATGTTGTAGATCAATGGCGGCCCCTACCATCAATTTTAATGTGTTCCTAGAGAAAAAAAGTTGAAAAACAATGGAAGCAACTTCGGATCGGTTCCAATTTGAGGATTTTCCTCAATCTTTGGTAATTTGACCTATGTCTTTGGATGCACATGGGTGACCCGCTGCGACTCACTACCGATGAAGTAAAGAATGTTTACCTCACTCGGAAGAATCGGTACTCCACGATTCGGTGCTATCTTGTATGGTTTGGAATCGGAGCTTGAAAGGTTTGAGAACCATGACCCACATGATATTGTCCGTGAACTCAAATTGATATTTGAGGCTCACGCGGCAGTTGGAGTTATGAGGCTTCTGAAAAGTTCTTTAACTTCAATATGGAAGAGGGCAGCTCCGTCAGTGAGCATGTGCTTAAGATGTCTGGGCACGCAAACAAACTCCAAAGTTTGGGTATAGCGATTCCTAATTCTTTGGGGATTCACCGTGTCCTCCAATCACTACCACCAAGTTACAAGAACTTTGTGATGAACTACAATATGCAAAACATGGACAAGACGTTGCCAGAACTCTTCTCCATGTTGAAATCTGCAGAAGTGGAGATCAAGAAAGAGCACCAAGTGTTGTTAATCAATAAGACCACCAAATTCAAGAAAGGCAAGTATAAGCAAAAGGGAAACTTCAAGAAGGGCGGTAAGAAAGTTGTCGCACCGACGAAGAAGACCAAGGCTGGGCCTAAGCCTGATACTAAGTGTTTTTACTACAAGGGAGAGGGTCACTGGAAGCGGAATTGCCCAAACTACTTTCCGGATTTGAAGAACGGCAACATCAAGAAGAAAGGTATATCCGATATACATGTTATTGATGTGTATCTCACTAGTACTTGTAGTAGTGCCTGGGTATTTGATACTGGTTCGGTTGCTCATATATGTAACTCGAAACAGGTGCTGAAGAATAAACAGAAGCTAGCGAAGAACGAGGTGACGATGCGCGTTGGAAATGGATCAAAGGTTGATGTGATCGCGGTCGGCACGCTACCTCTTCATCTACCATCGGGATTAGTTTTTATACTTAAATAATTGTTATTTGGTGCGTGCGCTGAGCATGAACATTATATCTGGATCATGTTTATTGCGAGACGGTTACTTGTTTAAGTCCAAGAATAATGGTTGTTTGATTTATATGAGTAATATGTTTTATGCAGATGCACCTTTGATAGATGGTCTATTCTTATTGAATCTCGATTGTGGAAATACACATATTAATAACATTGAAGCTAAACGTTTGAAATGGAGCGATAACTCGGCCTATATGTGGCACTGTCGTCTTGGTCATATTGGAGTGAAGCGTATGAAGAAACTCCATTCCGATGGACTTCTTGAATCACTTGATTTCGAATCACTTGAAAGATGCGAAGCATGTCTGATGGGTAAAATGACTAAGATTCCATTTTACGGGATGATGGGCGAGCTACGAACTTACTGGAAATCATACATACCGATGTGTGTGGCCCAATGAGTGTAGCATCACGCGGTGGTTATCATTATGTTCTTACCTTCACGGATGACTTGAGTAGATATGAGTATATCTATTTCATGAAACATAAGTCCGAAACTTTCGAGAAGTTTAAGGAATTTCAAAGTGAGGTATAGAATCAACGTAACAAGAAGATTAAATTTCTATGTTCTGATCGTGGAGGTGAATATCTAAGTTACGAGTTTGGCGAGCATTTAAAGAAATGTGGAATACTTTCACAATTGACACCACCGGGAAAACCACAGCGTAATGGTGTGTCCGAAAATCATAATCAAACTCTCTTAGATATGGTTCGTTCTATGATGTCACTTACAGATTTACCGCTATCGTTTTGGGGTTATGCATTAGAAACAGCCGCATTCACTATAAATAGGGCACCATCTAAATCCGTTGAAACGACACCGTATGAATTATGGTTTGGGAAGAAACCTAAATTGTCGTTCCTTAAAGTTTGGGGTTGCAAAGCCTATGTAAATAAGTTACAGCCGGACAAGCTTGAACCCAAAGCGGAAAAATGCGTCTTCATAGGATACCCGAAGGAAACTATTGGGTATACCTTCTATCATAGATCCGAGGGAAAAATCTTCGTTGCTAAGAATGGATCCTTTCTAGAGAAGGAATTTCTCTCGAAAGAAGTGACTGGAAGGAAAGTAGAACTCGACGAGGTTGTTGAACCTTCTCTCGAACTTGCGAGTAGCGCAGCACCGGAAGTAATTCCTGTGGCGCCTACACCAATAAGAGAGGAAGCTAATGATGATGATCATGAAACTTTGGTTGAAGTTGCTACTGAACCTCGCAGGTCAGCGAGAACTCGTACCACTCCTGATTGGTATGATCCCGTTATGAGTGTCATGTTGGTGGACAACGCCGATGACCCTGCGACATATGAGGAAGCATGATCAGCCCAGATTCCAATAAATGGCAAGATGCCATGAAATACGAGATTGGATCCATGTACGAAAACCAAGTATGGACTTTGGTGGACTTACCGGATGGCGGAAGGTATCGAGAACAAATGGATTTTCAAGAAGAAAGCAGATCTTGATGGTAATGTTCTTGTCTATAAAGCTCTACTTGTCATAAAGGGTTTCGACAAATTCAAGGAGTTGACTACGATGAGACTTTCTCACCGTAGCGAAGCTATAGTCTGTGAGGATTTTGTTAGCAATCGCTGCATATTATGATTATGAGATATGGCAGATGGATGTCAAAACGGCGTTCCTCAATGGAGACATTGATGAAGAGTTGTATATGATGCAACCCAAAGGTTTTGTCGATCCTAAAGATGCTAACAAGGTATGCAAACTTCAACGGTCCATATATGGATTGAAGCAAGAATCCCGAAGTTGGAATCAACGTTTTGATAAGATAATCAAAAGTTTTGGTTTTATACAAACTTATGGAGAAGCTTGTATTTACAAGAAAGTGAGTGGGAGCTCTGTAGCATTCTTAATATTATATGCAGATGACATATGGTTGATTGGGAATGATGTAGACCTTCTTAATAGTGTCAAGGATTATTTGAATAATAGTTTTTCAATGAAAGATCTTGGCGAAGCAGCTTACATATTAGGCATAAAGATTTATAGAGATAGATCAAGACGCCTAATCATTGTCACAAAGTACAAATTTGGAAAAAGTTCTAAAGAGGTTTGGAATGGAAGATAGCAAGAAAGGGTTCTTACCCATGTTGCTGTCGACCTTGAGTAAAACTCAAAGTCCAGCAATGGCAGAAGATAGAGAAAGGATGAGTAAGACTCCCTATGCCTCAGCCATAGGATCTCTAATGTATGCCATGCTATGTACTAGACCCGACATTTCATATGATGTTAGTTTGACTAGCAGATATCAAAGTGATCCAAGAGTGGATCATTGGACATGATCAAAACATCCTTAAGTACTTGAGAAGAACTAAGGATATGGTTCTTTCTTATGGAGGTGATGAACAGCTCGTTGTTAATGGTTACAACGATGCTAGTCGGAACACCGATCCGAATGATTCTAAATCTCAATCTGGATACGTATTTACTTTGAATGGTGCAGCAGTTAGCTGGAGGAGTACAAAGCAAAGCATTGTGGCGAGATCTGCAACTAAATCGGAATACATAGCTGCTTCAGAGGCTTCACAAGAAGCGATATGGATGAAGAAGTTCATTACAGAGCTCGGTTTGGTTCCAAGTGCGCTGGACCCAATATCTATCTACTGTGATAACATGGGCGCCATAGCCAATGCGCAAGAACCAAGGTCACACAAGAAGCTGAAGCACATCAAGCTACGTTTTCACGCTATTCGAGAACATGTCCAAGATGGTGACATAAAGATTTGCAAAGTACACGCAGATCTGAATGTGACGGATTCGTTGACTAAACCTCTCCCGAGGGCAAAACATGACCAACACCAAACTGCCATGGGTGTTCGGTATATTACCATGCAATCTAGATTAGTTGACTCTAGTGCAAGTGGGAGACTGTTGGAGATATGCCCTAGAGGCAATAATAAATATAGTTATTATTATATCTTTGTGTTTATGATAAATGTTTGCATTCATTCTATAACATTATTAAAAGGAAACATTAATACTTGTGGAATTTGTAAACTAAATTAGAGTCCCTAGTAAAGCCTCTTCATAATACTAGCTTGTTGGTTAATAGATGATTTTTGGTTTCCCTATCATGAACATTGAGATGTTGTTAACAACAAGATCATATCATTAGGAGAATGCTATGATGAAAATACTCCTATATATAAGCGTAGCATAAAGATCAAGTCATTTTAATAGTTCAATTGCTATAAGCTTTCTGATACATAGTAGCCTAATTCCTTCGACCATGAGATCATGCTAATCACCATCACCGGAAGGATGCTTTGATGACATCAAATACCACACCATAACTGGGTGGATATAAAGGTGGCATTGAGTGTTCGGAAAGTATGGGTTGAGGCACATGGATCAAGAGTGGGATTTGTCCATCCATATGACGGATAGATATACTCTGGGCCCTCTCGGTGGAATATCATCCAATTGGCTTGCAAGCATGTGACTGGATCACAAGGGATCACATACCACGGAATGAGAAAAGAGTACTTATCGATGTGAGGTTGCACTAGGTATGCAGAGATACAAGCGATCAAAACCTCGGATAAGTAAACTATCGTGAGACAAAGGGAAATTGGTATCGTATGTAAGTGGTTCATTCGATCGCATAAAGTAATCGTTGAAATATGTGGGAGCCATATGAATTTCGATTCCTCTATTGGTTATTGATCGGAGAAGTGTCTCGGTCATGTTCGCATAATTCACGAACCGTAGGGAGACACACTTAAGGATTCGATGTTGTTGAGTAGTTATGGAATGATGATTAACATAACGAATGATGTTCGTAGTCTCGGATGGGATCCGGGATATCACGAGGAGATCGGAATGGTCAGAGAATAAGATTCATATAAGGAAAGTCATGTTTGGAGTTGGGGAATGATTCCGGTGTTTTCACTAGGAATGTTCTAGAAGGGTCCGGAAGGTCCGGCACACCGGAGGGGAAGGATACATGAATGTGTCATGGCAATATGGAATGGTTGCATCATGTACTAGGTCACTTGGCTGGGCAAAATAAAGAGAGAAATCAAATCCAAGTTTGAAAGTCAAGCCAATTTGAAAAGTCAACGCCAAGTTTGCTTGGTGGAGGAGAGTAGGAAACCTACTTGGGAGGAAGTCCCTCCTCCACCTTGGCCAAGGAGGCCGAGTTGGAGGACTCCTCCTCCCAACCGCCACCCTCCACCTATATAAGGAGGGTAGGCGCCCTACCCCTCACACCCAAAACCCTAGCCTCCAAGTCGCTGGCCACCTCCAAGCCGCCGCCTAGGGCCTCCTCTAAGTCGGCGATTAGGGTTTCCCCAAACCCTAGCTGCCGGCCAAGCCCTCCCCTTGGTGCCCTCTAAACCCTAGATCACCAAGGCCTCTCTCATGCTCCACCATACTCGTTTCGGCTTAAGGCGAAGCCCTGCGAGATCTCCCCTCTACTTCCGACACCACGCCGTCGTGCTACCGGAATCGCGAGGAGAGTGCTACAACCTCCGCTACCTGCTGGAACAAGGGAGAGGAAGGTCTTCATAAATCGAGCGTGTGACCGATGCTGAGCGCTGCAGGAGCGCCGTAGGACCGTCTACGCGATCTTGAGATCGGCAAGAGTACGACTACATCACCCACGATAATCTGCTCTCGTTAACTTCTTTGGAATCTTCGAGGGTGAGTTCCTCTATCGACTCGTTGCTACAATCTAGTAGATAGATCTTGGCTTGTTTGTTTGCATGCGGTAGAATTTTTTTGTTTTCCATGCTACGAATGCCTACATGTATCTCACTAGTACTCGTAGTAGTGCCTGGATATTTGATACTGGTTCGGTTGCTCATATTTGTAACTCGAAACAGGTACTGCAGAATAAGCGGAAGCTAGCGAAGAACGATGTGACGATGCGCGTTGGAAATGGATCAAAGGTTGATGTGATCGCGGTCGGCACGCTACCTCTTCATCTACCATCGAGATTAGTTTTATACTTAAATAATTGTTATTTGTTGCCTGCGTTGAGCATGAACATTATATCTGGATCATGTTTATTGCGAGACGGTTACTTGTTTAAGTCCGAGAATAATGGTTTTTCAATTTATATGAGTAATATGTTTTATGCACATGCACCTTTGATAGATGGTCTATTCTTATTGAATCTCGATAGTGGAAATACACATATTAATAACATTTAAGCTAAACGTTTGAAATTGAGTGATAACTCGACCTATATGTGGCACTGTCGTCTTGGTCACATTGGAGTGAAACGTATGAAGAAACTCCATTCCGATGAACTTCTTGAATCACTTGAAAGATGTGAAGCATGTCTGATGGGTAAAATGACTAAGACTCCATTTTCTGGTATCATGGATCGAGCTACAGACTTATTGGAAATCATACATACCGATGTGTGTGGTCCAATGAGTGTAGCGTCACGCGGTGGTTATCGTTATTTTCTTACATTCACGGATGACTTGAGTAGAGATGGGTATATCTATTTCATGAAACATAAGTCGGAAACTTTCGAGAAGTTTAAGGAATTTCAAAGTGAGGTAGAGAATCAACGTAACAAGAAGATTAAATTTCTATGTTCTGATCATGGAGGTGAATATCTAAGTTATGAGTTTGGCGAGCATTTGAAGAAATGCGGAATACTTTCTGATTGACACCTGGGGAACACCACAGCGCAATGGTGTATCCGAACATCGTAATCGAACTCTCTTAGATATGGTTCGTCCTATGATGTCACTTACAGATTTACCGCTATCGTTTTGGGGTTATGCATTACAAACAGCCGCATTCACTTTAAATAGGGCACCATCTAAATCCGTTGAAACGACACCGTATGAATTATGGTTTGGGAAGAAACCTAAATTGTCGTTCCTTAAAGTTTGGGGTTGCGAAGCCTATGTAAATAAGTTACAGCCGGACAAGCTTGAACCCAAAGCGGAAAAATGCTTCTTCATAGGATACCCGAAGGAAACTATTGGGTATACCTTCTATCATAGATCCGAGGGAAAAATCTTCGTTGCCAAGAATGGATCCTTTTTAGAGAAAGAATTTCTCTCGAAAGAAGTGACTGGAAGGAAAGTAGTACTCGACGAGGTTGTTGAACCTTCTCTCGAACTTGCAAGTAGCGCAGCACCGGAAGTAGTTCTGGGCGCCCTCGCCAATAAGAGAGGAAGCTAATGATGATGATCATGAAACTTGATTGAAGTTGCTCTAACCTCGCAGTCAACGAGAACTCGTAGTACTCTGATTGGTATGATCCCGTTATGAGTGTCATATTGGTGGACAACCGATGACCTGCGACATATGAGGAAGCGATGATAAGCCCATATTCAATAAATGGCAAGATGCCATGAAATCAGATTGTATCCATACGAAAACCAAGTATGGACTTTGGTGGACTTCTGGGATGGTGGAAGGTCATCGAGAACAAATGGATTTTCAAGAAGAAAACAGATGCTGATGGTAATGTGACTATCTATAAAGCTCGACTTGTCGCAAAAGGGTTTCGACAAATTCAAGGAGTTGACTACGATGAGACTTTCTCACCGGTAGCAAAGCTGAAGTCTGTGAGGATTATGTTAGCAATCGCTTCATATTATGATTATGAGATATGGCAGATGGATGTCAAACGGCGTTCCTCAATGGAGACATTGATGAAGAGTTGTATATGATGCAACCCAAAGGTTTTGTCGATCCTAAAGATGCTAACAAGGTATGCAAACTTCAACGGTCCATATATGGATTGAAGCAAGCATCCCGAAGTTGGAATCAACGTTTTGATAAGGTAATCAAAAGCTTTGGTTTTATACAAACTTATGGAGAAGCTTGTATTTACAAGAAATTGAGTGGGAGTTCTGTAGCATTCTTAATACTATATGTAGATGAGATATTGTTGATTGGGAATGATGTAGACCTTCTTAATAGTGTCAAGGATTATTTGAATACTAGTTTTTCAATGAAAGATCTTGGCGAAGCAGCTTACATATTAGGCATAAAGATTTATAGAGATAGATCGAGACGCCTAATATCATTGTCTAAAGTACATATTTGGACAAAGTTCTAAAGAGATTTGGAATGGAAGATAGCAAGAAAGGGTTCTTGCCCATGTTGCTAATCGACCTTGAGTAAAACTCAAAGTCCGACAATGGCGAAGATAGAGAAAGGATGAGTAAGACTCCTATGCCTCGACCATAGGATCTCTAATGTATGCCATGCTATGTACTAGACCCGATATTGCATATGTTAGTTTGACTAGCGGTATCAAAGTGATCCGAGTGGATCATTGGACATCGATCAAAAACATCCTTAAGTACTTGAGAAGAACTAAGGATATGGTTCTTTCTTATGGAGGTGATGAACAACTCGTTGTTAGCAGTTACACCGATGCTAGTGGGAACACCGATCAGGATGATTCTAAATCTCAATCTGGATACGTATTTACTTTGGATGGTGCATCAGTTAGTTGGAGGAGTGCAAAGCAAAGCGTTGTGGCGAGATCTTCAACTGAATCGGAATACATAGATGCTTCGGAGGCTTCACAAGAGGCGATATGTATGAAGGAGTTCATTATAGAGCTCGGAGTGGTTCCAAGTGCGCTGGAACCAATGTCTTTCTATTGTGATAATATGGGCGCCATAGCCAATGCGCAAGAACCAAGGTCACACAAAAAGTTGAAGCACATCAAGCTACGTTTTCACGATATTCGAGAGCATGTCCAAGATGGTGACATAAAGATTTGCAAAGTACACACAGATCTGAATATGGCGGATCCATTGACTAAACCTCTCCCGAGGGCAAAACATGACCAGCACCAAACCGCCATGGGTGTTCGGTATATTACCATGTAATCTAGATTAGTTGACTCTAGTGCAAGTGGGAGACTATTGGAGATATGCCCTACAAGCAATAATAAATGTAGTTATTATTATATCTTTGTGTTTATGATAAATGTTTATATTCATGCTATAACAGTATTAACCGGAAACATTAATACTTATGTGATTTGTAAACTAAAATAGAGTCCCTAGTAAAGCCTCTTTATAATACTAGCTTGTTGGTTAATAGATGATCGTGGTTTCCTGATCATGAACATTGAGATGTTGTTAACAACAAGATCATATCATTAGGAGAATGGTATGATGGACATACTCCTATAGATAAGCGTAGCATAAAGATCAAGTCATTTTAATAGTTCAATTGGTATAAGCTTTCTGATACATAGTAGCCTAATTCCTTCGACCATGAGATCATGCTAATCACCATCACCGGAAGGATGCTTTGATGACGTCAAACACCATACCATAACTGGGTGGCTATAGAGATGGCATTGAGTGTTCGAAAAGTATGGGTTGAGGCACATGGATCAAGAGTGGGATTTGTCCATCCATATGATGGATAGATATACTATGGGCCCTCTCAGTGGAATGTCATCCAATTAGCTTGCAAGCATGTGACTGGCTCACAAGGGATCACATACCAGGGCGAGAAAGAGTACTTATCAGTAACGAGGTTGAACTAGGTATGCAGAGATACCGGCGATCAAAACCTCGGATAAGTAAACTATCATGAGACAAAGGGAAATTGGTATCGTATGTAAGTGGTTCATTCGATCGCATAGTAATAGTAGAAATATGTGGGAGCCATATGAATTTCCAGATTCCTCTATTGGTTATTGATCAGAGAAGTGTCTCGGTCATGTCCGCATAATTCACGAACCGTAGGGAGACACACTTAAGGATTCGATGTTGTTTAGTAGATATGGAATGTTAATAGGGATACCGAATGTTGTTCGGAGTCTCGAATGTGATCCGGATATCACGAGGAGATCCGGAATGGTCCGGAGAATAAGATTCATTATAAGGAAAGTCATATTTCGGAGTTCGGGAAAGTTTTCGATGATTTCATCGGAGAGGTTCTAGAAGGGTCTAGAAGGTTAACCGGTCCGAAAGGAGAATGGTCCATGAATGTGTCACGGGTAAGTGGAATGATTGGATCATGTCCAAGGTCACTTGGTGTTGGCATATGCAAGAGAGAAATAAAGCTCTAAATTGAAAGTCAAACGGGAAGTTTGAAAAGTCAAACTGGAACAATGGTTTCCTAGTGGGAGAAGAAACAAGTCCTTCTCTCAATCCAACTTGGGTTTGGGTTTGGATTCAAACTCACCCCTCCCAAGGCTGCCCCTCCCTCTCATAAATAGAAGGGGAGGGCTTCCCCAAACAACACAAGTTCCAAGCCCTCTCCACGAGCCGCCGCCGCCGACCCGCGCCACCGCCGCCTCCCAGCGTCGTCGCCGCCCGCCGCTCGCCACAGCCGTCGCCCTAGCCGCCTCCGACACCTCCTCCTCCTCCCGGATCTCTAAACCCTAGTTTTCCGGGAAACCCTAATCCACCATAACTCGCATCCGGCTTAGGCGAAGCCCTGCGGGATCTTCCCTCTACTTCCGACACCACGTTGTCGTCTCTTAGGAATCACGAGGAACTACAACCTCACTTTCTTTGGAACAAGGGAGAGGAAGGTCTTCATCGAAAATCCGAACGTGTGACCGATAGTGGAGCCGCTGGAAGCAGCCGGAAGGATCGTCTACGCGATCTTGAGATCGACAAGTGTACGACTACATGACCCACGAGAATCTGCTCTCGTTAACCGCTTTGGAATCTTGGAGGGTGAGTTCTTCTATCGACTCGTTGCTACAATCTAGTAGATAGATCTTGGCTTGTTTGTGTGCATGCGGTAGAAATTTTTTCTTTTCCATGCTACGAACCCCTACAGCAACATTGTTCGACATCCCATGATACATATGTATGCATGGTATGGCCATATTATCATAAACTATGTCGCAATTCTAGCCATAACATTGGTCATTTAGCCTAAAAATCATGAAGCCTTGAATATGTTAGCTCATTTTTAAGAAGAGTTTTTTGAGATGCAATCAATATACCAAGTTTGATATTTTTCTTTGCAACTATGTCACGTAATATGACACCACGCGAAGATTTTATATTATTTGAATCATTTTTGAATTTCTTATGCCCGTTTCAAATTATGGTCAAAACGGCGGTCATGAAGATTCTTAGCTTGGGGCCGAGCCTCGCTAAAATTGCAGTGGATCTCTGATGAAATAGCATATTGTAAACCTAAAAATGATTTTTCCAAAAAATCATGAGCATCAAATCATGTATCTGTGTGTTTAAATCTGACCCACTTTCTGTCGATTCGGCAGAAATTTATCTCTTTCACGAGTGGTGGACGGAAAATTTTAAGATACGCCGATTGGGACATTGTACATGCAAAGTGTCTTAGTATTTTTGAAAATGGGGTGATACCATTTTGAAACATTCATTTGGTGGTTGCTTGACAAAACATCCCCTTTTTTGTCACTCGAAAAATACAAAAGTATATATGTAATGTTCTTATATTTTATTCAACAAAAATATATAACATTTGAGTTTAGTTAGATGGATCTTATTTTCTTTAAATTTTGATATATTATATGTATATTTCTAAATTAGAATGATTTAGTTATAATTTTTCTAGGATTAATGAGGCAAAAAAAAGGAAAAATAGCTATGCCGACGGCTTTGCCGTTCGTCGTAGTTGTGAAACCTAGGCCGATGACTAAGCATTAACACCGTCGCATCGTTGTTTGGGCCAATCCACTATACCGACGGTTCAGTCTATGCCAATGGCTGCCTGTCGGCTTATTCCATTCTACGCTGACGGTCAGCCTAGGCCGACGGACGATTTGCTCGGCTGCCAGCCTTGGAGCCTACGCGAACGGCCAGGACATATATATAGCCGTTGGCGTAGAGTTTGGCCGTGAGCGTTTTGATTTGTTTCCGTAGTGGACATACTAAGCTTATTCTAGCACTTGGCAACAATGCATCTCTCGCGCCTGCACGCTAGTATAAATGAGAAGAACAAACAAGCTTGCATTCAAAAACAGGAACCGAGATAAGAATCCATACACCGCGCCAAGCAGCAACATGGAAGCAAATGGAGCGGCCATGCATGTTGCTCGTGCACGAGATAAGAATCCATGGAAGCAAATGGGTACGTCATGCAGCTGGAGCAGGGCCGTGTCTGCACGAGCGAGTGCAGCCTGTGCACACAAACAGCAGTCGCTCGAATTTATTACGCCAACCTGTGTCATGGGGTTGTACACAGGCTAGCTTTAAGTTGCCCTGACTCTACTCTGCGGTGGTCGTCCCGTCTGTTTCCAACTGTGGCGGCAGTCCACAGTTGTATTCGGTTCATATTACTTGATTTAGATTTATCTAAATACGTGTATCTAAACAGATTTGAGTCAACTAATATAAGCTGAAGAAAGTATTATTGTTATATTTTCTGTGCTCGGATCAAAGCAGTCTGGTTAGAATGTTATTCACACTTCCCTACAAAAAGCAAAATGAATGTCACTATGCGTGCGGCTGGTAAGTAAAATCTTTGTGGTAACAGAGGCATCTGCGGCGGCAGGAGCATGTGTGTAGAGGCATCTGTGGCGGGAGAAGCGGCTCAGTCATGCAATCCTCTTGGATCCGGCGAAGGCGGGAAACGATCAGGGAGACGCGGGAAGTTTTCTGGCCACGAAAAGCGAGGTGCGCGTGAAAAACGATGACGAGAAACGTCAGCGGCTTGGGAAGAAGCTACCGGCGCTGATAGTCGACGTTGTGTCGCCATTAACGTGTCAAGCGATGACAACGAAAGGAGAGACGGACAGAGATGGGTCGGGCCGCTGGGCGCAGCTGGCCGGACATGCCGAACCTCGATCCAAAAATGACTATGTCCCCACCCAAACAGACAGAAACGGACCATTTAGACGTCCGAATGAGTCGGCCCGGTGAAAATAGCCTAATGACCGCAAACTAAAGCTAGTAGATGCGGAGCGGTACTATATTTACTAGTCCTCGGCGCGCCCACCCTCCCCTGACTCCCTTGCTGAGTATTTTTTAAAAATGTGATGATAGCATTTTGAATTAGCCATTTGGCGGTTGCTTCACAAAACCGCTCATTTTTTGCACTCGGAAAATGAAAAATATCTTTTTGGTGCGAAGAAAAGGAAAACTTCCTCCTGAAATATTGTTCGCCGTCACATGATGCACATGTATGCACAATATGGACACATTATCACAAACTATGCCTTCATTCTAGCCATAACATTGGTCATTTGACCTGAAAGTCAAGAAACCTCGAACGAGATAGGTCATTTTATGAAGGTTTTTTTAAGACATAATCAATATACTAAGTTTGATATTTTTTATTCTAACTATGTCACTTAATATGACACCACGTGAAGTTTTCGCATTGTTTAGATCGTTTTTGAATTTCTAACGCCCGTTTTAAACTATGTATAATGTTTTATGTTTCACTTAAATTTTTATTTACAAATGTGTAATATTTGAGTGTAGATAGATAGATCTTATTTTTCTCCAAATTTTGATATATTATTTGTATTTTTCTAAATTAAAATGATTTAGTTATGATTTTTCAAAAATTAATGAGGTAAAAGGAAAAATAGCTATGGCTAAAATTAAATGGAAAAAAAATCTTGAGGGCCTACACCGACGGTCTAGCCGTTGGCACAGACCAAACAATATTTTCCAAACAGCCTGGCTACCTAACGTCGTTTTCGTCGCCGTATCTGAACTAGGGCTACGCCGAGGACCACCGTCGACATAACCCTCTCTATTATGCCGCCGACCGCGCTACGCCGAGGACTATCCTCGGCACCGTCATCTACGCCGACGGCCGGGCTGGGCAGCTGGCCGGGGGAGGCCGCTACGCCGACGGCCTCGACATTTGGTCGTCGGCGTCTTAGTTCTTTCCTATAGTGAATACATACTTTGTAATCGTCTAACCAATAAACCAATCAATCGTTTTTTGTTCGATAATAACATACCTTAATTAGCTAGGCCTTAGTGTTGTGACATGCATATATGGCCATCACCGTGAAGGTAATACTGCTGGGCTAATTACCCCATTCAAATGTTGGCCTGATCTTAGAAAAATGCATGTGGTAATGACCGCATACTAAAGCTAGCAGCGACACCCCCCCCTCCCCACCCTCCCCGACTCCCTCGCTGAGTCTATATATAAACGAGAAGAGAGCAGACAAGCTTGCATTCAAAAACATACAACGCACCAAGCACAAGCAGCAACATGGAAGCAAGAAGCAGCTGGAGTCACTACAGGAAATTTGTTCTTTGCCGTGTAACATATAATGCACGGCAAAGGCCTAAAAAGGCACGGCAAAGGCTTTGCCGTGAGAAGTTGCACGGCAAAGACCGCACGGCAAAGATAAGGCCGGCAAAGAGTTCTTTGCCGTGCACCTTACACGGCAAACCCTTTGCCGTGTGCTCGCCACCCACGGACGGCACACAAAAGATACTTAACGACGCCACCGCCGACGACGCCGTGATGGTGGGTCCCGTGAACCTTTGCCGTGCGCTTCCAGCGATGGACCCCACCTGTAAGTTTTGCCGTGCTTGTTTCTTTGCCGTGAGTATCTTATCTGCCGTGGTCATATCTTTGCCGTGCAGCGCGCACGGCAAACATTTTGCCGTGATTTCGCTTTTGCCGTGCGCTCTTACTCTGCCGTGTTTCTACCTTTCCCGTGTGTTTTATGGCAAAGTCTTTGCCGTGTGTGTTGCACGGCAAATACCACCTTGAGCAGCCCGTCTGCCTGCCTTTGCCGTGCTTCTCTGTGCCGTGTGCGTTTGGGCGCAATATTTGCCGTGCGTTGTTGCACGGCAAAGTGACCCTATTTGTCCCAAATACTTCAAGTGCACAGTACGGCGACATGTGGCATCTTTGCCGTGCGCTTTTACACGGCAAAGGACAATTAGCTAATTTGCCGTGCGTTTGTACACGGCAAAGGTCTAATAATTTTTTTTTTCATTTTATTCCTTCAATTCAAATATAAAATATAGCCATAATAATCACAGATAGATCACAGATATGTCCATAATAATCATATACAAGCTCAATGACCACAAGTGTGTCCATAATAGTCACATACAAGCTCCATAACCACAAATATGTCTATAATAGTCACATACAAGCTCCATAACCACAAATATGTCCATAATAGTCGAAAACAAGGTCCATAACCACAAATATGTTCATAATAGTTAAATAGAAGATCCATGACCACAAATATATCCATAATAGTGACATAAGCTCCATGACCACAAATATGTCCATAATAGTCACATACAAGCTCCAACACTAGAAATAAGATCATACACAAGCTCCATGACCACAAATAGTGCATAACAAGTGCATACGATTTCATAATACAACTCCACATGTCAACACATCACCGGAGATCGACAAGTTCATCCTTCATGGACATCCTACAAGTGATTCACAAGTAAATTTTGACATAGGATAAAACATAACAAGTAAATTTTGACAAGTCATTTGGTAAGAATAATCACAATTCATATAGCAAGAATAATGACATGAGATTCACACAAGTCCTATGTTGGGAGTGATTTTACAAGTCATATGGTAAGAATAATCACAATTCATATAGCAAGAATAATGACATGAGATTCACACAAGTCCTATGTTGGGAGTGATTCTACAAGTCATATGGTAAGAATTTTACAATTTTGACAAGTCATATTTTCTACAAGTCCTATGTCCTATGTCGGGAGTGATTCTACGATGTGAAATTCTACTAGTCACTAGAACGAGTACAAACCTAAAAGAGTGAGCGATGGAGCGGGTTGTCAGGTCGTTGTCCCCCTCAGAGGAGACGTCTGCATGGTCTCCTCCTGAGACGGTTGTCGCCCAAACTCCATATTGTTGGATCCACCTGAGGCATGTAGCTACAAGATAGAAAATATGAGCCATAGTCAATATGCACTATATATGTGGTATTTTGAGATTGGCACCTAATACACAAGACAACTTACCCATGTGTTGATGTCAAAAGGAGGTGGATCAACCGTAGGAAGAGTGGCGCCACTCGGCAGCAATGTCTACAAATCAAGCATGTGCGGATAAGGTGTATGGAACTAGAATTCGTCTTAGGTCCTATGAGCAAGAACTTACCGCTATCTGGGACTCGCAGGCTGCCATCTTCTGTGCAAACCACGCCATCATCTGACTCTGCTGAGCAATGATAGCCTGAGCCTGCTCCCTCTGTCTCCTCTCGTTCTCCAAGTCCTCCTACGTTGTGTCATTGGAAGGTCATGGATATTACAAATGGAAAACATGGAATGAAATGTGGATGACCAAAGAAGAAGTGAATACCCGAATCTTATCGATGGCTCTAGACGACGCTGTCGGGCGGGACTGTATGGAAGACGAAGAGATTGAGTTGTCACGCCTAATCTCTCTCATAGACCGGACGGTCTTAGGATCGACGGCGCTGTCACACATCCACAAGCGGCCATTCTTCCGGCCGCCTCCCGCACACATGGCAACCTCAGGGTCGAAGGGCTCGGTATCGGGGTTCGTGCCGGGATGTGTTGTGGCAAAGAACTTCCGGTACTCCGTGTCCTTGAGCTCGGCGTTCGGGCTCACCCATGTAAGCGTCCCATCCTCCTTGTTCTTCTTCTTATGAAACTTACTCCATACCGTGAATATCGAGGGCTCCGCGCCTAGCTCTTTTGCCTACAAGAGTGACCACGAAGATACATCTAGAGGGACGCATTTGCGGCATAAGAAACAACATGATGAGCAAGGTTAAGAGAAAGATTTTTCTCACCGCGTTCTGTATGCAGACGGCCATGGGTAAGCTGCCTTGCGTGTGTGATCCACCTCCCATCTCGGCTCTCTTTAGCTTTCCTTCAGTTGGAGACAGCATTAAATGTTTAAATATTTAAGTGCAAACCAAAAGAAGGTCTAATTTGACAAACTTTTGGTTGGTACAATGGATACAAACCAAACAACAACTTACCATACAGAGAAGGGACGGCAGGGCCGTCTCCAGAAATTAAAGGCCCCGGTGCAAAATACAATTTGGTGCCTTAAAATAGGAGAAAATGAATAGTTTTCTTAATTATATATAGTACTTCTTTTGTTGAGAAATAAGTGAGTCCAATTTGTCTAGATTTGCATGTATCTATATATTAAAATATGTTTAGATATTCTAGACAAATCAAAGTCATTTATTTCTGAATGGAGGGTTAGAACGCGCGCAATTAGGGTAACAAGAGTAGATGCAACACATGACGAGGATTGATAAAAATAAATGTCTTTGTAAACCAAGCTAAGGTAATAAAATAGGTTAGATGACAAGAAAAGACTACAAGATGAAAATTTGAGTGAATTCACATGAAAACTTGCAGCTTGTATCGTCTACGTATGCAGTGAACTCACATCTAGTCACGGCTTGAAGCAATTAACTAAGTTACTAGTGTGATGTATGTACCTTCAGTTGAAATTATTGGGGTAATTAACAGGGATAGAAACGCCACCCTGTAACCTTCATTCTGGAGCAATTTCTTGAGAGGGCACATCAGAAGGCCATGCCTTCAATCTACATGACAACTAGGAGGCAGGAGACCAGCTAGGCAGAACGGCGGCGCTGGGATATGGATGAAGAACAATCGGTGGACGGGCCTGAGGGACGGGGTCGAAGGATTACCTGGACGGACGGACGGACGGCGAGGCGCAGAGGGGAGGGACGGCGAGGCGCAGAGGGGAGGGCGAGGCCGCCCGCGGAGCGGCGAGCCGGAGCGGCCGGAGCGGCCAGGCGGAGCGGCGAGCCGGAGCGGCCAGGCGGAGCGGCGAGCTGGACAAGCGGCGGCGGCGCGTGAGAAGCCCTCGCTCCACGCGCGCGTGTGTGTGGATCGTTTGGTCAGGGAGAGGATAAGGTTTTCTTTTTGTTTTTTACACCTCCAAATAGTTCTTTGCCGTGCGGCAGCATTTCATAACATGCACAGCAAAGGAGACCTTCGCCGTGAGCCTCACAAGGCAAAAAAAGCTTTGCCGTGCACACCACACGGCACAAAATCAGTTTTAATTTTTAATTTTAGATTATTTATTTCTATTAATATTACTCCCTCCGACCCATATTAATTGACATGCATTTGTCTAGATTTAGATAAATCTAGACACTATTTAGTATATAGGTTCATCCAAATTTTGACAAATCGAAGTCAACTAATATAGGTCGGAGGAATTAGTTGACTTGGATTTGTCCAGATGCAAATGTATGTTATATCCGAATTAGGTCAAATCCAAGTCAAATAATATGGGTCGCAGGGAGTATAATAAACTATTTTTTTATTAACAAATAAACAAAAATATTAGTCAACCCTCGTAGTAACCCCGCACATGGTTGTTTTCGATGGAGAATGACCCCGGAACCCCGGGAACCCACCCAAACTTTCATGTGGTGCTAGTAAACATGCATGTAGACCTCGGATACATGTAAATGTGTTGTAAAAGTCCCATATATGCAAGACATATCTCCCCGGTGTGAGATTCTTCACATTCAGGCGATAACACTTAGTAGATTCCTCGACCTATAGGGGGAAATGTCCCGCTGCGGGTATACCGGGGGCTAGAATGTGCCATAGGGTACCAAAGTTGGTTTTCCTTGTATCTATGTCCTAAACAAACCTTAACCAACAAAAAATTACATTGGTGGAACCTCGTGCGGAGAAAGCTAGGGGGTAGACCTTCCCGGTGCCCACACATGGTTGTTTTCGATGGAGAATGACCCCGGAACCCCGGGAACCCACCCAAACTTTCATGTGGTGCTAGTAAACATGCATGTAGACCTCGGATACATGTAAATGTGTTGTAGAAGTCCCATATATGCAAGACATATCTCCCCGGTGTGAGGTTCTTCACATTCAGGTGATAACACTTAGCAGATTCCTCGACCTATAGGGGGAAATGTCCCGCTGCGGGTATACCGGGGGCTAGAATGTGCCACAGGGTACCAAAGTTGGTTTTCCTTGTATCTATGTCCTAAACAAACCTTAACCAACAAAAAAGTACATTGGTGGAACCTCGTGCGGAGAAAGTTAGGGTAGACCTTCCGGGCCCGCATGGTCTGTTTTGATGGAGAATGACCCCCGGAGCCCAACCAAACTTTCATGTGGTGCTAGGAAACATGCATTAGCCCTAGGAAACATGTAAAAGTGTTGTATAACTCACATATATGCAAGACATATCTCCCCGGTGTGAGGTTCTTCACATTCAGGCGATAACACTTAGTAGATTCCTCGACCTATAGGGGGAATATCCCGCTGCGGGTATACCGGGGGCTAGAATGTGCCATAGGGTACCCAAGTTGGTTTTCCTTGTATCTATGTCCTAAACAAACCTTAACCAACAAAAAAGTACATTGGTGGAACCTCGTGCAGAGAAAGCTAGGGGTAGACCTTCCCGGGGCTCGCAGATGGCTGTTTTTGATGGAGAATGACCCTCGGAGCCCACCCAAACTTTCATGTGGTGCTAGGAAACATACATGTAGACCTAGGATACATGTAAAAGTGTTGTATAACTCACATATATGCAAGACATATCTCCCCGGTGTGATGTTCTTCACATTCAGGCAATAACACTTAGTAGATTCCTCGACCTATAGGGGAAAATGTCCTGCTGCGGGTATACCGAGGGCTAGAATGTGCCACAGGATACCAAAGTTGGTTTTCCTTGTATATATGGCCTAAAAAACCCTTAACCAACAAAAAGTACATTGGTGGAACCGCGTGCAGAGAAAGCTAGGGTGTAGACCTTCCCGGGGCTCGCAGATGGCTGTTTTCGATGGAGAATGACCCTCGGAGCCCCGGGAACCCACCCAAACTATCATGTGGTGCTAGGAAACATGCATGTATACCTAGGATACATGTAAAAGTGTTGTAGAAGTCCCATATATGCAAGACATATCTCCCCGGTGTGAGGTTCTTCACATTCAATGATAACACTTAGTAGATTCCTCGACCTATAGGGGGAATGTCCCGCTGCGGGTATACCGGGGGCTAGAATATGCCACAGGGTACCAAAGTTGGTTTTCCTTGTATCTATGTCCTAAACAAACCTTTACCAACAAAAAAGTACATTGGTGGAACCTCGTGCTAGGGTGTAGACCTTCCCGGGGCTCGCACATGGTTGTTTTCGATGGAGAATGACCCCCGCATGCGATAATACTTAGAGAAGTGATGGACTTGTCGTTGGAAACTCCCTCTACGGGTCCAACGGGGGGAAATCGGTGGAATATTGGGCCCAACCTTGGTATTCTATGTAGATATTGTCTAAACAAACAAAAAATTACATTGCATAACCCTCGTACGAAGAGAGAGCTAGGGGTAGATCCCCGGTTGCCCCGAAGACACTAGGGTTTCGATGGGAGACAGCCGCTAGAGCTCCGAAATCCGACCAAACCTTATAATTAAAGTGTCCATAGATGCAATATGGGTTATATTTGAGATAAAATATGCGCTAGAAGAAAACGAAGGCAAAGAAGGGATGGAAATGGCAATAAACATCTCTTTGCCGTGGAAGATGCACGGCAAAGCCACCTTTGTCGTGCAGAGTGCACGGCAAAGAAACCTTTGTCGTGTAGAGTACACGGCAAAGAGCCTCGCTAGTTGAACAAAACTCGCGGAAATATTTCGCGCTTTGAATAAAATAAATGGCGTGAATGTTTCGCGTGTTGAACAAAATAAATAGCGGGAATATTTGGCGTAAAAATAGGAATTTGCAATTCAAAACTTTGCTGTGTCTGACGGTGAGGCACACGGCAAAGCCCTGCCGTCACCCCGGGCCGTGAAGTTCGCTGCATGGTGGGCCCAACAAAGACAATGTGCCGTGTGATTTCTTTGCCGTGCGCAATATTTGGGCTTTGCCGTGAATTTATTCTTTGCCGTGTGTCTACGCTGAGGTTTGCCGTGAGGTTGTCGGATGCCGTGTATCGTCTAGGATGCCGCCGTGCGATTCATTTTTGCCGTGCGTTTTGTTGTGGGGTCGCACGGCAAAGAGGTCTTTGCCGTGCATCGACACACGGCAAAGACTAAGGGCACGGCAGCGCCCAATTTTCCCGTAGTGAGTGCAGCCTGTGCGCCCGCACAGTTTTGGGGCACCCAAATTTTGAAGGTATGTACTCTAATCATGCATGATTAATTTCCGGCAATGAGTGCACATGGCCCAATCCTAAAATTAAAGCCCAACAAGTAGTGGAACTGAACTATATCCAACATACGCACCATATTTTTTACCTCAAAACAGAAAAGAAAGAATATAGCATATTTTGATATGTGATATCTTATGTGACATTTACATGTCATCAATGATCAGATACCAAAAAAATTCTAGCTCCGCCCTACCTAATCCCCAAGAAAATTATCAATTATAAGTTGATGCTTTAATTGATTGTTGATGATGCATCCATTTTATTTTAGAGAGCAATACAAAATATGTTGTTCAAATTAACATTATGCAAAGGTATGATTGTTAATGCATCCAAATGCAACATTATGCAGCAATCCGGTCATCAACATCGCCTTCCGTCCGGGAGGGAAAAGCTAATGGCGACAGCGAGGAGGCAGCGAAACTCGATCGGATCTAGAGTCCCGGGGAATTTTCATGGTAAGAAAATCGTACTATGGCTAGTCTAATAGACGTATTATGTGAAATTAATGATATTTCTAGGCATGCAGTGATATTCTGCATGAGTGTTTCATGCAACAGAGCGGCCTAGCAAACAAAAGCCTCCTTTCGTCAATGGCGAGGCTCTTGGGGTTCAACGATGATGATTTCTTCGTCAGGAAACTACGGCGACGGGTGCTATCTTCTCTAGACTAAGCAACTACACTTCATGTTCGAGGCCAGATCTTGTGCTTTGGGGTTAAGTTTCGTACAAATGCAACACTTGTCACCATTCTCATGGTCGAGAACAACGTCAGTGGACTGCATGTCTCAAAGATGATGGCTGGTACAAGGACCCCCACACATTTCTCATCTTGGTCCCTACTCAAGAGGAGATGGCGCCGACAGACATTATTGGCTGCCGTTATCTGCCGGCGCCGAGGGTCATTCAAAGAAAGGATGTCGTACCAGACATCATCTGTAAGAACATGTAGTCCACCGCCATTGTTGTTGACCATGAGAGAGCGGTGACAAGTGTTGCATATGTATGAAACTTGACCCCAAGCACAAGATCTGTCCTCAGACACAAAGGGTAGTGGCTTAGTCTAGCGAAGGTGGCAGCCCGACCCCAAAGTTTCCCACCCTCATGAGGGTCCCACAAAAGCAAGATGAAGCCACTTAGGCCCGGAGGAAAGTTGAGCCATATGCGTAGATCGGAGAGGACCATAAACCTAGATAAGAAATATACTTGGATCAGAAATATAATTTTTATATTTTGCTTGTATCTAATCTTTATTTTTTACCTCAAAACAGAAAAGGAATAATATAGCATATTTTGATATGTGATATCTTGTGTGACATTTACCTGTCATTAATGATCAGATACCTAAAATATTCTAGCTCCGTCCTACCTAATCACCAAGAAAATTATCAATTAAGTTGATTCTTTAATTGATTGTTGATGATGCATCCATTTTATTTTAGAGAGCAATACAAAATATGTTGTTCAAATTAACATTATACAACCGGGAGTTAAAATGCATCCAAATGCAACATCATGTAATTGCTCATTAGTTCTAATTTCCTAATGAGATAGGGCCCATTTTATAACTTTGCACATGCCCTAAATTATGCGGGCTCTAACCTGCCGCTGACGCACCTATCACAGCAATCCTGGTCGTCAACATCGGTCTTCTGTCCGGGAAGGGAAAAGCTAATGCCGACGGTGAGGAGGCAGCGAAACTCGGTCGGCTCTAGAGTCCTGGAAAATTTTCATGGTAAGAAATAACTAGCGAACAATCCTACGCCGGCATGCTCTCTCTCTCTCATGTACGTACTGCACTGCAGGTAACTAACCATGGCGTTGAGCCCTGTGTGATGGACGTCCTGTGCGGCGCATCAAGGGAATTCTTTCAACAACCGATGGAATAGAAGAGGAAATACAGCTAAGCAGTGAGAAGTACGAGGACTACCACCAAGGGTACCGCAGCAAAGACCTAAAAAGTTGGAGCACAGATCAACATGCCATTGAATTTTTTTACCCCCGGGAGCTATACCCACCGCTTATTGGTTATATCATCTGATGATGATCCTACGGTTAGATCTGATACTCTCATTAATACTGTTTTTCTGACTAATGAACATTCTAACATATTAACCACCCTATTTGCGTACATTTCATGGTTAGACGTGGGTCTCATGTACCTATTTACTGACTAACGGACATGTTAATCTGTAGATGATGGTCTAATTAGTAGATGGTGTGAATCTCGATGACCGACCGCACGGCAATGAGAAGGGGTTATTGTCACTGGGTCACACATACACGCACTAAAGAGTCGCGGAGACTATCATACATTAGTATAATGGTATTATTATGTGATACTATTTTTATAATGCATAGTGTTATATAGTACAATCATAATTACATCATGTTTAATTGTTGGTGAAATCTCAATATAAATATGTGCACGTGGTCTACTTATCATTAAAATATCTATTTTATGTTATATGATACCATATCGCAGTATTATACCACTATCATCTCATTTTTTTATTAATTGTTGTGTAAAATTAGATTTTTTGTGAACATGTTATTCATGATACTAGCTATGAAATTCGTTCATATAAAAAAAGCTATGAAATTCATACTATGTCTTGTCTAATAGACATATTGTGTGAAATTAATGATGTTTGCAGGCATGCATTGATATTCTGCATGAGTGTTTTGTGCAACGGAGCGGCCTAGCAAACAAAAGCCTCCTTCCGGCAATGTCAAGGCTTCTAGGGTGATTTATTCGTCAGGAAACTATGGCGACAGGTGCTATCTTCTCTAGACTAAGCAACTATACTTCATGTCTGAGGCCAGATCTTGTGCTTGGGGTTAAGTTTCATACAGACACAACATCTGTCACCATTCTCATGTTTGAGAACAATGTCAGTGGACCGCAAGTTCTCAAAGATGATGGTTGGTACAAGGACCCCCACACATTGATCATCTTCGTCCCAACTCAAGAGGAGATAGCGTCGGCAGACAATATTGGTTGCCGTTGTCTGCCGGCGCCGGGGGTCATTTGGAGAAGGGACGTCGTACTAGACATCATCTTTGAGAACCTGTAGTCCACCGCCATTGTTGTTGACCATGACAACGGTGACAAGTGTTGCGTCTGTATGAGACTTGACCCCATCTGTCCTCAGACGCAAAGGATAGTGGCTTAGTCTAGCGAATGTGGCGGCCCTACCCCAACGTTTCCCACCCTCATGAGGGTCCCACAAAAGCAAGATGAACTCACTCAGGCCGGGAGGAAAGTTGAGCCATATGCGTAGATCGGAGAGGGCCATTCAGAGTGCCACCTGGTTGAAACCCTTTTTCAATCCTGGATATCATAAATTCACTGTCCGAAACTACTTGCCAATACCATGTTTGATAATATTGTTTGTGGAAGGTCGTATAGAAGGTAACTTCACTTGATATTACAAAAATACGAATATACATATTTTCCAAAAAAAAAAAAAACTTAAGGTAAGCTTGTCCGTACAAATTGTTCCAACAAAATTATTCCAAGGTAAGTTATATTTCCAAATACAAAGTGCACATGATAAAGAAAATGTCTCATGTCGTGTAAACTTAATGTTTTCTACTCTTGATGCACTAGTTACAATGAAATTTACACCCAAGAGTCAGCTAAACCGGATGTTTGCTCTCGACTCGCCATAGAATGACTCGATGATGCCCGGTATCTAACTGGTGAGGCATTGTTGTGAGTCTAGGGCACAAGGCCCCAACAATAGTATTTCCCCCATGTTATGTTCTTAGCCTAGTTCGTTCAATATATCCTATATAACAAAGTAGTTCATACTACTGATATATTTCTCTCAACATGCAGCCTATACATATCAGCTACATGCCTCTTCAGCAATTTCCATCCAATTTATTCTTATTTTCCGTTATTTTCTCAAAGCCATCCCTGTCCACTAGTGTCCCTTGTTTTCGTGGCAAATCCTATATGCCAACCAGGTCGGCTCCTTCTGCCCGCACACCCCTGCGCGTACTGTATGGGCTAGGCCAGTTCGGCTTCTTTCTCCTTTTTTTTTTGTTTATTCTTTTTCTTTTCTTTATTCTTTTCTGTTTCTTTTTTAGATTCAAAAAAATATTCATATTTAAAAGGTTCAAACCAAAAAATGCTCATATTCGGAAAATATTCATATTTTTGTAAAATATTATATCTAGAAAATGTTAAGATTCGGAAAAGTGTTTAGACTTTAAAAATTATTCAAATGGATAAAAGTTGGGATTTAAAAAAAGTTGGGTTTCTGCTGGCGAGCCACTACCAGGTGATGAACCCTTGCAGCCTGTGTCAGAGCGGCGGACAGTAGGAATCGTTCGGCATATCTTCAAGGCAAGCCACACCCAAACTACTTGCTTGCTTGCCTACATGACTACATTTTCAGGTCTCTCTAATAGGCAAGGTCGGTCAAATTGCCAATTTTTACACAGTAGCATATCAACCAAATTGTTTAAGCAAAAAGTACATAAATGCTTCAGCGGTTGTTGTCCGGAAGAACAGTCAGGTGAGTTTTACAAAGACGAACATTAGTTTCTCCATTTTTTGAGTTGTCATTTTCTAAGACAAAACACTGGCAGCATCGAGTGGACACACAAAGACGAGAAGCCTCTCTTACGTGCGTCACTTTCCCCACCAGAAGCAGTGGCGAATGATTCACTTACCAGTCCACCAATTCCGACCCTGAATGTCCGATCGAGGACCTTCTTTTTCTGTATTGCCTCAACCACAGTGTTCCTGCTAGTTACAAGAAAAAAATGTCATGCTAAATTATGGTGGAATGCACTCAAAACATCTATTCATGCCATATGAATGTTTGTTTTGATTATGTAGATGTCCTCTTGTATAAGTGGTATGCTTTGAGTTGCCATATCTCGAGGGGGACTTTTTTTTTAGTTTGTAGCTAGCTGATCATTCTAGGGATTGCTTCATTTTATATGTGCATCCAGGAAATCAAATGATGAAATCAAATCCAGGAAATTCTTTTGTGGTTGGGTTACAGCTCTTTTGGTCTAAGATGTGTTTGTAGTATCTGATCCCGAATGACTATTAATATACTAAAATTGGAAACAATTTAAAAATTGCAGATTTTGATTTTTATTACAATATATAAGGTTATATATAAAAACCCTAAACCCTATATATATAGATAGATATATAGAACAAAGCTATTCTATAACCACCATTAAGAGTTATATAGAATAACTATTTTACAACCCCTGAACCGAGCCCGGAAAAAACCAACTAGTAGGAACCGGAGCCAACCGACGATCTCATGTAAAAAAACAAAAGAAGTCCACATAACCCCCCTAACTATCAACTTTGGGACACTAACTCCCCTCAAGTATGGATTGGGGCACTTAAACCCCCTAAGTATTAAATACTGTGCAAATGACCCCCTAAGTCTTCTTCAACCACGTTCCTCGAGGTACGTTAACCGTGCTCGGTCTTCAAAGGTATGAATACTGTATCCCCTCCCGTTACTGCATTACTAGTAGATAGAACCTGGCATTAGGGTTTTGATCATAGAATTTTTTTTGTTTTATGCCCTCAAACCCCAACACCTATATGATGGGTCGATATCTTGCCGATGGCATTTACCCTTCTTGGTCTACATTTGTGAATACCATCTCAAATCCGGTAACAAGGAAACATGTTTAATTTTTCAAGGCACAAGAGGCTTTCCTAAAGGAGACCAAGAGAGCTTTTGGTGTTTCGCAAGCAACATTTTCTATTGTTCGAGGCCCGACTCATTTTTAGGACAAGAAAATTGTCAATAGGATCATGAAAGCATGTGTGATCCTACACAACATGATTATTAAGGATGAGAGAGACTTGAACTTGGAGTTCTTCTATGACAACGTAGCTGTGAAACCAACAAGAAATCCCGACCGCATCCAAGCCTTTCTTGAGACTTACTAGCAGATCAAGGACGGTGCCACTGATATCCAGTTCCATGATGATCTCATTGAGCACCATTGGAAATTTCATGGGTAGTAGTTGACGTGTTCATTTGATTTCATATATTCATTCATGTGTGCTTGAACTACTATCGCATCTTGGACTATTCTTTATTTTTAATTATTTGATTCGAACTATTGTTGTAATGGGGACTATTGTTGTATCGTGTGATGCTTGAGATGTTAATAATTTGGATTATTACTGTTATATGTGGTTTAATTTTATTATTATGTGAGATATATGTTGAATTGAAAATATTGAATTTATAGTCCTGCAGGCTCGGCGAGCAGATCCTAAAACGAATTGAAGTTTCTCTTAGGAGAAAGAATAAAGGAAGAGCTAGAGATTACATTCACTACATAATATATCAGTTAAAAACACGATTCGAAAACGGTTTCAGACCTTGTTAAAGTTGTCGGATCTGAATACACCAGATAACAGAACATGTCGACAAGGAGAGACCTTCGTGTCCTCAGCAAGGAAAAAATAGCTCGCTATTTAATTTAGTGTGGTCTTTCTCCAGACGCTATAAAAGTTATAGCGTACTAATAGCTCGCTATTTTACAAAATAGTATTTTGTAAAAAATTTAAAATATAACAGGTATATCATGAATACCATTTCAACATCTAATGAATTGGCATTTGTATATGCATAATCAATTCTGACGCTATCCAAGTTGGATAAGAACCGGTAGGGCTGAAGCTAGGCGCAACGTCGGGTGCTGCAGCAGGAGGTAGCAACTTGGCGCAATCACTTAAGTTTAACAATCAAAAATTTCATCATACACTACAAGGAATTTGTCTATATATGACCCTCCATTTTCGTCACAAAATCATCATAGTACTCTGTTTATGACGATTCTATGACGATTTTGAGATCGTCGAAAGCTGGGCGTCGCAAATAAACTATAACGACGATTTTGGTAAAATCGTCATAACCGTCTATGACGATATTGGATCGTCATAACGTCTATGACGATCCAATATCGTCATGAGCCATCTAGCCTGGCCAAGTCAGATCCTACGTGGCCGATCCTACGTGGCAAAATTGTGACGAAACTAAATTGTCTTAAATCAAAATCAGCCCAGTCCATTTCAGTTTCTTACTTGGCCGAGCCCAATAATCGCCTTTACTTCCTCCGCCATTATTCATTCTGTTATGGGCTCTGGCCATTGTGTTTCATATTTCAGTTTTGGGCCTTGGCCTTTCTTTATCAATTAGTTCTTAGCTTTTTATGTTTTTTGAAACATTTGTGTCAATATAATTTGGACCAGGGCCTATTTAGAGCTCAATTAATATTTGGTCCAGAACAATTTTCAGCTCTTTTTCATATTTCTTCTATGCGAAAATCACAGTACAAAATTTCATAAGATGATTCCGCTAATCAAATTTCTATTCATCATCACATAACATTTATTTAACCGAAACATGAAAGATATGGAAAATTTCAAAAAACACGCAATAATAGTCTATTAGTCTATTACAGTCATTACATGGTTCTTTCCAAACAGCCAGATGTTTTGACTGTTAAAATACAACTAGCTCTAAAATTATAGGGTCTTCAAGCTTTTATCAAATTTCTTTGGCTGGAATTCCTGGAAAAGAGAGGAAAAGCCATGTTTTTAGAGTCAGGATATAGCAAATAATTGGCAACTATTATAAAACAGTAGAATCATAAAATAGTCAACAATAGTAGAGTAACAACGCGGCATGAGATTTGTTGATAAATTCTCCAACGAGTCCAAATACTGTCATGTCATCTTACTAAGTATACTATGATACCAAAATGATTTCCTTAATCTTAATATGCTTCTTAGCAAATCCTGTTGTTTGTTGCATATCAGTGAAGTAGCTTAGATCTACAAGTTACTGTAACTATCATGTTTATTTATTCTAGTCTTCTATAAAAAATTAGTTTGATCTTAGACCTATTCTTTTACTGATAGTGTCGATAGAAAGCATAATCACATGCAAGAAGCATTCTGGAAACAACCAAATGAGAGGGGGATACCAGAGAATATTCATGGAGAGAACATGAAACTTACCCAACTCGCATTCCTTCCTCAATATCAGTGGGCGAAACTTTGTCTCCTAAACCTACCACAAACTGCAATCACACCCCAAAATGAACATGAAAATAATTGAATTTTAAACCTCCAGGGATATGTAATTGACATAAGGTAGTACTATGCTGAAGCACCTTTGCGATTTGTTTTACGTTGATGACGAATTTGGCATCATCGGTGTTAGTACTAATGATCTTGGTGCATCTACCAACCTTCACAAAAGGATGAAACTTATTATTAGGGGCGACATGAAAGCATAATGGTGTAAAACAACTAGCAGCCATAAGCATCCCAATGTCTGATGCTGATGATGGGAATCAAGAAAATTCACCTGCAATTGTTGCTCCTCCGGCATCATCTGTTTATCTGATACAAGATCCCACTGGCTTAGTGGAGCTAATCCAGTGTCAAACTCCTTTATCCCTGTAATTCAGTAAAATCATAGTTCCGCTGAGCTAAATGCAAGGAGGTGGAATTGCAGTGACAACTAGAACTATAAACTAGCAGTAAAAAACAACCAGAAGTGCTAAAATTACAGGAATGCAGATTTTATCTCCGAGGATTAGATAACGAGAACAACTAACCCAGATTTAGGGACACTCAAAACACATCAATGTGCACGTACCACAAAGGTCATTGATAATCCTTGCCTTCTCTTTTATCTCCTTCTCGACCTTCTTGATGGTGTTCGAGTATGACCCAAGCCCCTGTTGAACAGAAAGTCGTCCAGAAAATTTCACCCAAATCGGTGAACCAAAATTCAGCAGAAGCTACATATTTCACTACAGAACACGAGAATCCAAGCCAAACATTCTTTTGTCATGTCAAAACACACCATGTGAATCTACTTCAGCAACTAATACTCAGATTCATGGAATGAAGCACATCAAGATATAAAGCTACTTGTGTACATATAATTTCTACACATCATGATATAAAGCTACAGAACTTTAAAACTGTAGGCGCAAGTTGCACAAATAAATAACAAGGCGGATGAAAAAAAATTGTGTACTAATAGCAACTATTTTCTAATCACTTTCATAAATTTCTACAAGATGCAAGAAACATCTTTCTACAACAGTAATGGTACTATATATTTGCTAAAAAGGAGAAAACACCAAGTAAAACATATAACCTGAGGACACTCCAAAGTAGGTGATCCTCTGAGACAAGACACTCCATTTTTACGTAGTATGTTCATGGTACTTTATATTTGCTAAAGGAGAAAACACCATCAGTTGTTACATCTACTTTGCACTAAAAAGGATTAGTGGATAAAAAAGAAGCATATGACGGTGACTCTTTTGGTGTCATTTACTTTTAGGGAAACTAAGATTAGTAACTACTGAAACTTGAGATGTGCATACAAGGGTTGACATGCAAATTCTACTAGACATTCAGAGAAGGGTTCAGCAATCAGCATTCTACTAGCAATCAGCATTCAACCTGAAATGCCCAATTGGTAAATACCTAGTGGTTGGTCTGGCAGGAAAACGGGAGGCAATAAACCTGTTACTCGACCTGAAAACCACTCTTCCAGTTTCAGTTAACGATGGTGGCATCTGTAGTGGATCTTACCGGATGATTGTTTGTAGGACGGGGAGGGTGGCGTAGAGGCAATGGTTCATCCTGTTGCTAGACCATGCCTCGTCGCCTCGACCGCAATCTCGCAAAATATGAGATATTCATGCTCAAAGAACCACTGGCCAGAAACACAACAAAAGTTCTGTAGTTGCAGAACTATAGTCTTCAGAAGATGTCGAGATTGTGGAAGTACCTGGTAGACCTTGTGGAAGCAGAGCCTGAGCTCCTGCATAGAGTTGTTCTTGCAGACAAGGTGCAGCAGCCTCCCGAAGGCGTGGATGATGGAGGCAACGATGTGCCCTACCTCGTACCTTCACAGACACCGAGCGATGCCCACGTCCTGCTCCTTCACCGAACAGACATGATCTGGGCTAGGGTTTCATGAGGTGGCATGGAGAGGGGGAGGAGGGGGATTCCAGAGAGATGGTCGAAGCCTGGTCACCGGCGAGGAAGGGAAGCATGGCGTGATCGCTCCCTCGATCTAGATGGGTTCGGGCGCAGGGGAGAAATCACGTGAGGGGAGATGGGTCGTGGGTGAGCCGGCGGGTAGGAGGGCACTGGAGGTCTGGGGTGGCCACCGATGTGGCGCCCGGGAAGGAGGAGGATCGGATGTTGGGGGAGGCGCCGCCGACGAGGGTCACAATATCGACAAGGGGATAGGAGCATCGGGGCTCAGGGTGGATGGTGCAGATGGGGCAGATCGTGTGGTGCTGGGAGACAAAGGGCAGGCATCGGCGACTGGAGAGGGTTAGGGTTTCGAGGAGGTTAAGATGCGCCGCCGTGGATCGGGGGTGGGATGGTGGGGATGCGGTGGAGGATTGGATCGGAGAGAGGAGGGTGGGTGGCGGCTGGCGGCGGGGGACGAGGAGATATGAGTTAGGGTTAGTTTGGCAGCACAGGGAAAGGGGCAGGTGGGGATGCGGTGGACACTTGGGAGTAGGTGTGCTTCTTCGGGTGAGCTGACAAGCGTTGGATTGAAACTGGACGGTCTAGATCATGCCCCTGAGGACGATCCGTGGGAGACGGTTTGCTGTGTTCTGATTGGTCGATTCACAAAACACCTCTTTTTTGCACTTGGAAAATGAATAATCCCTTCAAAATGGTCCAAACAATGTAAAACTAGGGCGTTTTGTGCAGCAACCACCAAATTAAAGTTGCACGATGCTACCATCCCATTTTTCAAAAATACTAGACCATCATACATGGACAATGTCCCGGTAGGGGTATCTCAAACCTTTCCGTCCACCCTCGGTGAAAATGACAAATTACTGCCGAATCGGCAGGAAGCGAGTCCGATTTGAACTACAGGTACATTATATGATGCCCATGATTTTTTGCAAAAATCATTTTTAGACTCGTAATATGTTTTTTCTTCAGATATCAAATGCAAGTTTAGTGAGACTCGGCCCCTAGCTAAGAACCTTCATGCCCGCCGTTTTGACCATTGTTTGAAACGGGCATAAAAAATTCAAAAACGGTTCGAACTATGTGAATCCTTCGCGTGACATCATGTTATGTGACATAGTTGCAAGGAAAAATAACAAACTTGATTAATCGATCGCCTCTCGAAAAAACCTTCTCAGAAATGACCTATCATGTGTGAGGTTTCATGACTTTCGGGCCAAACGACCAGTGTTATGGCCATAATCATGACATAGTTTGTGATAATATGCCCATATTGTGCATGCGTGTGCATCTTGAGATGACGAACAATGTTGCGGGAGAAAGTTTTCCTTTTTAACGCACGGAAAATCCATTTTCCATTTTCCGAGCGCAAAAAACGAGGCGTTTTGTGCAGCAACCACCAAATGAAAGTTGCATGATGCTACCACCCCATTTTTAAAAAATACTAGACCATCATAAATGGACAATGTCCCGGTAGGGGTATCTCAAACCTTTCCGTCCACCCTCGGTGAAAATGAAAAATTCCTGCCAAATCGGAAGGAAGTGAGTCCGATTTGAACTACATGTACATTATATGATGCCCATGATTTTTTGCAAAAATCATTTTTAGACTCGCAATATGTTGTTTCTTCAGATATCCAATGCAAGTTTAGTGAGAATCGACCCCTAGCTAAGAACCTTCATGCCCGTCGTTTTGACCATTGTTTGAAACGGGCATAAAAAATTCAAAAACGGTTCGAACTATGTGAATCCTTCGCGTGACATCATGTTATGTGACATAGTTTCAAGGAAAAATAACAAACTTGATTAATTGATCGCCTCTCGAAAAAACCTTCTCAGAAATGACCTATCATGTCTGAGGTTTCATGACTTTCGGGCCAAACGACCAGTGTTATGGCCATAATCACGACATAGTTTGTGATAATATACCCATATTGTGCATGTGTGTGCATATTGGGATGGCGAACAATGTTGCAGGAGAAAGTTTTTCTTTTTGACGCACGGAAAATCCATTTTCCATTTTCCGAGCGCAAAAAACGAGGCGTTTTGTGCAGCAACCACCAAATGAAAGTTGCATGATGCTAACACCCCATTTTTCAAAAATACTAGACCATCATACATGGACAATGTCCCGGTAGGGGTATCTCAAACCTTTCCGTCCATCCTCGGTGAAAATGACAAATTCCTGTCGAATCGGGAGGAAGTGAGTCCGATTTGAACTACAGGTACATTATATGATGCCCATGATTTTTTGCAAAAAGCATTTTTAGACTCGCAATATGTTGTTTTTTCAGATATCCAATGCAAGTTTAGTGAGACTCGACCCCTAGCTAAGAACCTTCATGCCCGCCGTTTTGACCATTGTTTGAAACGGGCATAAAAATTTTAAAAACGGTTCGAACTATGTGAATCCTTCGCGTGACATCATGTTATGTGACATAGTTGCAAGGAAAAATAACAAACTTGATTAATCGATCGCCTCTCGAAAAAACCTTCTCAGAAATGACCTATCATGTGTGAGGTTTCATGACTTTCGGACCAAACGACCAGTGTTATGGCCATAATCATGACATAGTTTGTGATAATATGCCCATATTGTGCATGCGTGTGCATCTTGGGATGACGAACAATGTTGCAGGAGAAAGTTTTCCTTTTTGACGCACGGAAAATCCATTTTCCATTTTCCGAGCGCAAAAAACGAGGTGTTTTGTGCAGCAACCACCAAATGAAAGTTGCATGATGCTACCACCCCATTTTTCAAAAATACTAGACCATCATACATGGAAAATTTCCCGGTAGGGGTATCTCAAACCTTTCCGTCCATCCTCGGTGAAAATGACAAATTCCTGCCAAATCGGCAGGAAGTGAGTCCGATTTGAACTACATGTACATTATATGATGCCCATGATTTTTTGCAAAAATCATTTTTAGACTCGCAATATGATGTTTCTTCAGATATCCAATGCAAGTTTAGTGAGAATCGACCCCTAGCTAAGAACCTTCATGCCCGCCGTTTTGACCATTGTTTGAAACGGGCATAAAAAATTCAAAAACGGTTCGAACTATGTGAATCCTTCGCGTGACATCATGTTATGTGACATAGTTGCAAGGAAAAATAACAAACTTGATTAATTGATCGCCTCTCGAAAAAACCTTCTCAGAAATGACCTATCATGTCTGAGGTTTCATGACTTTCGCGTGACTGGTAGCCCTATGATTAGCGACAAACTTAAAATGTGCCTGTCACTACTATTTCTCATGAAGGCCGGCTAAAAGGTTAATTTTTTTAGTGACATGCATCTTTAAAGGTTTGTCACAGGTAAGAGAGCCAAAAAAAATTTACCTAGTCGAAATTATATATGTATGTGCCGACTAGACTGGTGTTAGGGAGGACCAAAGCCGAATTGTTATACATGGACCGAACCCGAATAGACGAAACCAAAAAATGAGGCATGGACTCTTTCAAGGTTAGTTCACTCTGCCTATTCCTACCCACGTGGGCCGGCTACGTTTTATTTTCTTTGATCTTGGAAAACATGAAACATGTGGCTGCCACTAGACATACGTATAAATATTGTTTCATTGATATATGTTTTTTTATGAAATAACATATATTCAAATTTCACAAGCACAAAATAACCTAATTATGGGATGTCTCATTCCAATAATGCTTTTATGATGTACGACATCTTCAATGAATAGATATGTTAGTTAATAATTTTTGTCGACTTGATTCATTATTCTGTGTTTATTTCTAAAGTTTATTCCTATGTTTGGTTTATAATTTTATCAATTGAAATTCAGTAAGCAATTGTAATAGGAGGATTCTCATTACATGGAAGCCTTTTTTTGAAGGAAGAAGAGAGGGCCTTTATTATGTAGATATAATGTACATGTTAAGGTATAAAATATTTAATCTGTAGATTTTTATTATGCTAAGTTCAAGGTTCTGTAAGGGCTAATCAGAGTATTTTTAGTTAATACCCTAAGATGTTCTACTGAATTTGATAAAAAAATTAGAAACAAAAACCAAATTATTTTAGACTTAATATGAAAAAGATATAAAAGAATTATGAAAACAAAAAAACTGAACAAGGAGAGCTGGCCGGGCCCTAATCTGCCGCATTCCACTCGCTCACAGAGGTCCATCGCGGCCCACTCCCGTCCCACTGAGGCCCATCGTGGCAGAGAAATCAGCCCAGGCGCAACAATTCAATAGATATAAAGGTCGTTGTAATATTATGACAAGAAATATTGGTTGGTGGAGTGGTATGGGTCGCTGGGTTTTGTTAGGAGGTCGCGGGTTCAAGTCCGCTAGAGGAATTTTTTTGCAAATAATTCCTGCTTCTTAGAGTTTAACGTATATGTGTTAAAGTTTAACATATATGGCAAGAAAGATTTGTTGGTGTAGTGGTATGGGTCATCGGGTTTGGTTGGGAGGTCACAGGTTCAAGTCCTTGTGTGTCCTTTTTTTTGCAAATAACTCATCTAGTGTTTAACATATATGAAAAGAAAAATTCGTAGGTTCAAGTCCTTGTGTGGCTTTTTTTTTTGCAAATAACTCGTCCTTGTTAGAGTTTAACATATATGACATGTAAGCAGCGCCATGTAAGCAGATTTAAATAAATGGATATCACACGTATTCACACATAGACAAATAGATATTAACACACGGATATTACATGTAGTAAAAACCGACACATAGACGTAATTGATGACGTGGCCAACTATCAATTTTAACCAATCTTAATTTGGACCTCATGACGATTTTAAATCGTCGTAGTGAGGTTCAAATAACGTCGTAGGCTATATTCGTCAGATTATGACGATTTGAGCTAATGAAAATATGACGATTCTGAGCAAAATCGTCATAATTTTGTAAGGTTTTGAATCTTCCGAACGGCTTTTGACCATCTGGTGCGAAATCGTCATAACTCTATGACGATTTTGAACACGGTCACTATGAGAAGGTCATAGAATAACACATTCCTTGTAGTGATATGCTTGTTTACTCCACACCCTCATCATATACTCGCTTACTCCACACCCACCACCAAAAAAATAACAGGCTATACTTGAAATAGCGCTAACGCTACGATATTTTAGTGCGATATAGCAAGTTATTTAAAAAATAGCGCCATAGCGAACAAAAAATCGTAAAAAAGTAGTGTGGACTCTCTAAATACACTGTAGCAACCCTAGAAAGACCAAGGAAAAATCATTCGCGAGGCTGGCATTTTTCTAGAGTTTTTCTGGAAGAAGGCCTTTTATATGTACTCAGTCATGAAGATTGTAGAGGTTTGTGAGGCCAATTGGCTTTTCTTTACCCATCGGAGAAACCCGTCGGTCTGGTTGGTTTTAGCCGTCGATCTGATCCGTTTCGGTGGATTTATGGATTTGACATTGATTCTTTGGTCTTCCGAGATCTCTCGGTGACATCAATGTCTTGAAGAGGTCTCATATTTTTGCTAGGCTAGCGAGAGTGGAGATGCACCAACTTGCAACTATACTGTCAATGGACATGCCTACATGATGGGCTGATATCTTGCCGATGGCATTTATCCTTCTTAGTCTACATTTGTGAATACCATCTCAAATCCGGTAATAAGGAAACATGTTGAATTTGCCAAGACACAAGAGGCTTTCCTGAAGGACATTGAGAGACCTTCGTGTACTCAGTAGAGAGACAAGTAAAGATCATTCACAAGGTTGGCATTTTTCTAGAGTTTTTCTGGAAGAAGGCCTTTTATGTGTAGTCAGTAGAGACTGGCCGTTGCGGCCCAGTTTCCTGAAAATGCTAGGGCCGGCTGTTCCTTTTGCAAAAAGAGAGAAACGAATCCTAAGTTATGGTATTTCTTTTGCAATTTTATTCCATTATTAAATATAAAATCAACATAGAGATGGCAACAAAATTAATGCTTGGAGCGAGGAGAAAGGGTCGTCAATGCCCATCATCTTACCACCGCCGCAGCAGCAGCAGCAGCGAATCGTCCTGATTTTTTCCTTCCTTGCGCTAGCTAGCTGCAACAGCTACTCTCAAGGAGCAAATCTCGGCATTCCCGCCTGTCTCGCCGCTGCCGCTCGATCTCCTCAAATACCCCCTCCGCCCATCTCGATCGTCTCCACCAAACAGCCCACTACCACCCTGCCAACAACCCTAGCTAGCCCCCTCGCTCCACCCCACACTCATCTCGCCCGTGACCATGCCGTCGCCGGCGACGGAGCTGAGGCGCTCCAGCCGGCCGCGGTCCAAACCGGCCTACGCCGACCCCGACTCCGACGCTGAGCTCGAATGCGGCGGAAAGCGCCGGCGCAATGCGGCCGGTGGTACTACCCATAAGAGCGGCGCCGTAAAGGACAAGCCCAAGCCCAAGTCCAAGGTGGCGAAACGGCCCGTGGAGGAGGCGGGTGACGCGATCGACGACGACGACGACGTCTGCCCGGAGGAGCCGGACGCGGAGGAGATGGAGGTACAGGAAGAGGAAGAGGAAGAGCGTGTCGCGGCGGAGCG
The DNA here is from genome assembly GCA_030063025.1 of Avena longiglumis. Taxonomy (NCBI): domain Eukaryota; kingdom Viridiplantae; phylum Streptophyta; class Magnoliopsida; order Poales; family Poaceae; genus Avena; species Avena longiglumis. Next base: position 12,524,080 of record CP125977.1, on the reverse strand, counting down.
TGCCGCAGCGGAGGCCAAGCGTGTCGCAGCGAAGATGGCGCCTGCTGGCGCCAGGAAGAGGAGGGTGGCGGCGCGGCCGAGGAGGGCGCACGTCTCGTCATCGTCGGGGGAGCGCTTGGTCGGCGACACCATACCAGACCACGAGGCGCGCCGACGGTGGCCCGAGAGGTACACCGGTACCACCTCCAAGGTATATACATCACAGACATCATCAGATCTCAGCCCCTAACCATGTCGATCGATCGTAGATTTTGATTCATGTTGTTTTTGTTGCAGGACTGTGGTGGTGATCCGGAGAAGATGGGCGCCCGTTGCCACTACACATCTGCCTTGGTGGATCATGCGATCATCCATCTTGGCGATGATGTCTATGTCAAGGTCTGATCACCGTCTTGTTCTAGCTACTTTCAGTTGCACCGTCTAGTAGTCGATACTATTGCCCATTGTCTCCCTTGGCCAGATCTAGCATTTCTGCCATGGCTCTAGTGTACCGAGATGAGTACGTACCTTGGTGGATCGCCATGCCATTATTCATCTTGGCGACGTACGATGTCTATGTCTCTCATCACCCTCTTGTGCTAGTAGCTACTTTCAGTTTGCACCGTTTAGTAGTTATCGACATTGCCGCCCATTGTTTCCCTTGGCTAGATCTAGCATTTCTACATCCATGCAGCGCTCTAGTGTACTGAGATAACTAGCTAGATTAGCAATCAATTTCTGACCATCAAAAGTTCCTACCTTTGTTAGTACTCCTACTAATAAATCAGCGGCACTTATTATGAATTGGAGGTAGTACAAAATACAAAATGCAATGTGTACATATACTTGTGCTAGATAGATGTCGTAATGATTAAGCATCAAGTGCCCTCTAGCATTAGGAGATGCACTGAATACTCTCCAGACCTTGCATTTATCTTTGATTAGCTCTATTTTAACCAATTGTACACGGTAATCATGCATACTGCTGTTATATTGACCCACTGCAGGCTCCTAAAGGCGAAGCTGATTACATTGGCAGGATTACAGAATTTTTTCAAGGGATTGATCGTGGATCATATTTCTCTTGCCGTTGGTTCTACCGTGTGGAAGATACAGTATGTGTCACTGAATGCTGCGTTCTTCTTTTTTTTTTCTAAAGGTAGCTCAGCATGTGTCTAACACAAAAATTTCAGGTCATCTCACCCAAGTTGTTGCTGCTTACTGACAATGGACACGACACTAAGCGTGTTTTTCTTTCAGAGATGAAGGATGTTAACATGATTGAGTCCATCATCTCGAAAGTAAATATCACTTATGTTGACCCAAATGTAAGTGCTTGCCTCATTCTTTCAAGGTGCTGAATGTATACCTTCCTACAACATACTACTTCTCATCCTTCTGTTGATGATCTGTACACGATTACTTTATGGTCAAACAACTACAGGTGACAGCGGAAGAAAAGGCTCAGCTTATATCGACCTCTGATTTTTATTATGACATGATGTATTCAGTACCATATTCCACATTCTCAAAAATACCTCCAGGTAATCATCCGTAGATATTATTTTCTTTCTGATGCAATCATCTTACGTGCACCGTTTTGTTTTGTATTCTTGATGCCTCTATGCAACTTATATAATTTTTTTTAAAATTAGACTTGGATGGTCTGATCATGATTTTATATTGAAAATTGTACAATACAGTAATGCGTTGGCTACATCCAGGTTGTAGAGTTGGCAAACTAAAATTTCAAAATACTGTGTACCATGATATTTCTCTTCATGTTTATTGATGAGTTCATTTCTTGTAGAAAATGGTGGTGCAACGGGTAGTGAAGCAACTTCGGATATTTCTTTTGACGATGTTGACTCTTGTAAGGAAAAACCAATGGCTGACATTGCGGCACCAGCTGATGCACAGATGAAAACAGCAACACTGTTGGATCTATACAGTGGATGTGGTGCCATGTCAACCGGGCTTTGCTTGGGCGCTGCATCGGCTGGCTTAAAACTGAATACAGTAGGTTTTCTGCTTAGATGTCTTAGGATTTCCGCTGGACGGGTATTGTAACTGACCATGCTATTATTATGGTCTTGTGCAGAAATGGGCTGTAGACATGAACAAATATGCTTGTGAAAGTGTAAAGGAAAACCACCCATCCACACATGTAATAACTACAATTGGCATTGAATTGCATTCCCTATTTTATTGACCAAAAATAATGACTTGTATGATTTAATGTGTAATTTGTAGGTGCGAACTGAGAAGGCCGAGAACTTTCTTTCCCTCCTAAGGCACTGGGAAACACTTTGTAAGGAATATGATGTGCACAATAGCAATTCTCTACCACGGATTTCGAGCGATGATGAATATGATAAAAATGAATCTCTTCCGGACGGTACATTTGAGGTAGAGAAGCTTGTTGATATATGCTATGGTGATCCAAACAACACTGGAAATGATGGCCTGTGGTTTAAGGTATTGCAGACTTCATTGTTTAGAGTTCCTATTTTTGTAATTCTATATTAATTTAGGTTTAATTTTATACTTTCTCTTGTATGTTTAATCATACACTTGTTAATTTAGAATGTGTATACAAATTATGGATGAAGATATATATTATTTATATAGGTGCGGTGGAAGAAATATGACCCCAGTTATGATACATGGGAACCACTTGATGGCCTTAGGTTGGTATCTATTTTATTACATTCCTCTTTATTTTGTTTTGTCAAAAGTGTCTTACCCTTGTTAACATTTCAGCGATTCTCCTGAATGTATTAAAGAATTTGTTGAGAGTGGATACAGGAAATCCATTTTACCTTTGCCTGTAAGTATATCCCTCCTTGTTCCCTTTTGGCTCTAGTTCTTGTTGTATCTATTAATTATTTTCTAATTCCAAAGGGATGTGTGGATGTTATCTGCGGGGGTCCTCCATGCCAAGGCATTAGTGGATCAAACAGATTCAGAAAGCCTGAAGCTCCGCTGAAGGATGAAAAAAACAAACAATTGGTTGTGTTTATGGATATTGTGAAGTACCTGCGACCAAAATATCTTCTTATGGAGAATGTCGTGGATATTTTGAAGTTTGCAGATGGGTTTCTTGGGCGTTATGCATTAAGTCGTCTTGTCTCCATGGGTTACCAAGCTAGAGTTGGGATGATGGTTGCAGGATATTATGGGCTACCACAGTTCAGGATGCGAGCATTTATTTGGGGAGCTCTTCCATCAATGGTATCCCTCTTTTTTTGTGTTTTTTTACCTTTTAACACTATTCCTAAGAAGGTTCATATGGCAATGCAGGTACTTCCAAAATTACCACTTCCCACCATGATGCTCTCAATCGAGGAGTAGTTCCAACTGCGTTTTCGGTACGAGAAAGCATCATTAACCCCATATTTTTGTTATTAATTTATCGTACTAAAATGGTTTTCTGTTTCCAGCAATGTCTAGTTGCATATAAAAAAACTGAAGCTAAGTGCATGGAGAAAGCTCTCGTCCTTCGAGATGTGATATCAGATTTACCGAAGGTTAGTGCTGACTGTTTTCCTTGCATAGTCAAGTATGTTAGGAGTGTCTCCTGAACATTTGGGTACTTCTATGTCCTTATAAACTATTTTGTTTTCTATAGGTTGGAAACGATCAACCTAATGATGTGATGAAATATGGTATTAGACCCAAAACACAATTCCAACGCTATATACATCAGAACCGTAAAGGTAAAACCCATAGTGTGACACTCCTTAATACCAATAAGTAGTTCTCTATTTTTCTAATGAATCATATTTTCATTATTATCCCTTTCTTTGTGTATGTGGAGTCATGTTTTTCTTGTATTTTCAGTCATGTTTTGGGTTCACCGATGTCACCTTGCCATAGTTTGCACCATTTTCTGTGTTTGCGAGTGACTTGTTGATTATATTGCAAGTGCTAGTTATTTGTGACATGCTGAGTTACTTTCTCTGTTATTCATTCAAGACATGGAGAATTTCTCAGTAGGTGATTCTACTCCTAAGGATGGTCAGCTATTTGATCACCAGCCGCTCAAGTTGAACATTAATGATTATGAACGAGTGCGGCAGATTCCTGTAAAAAAGGCAAGCTAAGGCTGAATATGTGTCATGATCTTTACCTTTTTTTACTGTAACCTAAGATATCTAAGCAAGTAATGTATTCCAGGGGGCCAACTTCCGTAACTTGGAAGGTGTCCGGGTTGGCGAAAACAATACCGTTGAATTTGATCCAGCAATTCCTCGGGTGTTTCTGCCTTCTGGGAAGCCACTGGTACTTGAATCTGTTGTGGTTTAATCAGCTGTAATATATATGTTTCAAATGTTTTAATAATTATCTTTGCTTCTTATGTAGGTTCCTAATTATGCTATGACCTTCATCAAGGGGAGGTCACTAAAGTAAGTATACTGACTGCATATTTTCCTATATTAATCATAAAACTCGATTGAGAATCCTAGTTATGTTGCTCTGCAGACCATTTGGACGCTTATGGTGGGATGAAACTGTCGGAACTGTTGTCAACAGAGCCGAGCCTCACAACCAAGTAAGATCTTAGCAAAATTCCTGGTGCTTGTATGGTTTTATAACCTGCCAATATACTCTGTTTTGATCTGGACTTTGCATGCAGATTATTTTGCATCCCAACCAGGACAGAGTTCTGACCGTCCGAGAAAACGCGAGGCTGCAGGGCTTCCCAGATTATTATAGGTTGTATGGCCCTATAAAACAGAAGTAAGTTGATCCAACTTGACATTATCTGTAGTGCATTTGTTAGAAGGGACCATAACCAGTTTATCGCGCATGTTTTATGTATGTAGGTACATCCAAGTTGGCAATGCTGTTGCTGTCCCGGTCGCTCGAGCCCTGGGGTACTCGCTTGGACAGGCTTACCAGCAAGGTGAATCCCATGGAGACCAGCACCCCCTGTTCAAGCTGCCTGAGAATTTTATCCCCGTGTCTGAACCAAGAGTCGCAAGGAGATTGTTTCCAGGAACTGGTGGAGGGGAAGAAGTAGTGGAAGAATAGTTTCTTTCTTGATTTGCAGCATACACGTGCTTGTGTGTGTGGAGCTGCCCAAACATTTCGTACTGTTCATTTATTTTTCCCATTGAGTATTGTTACATTCGAATTTTGATATTCAGAGGAAATGGAAGTGTTATGTTCTGTCTGATTATACCCGTTCATACTAGTTTTATGTTTGTGGTGTGGCTGCTACCGCTATGTTCCGGAGGCTAGTTTTATGACTGAATCTGAAACTCTTGCTTCCCGAGGATTTGTTCCTAAAGTGTTTTACTAGTCAGGATTCCCTGAATTTACCTGAATGTGTACCCAAGGCACTTCACCAGTAGCGATGCAGCGTCTCTACAGTTACTCAAAATCCAATCTGTTGACTATTTAGTAGGGATATTGGCATCTGAATATAACTGATAGAATGCACTGACATGTATGTCTTGAATGCGTTGCCGTGTACCCTTTAGGCCAATAATCAAGTAATAGCTTTTTATTCCTCTGCTTATTTCATGGGTCCGCCAAAGAGATGAGAGAGCTGCTAGTTCGTTTCAGTGAAATTAGATTCATTGTCAGCGAAGTTGAGAGGTACAATTTTATTAGCGGCCTCAAAGTTAGGGCTCTGCTAAGCAGCAGCACCAATTTGTTCCGCCAAAGTAAAAAAAATTACATGAAAAAATATCTAGAAATAGTTTTATATATAATGTGCTGGGACAGGGGATGTCACTCGCCTCTCTTTTCTTTATTTCCTGGCAAATAATAAGATACTTAGTATTGACAATGAGATGATCTATGGTGAATCTATGGTGGCCCTCGAGAGAGCGTGGACGTTGTTGGCACCGGTTAAGCAGAGCAGAGGATGGCGGCGCTCGCCATGTGCCACCTCGACACGTCAGAGTTCCGCGCCATGACAATGCCGGAGCACGTCAAGTCGTCAAGCCTTTGGATGCCCTGCTGTGCCACTTCATTTCCAGGGACAGCATCTAAAATTGTCTGCGATGTTGCCATCCAAGGCTACTGCAACAGTAAAGGAAGTTCAGCTTAATTGTGGTTTTAGCACCGGCATAAAGATTTATTGTGATCACCAAACTGTTCCAGCTGAAAGTTTGTTAAGGTGCTACCATCACTTGCAACAGGCATCTGAATCGACTAAGTAACCTAGCATACGATGTTGTCAGAAACAACATTCATACTACACGCGCGTATAGGAAAACCATCAATTTAGTTGTCGAACCAAACAAAGTCAACCGAAGAAACTTGTAGAAATTTACATGTCAAGGAAGTGAATGCAACTGATCCAAGGGAAAAACTCAGTACACGTTTTCATTATAATTGGAAGCTCGGGATAACTGAGTGTAGGCATCATCTACTAGGAGAATATACTGAATGGAAACTTTGCCAGGCTTTCAACAAATACATGACCTCTCATGGACATTCCAAAAAAATACTTGGGGGTACATTTGAAACATAGCGACGGACATTTGAGCGTATATCAGCATGATACCACGAGGCTTCGATTGGAGCAGCAGGAGATTGAGATCAGCACAAGGAGCAGCGAGAATAAGCAGTGGCAAGCCAGCAAACCAAGTGAAGAAGTAAATCAGAGGCAACAAGCAAAGGGAAGAGAGAAAATCAAATTCCATAGTAATAGTATTCAGAATTATCATTGCAATGCAGGAACCACTTCGCTGACATACCCTCCTTCATCTGTATTCTGTTGGGGCAAACATATGACACATGCAGTTCTGGGGCAAACCTAGTGGGTATGAAAGCAAGGAGTTGGCGGTGCTTCTGCAAGACTATCAGAATCCACGAGACAAGCAGAGATGGCCAATCACTGACCAATGCCATAAACCAAATTGGGGAGCACCCAGAGGCTCTCTAGATGACTGCAGTTGGCATTCCGTCCTGACGGGTTTGCAAGACCGCATGATATGCAGTTCGTTGCGCTGGGCACTGGCTGACCAAGTTCGACCGCAGTCCAAGGTTCATCAGAATCCTCAATCCGTCTTGCAACATAAATGTAGTTACTTTTTCCACCCCATCTTTTAGGGAACATGCAAGAAAATGTAGGGTTGCTCCTATCAAGGCTAACAAAGAGAGCTTGGTTTTCCAACTTCTCCATCTTAACCCATTTAGCTGGCATGACCAAAAAGTCGAGTCGGTATAATTGTGCCCAAAATTAAAAGGTGCCAGCGAATCCAGCCAATTTGTCAATGATTAATGAGAGGTCAACCATGAGAAGTGTGTCACCACAGACCACCAACCATGGTTTATAGTCGAGGCCCTCAACCATGTCCTCTTCCCACGCAATTGCTACTTCCTGCATGCTGAGCTGAGGTGCCAAGCGTATGGTGTGGAGCCTCTGAAGAATGTCCATGGCAAACATCTCACTTTTGAAAGACAAAATCTGTAGGATGCGTTCACCACCAAGAGGTTGATCAGACCACAAATATGTTCCAACATGCCACAGGAGGTTCCCGAGAGAAGGAGGAGATGCGAGTTGGGTGAACTGAGTGGAGCCGTGAGGATGCCATAGTAGATTACAAAGTCGTTGTTGGATCGTATTCTAGGCGGCTTCACCTCAGTACCAGTGTACACGTCCACAAGGAGGCAATGCTCCCGGTGAGAGAAGATGAGATACCCGTAGGAGCAGCCCAGATAGTATACATGTTATTTGGAGTATCTTGGGGTGCTGAGCAGCAAAGAGAGAAGTTTTCCTTTGAAGGATCACGAAGCTGCCATTTGCAGTTAGACAAAGGGATGTACTTGAAATGGCTGGTACGCGAACGAGTATGATCACCATCTGGTTTGAGGTGGAGAGGAGGGAAGTTAAAGGTATATACAAATGCGGCAAGTGCCATAAAAAGCAAGAAAATCATGGAAGAGGTATGCCCAAACATATGGTTCAGGCAAGGAAGAGGAGGTGGAGCCTGAGGCATGGCAGTTTTCCTCAAAGGGCTTCTCTGCAACTGTAACTTCCCTGTCATAAGAGAAAAAAAAATAAAGACTAACATGTCAGAAGAAAGAATCGGAACAGATACATTACTACGTTAGAAAGGCAGTAAGCTGTTAGTACATATTGAGTCAAACAAAGATGTCTGTATCGTCGAACAGTAACAAATCTCAGGTGTATTTGTGTACCATCATGTTCAAACTTCCATTAGGATAAGCTACACATTTAACTTGTACAGCTTTGAAGTTTCGGCAAAAGAATGATGCACGGCTATAATCCTCTTGTGGGATTTCTTAGGGCATGTACTATGCTAGACGTTAACTTGGACGCTTAAGCGATATAAAACTAAATTAAGAAAATCGAATTATTAGGTAAACGCCTTACCCTACAACGCACATCGGTCGCTAATTTAACGTAAAGGTAGAGTCCCGCAGTAAAAAAAACTACATCTTGCGGAAAAAAAGATTGCCTAGCGCCTGGCGGCTAATTAAACGTCGACGCAAACAAGAAACCCGAGATTGGCTGGGAATTGGGACTAACTGCCAGGAATTAGATCCTAGCGCCCTCTATTAGCGTCCCCGTTAAACATGCCCTTAGAGGGCATCTCCACAGCGTCAGCTTCCCTACCATAAAAAGATCAAAACCACTTGATCTGAATAAAATAGTTTGAACATAAGGCAGTTATACATAGTTACGCTAGACTAAGAATAAACTGTCACAAGGAAGTCTATTGCATTGAACTGTGACTACTACAACTTCAAGTCTTCAACCAGAGTAGAGTACACCAGAAACACATACAGTTTGACGTTCTCCCCAACAGCATAAATCTTCCTAGCGTGCCAAACCAACATATAATAGTACACATTCTAACCATGACAGAGGATGTGCTTTATTATAGAGTGTCTCAGAGCGGATAACATCGAGTGAAGATTATATAACATAAATTTTCCACCCTTTTTTCAGAACATTTTGGAACTGTGAATAGTTGGTACCACCATATGAGTAAACCAACATATAATAAAGCGATCGAGCAAGGAAATCATGAACTCCATTTTTCAGACCATTTTGGAACTGTGAATAGTTGGTACCACTATACGAGTATCCCAATTGTTTCAAGCGATCGAGCAAGGAAATCATGAAAAATATAAACTCCATGAATATTTTATCTCACTTCATCACCAAACAAAATCATCATTGCTTAATAATTGTTCAAGGCAGCAGCATGACCAATTTTACCATGACCAAGAGCAACATGAGTTCCAGTGAAATTCCGTTTTTTTAGACAAGTTATCCACTGAAATTCTGATGCCTTACTCTTTCTAGATTCTAGCCGGGATCCACTCAACGAATTAGTTCAGGAAAAGAAAGCAGAAGAAAACGAGCTAGGTTAGGGTTCGATAGGGTTGCCCCTTCTAGGTTCTAGTGTACTCTGGATCGACTCAATGAGCTAAATCATCAGGAAAATAAAAGCAGAAGGATTGACCTGGGGCGGCCTCGCTCTCCGTCGACTACGGCGGCGGCGGCGGTGCTTGCCAACGAGAAGAAGAGCCCACCATTTTCGGGCTCGGTACGGGCCTGCCAGCGAACGAACGTCCTGAACACGACAGGCCCAACAGGCCGCGAGGTAGAAGAATGGGGGCCCGCGAGGCAGCGCATTCCAGAACGTTCCCTTGCTCTCTCCTCTCCTCTGCGCCTTAACCCCGTGGCGGCGACGCCGACGGCCATCGACTGACCCCTCCCCTCGCCTCCCCTCACCGACCATGCGGCTCCCCGGCGGCGCACGCCTCGCGCTCCTCCTCGCCCGTCGCTCCCTCTCCTCCGCCGCGTCCTCCTCCTCCTCATCCGCCCGCTCCTCCTTCTTACACGCCTCGCGCGCGCACAGAGGTGAGTTCCCGCCTCCCGATTTCCTGGAGACTAACTGGCTGCGACGACTGATTGATCCTCTGGTTGCCTCCGTGCAGGTAGATGGGGCGACGCGGCCCGCGCGGCGCCCTCCTGGATACCGCCGTTCTCCTCGCCGAGCAGCCACGCCAGGTTCTTCCACGGTGAGGACATTGGGGAAAAACGAGGGATCGTGTCTTACACTTGTTTCCGGTTTGGTGAGCTTGCCCTGAGCTCTGTGGCTGTGCAGGGACCAGGCCCGTCGCGGTGAGGGACTACTACGACGTGCTTGGCGTCAGCAAGGACGCCGGCCAGGGCGAGATCAAGAAGGCGTATTACGGGGTATGGCTCGGTTGAATTTGTCCTGGCAATTTTCTTCCATGGGAATTGGTTGTGATTCATGCTGAGCTTAATTGAGTGCGCCAAAGCTGTGTGTCTATGTTGTAGTATGTAACCTGATGGCTCACATCTCAAGACTGAACTTGAAGTCAAGTGCTGTGTGCCAAATATCTGGCATAAGCATCACGAGTTCTTTGCTCGGAGATAAAATCACCATTTACCCATTGTTGTTTTTAGACCAACCATTCACCCATTATTAGTTGTAAGCATGTGTCCTGTGCTCAAAAATCAAATCACTATTCACCCACTGTTTTTTTACGGGACTATTCACCCACTGTTAGTTGTAGTCGTGTCTCTGAATTTTGAATATATAGGTTAGTGCAAGTTAAGGCTGTATGGCCTTTGGATGTTTGATATACTGTTGTGGAGAAATTGACATCTTGTCGATGTTTTGTTTAACTACGAACGGATCCGATGTTATACACATCATTGCTGTAGAAATAGTATATTTTATGTATACACTACACTGTAAGAAGTTTTTTTTTGTTGATGGCATGCAAGTTACCTTACCATCTAATATTTCCACACTTGCCTTCTCCTAAAAGCTTGCAAAGAAGCTCCATCCTGATACAAATAAAGGTGATGCTGATGCAGAAAAGAAGTTTCAAGAGGTTCAACGAGCTTATGAGGTGCGTGGTTTTCTTTCAGCATGCATGCCTATGTTAAGGGTATACAGATTTATAATAGTACTAAATACATATGTTTCCCTTCTCTGTAGACTTTGAAGGATGAAGAAAAAAGAACGCTCTATGATCAGGTAGGGTCACTTTCATTATACATATGTCGACCTTGCTTTTACTGTCAATGGCCTTTTATGTTTATGTTTGTGGGTTACTGAAAAAATACGTTAAAGCTGTGGTAATTATCCAGAAATAGTAGCTAATGCAATTTGCATTGTTAACTTGTTGGCCTGATTTGACAGGTTGGCCCTGATCAGTATGAGAGAGCTGCTGCTGGAGGAGGTGGAGCAGGCGGATTCGAGGGCGGTTTTGGAAATCCTTTTGAGGATATTTTCGGTGGTGGTGGTGGTGCTGGTGGCGGGATGAATGATGTATGCCATCTATTTTGAGTTAGTCTTTCTATTGTTTTATGGTTTCAGCTTGGTAGTTTTGCTTCATTCTCTGATCTTACATTAGCATTATTATTTATGTTGCTGACTACACAGAATAAGTTGTGTGGTCTGGAAAGTCATTTCATCTTTCGATTTTCATTTTAGGGAATTTACAGCCGAGGACAAACTTTCATGTGTGTCATATGGCACAGGATACCCTGATATGTGTGTGCTTATTTTGCAGGCCTGGTTCTTTACTGTTGACTAATTTGGCACAGTACTAGGAAATTTGTTTGTGGTAGGAATTACACCATGTAGATAGTCTTCTAAAGCACCACACACACCCTGTTCAAGTTTTTTTGCTAAACAGATAATATTTCTCTCATCAAGTTAGCTTGCTAAACAGATAATATTTCTTTGTTCTTTGTTCTTGTACTTCTACATTCTTGCTTTTGTTTGTACTTTGTACTGAACAGATGAATGTGCTGGTTCATATATTATAATCTCCTTCTGAACCGAGCACAACCAATCTGACTTCTGTTGTCTCTGTTTGCTATGAAGTTCTTTAGGAATATATTCAGAGGTAGGGAGTCTGGTGCACAGGATATTAAGGTTAGTTCTGCACTCATTTTCTTTGATAGTTACAGGTATACTGTTTGAATGGAAGTTTAATCTAATCACTTTGCAGGTTAAGCTTGAGATATCATTTATGGAAGCAGTTGAAGGATGCACCAAAACGATCAACTTTCAGACTTTAGTAACGTGTGAAACTTGCCGTATGTATATGCACTTGTATTACAGCTGCATTTGTTTGTAAGCAATGACGCCTTTGTCATATTTTTTTCCTTCTGATAAGAGAATGCTCTTTTTTAGATGGAGCTGGCGTACCTTCTGGAACCAAACCCGAAACTTGTATAACTTGCAGGGGTTCTGGACATGTTAGTTCTTCCTCCAACACATTGTGTCTATTTTATGAGATGTATTCAATCAATTACTATTACTGATCTTATTCGTTTATGTTTTTCTTCTAATGTTGGCAGATCTTCATGCAAACTGGGCCCTTCAGGATGCAGTCAACATGCACACAGTGTGGTGGATCTGGGAAGACTATAAAGGTAGGATAGCTGGGATATCACTTTATAGTAGAATTATCAATTGAAATATGCTAAAAACAGCTGTTTGATGTAGCACATTTACCATACAGAGATTTCAATGAATCATGCGAAGTGTTGACCATTTAGGGTTTCCTGCCCAGGAAATATACTCAATATTTTGAATAAATATCTGCATTACTTTCATCCAGATCACAAGAATAACTATACACTGGTGTAGGACTGTTTACATCCACATTTTCCTATCATGCATCACTATTGAACACGAAGGCTGATGGTTATGCACCCTAATGATTCTTGACATTTATGATCCTGTTACTTATGACTTCAAGATATGGGTATTTACTTGCTGGACATAACGTCAATTGACAGATGATAGTTGAAACTTATAGGAATGCAAATTTTTAGTTCTTCTATGAGACATGGGATATGCAGTTGAGATTTGTAGTTGTGCTTATCCCTTATGTATATTTATGTACACTGTCTATTTCTGATTACTTGCTATTACCTGGAGATTAAAATGCTGTTTGTTGGTAGGATTTCTGCAAGTCGTGCCATGGACAGAAAGTTGTGCCTGGAAGAAAAACAGTCACTCTCGAAATAGTGCCTGGTAGGTTTTACTCTCTTGGCATCGCTTGTACCCACATGCTCTTTCGTGTTACTGAATATCCTTGTATATTATTCTGTCCATGCAGGTACAGATGACGAGGATACTATCAAAGTGCTTAGATCTGGTCAAGCAGATCCAGACGGTCTTCGTGCTGGTGACCTTTATGTAACCGTTAAGGTCAGTCTTTTTCCCATTTAGTAGTTCCACTGATTGATGAAGATGGGCAGTTGACCCTCATAATCCTATTCTCTTTTCAGGTTCGTGGAGATCCGGTATTTCGAAGAGAGAAAGGTGATATCCATGTTGATACTGTCTTGAATGTGACTCAGGTAATCTGAAACATGTTCCTGTTTCTGTGCCTTATGCCATATTTATTTGTCTTGACACCGTGAAATGGAAGGAGTACAAGAATCCTCTTCCTGGTCAAATGTGGAAAGTGCATCTAACACAAGAAATCTGTTCTAGAAACAATGATCAGTATGAGGACGAATCCTGATTGTATCGATTGAATCTGATCTTTGGGCACTAACTGTATGACCTTGAGTCAGACAGATAGCAATCCACACACTGATAAGATTGCTCATGGTGCATTCTCATGTTAAAAGTTGATGCATACCCATATTTCTATTGACACTGCGGTTATAAAAATATGATTTTGTCGACTAGGCATCTACTGCACAATTGTTCGCATGGTCCAAATCTACATTCATTTCTTTTCTTTAATAGGCAATTTTGGGAGGTACTGTTCAAGTGCCAACACTCGCCGGGGATGTTGTTCTAAAGGTAAGCCCCAAAATAAAATCTTATGACAGTTGTGCAAGACTCTGCTTGTGTTTATTAAGATAAAAAAATTCTGTTGACTCATCTACCTTAATTCTTGTAGGTTAAGCCTGGTACTCAACCTGGTCAAAAGGTTGTTCTCAGAGGAAAAGGTAAATAGCACACTGGCCAGTTTATCTTTTTTCCATGTTCATTTTATCTTTATGTACATATGGTGGCATACTGAATAATAGATGCTTTCATGTTGTATGTAATACATCTTCCTTGGGCTTGCTAGGTATCTAGTAGTGCATATGATCTACTACCTTTTCTTTCTGGCACAATTGAAGTGCAGTACGCTCAGCAAAATGGAATATATAGTTTGAAGTTCTTGAAGTGAAACAACAAATACATGAATAAGCAACAAATTGACGTACTGGTAGCACCTGCCAAACTTTCTCCATTTGCCTTCCAATTTTAGTTCATCTAATATAAATAAGATGTCAAAGAAGGGAAGGCATTAATTCGTTGAAACTGGAATTTAGGTGAATTTTCAGCCACAGAAATGTTGTATATATGGAACTCTTTTTGTCAGAGGATAATCATATGCCAACCAAATAACTGGTGCATTCCCTTTTGCATATGTTCCTCAAATAACATTGCCATGTCCTGCAGGAATCAAGACACGAAACTCGTACTCGTATGGAGATCAGTATGTACATTTCAATGTCAAGATCCCTACGTAAGTTCCCTTTGAAAACTTCTCATCTGATGATGCCCTGCGCTGTTACAGGTTGTTTTCTTACACATCATTATGTGTCTCGCAGGAATTTGACGCAGAGACAGCGCACGCTTCTCGAGGAGTTTGCGAAGGAAGAGCAAGGCGAGGACGAGAAGGATGCGGAAAAGGCAGCTGGCGCATCAGGATAAGCCGGTCTCAGGAGCCTGGCCGCCCTCATTTCATGGGCGGTTTGACTTGTTCCATACGCTCGGAGATAGAGTAGGATGCAGCCTGGAATTTGCAGGTGCAAGTCTTTATATAGTTAGGTTGCATGGAATTCGCATGGCAACACATAGATATTGGTTTCGAGTTTCTGTAGCTGGAATAATGCTACTACTAAACCCTGCCACCTAGTGTGCATTCTTGTGAGGCCAATTTTAAGCAAGATGGTCAGGGGCATCCTGTATTGTATAATCTTATTATGTGTTAGATACATGCTGAACGCACGGTGTCACTGTGAATTCATGTCTTGATGATAAAGGTTTTGTCGTTGGACAAAGTTTGCTGGGTTTGTTTTTGCTGGTTGGATGTCCACAGCTATAAAAGTGAAAAGCCCACTCCATTTTTCAACTGATGGTCAGTCTGATCATCCTCGATGCCATCTTGCAACTTGTCTGGTTTTATCCACAAGTTTTTGTTATGACTGCAGTCTCATGAAGGTTAATGTTTAAGTTTTGGTATTTTTCAACAAAAAATTGTCAGTATTGGAGGCTTTCTTGTTTTGTGAAATCACATAGTAGTAGGAGTACTAGGAAACAGTTGATTGTGCTTCATCGTCTCTCTGAAGAATAATCCATCGTGTGGCTCAGACAGCTGACGCTTGTTCTCTTCTCCTCCTCGCTGCCCAATTCTGTCCACAGCCTCATCTTCTGTTCCTTGTACGGGAATTTGGAATTTTTCGCATCTGGATGCAGAGGAAAGGTAGGGGAGCACGAGTAATCGGAGGATGCTGAGGCCGATGCTGGCGTGCTGCAAGCTCTACGTCTCGGAGGGCCGGAACGCGGCGGCCCTGCGCGCCGTCGAGCAGGCGGCGCGCCGCCACCATCCGGCCGTCGTCCTCGTCAACAAGTTCGTCGACGACGCCTACAACCGCGTCGGCTACACGCTCGTCTCTCGCCTCACCCTGGACGCCGCCTCGCCGGCGTCCCCGCTGCGGCACGCCGTGTTCGGCGTGGTCGGGGCCGCGCTCGAGGCCATCGACCTCGGCGCCCACGCCGGCGCGCACCCGCGGCTCGGCGCCGTCGACCACGTCTGCTTCCACCCCCTCGCCGGCGCCTCCCTCCGCGACGTCGCCACGCTCGCCGCGGGCGTGGCCGCCGACATCGGCCACGAGCTCCAAGGTAACCAGTTCAGTCCCGTCTGTTGCTTCTGCCTTGCCGCTCCGTGCGGTTCGCTCAGATTCTCCCCTGTGCCGTGGCAGTGCCGACGTTCCTGTACGGCGCGGCGCACCGGGAGGGCCGGACGCTGGCGGCCATCCGGAGGCAGCTCGGCTACTTCACCTCCCCGCGCGACGCCCAGTGGCGCGGCCCGCTCCCTCTCCACAAGACGACGCTCCCCGTCGCGCCCGACGCCGGGCCGGACGCGCCGTCGCCGTCCAAGGGCGTGCTGGTCCTCGGGGCCACGGCGTGGGTGGACAACTACAACGTGCCGGTGCGCACCGCGGACGTGGACGCCGTCCGCCGGATCGCGCGCAGCGTCAGCGAGCGCGGCGGCGGGCTCCGGTCCGTGCAGGCGATGGGGCTCGCGCACGGCGACGGCGGCGCGGAGGTGGCGTGCAACCTGCTCGACCCGGGGAGCGTCGGCGCCGGGGAGGTGCAGGACATGGTAGAGCGTCTCGCGAGGGAGGAGGGCCTCGACGTGGGGGAGGGGTACTTCACGGATTTCTCCGAGGAGAAGATCGTCCAGCTCTACTTAGAAAAGTCTGTCCAAGCTGAAGCGTGTTCTTAATTTGGCACGATGATATGCGACAAAATATTGAATCTGGGATGGGTCTTAGGCCGATGGGCCAAATAAAATTTTGAAGTTCTCATATAACTCTTTTCATGCATCATAAAAGGTAAACTAAAGTTTGGCCATCCTGGTTAGAGGAGAGTCCCAAAGCTCCTCCTCCCCCACTCCAACTTAGAGTTGTGTCCGGCTCGCTTCCCTTCCCTCTTCGGCGGTGATGCCAGCCGGCATGGTGAAGGGATTGCAGTGTCGGTTCCCCGATAGGTAGGTTAGATATGGGGTTTGTTGCTAGGGTTAGGTTTGGATCTAGTTCTAGGAAATTGTTGACGCGAGGATGCGATGGAAGCAGCGGACCGACTTCTTTTCTTTAGCCATCGAGGATGTGGATAGGGGGAGTGTTAGAGTGTTGCTCTGCATCGATCGACATAGCAGGGAGTTGTTGATTTCTTGGAGTTCATCAATTGCGTCCAAGTTTCGTTGTGATTATCCATGGTCGCCGAGACCGCTCCATGCTATGGTGTTGTGCTCACTGCCGCTTCTTCAACCTCAGGAGGCCCTTGAGCTACTCTCTAACGATGCTCAATGGCACTCCAAATTTAAGTGGTTTTGTCAACAAGGTCTACTTCAACTAGGTTGTAGTTGAAAAAATAGGGCTACCTATGATGACCCGGTACACCATAACATGGTGTAATGTACAAGTTGTTGCATAACAATCACAAAATATCTTTTCACAAGTATTACACCCCTCGGGGTGGTACAACCAAACCACTACAAGTCCAATTTTTATTTATTTCTTAAGAACCAGAGAGAATACAAAATTCAAGATCTTCTTCGGTCCACCGAGGATTCACAAATAAAAGCCATTTTCAAAAGCACAAACTTGAAAGATAATGGCACTTATAGGCTCCGTACAATTGGAGCTTTGTGACTTTAATTAGTATAAGGATCTATGTTGCTCCGTCCGACTATCCTAAGCATGCAATCCTAGTTCTCCATATCTACGTCTTCATCTTGATTGCCAAATTCTATCATGTAATCTACGTCTTCATCTTGATTGCCAAACTATGATATGTGATGTTAATGTCCTAATGTCTTAAGATTATTAAGCTGGAATATTCATTGACATAGTTACATATAAAATGTGAGTTCTCAAGAGATTGTGTGACATGTAGTACCTAGGTTGTAGCTACGAGTGCATCACTGCCTTTTATGGTATAATGTGCTCTGTCCTATGCTAGGTTGAGGAACTCATTCTTGCAATGTAGTAAAAGAATAAAAAAGGAGACACAATCAGTGGCGGAGCTAGAGAAGTGATGATCCGGGTGCACGGTGGTTCCCCAGCTGAAAATTTACTTGTATTAGGGGTTGCACACATGGTGAAACATAGCTAATTTACAAAGAAATTTAGTTCGACCCAGTGTCCTCTGTACCCCCAAGGCTGCACATGGATCCGCCCCTGGACACAATGGGCTGGAGGCATGAAGTTTAGCCTCTGTAAAGTAGGATTGCTTTTCCACCATTGTAGTAAACTGTATTTACATGTAATTATTGTATATGGAGATGCCAAAGTATATCCTAATTAGTACATTATAATGTATGCTTTTATGGTTTGTTCATGAGTTATTATGGAAGAGAAAGCATATATGATACATGTCCATGTAGGTTGATGTGGCCTTCTAGAAAACTAGCTTCTAATGATATATTTCTCTCCTTTTTACGGTTCTAATCAGAAGATTGGTTTATTTGTTAGGCCTATACTACTTCATAAGTAATTTTATTTAGCGTGTTTCCAATCTCAGTGGATTTGACTATTATTTTGACTTTCTAGAATATTGGTGGCTGCTAGGGGAGATAAAACCCGCAAGTTCTAGCCTCTAGGGGAGTGGAAACATCAGAGGTTGGTGACGCAAGGTCAGAACTAGGAAATGCAAGACTGATTTCGAAGGTTAAGCTTAAAGAGGTGGTGATATGATGGTCTGGAACAACAAAGATTCAGGCAGTCAATGAAGATATTTGAGATTTTGTGAATCTACTATTTTCAAAGAGCAAAGGTTTTTTCCTGTGAAGTTAATGGCTTATGATTGTTATCAGATGTTGTCTAATTTTAAGACCATGTCCAAGAGTTTTTTTGGACCTCCTGGTTGCCTCGCTATTGTGCTTTTAGTTGAGGACATTGTTTGTGTAATGGTGATTACTTCACACAGATTTTGGACGTTAATAAAAATTGTAGAGACGTACCTCCATGGTTATAAAGGAGTCATACTTTGTAGTAGGCAGGCCTGAGGGCTGAGGTGCCATGTCAATTTTGCATTAATCGATGTATATCCAGATAGTAGAAGAGATATGCATATGAGTGGTTTCATTAATTTTTATAGTTGACTCGGTTACACAAAGCTAAATGCCAAAATGGCATAAATTCGAGCACAGTCCAGAAAATGTTGATCATTTCTGTAGTATAAAAAAGAATGGGTCTTCAGGACGAAACTTATGCTAAATGAGATACTAGGTGATCAGTTATTAATCTGATCAGGTAGCATGTGAATTACCTCTCCATAGATGCCCCCAAGAATTTAGAATGTAGTGAGCCCTTTGCTTCGCTTATGGAATTTGCACCCAATTATTTTGTCTGTCTGCTAGCAAAACCTAAGGCAAAATTTCTCATAAATTTTTGTGTGTAATTCTAAATATTTCTTTTGATTCAGTTTATTTTCTGCAAGTATGATGGACTCTTACAGACTTAAAGGCTCGCATTTCAGAGTTGTGTTAAGTTGTGTATGTTTGTGGATTTTTTGGCCGTGTGTCGATATTCCGGTGTTTATTGGTCCTGTGCTATTTTCAACAAGATGATCTCTAAAGTTCTTATAGAGACATGATCTCCCCCTTGCTCTATCAACTATTTAGTTTGCTTTTTTTTCATCTAAATGATGGTTTGAGCTATCTATTTTCCATTTCGCTGAATATTGATTTCTTGAACTATCATGTTTGTTTATTACACAATGGCATGATAATATTTATAACTATTACCGATTGATGATAATGTTTTTGGCACAGAATCAAGTAGCTGAAGTCATCAACATGCTAGTTATTCTTCTCTTACCCATGCTTCAGTTATAGGTGAAACTTAAACCATTGTCTATGGCATTCCCTACAACCTCAAATGTCTTAAGGCTATGAGAGTATCGCAAATTCGTGAAGAGCTGCACTTTCTTTGCATGTTAATAATACCAGATGACGTGTTGTACCATTTATTTTTTCTTGGTGATGTGAACATATGGCAAATTAATTAATTCTGAGTATTTTTACTATCCTACTTTGCAAACTACGATGGGTTCTGACTTTTGATCCTCAGTTCTGGAACAAAGAGCTCTTGGAGCTCAGATTCTGAAATTCTGTGGGCCTCAAGTATCAAATATACATTTGACTATGTAACAAATGAATTGGCAATTTTCCTTTTTTCTTTTTTGGGCATTCATGAATAAAAATTTATCAATATTCAGAACGAAGTGAAGGCGGCGAGGCAAAGCTCGGTCTAATATATATTTACAACCTTACAAGTAGGTATTCTCAAAGAAAAAAAACCTTACAAGTAGGTAGAACACAGTCAACCATGACTTAAAAACAGTTGCAAGGCCGACGGCCATCTTTGTAGACCCACACTACAGAACTGCCCTTGTCACAGAATCTCGGCAAGCAACTTATATAGTGCACACTAGAGAGAGTAAATGTTTGTGATGTTTGCGAAACTGGATCGCACAATTCACTCAAGAGAGACCTTTTTTTTTTCATTTAGTATCCGTTGGCCTAACAAACATTCGGTAGACTTGTGATCCATATGAAGCAGGCTCAGCGACGACGGTCGGTAGGATTTTATTACACATCACATGAAATAGGCTCCAGCCCTTCACGTCAGGTGACTGAAGCAGGTATATCAGTAGGACGGCGGGGGATAGGCTCCGGGGTAAGGCGCTACATATATGGTGTTTGTAAAGTGAGATGACAAAATTAGTTAATTCACCCTAAAATTGATGCAAATAGATGGCAGCATCAACTAGGTCTTACCAGGTGGATACATTGAGTGTGTTGGTGACGGCGGCGGATACAGTGAGTGTGTCGGTGATGGCGGCGGGTACTGTTGCCCATATGGCGGTGGCGGGTAGGGTTGCCCATATCCATATGGCTGTGGTGGGTAAGGCTGCCCGTACGGCTGTGGAGGATATGCATGGTGCTGGTGCTGGTATTGTTGCTGGGGCGGCGGAGCTGGGTATGCAGAAGGAGCGGGGTATGGTGTGTAGCCAGGGGTCGGGTAAGCCTGGTACGTGGGTGCTGTAGGATATGCTGAAGGTGCTGTGTATGAAGTAGTGTATGGTGATGGTGCCGGCATCGATGGAGCATAATGGCCCCCCATCTTGTTCTTCTTGTAGACATAAGAGAAGAGATGAGAAGAACGATACATGCATCAATAGAAACGATGTGATCAGTGCTCTCTCACCATTGCCGTGACATCAAAGTGCATAATGAGTTTCACTTCCCCGGCAGACCTGCATGCAGATCGGTCGATCCACTCTAAGATGAGGAAATTTGGAAGTGACATGTACTGGGGTTGTAAATAATATGACTACATACTTACTTCATACGGCGTGTCTGGATGGACCATGAGGAGTCGTCGTAGCCGCTTGTGAGCACCTTGTTCAGGGGCACCCTACATGAACGCGGTGAGCTTTCACAGTCACTTCATATACTAGTCACAAATAGCAACTTGACCGATGAACGGTAACAATTACGATGCACAGACTTGCAGCTGCCGATGAAGCCATCACGGTTTATAGTGTTGCTGTTCCAAACGAGGACGTTCAGCTCGCGGAGCCCCTCGATGAGTGGTATCTGAAACTTGTCGTCGAAGGAAGGGTTCTTTCCCCCATCTAGTTGTAGTGTAAAACACATGGAATGAAGTTTAGCTTATGTTGGTAAGATATAAGCGATGTGAATATTTCATCAATTCAGTGGCTAAAATAAATAAATACTAGGTGGATGCACATAAACGATGTCAATTCGTGATCAGACGATAATCAGTGCATTTTGCGACAACCCGTTTCGGATCTGGTAGTTTTTTGTCCATTTGGAGGTCGACCGGTACCATTTGAGAAATTTGGCATGTAAAATGGTAGTTTTATGCTAACAACTCATAGTGGCGCGCGCATGAAGCAAACTTAGAAGAAGAATACATATTCTGAATGATCAACCATGCAATGCTTAATTTAGTGATCGAACAGTCCCCTTAGTACAATGCGCATGGAGTCGACTTACCGGTGCAGGTGCGCGTGCGGAGCTTGGTGCTTGCGTACTCGACGATCACGTAGGGGTCCTGGCGAGAGAAGATCTCCGTGTCCCGCAGATTCCTGCACCCGGTCACTGCAAAACCAGACAAGTAGTTTCAGCAAACCAAGCTCCACGGCGCGCGGGAATGGAGGGATTCGGAGGAGAGACAAGCAGACGCTCACCACTGAGCTCCAGGACCATGCCCTGGATCGACGACATGGACATGGAGACGGCCGGCGGGAGGACGAGCGTTGAATCGCCGGTGACCTTCTGGGCAGGGGTGGCGTTGTTATGAAGAAGATGGGGGACACGACGAGACGAGGTCCAGGACGCGGCCGGAGACTTTGGGCCTTCCTTAAAATAATATGGGTTTACTTTGGGTCGTCGACGACGATATCATGGGCTTGCACCTTCGTGAACCGCGGCTTGCGCATCCAAGTAACCGTCGATTTCTTGAACTCGTCGCGCAAGCAAATGACACTGGTTTTCTATATCCTTTTTTTCTTTTGCAAATTGCTAGGTTTCTTCTAATGTGGGATGCATATATTATTTTCCTCGAACATTCCAATAATTTATTAATAATCATCAAACGCCAATATAAAGATGCCTTAAGTAAAGAAAATATAAATAGGTCCACACCCGATTCAACGCCCCTCCATCATTGCCCAGTGCTTCTAACTTTAGAATATAGCCGTCACACCATCATTCCATGAAATACAGAAAACGGTCTAAAAATAGAGAACGAAACCCTCCCACCAGTGATAGGTCGTGGTGCGCTACACCTCCAGAGCCTCAAGGCCACAGGAGGCAGAGCTTACCAACATCGTCTCCAGCGAGAGAGAAGAAACCCTAGATAGGTTCTAACGAAAGCCTCACGATCGCCCTCCTTCTTTTTTTTTAGAACAACTCGCTAAGCTTTATTGATCAGGTAAAATGTTTCCAGGAATAAAAAAATAAAAATGTGTAGTAAGTCACAAATGGCATACCACATCACTAGACAGCTTCTACTTAGCTAAGTTGTGTGCCACGAAATATTTTCCTAATTAAGGCCTTGAATTCGTTGGCATCTTTTTTCTTTGGGAGGAGTTCTGAATGACTCCTTTAGCACTCTCTTTTTTATATAAAAAGAGAAACATTTTACCTTTACAATACCTTCCAAGCAAGAGTGTTTTATTGCAAGATTAATTTATTAATGAACAAAGATCAATTCTTAGGATGAGATCAATTCGGAAGCACTTTTTTCTTATTCTAGCATTCTTTCTTAAAATTTAGGTATCACGTGTGCGAGTAATCGTAGGATGAGTGGATTGAGTTGCTGAAATGGGGGCTGATGCTGTCGGTCCCCTCATATTGAACTTCAATCAGAACTTCTCTTGACCCAATGACGCGTTGATCTAGTTTCCATCGGAGCCACAAGGGATTGTCTAAACTTATTTGTTTCTGTCTATAAGCTTCTACTTCCCTTCGGTACATCGGTGCATTTGCATCCCTCATCCCGTACAATAATAAATCCAAAGTATTTTTTTTGGTCAGGCGACACCCAGATTTGAACCGAGGCTCGACCTTCATGCACGAAAGAGCAATTCTGATATTGCTTTGCTCTAGGGCTTATCTCGGAGATGATATACGAGTATCTTCCCATTGTACCATCTTGTATCTCCAAAACCACCATCCTGAAATCTGAGGCCACGATCATCCTCGACAAGCCTAGATCTTCGGCCAATGCCAAGGCCTCTCTACATGCAATAGCTCCTAAAGTTGGGGGCTCTATAACGCCTGAGACACCACCACTGCAAAAGCGCTAGGATATAACCCATGGATGTCCCTGCAAAATGCACCTATAACCCCTGTGTCACTAGTCCTCGACACCACAGCATCCACATTAAATTTGGCCGGGCCACGCGGTGAAGCCAGCCATTTGGATTGAACTCTAACCGAAGGGTTATCTCTTCCTATCGAGTGTTTAGTGATAACCCAGAGTTCTTTGAGATGTGATTTGATGAATCCATGGGTTGATAATGGGCTTTGGTATATGTCCTAATGAATGGCTTTGCGGCGCGAAGTCCATATCACCCACAGCGTGATCGTCATTCTAGTGAACTGTTCATGTGTTAATGATTCTAGCATCTCAAAAAGCCAATTTTTAGCGTTCGGTTCTCCATTGGACATCATATGCTCCACCAGCTCCTCATCCGATAATTCCCAGACACAAGCAGCGACATCGCATGTTAGTAGTGAACGCCTGATGTTGGCTCAGCTGATTGTTGAGCTTCGTTGGGAGACCCCAAGCAAGTTCTTCCCTCAGTAAGAAACCAAGGTTATCGAACCAGTAGGAGGAAGGAAACGACTCAAAGGTGTTGCAAGCAACTGGAAACCTGCACAACACAAACGCAAGACTTTGCCCCAACGAACATTGAGGTTGTCAATCTCACCGGTTTGCTGAAAACAAAGGATTAACTATATGGTGTGGAAGTTAATGGTGGTTTACAAAAAGTAAACAGTAACAATGGAAGATGTTTCAATGGTAAAGATTGGACCGGGGTCCATAGTTTACTAGAGGTGTTCTCCATAAGATAACAAACATGGCATGCTGGGTAAACAAATTACAGCAGAACAATTGACAGGACTGAGCAAGACATAACAATGCAATACTAGACATTCATGATCCCATGACATTCGATTGGGAAATACAAAAAGATACATAGACCGCCATCCAACTGCATCTATTACTAGTAATCCACCTTCAGGTTATCATCCGAACCCCTACAGTATTAAGTTGCAAGCAACGGATAACTGCTTTAAGCAAAGTGTGTAAGGTAAACAATCCACTTGTTCCATGAACAAGAGACCGTTGTTTTCTCCCTAGTAGCAACGACACATCTACAACCTTAGAGATTTCTGTCACTTCCCTTAGATTAAATAGAGGCATGAAACCACTATCGAGCATAAATACCCCCTCTTGGAGTTATTAGCATCTACTTGGACAAGATAGCTACTAGAAACGGAGAGCATGCAAGATCACAAACAACACATACATGATAGAATTAATAAGACAAAACCATTAACCAATCTAACATAGTAATCTCAATATCCATCGGATCCCCACAAACACAACATGCATGATTACAAAGAGATGATCTTGATCATGAACTGAGCTCACAAGATCTAAACATGGTAGCACAAAGGAGGAGATACAACCATCTAGCTACTACATGGACCCGTAGTCCAAGGTGGAACTACTCACGCTTCATACCGGAGGCTGGCATGATGAAGAAGAAGGCCTCCGGGATGATCTCCCCTCCGGCAAGGTGCCGGGAAGAGCTTTAGACCCTCCCGATCTAGGGACGATGGTGGCAGTGGCTATGGACTGCTTCGTGGAAGATTGATCGGGTGCTTAGGTTTTAGGTATCGGGGGGTCTTTATAGGTGAAGAGGCGAGATAGAGGGCACCCAGGGTGGCCGCACCCCCAAGCGCGGGCCCACCTCGGCCGCGCGGCCAGGGGGAGTGGCCCCCTGGTGGATCTTCTCCGTCTCGTACTCTGGCTTCGTGTTCCCCACGGTAAAATATTGACTTTGACTTTTGTCCCGTCCAATTCCGAGAATATTGATTTTCTGCCTTTCCTGGAACAAAAATAGAAAAAATCAGGCAACTAGCACTGTGGCATCTTGTTAATAGATTAGTACCAGAAAACATATAAAAACACCTCAAAGTGTAGACAAAGCAAAGCAAAGTAGATACTAAACAAGCATGGAACATCAAAAATTATAGATATGTTTCCGACGTATCAACGTGCGGTGACCCATCATACCACTACATGATGTAGTACACTATAGTCGTTGACATAACGCCAATGAAACACCATTCACTAGTATTACATCCCTCAGAGTGGTACAACAGAAACACAACGGGTCCAATACATGGCTAAAGGTTACAACTCACTCTATACACAAGATCCAGAGAACACTCTAGGTTCAAGAGAGAGAAAGAACTTCTTGCAAAGAAGGATCAAAGATAAACAACGCAAAAACTATTATGCGATTAGGACTAGTATTTTAACTAAGGGGTTGGCATTGATGCTATTGCAATACACTACAGAAATAGGTTCTTTGGCTAGATAGTATATTCCTATCTAATTAGTAACTGCGTCTTCACTTGAGATGATGTATATGTTGAGTTCCTTGTCTTCGTTGAAGAGGTTTAACTTTGGATGATGATTCCTGGAGCATAACTTGATGTAGATGTTGTCTGTACTGGCTTCAGAATCTAGCAAGGGTTAAGAAGATACGTTGAGTACGAGCGTACTCAGCAAGCTCACTATAAAAGGAGTGTTTGATGCACTATATCTACAACTACAGACCGTAGGTCGTAGGCAATGCAAGTTTTCATAAACATTTCTTTAAAGGTTGCTTTTATTCTGAAAAACTATGTCCGTCAGCCTTCACGAGTTTACCGGAACTTTAATGGAGTTCCTTTCCCGCCGCGTTCGCAACTCCTTCCCAGAACAGGGAGTAACAGGTTACAGTTCTTACACTCTGTAGAGGTGCGTTACTTTACCTTGGAATGTGTTGAACTTTTAGTTAAGTTTTACACTTGTGCTTCTTGTTAAGGTTTGTGAGTGTGTGAAACAACATGAAATTATAATAACATAAAACAATGAGATACACACCAATGTGAAATGTTATTCAAGATTTCTTACATTATAATTTTTTATCTTTAAATTTTACTTTACAAGTAATGGCCTTAATAAGGAACTTAAATATTTACAATCCTAAGTATACAAGTAAAGTTTGAAAAAATGTGATTATGATTAATTGTCATCTGTTAATTATAATGAGAATTCCTTGAATTTAATTTGTTAAGAGTTGGGGATATTATTATAAGGTTTGTTGATTGAAGTGGCAAAACGAATAACTTTTGAAGAAAAGATTCCTTTTCTAAGGTCTACACAATCTTTGTGGTTAATCAAACCTGGTTGAAGTTGTTTGTGCTTGCTTGAATAGCTTGGACTTAAGATGCTTTATAACTTAATTATAACAGACAAAAGTTAACTATAAAACATATAACAAAGTCTTTAGTCTTATATTGAAAGTCTTGTGGACTAAAGTTAACTTTAAAAAACATGGATGGTTTGAAAGTGTAATGCTTATGATATTTTCACCTTGTGTACCTTGTAATGTTTCCTTAAAGTTACTTAAGAATGGTTATTCTCCTGTTTAAGTAGTGGTCTCTTAACTTTATAATGGAACAAGATCATTTCTTCCCTTATAAAGGTGTGATTATAGTTTGTGGATAGTAAATAGTACTAGTGACTACTCATAAATTGTCTTTGGATTCAGTTCATTATAATGTTGTATTTGATTAAATTATCATTCTTGAAGATTTTAAAATTGTCAAAGATCTTTTTAGAAAATAAACTACACATATGGTTTAAAGATAATTCAATAAAATTGTATTTATAATGTTTTGAACCATTATAATTTCATATCATTAATATTTAAGATTAATACTATTTATTAGACTCAATTTACTAATTTTTTAAATATTAGCAATTTTTATTTACCCTTATATGAATTAACAACTAAAGAAATAGGTTTAAATTTAAGTTATTAAAGTTATTATATTTTTATTTATCTCAAAAGTGAAATATTATATTTTTAACATGTAAGTATTATTTTTGTGATAATTTTGGTATATTTCATTTATTTTTGTGATTTATAAATAATAAGATATGATTTTTATAAGGTTTATTACTTAATAATAAATATTTAATTAAGTGAAATTAGAATACATGATTATAGTTTTTAAATTAGAGTTCTTATTTTTCTAAGATTTTTGGTATTTATTTATATTTTTAATATTTACCAATATTAAAATATGGATTATCTAAGTTTTATTACTTATAAAACCTTTATTAAATAATATTTATCTAAATAATTATAAAAATAATATTTGATAATAGTTTTATGTTGTATATTTTATTTTTCTGAAAATTTTCATATTTTACACATATTTTTCTGAATTATAAATCAAAAGTTATTGATTTAACAAGATTTAATAATTTTATTTCATTCCTAAAATATTTAAATTTGGGCTTATAACATTTTATTTATTTCTTAAATAGAAAATAACTTTTTACACCACAGCCAAAGCTACCCTAGGTCACTGACCAGTGGGGTCATGGCCACGTCAACATGCCACGCAAGCAATGGACAAGTCAAACGGTGGACTAGGTCAAGGGTGACGTCGGCATGACGTCGCTATGACGTCAGCACAACCACCGCTGTCAGTGGGTGGTCGCCGGCGACGATCTACGACTCCCCAGCAAACGAAACTAGCCTAGTTTGAATCAGCGCAACGTGCTGAACCCTAGAGTGGCGGCGCCGCTTGGAAATATTCATCGTAGCCTCGGCTCCGACGAGCTCCGACGGTGGCCGACAGTGGCATAGGGTGTGACGGCGATTTACAACGAGATGAGGCGATTTAGGGGTAATGGAGGGTTCAGGAACTCACTCGGATGACGATAGAGAGGTCGACGAGGACCGGCGCGGTCGGAGATGAGCACACGGTTGACTTATCCGACGAACCCCGACGAAAAGTAATGATAAAATTCGCACCCACCCAAGCTCCCCTCGATCTATTTATGCTACTAGGATGAAGAGGGGAACATGGAGGTTCTCCTCGACCACTCCATAGGTCCTGAGGTGGACTCTATCAACGGCGATGTGTGGCTCCGACGAGCTAGGGTTTCGGCTAGAGGAGGATCCTGGAGGAAGGAAGGAAATGGGGATAAGGACGAGAGAAATGAGCTCCATGGTGTTCTTATCCCTCCCCGGCATCGGCAGTGCGAATCTTGGCGCAGACGCGGTGGCGGACGGCATCGCCGGCATCAAGCGATCTGCTTCTAGCTAGAGGAGGAAGACGACGATGTCACTTTTGCGGAAAACCCCCTGGCGATTCTTTCAACTCAACCCGCAGTCCTTCTTCGGTCCCACCCGTCAGGCAGAGAAGAGGATGAGCTGGGCTGGCTGCTGGGCCTTTGCGAAGTGAGCGGTAGATAGAGAGAGGAGAGAATGGGCCACAGCCAGAAACTGTTTTTTATTTGTTTTTTCCTTTTCTGTTTTCTATTTTGCTTTCCAGATTTGTATTTTAATCTTTGATTTGAACTTTTCTAACAAAGTTTATTTGCTGAATACTTGCAGCAACAATTGATATTGATTGAGATTCATTTTGTAAACCTTTATGATAAATATTTTTATATTTCTTTATTTTCTTTATATGAATCCCTTTTGATATTTTGTAGAAGCCTTTCTTATTAATTTTCATTCTATACTAAACCATGGCTTTATTATATAATATTTCCTTATTTTTTTATAAAACTTAATTCTAGTTAACTCATAGTTTGGATGGAAATTTTTATATAATGATCCTATATATTTATTTGATGCATGAAATACAAAGGAAATTATTTGGTTAATATTACTCCCATCAATTTAGGAAATAACAATGTATATATTCTATTATAATTAATATAGAAGTTAGGGTTTGAATTGTAAGTGCTTACCCTAAAGTTTAGGGTTCTTAATATACTTATGTTCCTTTGTTGATAAAAGTTTATGGCTAAGTATCTTGTCTTTTTGTTTGAGATCTTTAATGATATCACCTTTTAAAATAAAAAGTTATTAACTGGAATGTTTGATGGAAAATAATTGATAAAGATAACTCCTAAGCACATATGGTTATGATAATTGGAAATGTCAGAGATGTGCTTAAGAGATTTGCTATAGGAAATATTCCTATAAAACATTATGGAAATAGGATGATAGATCAATCATATGAAATGGATTTTATGTGTGGTTAAAGATTTGGGGTTTAGTGTTTACCAAGAATTCCTATCTTCCATAATTCATAATTCTGGACTTCTGATTAAGGAATTCCTTTCCTAGATATTCTACTCCTTCATATCCATCATCATGTGCTAACATGATGAGATTTACTTCACAAGAATATTCTTATCCACCTTTTATTCTTCTAAACTCATTGATGAATCCAATGAGTTTGACATTAAAGAATTTCATAATCTTCACCTATCCAGACTTGGTTATATCAACTATTCTTTTGCTGATAACCCCCAATCCAACAATAGCTACTTCTAACCCCATTCCCTTTCTTCCATAATCATACACCACTAATATTACTTCAGTAGATGTATTTATAATTGGATATACATCAAATCCTACTTCACCTCAAGTGTTTACTCTTTTCCAGAGGAAGATACTAACTCTATAATTCTATGCTGCTCTAACATCTTCTTAATAATATAATTTTATCTTTACTTGGCTCCAATATCTCATATTAGAGTTCAATCAAGTTTTACCCACCAATGTTACTTATACAGAATATAAGAATTCAATCTTGGTGACTAAAGCATGATCATTATAATCCTTTGATCCTGTATGGTTTAGGTTTCTAATGAGCTAGTCAAGGCTTCATCAATACAACATTACAATTGTATTGGAATCATCTTATTAATATTTCTATTGGGTTAAGAGATATTATTATTTGACTATACATACTTGATCCCATAAGATTACTCCTATTAACTATCTTCAATATTCATCCTTGTAATCTTTATCTCAGATACCCTTCTATCATTTCAGGAGTGAGTTAACTCCATCAATAATCCCATCGATTTAATTCTCTTCAATCACTCTCATCCTATAGATGACATTTGAATCTAGCATTACCATATACCTTTCCTTACCTCCTTCTTTAAAGGATTTTAAATGAATGCTATGATAAGAACAAGAGGTAATAGATCAAGAATGGATAGGTTAAGAATTGGTGAATCAATAGTTGATTACTCAACATTGATGAACAATAAATATTAGAATTAGGTTAAATAGAGATGATAAAGATTCTTATGGAAAGAAAGATATATGGTGAATGATCTTGACTTGATTTCCTTCCTACTCAATCTCACTAAAGAATTAAGGTTAGGTATTACCATGATACTCATGGTATAAGTAGATAAGATTCAGATTTAGTTGTTACCTTCCTATTACTTAAGTTATATTTATAACTTGGTATTCATGGGTTGTGTAATGAATACTGGGATATGATTACTTAAGGATCAAATATAATCCATTAAGTAATATATTAGGGTTAACTTTTATTACATTTGATCTACCCTTAGATCAAATATCCTTTACCCAAAACAAGGTTTTAACAAAGGTCATATTGAAACTTATCGCAATCAACTTGATGACCTCTTCAATTCCATCAAGTTAAGAGAAGCTTCAATCACTTTGACAAGTTTTATTCGAAAGCGCAAAAATTATTCGGATTTTCTATGCATGAATGCAATGGACACATCTATGTTCAGCTTATTTCTAAGCTCTAATGTTGGGATGTTACACAACGCCTCCAAGAATCTAGGGCGCCACATAGTACACATATGCTTGACATTGCCATGTTTCGATGCTCTAGAGTATCATATGTCGGCAAAGACTAATAGGACATACCAACCTTCTCCTCAATTGGCTCGCTAGAAGATCCAGCATTTGACTCCATATAATTCATACGCACATATTTAGTTTTTGACATCATGCGGTATATATGCTGATCTTATAGAGAAGAGGCACTTCTTGTCTTAGTTCCATGCCCAAAAGTATGTTTGCCGATGCATACATAATGGAATGATCGTGATCACTGCCACATCCATAGGTAGAAAATATTGTCAGAGTAATGCTCCCTTCCATGTGGCTATAGTTCCATCAATCAGTTCACTAACCATCATCGGAGGATCGGTCTTTAGGGAAACAAGCGGCTTCATTAGAAGATCGTGTGCCACCTCGGGATCAGGGCTAGACAAATCCCATATCTTAATCTGACATAAGCCTAATCTAGAGCTCGAGGATATCCAGTGACAGAATCGGTAACACAACAGTAACCCTATGATACAAAATTTATTGTAGCAAGCTCATAACTGAGCAAAGAACAAAAATATTACAAGCAGAGGTCACTGACCACAAACATCAAACAATGGAAGTCAAAGTATGCTATTAAGTATAGCAAACTTAATAAATGTCCTAAGAGGCCTGAAGCATAACGATGACGTTCCAGCCCATAGATTCTAGGCTGCCGGACGGAAACCCCAAACTACTCATCGGTGTCGATGTCGTACATAACTCATCTTCAGGGGAACACTTACTCTGCTATATAAGTATCAACAAAGCAAGGGTGAGTACAAGGTGTACTCAGATAGACTTGTGGCTGGTGGAGCTGTTTTGCATAACGCTATCTTTGTTTGTAAAACAAGAGGGAGAAGAAGCTCGTCTAGTTAGAATATTTTGAAAAGGAATAAGAGAGCAATATTTCCAAAGTATTGATCATCATCTTTCGATATCCACCAAATCAACATCATATAAACCTCAACTAGGACCACCCCATCGTACCCATGAGGAAGCATCCTTAAGCACATATTAATCTGCCAAGTTTTACGATTAGGTTAATGTTGTGTATGATCTTAGAATTCTGCCACCAAGTGTTCATAACCGTGAACACGAATTTTCGAAAAGATTTAACCCGATCACGGGTCAAATCCCGAAGCCGGTCCCTAGAGATGTTAGAGAAGGTTGGTTCGTCAGGGGTTCTATCGACCCTAAGCAACCCGATCCATGCTTTCCTACCTTTTATGATGCACCTCCTTCTCCTCCTATTTCAAAATGTTTTCAATGCGTATGCCAAATGGAAAGCCCGAACTATGTCTCATGGAATCTACTAGGCAACATAGTTAGTCGAGGGGTTCGCAAGCCTCGTGTGGCTGTAGGCTCGTCTCGGTTCCAAAGGCAAGAACTTGGGTCCTAGTGGTGGCGAGCATGGGACTACAAAAACCACATCACACCGTGACTTCCCGTAGAAGCCTTAGCATGTTTCATCACTTCACCACTGATCTCAACATATCATGTTCTCCTATCATACCAGATTATTTGCATCTGATACACCGTATGGATGAACCAACACTGACAGCTAAGCATGGCTAAGCAAGACACGGATATAAGCTCTAGCAATGCACATAAGCCAAATCTAGTTTTTTTTAGGAGCAGTGGATCAGGTAATATAATCTTAAAGGGAGTAATGCAATAGATAATATACTCTATCTATAAAAGATAACAGTAGAATCGTATGCATCATGTCAAAAATTGAAATACTTTAAAAGCATGGAATTGTATAATAGTGAGGCTTTGCATGGCTTTGCCTGTTGATAACCAGTAAGCATATCTTCGGCATCCTTGTACTTGACTTGATTATAGTTGGTTAAGTATTGATCTTCAATATTCGATGGTGTTGAGATCTGGCTTCGATCTTGGACTTGATCTCGTATTCAACCGAGAAAAAGCAAAATATCAAAAAGAAAGGGAAACAATCAACACATGGCATCGATGAAATGCTCAAGCAAGAATGATGATTTGAAAAGTTAAACAATATTGAAATAAAATCCTAAGGCATGCTTGATAATTTAAACAAGGTTCCGAGGGGTCCAAAACCTAATTCGGAGAAATCCCAAATACATATAAGAGGGGTCATTTTGTTCTTCTAATTAAACTTGTTACTTTAAGTTGCTTAAACTGCATGATTTTGATGCTAAGAGGTAGATATCAATTTGATGCTAAGAGGTAGATATTATTTTAAGTTGCTTAACAATGCATGTATTTTTCTAACGTAAAATGAATTATTTATGATTTTTTCAATTTAAATCCATTTTAAAACAATTTGGGATATTTAAAAAATATTTAACAATTTGGCCCCACTTTTCATATGTTTATTCGTTTTAAAAAAACATTTATAAAAATATTAAAATCTGACAACCTAGTCTCACCTGGGTTTATTTATTTTCTAGAAAACAATTATAAAAACATTTGAGAAAAGGAAAAGGGAATTACTGCGTCATGCTGACATCAGCAATGGCGAGCTCCGGGCTGGTGGGAGCGGGTGTGCTGGGTGCGGGCCCGTGCACTGAGCCACGTAGTGGCGGTGCTGCTAGTAGGAGGTCATCGGAGCATCATCTCCGACGAGGATGAGTGGCGGTGGCTGCAGGTGGTCGTCGGGTTGGTGAACTAGAGGAAGAGGAAGGAATCAGAGAGGGTCACGAGGAGGGCTAGCTCACCATGATGCTCATGGTGAGGTCGTAGAGGCCAGGCGAGGTTGGGAGAAGCCAGAATCGTCCATGGCGATGGCGACGACTGTCGGAAGGGAAGAAGATGGCCACAACGATTGCGAGCGAGCTGGCCCGATTGCTTTGACGAGGGGCACCATCACGACGAGGCGGAACCGATGGAATGCCCAGGGAGGCTCGGGGAGGCTGGAGACGGTGGGGTTCGCCGGTGACTAGGGGCGCTAGGGTTAGGGTTGCCTCGCAGAAGAAGAAACATAGGGGAAAGTGAGGTCTAGGGTTCGTGTGGCGGGGGTCTTGTAGACGACGGCGGGCGGCGACACGCATCTTGGCACACGCCGGTGACAAAGGAGCGGCCAGCGAGCATCTTCGCTCGATCCGACGACGAAGAAGACAATGAACAAGACGGCAAAGGGGTATCAGGCTGGCTGGGCTGCGCTTGGGCCAAAGACGGGCCATGGTTGCTCGGCGTCAGCATACTTCCACGGCACACGGAAATTGTCTTGCATGTACGACGAGGCTTGATAGGCCAATCTGTACAAGTGTGACAATTACAACATATAATAGCTTCATCACGATGCAAAGGACTGAAATGAAGCGACTGTAGTCAAGTCAGAGCCTCGCTCCAGTGTGCTTGAGTTATTTTTCCTGCACTAGGACCACCACTATGAACAGGGGATCTGAAAAAGACCGCATAACCACCTATCCCCATAATTAATTTGCTATTATCCTTCATGACATGGCATGTCTCCTACCCTACATGAAGGAAAAACAAAAAGGAGTGGTGCACAAATTACTCAACTACTTTATCTAATAACCTACTAGTGTAATGTTAGCTTTAGGCAGACAATGTATATAAAAAGAAGAGTAGTGTCTTTTGCCTATACTGACTTCCCTCCATCCGTAAATAAGTGTACTTCTAGCCTTGTCCTAAGTCAAAAATAATAAAGTTTGACTAACTTCTTAGGACAACGTACTAACATTTATGATACTAATTTGTTATCATTAGATTTATTTTAAATCTAGTTTCATAATATATCAATTTGATGTAATATATGTTCCTATATTAAATAAAAATTAATTAAATTTGATTATGTTTGATTTTGGCAAAAACTAGATATACACTTATTTGCGGACGGAGGAAGTATGCACTAACGTCCATGGTAAGGCACTATCAATATGGTCTATGCAATCCGCGTGTCACGCTGTCATGGTGTGTATCGCCCTTCGCAAGGGCACCACCTAGCGGCTTTGCCACCGGTGCTAGTAGAAAAGTTAAATCCAGGAAATTGTTAGGTTATTACTTCATTCGATCCATATTAGTTTACTTAAGTTTGTCTAAATTTTGATGAATCTAGACACTATTTAGTATATAGGTTCATTTAAATTTTGAAAAATCCAAATCAACTAATATGAATCGGAGAGAGTATTAAATTTCTTTGCCCTCTAGCTTATTTTTGTCCATTTGGCCTTTTCAGTAAAGTGCTGTGACTATTACACGTTCAGTGCGTCGTAATTTGTGAAAGTTCTGCAAAAGTACACACCCATCGTGGGAAAGAATCAGCTTTTATGATGAGGCAGAGCCAAAGTTGCCGTAGGAACTGTGCACGCCATAGCTAATAAGTGCTGCTAGTAGTGTTGCTGCAGTAGCGTGATTTGATTTGGATGGAGCTAGGCAGGATGGTGGTGGACCTCCGGTCGGACACCGTGACGAAGCCCTCGGAGGCCATGCGCGCCGCCATGGCCGCCGCCGACGTGGACGACGACGTCATCGGCGTGGACCCGACGGCGCGCCGCTTCGAGACGGAGATGGCCAGGATGATGGGCAAGGAGGCGGCCCTGTTCGTGCCGTCTGGCACCATGGCCAACCTCGTCTCCGTGCTCGTGCACTGCGACACCAGGGGCAGCGAGGTCATCCTCGGCCACAACTCCCACATCCACATATACGAGAACGGCGGCATCTCCACAATCGGCGGCGTCCACCCCAGGACCGTCCCCAACAACCCCGACGGCACCATGGACATCGACAAGATCGCCGCCGCCGTCAGGAATCTGGACGGTGGGGGGATTTGTTATCCCACCACCAGGCTCATCTGCTTGGAGAACACACATGGAAAGTGAGTTGCTCTGTTTTCCCATGGTTCTTGGTCGTCTTTGCTCTCATATATAACTCTTTTGCTTGTTCTTGCTGCAGCTGTGGTGGAAAGTGTCTGTCTGCGGAATACACCGACAAGGTTGGCGAAGTTGCTAAAACTCATGGCTTGAAGCTTCATATTGATGGAGCTCGCATTTTCAATGCTTCAGTGGTAAGCCTCGTATTGACACAATAAATCGTCCAAGATAACTATTTTGAGGCTTTGAACTAACCAAATCATCACATATTCTCGTGCCGTCCCAGTATCTCAAATCACTCTTCTTCATCTTTTTCTTTTACTAGGCACTTGGAGTTCCTGTTGATAGACTTGTGAGAGCTGCGGACTCAGTTTCGGTATGTTTCGATTTGTTTGCTCCTATGCTAAATGAGCATACAGAATGGTTTCGTGACTGTTTTTCTCTGTTAAACATAAAACTGCAGGTATGCCTATCGAAAGGGTTAGGTGCTCCTGTTGGGTCGGTAATTGTTGGTTCCAAGGCCTTCATAGAAAAGGTAACGATGAATATTTTGCTTACAAGTTTACACTGATTGAGTGAAGATGGTGTAATGCTGGAACTCGATCTGAACAACACTTTCAGGCTAAAATCCTTAGAAAGACCCTAGGTGGCGGAATGAGGCAGGTGGGTGTTCTATGTGCTGCTGCCCATGTCGGAGTCCGTGACACCGTAGGCAAGCTTGCCGATGACCATAGGAGGGCTAAAGTCTTAGCAGGTCTCATATATAGGATATTCCCCCCTCTGGATTCTGAATTCAGATAATATGCATTTAAGAGAGTTGCAAGCTTTTTATCACCTTATAATCCTATTTTTTTCCTCTTCATTTTTCAGAAGGACTGAAGAAAATTAGACAGTTTACAGTTGATTTATCTTCAGTCGAGACCAACATGGTTAGTCTGACAAACAATCTTCAGAGTTTTCTTGTCTTCTGTTACGTGGCCTCTTAATGTCATATTGTAACCCACTGTGGCCATTTCCCAACTTCCAAAGGTATACTTCGACATTACTGATCCTCTTATATCACCTGGCAAGCTGTGTCAAGTCCTGAAACAGCGCAACGTGCTCGCAATGGCAGTAAGCTCAAAGAGGTTAAATTCAGTTCTCTGCTCCCACCCACCCCTTCTCGGTAGAAGCCTAATTCTTTTTGCTATGCTGAACTGCCTAGCCATGTCAAGCACAGTGTATGCATCATTTTATGCCTTTATATTTGTCTTTATGAGAAACAAGTCACCTATCTTATTTCATATTATGCATAAAAAACTTAACCTCTCGTATTGAACATTCGTAATTTGCAGTGTCCGACTTGTGGTTCATTACCAAATTTCAGACAGTGACATCC
Source organism: Avena longiglumis (assembly GCA_030063025.1). Classification (NCBI taxonomy): domain Eukaryota; kingdom Viridiplantae; phylum Streptophyta; class Magnoliopsida; order Poales; family Poaceae; genus Avena; species Avena longiglumis. Next base: position 12,486,608 of record CP125977.1, on the reverse strand, counting down.
AGTACGCGCTGACATGCATGGAGGTACAGAAATCTTGCATTGTGAGGAAATACCCAGTCTTCAATTGGTGCCACTGACATGTCGCTCTGTTTCAGGAAGCTGTTGAGGAAATACTGTCTAGCAATGCTAAACCCGCGCATCTGGCAAACGGTTCTACCGCAAATTCATATGGGAACTAGGTGGTCCTTTCGCCCCGCCTATGCACAATCGACTAAGTAATACTGTCTGTTCAGCTTGTTTGCTATTGTGTCTGTTGAAGCAACAACTCTGCAGAATAAGTAATATTATTTGTGTTGTTTAGTCTTTGCACGGATGTGATATAGTGCACCTTGTGATTGTTTAGTTCTAAGTTTTTCAAATATATACAATTCCTGGCAGTTGTTCCACTGAAACCAGGCAATTCATGGGGAACGAAGAAAGTTGAAACAAAATCCTATGTGCAAACAAAACTAGAAACAAGGACAGCAACACCATTGCGAATTCAGGCGCACAGCTCCTCTTAGAAGTTACTCACTCCGTTTCAAAATATAAGATGTTTTAAACTTGTGAAGAAAATGTATCTAGACTTCTTTTAGTGTGCAGATTCACTCTAAATCTAAGTGAACCTACGTACTAAAAGAAATCCAGATACATTTGCTTTACAAAGCTAAAATATCTTATATTTTAAAACAGAGGGAGTAGAATATAGCTAGACTTGACAAATCTAAAAATCGTCAGGAAATACATCCATGAAAGCGTCTCCAAAAACACCATTTCTAAATGCCAAAAATAAATGCAAAATTTTGCACGGGTGCATCCCCCAGCATACGTGCGAGGCAGAAAAAAGTTGTCTGTTTACGAAAGACAAAAAGGGCCCCGTAAATATTATTTTCCAGCACCGAGAATTTCTCTTCTTTTACCAAGTCGAAGACAAAGAAATGGACTCGATGCTTCATTGGGCCGGTCTGGGATCTCCCACCCCGAACTTCCTGTTTGTAGATGCAATATCTAGGGAGCTCCTTATAGAACGCTTTATTTTTCAAAAATATTTATTTTCTCCAAAATTGAATATTTTCAAATTCTAAACTTTTTCAATATTGAGCATTGTTAAACTCTGAACATTTCTGAAAATAAACATCATTAAAACCTGAAAATTTTCAAACTCTAAAATTGCAAAATCATGAAAAAAAGAAAAGAAAAAGAAAAAACCGAAAGAAAACAAGAAGCAGAACCGCATAGAAAAAATCAAAGCAAACCTTGTCAGGCACGACCGAAGAAAAATAAGAAGTAGTAACTGGGCCAGATAGCGTCCGCAGTAAGCTGAGAATAGGATTCACCCAATATCTATGTGAGTTTGTTGTTGTTGTTGTTGTTGTTGTTGTTTAGCTAGAGAACGATCTGGTAAGGAAGGTGGGGTGAAACAAAAACATTGGACGGGCCAGCCGGCCCATTCTTCTAGTCTTAGTGTATAAGGACATGTACAATACGGTGACATCAGCTTTTACTTATGTTTTGCCACGTTGAAATTTTGTTTAGTTGCAGGAGAGAGAAACAAGAGAAAGAAGATTGTCTTCCCTTAGGGCATGTACAATGCTAGAGAAGGCATGTCTTCTCTTAGCTCTCCACATCATTTAGAGAAGACACAATATATAACTTGTACAATGCATTATCTCTTATTGCTATCTCTAGCAATTAATAAGAATTAACTATTTTTAGTAAAAAATTGGTTGACTAAGAGAAGGCATATGATACAATGGAGAAAAATAGTCTTCTCTTATTGCTAAGAGATCATCCCTTAGCTAAGGGAAGACAACTCTCTCTCTCTCTCTTGTTTCTCTCTCCTCCAACTAAGTAAAAATCCAACGTGGCGAGCATAAGAGAAGGCTGACGTCACCGCATTATACGTGCCCTTAGCCAAGAGATGATCTCTTAGAAATAAGAGAAGACTATTTTCTCCATTATACCATATGCTTTCCCTTAGCCAACCAATTTCTTACTAAAAATAGTTAATTCTTATTAATTGTTAAAGATAATATATTGTATAAATTATATATAGTGTCTTCTCTAAATGACGTGAAGAACTAAGAGAAGACATGTCATCTCTAGCATTGTACATGCCCTAACAATGGTGACTGCCTGAGTGATACTCACTCTCCCCGCCGGGGCGCTTCTAGTTACTTTCTTCATCGACCTTCTCTCTCAAGACATGTTTTCACCTTGAAACACGGCCGAATATATACATGGTGATGACAAAAGTCTCTTGGAAAAATATGCTTGAAAATAAGTATAGGATTCACCACATTGTGCCTCGAAGAGGCACTTGTGAATACTAACTAGAGGTGACTCTTTGTGAAACTAGTAGACATCGTCGCAACACCCTCACCCAAATATTGTCAGAGGAGGCCGCTTGCCTTCTCGCTCTAGGCCACATGCATGGATCGCCAATCCTGCCAGCTGACAATGAGGGTGGAGAGTATGTATCCTCGAAACAGGCATACGCCCAGCTATATAAATATAGCAATCAAGTTGAGACCGCTGCTGGGCCAGACAGCACATCGCCCAAAGAAAACAAAGAAGACTAAAAAGAAAAAGCAGAGAAAGTAAAGCCGACAACAGTGGCTTGACGACAAGGGATGACCCGCAACCGCTGCGCCCTCCGGAGAATTTCTACCACGCTCCTGGCACTCCGAAGTGACACACACCAAGCAGCACCTCCAAGAAGGAAGCGACGACGACGACGCTGCTGCCCGGACTACTCCTAGGGTTTCCCCTGGTACGCTACAAGAGGTGGGAAAGAGGTACACCCGACGCCCTTCATGAAGGAAGGTGACACCCGCAGGCGTCACCGCGTCGGTGTCTAGTCGACAAGGATTTCTCCCGACCCCTCAAAAAAACCACACTCCCGGACCCTTCGAAGGCTCCACCAAGCTCAACCGCCCACCAACATACGCCACCACGGCCTTGCAGTCAACCCCGACATCTCACCGTGACCCACGTTGTGAGGCTGGCAAGAACGAAAAAGGAGGAACATCGGCGAGAGTCGGCAAGATAGCAACACACGGGAGGGAACTTCCTCCACCACCTTCCAGCGGTAGCCGACCGGATGCAGCGAGAGGGGCAAACCAGACCCTCATTGGTCCAGCCGAGCCCAAATGGGCACGTGAAGCCCTTCCACCGCGGCAAGGGTGCCACCGTCTCGCCAACTCCAACACTAGTCCTCCTCCTCCTACCGGAAGATCCACCACGGCAGATCCTCACGCCAAGCAGCGGCGCCATCGACCTCGTGATCACCCGGGCTTGCCGGACCACCGCCACCGAGGTGCAACACCACGAGCTACCTCCGGAGCCACCTCCGGGAGGCTTCCCGCTGAACCACCTTCCAGGCCGCCCCGCGCCCACGAACTCGCACTCCACGGGCAGCAAACACCACCATAACAGGTCCATTGACGTGACGGGAGGTCGGCACATGAAGACTATTCTAGGCAGCAAGAGGCGGCGAGCACGGCAGCCAAACGAGCTATGTGCAAGTCAACCTCGCAAACCATGGCAATGGATGCCATCCGCCACCAGATCGAACCCGCTGGTCCGGAACGGGTTTCCAGCCACCATGGCAAGGAACCGGAGAGCACAGCCAGAGCCCGCCATGAACGTGCCGCGCGGCCCGCCAGATCGGGCCCGCGAGGCCCGGCTGCTGCTGTTCCCGTCGCCCGCCGCCCTTCATAGCTCGCGCCGAGCTCGCCTCCGCCACGCCGCCAGCTACCATCGTCTGATGCGCCACCGTCGCGAAGCTCGCCGCCGCCATGGTGCACCGCCCGGCCGCCGCTGCCCAGGCGCCGAGCGAAAGGGAGGCCCCGCCACGCCGGCACCGCCCGGGATTTGCCCGGCTCCGCGGCGGCGGGAGGGAGGGGGAGGGGAGAGAGGGAGGAAGGATTGGGAGTCCGCCGTCGCCATGAGGGACGACAGACGCGGACGGGACGGGGTTGCTCACGGTGGAGAGTATGTATAACTAAGTCACATGTATAAGATAGGAAACCGTCGAGAACGCTTGTGGATGCCGCTAAAAGTGCATCCAAATAGAATCCAAACTTTTTTTTTTCAAAATGGAGGATGTAGCCCCAGTCTCTACAACGAAGAGATGCATGCGACATTCTTTATTAATTATTCAACAAAAATTTCGCAAAGAACGGAGCAAGACCGAGAGTTACCAGAGATCCACGATGATGCCCGGCCCCAAGAGGGTGACGCAACAACGTTAAGGTATTGTTATCTAACCGAGCATACTCTTACTAAATGTGCCTTACAATATACTCCTACTTGCTAAAACATAGTGCATTTTTGTTTTAGTCGAAGGCAATCGTTGTAAAGCTTAACCAAGTATGTATTAAATAACATATCAAGATTCACAACATCATACCTATATTATTAATTGGAATTAACATGAAATGTACTTTCCTATTATATGTAGTTGATCTTATAGAATTTCACATGTTTTTATATTATGAATTTTAACTTTGGCTAATTAAACTAAGATGCACTACATTTTTACAAAGAGCGAGTATATCTTTATAACTGGTTCAGGCCCTGTTAACTCTTAACCACTACACCCTTCATCATTATATTCACACTATTTGTATATACTACAACGACAGCATCAACTTCGCTAACTGAGAAGAAGCCAACCACAAGCTTGTAGATGTCAAGTCCGGCCGTCTTGCATTGTTTACTTTTAGTTTTAGACAAGTTGGAACAGCAAGTTGCTCATATGTGTATATGGACTGACTTCATCTATGATATATACCGAGTCTTGCAAAGACTGTCGCTTAGTCTTAGTTTATCACTTTCGATCTTGCCTCATGCATGCACATTGCATGATTCGTGCAGATGACGAGTCATGGAGCATTATTTTGTGGGCAACTTGATATTATATATGCACACACTGTTGGTTATGCATGCATCTCAGAAAAACGTTCAGATTTAATTAGCACCAAAGTGCACGATATTGACCGCCGTGAAGGACAATTTGACGATGATAATGATCCCCTGGCAACCTGTTTTCACACAAGGTCTTCATCATTATGTAATTTTTATTCACGCGATTTCTGTATAGTTCAACATGAAAGTACCATCTTAACTAAGAAATAAGAAATGTCTTTGCAGCCAACAAAAAGCTATCCCCTTCATCCTAAAATAAGTGATTTGGATTTGTCTAAATTTGCATATATCTATATATTAAAACATGTCTGGGTACGTCTAAATCTAGACAAATCCAACTCACTTATTTTGGGACGGAGAAAGTATTAGATGTCAAGGTGGTGATCAGAGCAGCATATGGCGCTGTGGTGGTGACCAACAACGTGGAGGGGGTGGCCGTAGATGGAAGAACTCCAAGAAATCAATACACTAGTGTGTGCGAAGAACAAGAAATAACTGAAAGAAAGAGAGAAGAATGTGCAAAACATTGACGAATAATAGAATAACTATGTTCCTCATTTGTGAAGGATTTCTTCCAAAGAAAATGGAGTGGTTAAAAATGTACTTATTCAATAGTATTCTCTCCGTTTCACAATATAAAAAGTTTTAGGTTTTGTGAAATGAATGTATGTAGATATTTTTTAATATATAAATTCGGAGTGAACTTACGCATTAAAAAGACGTCTAGATACACTTATTTCACAAAAGTTAAAACATCTTATATTTTAAAACGAATGGAGTAGTATGCAATGCTATCCCAACTTGTCGTTCATTTACTCGCATTTCGATACGTCTTGACCGGGTCAGTTTGGTGTTCATACTTGCGTACAAATGCCTACTGAGTACCTACCCGCGTTTCTTGCAGCGAATCCGGGAAAGTTGATGCCCCCACTTATCCTCCAATTGCCACTTGAGCGAAGCAGGGAAATCTAGTGGCATCATTGTTTATCGCTAAGAGTTTTTTTACTATTTGTAGGAAGCATTAGTACAAAACCCTTTGGTGTCATTAGATAAGAATGGCTGTATGTTAGCTCCCCCTTGTCTTTCAATACTCTGGGCGTTTACCTCCCTCTTGTCTTTGAATACTATATATGGGCATTTACATTTTAGCCCTACCACACCCCTCGTGAGGTCCATCTATGTAAAAATAATACGCCTTTTGTCCGGAATTAGATATTACAAATGTATCTTTTTTCGATAAAAGACTCTTTACACTCGGCCTATTCATTTTTAGGATGCACATAGCCAACACAAGTCCACCAGTCTAAAAAAAAGGTGAATTATGTATCAGAATTAGAACTTGTAAAAACGTCTGGTGGTGGAGGACCGATCCAAAGATTATATTGCCATCCATGTTGGGTAATAAAGTCCCTCTTCTTGTCCTCCTATCCTACAAAAATAGGTATTAAAACTTCACACAATATAGAGACAATCATAAATAAAGCGTACTAGTACACCAATAGATAACCTACAAGAGAGAATAATTTTTATCATTAAACACTTTGTCATTTTTACATAGCGAAAACGACCAAATAATGACAATCATTCCAACCCTAAGAATAATTCAGAAAAGGTGATCTATACCATATAGCCAATTCTCAAAACTATTAGCAACATTACGCGATGGGTACATGTTTGAAGCTACTTGGATGATTGACCATATAAAAGGGGCGAAATTACATTGGAATAACGTTTAATTGTCTTATCATGATGGCAAAATAGATACATTTTGTACTCACTTAGCAAATTCTCCTGATAAAGTTGTCTTTAGTAAGGATAACCCTATGATGAAGATACCATGAAAATATTTTTAATCTTTATTGATATCTTAATCTTCTAGATTTTCCTATTATTGTCTACTAGTATTTATGGCTACACTAATGCCTTGTACATAGAATCAACCGAGAATTTAACACTCTCGTGTAGATTCCATCGCAATTCATCAGTCCTAGGCATTAATTGGACAACAGCCAACCATTGAAGCAAGACATTTCAAGAGGCAGACTGAGACCAAACAAATCTCGTCCGAATATCACATTTGGAGAAGTCTGTAAAATCATGGCGATTGTATCACCCTTATGAAAAATAATATTGTACAGACCAGGATATTATTCCCGGGGTGTAGCATTACCTAGCCACTTGTTCTTCCAGAAACGAATCACCGATCCATCCTTAATTGAAAAATGTTCCAAAAAGGAAAAAATGTTTCTTCATCGCGATAAGACCATCCCACAAATGTGAGTCCCCGGGTTTCCAATAAACTTTAGACAACACATTCAAGCCAACATATTTTCGTTTAAATAGAGTCGCCACACCCCTTCTTCTGTCAATAACTTGAAAAGCTATTACCAAGTAGGGCCATATTTTTTACCTCGGGGTCATGAATACCTAGCACCCTATTCTTTGGAGCGGAAAACGACACACCAATTAGTCAATCAATACTTATTTTCTTCACTATCACCTTGCCAAAAAATTGATCAGAAATAATCTAACCATTTTAAGACTCCTTTTGATAGTTAGAAGAACGATATCATGTACTTTACCATATTACTAAGTATCGAGTTAATGAGAACCAATCTTCTTCCTAAGTGCAATAGTTTACCTTTCAACTATTTACACGTAATTGTAGTTTCACCTCCAAGAGTTTTAATTCAACATTTGTAAATACATACACACATTTTGCCCAGGTCGCGCGTGGGGAGCGACCCAGGCAAGCTGCCACTGTCCAGGCGTTTAGACCTAGATCTAAGTTTTTAGACTCAAGTATTCTTTGGGGGTATCCATTTGTCTTTTAACGATCCTGAGCCACTTGGTTTCCCCACTTATACTCCCTCCGTTCCATTCTATTGTGCCTATAGTTTTTGTCACAAAAATTAAGAAACGCGTGTGGAGAGAAAATTAAAATAGTTTTGGGTGGGATTTCTCACGGCCAATTGACGTGACAAAATAGAGAAGTTTGTTAGAAACACTATACACTTTATGTAAACTCCCTAAAAAAGTTGTCCATATAAGTTTTGTAACTCAAAATACCTTATATTTTAGATTTTTAAAAAAAAAAGCTATAGTCACTATAGAAAGAAACAGAGAGAGTATTGTTGTACTGATGCCACATCATGAGCAAAGCCAGAAAATCTAGCGGTGTCATTGTTTATTGTTAAGAGCTTTTCTCTACTTCCGAAAACGATTTGTACAAAACGATTGGTGTCATTTGACACCAACAGTTATTAATTTCTGCCCCTAGCGCGGTTTTGGTTTGACGGTCTCGAATACTGTGGGTGATACAGCTATTTTGGCCTGACCAGGTGATCCGAATCGCCAAGTTAGCGGAGGAGCAGATGCATGCCTGACCACGACCAACTCTCTGCTGCATCCTCGAGGAAGCTTCCTGACAAGAAACATGTGTGTCAGCCGCATTGCTCCAACGGTCTATATAAACGCAGCTCCGTCTTCTGCCTCTTCCACACTTAAGTTCCAGCTGATTACTGGTTTGTAGAGCAGCAAACCTACCTAGCTAGTAGTACCGTCAGGAGAAATTGATTGAAGATCGGTCTCCAACTGATTCAAGGTAATCTACAAGTGATTATTGATCTCTACGATTCTCCTACTTATATCACATTCATCGATCATGCATGAGTTTTATTTAAAACCAAAGATGTCTACTTCTCGTTGTAATTAAGAGGGGACCAACCCATGGTCTTACCATTTTTATTGGTAAGAGCTTTTCTCTACTTACCGAAATTTCACCGAAATTCAGCCATTTCGGCCAGGACCGGTAAGAGAATTTACCGAATGAAAACTTTTTAATTTAGAGATTATTTGTTGAATTATCTAAAATATTTTATATTTGGTAGAATTTTATTTGAAACTCTAAATTTTGGTATAATTTCAGCCAAATTTCGTTTCAAAGTTTAATTTTTGATTCCTGCATTTCATCCGAGATTTGACCGAAATTCACCGAAATAGCCGAATTTCGGCCATTTCGCTCAGGCCCGGTAAAAAACCAAAACCGAAATCCAAAACCTTGATGCAGGCTTGATTTTGGGTCTGTATCCAACGAGAGAATCGAATCTTCTGTTTGCTAGTGCAAAGTACGGCAATAACGGAAAGCACGGTTGGAGTGAGAGCGATGACGACGGTGCAGGAGCTCGCTGCTGGTGCCCTCGTCACATCCGACGTGCCAACCCAGTACGTCGTGCGGGGGCACGACGACCAGCAGCTTTCCGCGGCCGTCGTCACGGCGCCGGTCCCCGTCATTGATCTCGGCCGCCTTCTCAAGCAGGACGGGGACGGCGACGAGGCAGACAAGCTCCGGTCAGCGCTAGACTCCTGGGGCCTCATATTGGTAAGTAACAATAATGCTGTCAGCTGTAGCCGGTACGGTGAAAGAGAGAGAGAGATCAAACATTCATATATGGTTCCTGCAGGTCAGTAACCATGGCGTGGACGCCGCCGTGATGGACGGCATGAGAGCCGCGTCGAGGGAGTTTTTCCGGCAGCCGCTGGGAGAGAAGCAGAGGTACACCAACCTGGTAGGCGGCGAGAGGTTCCAGTTTGAGGGGTACGGCAACGACCGGGTGAACTCGCCGGACCAGATCCTGGATTGGACCGACCGTGTATATCTCAAGGTGGAGCCCGAGGACGAGCGGTGCATGGCCATCTGGCCAGCGCATCCCGATACCTTCAGGTGATCGACATTGCCATCTGAGTTCAATGTTTCTTTTACCCAAGGATATGATCATGCATCATCAGATAGGTCTTACATACTACATATATTCAGGGATGCTCTCAGCGAATTCACGAAGAAATGTGGAGGAGTGAAAGACAGCCTGCTCCGGGCACTGGCGAAGCTGCTGGAGCTTGACGACGACGACTACTTCGTGGATCAGCTTGGCGAGAGGCCATCAACTCACGCTAGATGCAGCTACTACCCGGAGTGTCCGAGGCCGGAGCTCGTCTTCGGCCTCAAGCCCCACTCCGATGGAACCGTTGTTACCGTCCTAATGGTCGACGACACCGTCGGTGGCCTGCAAGTTCTCAGAGATGGGGTCTGGTGGAATGTACCCGTTGTGCCTCACACACTGCTTGTCATTATAGGAGATCAAACTCAGGTACAACATTCATTCACAAAGAAAAAAAATATTTGTCAAATAGTGTATATTCTTGGTGACAATTCTAAAGACTAAGCTAAAACTTTTGTAACACATGCAGATAATGAGCAATGGGATCTTTAAGAGCCCGGTGCACAGGGTCGTGACTAATGCAAAGAAAGAGAGGATATCGGTGGCTCTAGACTACTCTGTTGATCCCGAGAGAGAAATCGAGCCATCCGCTCAGCTGGTCAATGAGAATAGACCGGCCTTCTATAGAAAAGTGAAGGTCAAGGACTACATCGCTGGGCATTACAATCATTTCTCTCAAGGAGAAATACTTATCGACACAGTGCAGATATAACCGAGAGTTATATCATGCATATGTTTCATACAACAACAACCCATGGAATTTTTTAGAAATTGTTTGTATCGTGGTGTATCGTTACATGCCGAGTCTATTTAATATGTTTGTTTGGTACACATGTATTTTCAGGTTTTATAATGGTCTACATGAATAATAAATAAACATACAAATATGGTGTTTATTTTAGTATGTGTATATTGTATGATTGAAAGATGTATGGTTAAGAATACATTGTATGCATGGTTGTATGGGCATATGTGCCCCAAGTAAAATAAAGCAATATTTTGAAACAACAATCGACACGAGGAATAGTCCATCAGAATGACTCAACCACCTCTTCGCATAACGTTGATGCATAGATTTTATATTACCCATTCTTGAAGAAACAATAATTAACAATAAGAAAATGATGCAAACATTATTACTAGGTGTAGGAAAAACAATCCCAAGAAGGCAAACATGTGTAAACGAACACACCTCTGAATCTCAAGAAGACAAGGAAAGCAACTGGGAAGAGAGAGTTGATCTTATTTATATGCACCGGTTGTTATGGTTTTATTTTGCATGAAATATGGGTAAGTTGTTAGATTCAATTACTTAAGATGTGAAGTATTCACAATGAATCTATACCATGTCTTGTAGGACTCTCATTTAGTCTTCATTTATAATTTTGTCTAGGAGAAAATAATTGATCAATTTTATAAGAACTCTGAGACATCTCTGCGATTCTAGAGCTGTGAAGAACAAGAAAGAACTATAGGAAAGATAGAAGAATGAGTAGAATAGGAATTAGTTTAGCAGAACCGTATTGTTCATATATGAAGGACACCTTTCAAAAAAAACGTGGAGTGGTTGAAAACACTGGTATTCAATTAGGAGGCAATGATGTCCTAACTTGTCTTTCGTTTACTCGTAACATCTTTTCCGGGTCAGTCGGTGTCCGCACTTGTCATATATACAAATGCCTTCTGAGTACTCTTTGGTAGAATCCAGGTCAATTGGCGTCCGACACTTTTTTTAAATGCCTTCGTATTAATGGAACTTGAGGGAAGCTAGGAAGTCTAATGCCAGCCATGAGTATCTGGAAAGCAAGAAGTTTTTATCTTTATCGTTTATCTAATAAGTATGAAACGGCATAATCATCTAGCATGGAATAACTAGTATTAACTAGTAGGTAGACACTCCCTCGCACGCGCAACACATTGCGGCCCTTTCTCTGTCCAAATTTTCTACTCGTCCAAATCTCCATATGAGGTATGGTATCGATTATTCTATGGATAACTCACAGGCAAATCGGAATGGAACATGCAACCAAAGTACTAATCTCCATTTAGTTAATCAAATTCTCCCAAGGCGGCATCGGCTCCGCGCAATGCATGCGAGATCCATTCCAACTATTTTTACTAATTTCCATTTAGTTATTACTAATTTCCATTTACTTATTCATAATATATTAATCTCCCAAGTCCAAACTCCTTTTTCACGATGTGTACATCTGAGGGATAAGTATGAGATGAGATATTTATAGAGTGCTCCATGTGTATATATGGCTCTCTCATCTCTGAAAGGATATTTGAAACGTGGTTCTAGAAGGAGATCCGTTAGATATTTTTAGACGAAATAAGGTCATTTAAGTTTTACTATGATATTTTACCACTTAAACATAACCATATGTGAATTGTGCAAAACATAACTTTTGATTTTCTTTCACAGTAAGTTATGTAATTTACATTGTAATTTGATCATTTTGTTACTTTTGCACAATTCCCAAATGAACACATCTAAGTTTCAAAGTTTACAGTGATATCCTTTGTGTCCATTATATCTACACACATGATTCCTTTTTTCTTTTTCCTATCACACTTAAATGGAGGAGTCTTTGCTAAATTTCTCTACAGCGATCATATATACCTACGGCCAAAAACCATTTGTTACTTCTAGTACTTTGGATTTAAGAACTCGAGCTTGTACAAATTCGACTATTAGAGTCTCTCTCTAGGGTCGATTTTGTAATTCAATTTTAGAACTACTACAAACACCTTCAACACATGGGATGGAGAACACCGCGGGCTAGCTCATCGCCGCAGAGCATTCATGGGGTACCATGACGGGAAAGCTAACAACTCTCCTCTAGAGATACCTCTGCAAAGCGCCACGGTTCAAACACTCAGACCTGATTGTCTTCAATGTGTCTCTTTTCACCGCGAAGACAAGTGCATTGGACCTGAGAAATATCTTTCTACCGTGCGTGTTTCACCGTGTTTCAGTCTTTGCCAATCAATGTAGCTATCATGCAGGTTTCTGAAATGTTTGGTCCAGAAAAAATTGAGCCCCTCGAAAATTTGGGCCATGTGCGGCCGCACAGGTCGCACTCCTACAGGCCTGACCCTGGTCTAATGGTGTCACTATTTATTGCTAAGAGGTTTTCTCTATGTTTAAGAAGTATTAGTACACCACCATTGGTCATTTGATGCCAACGGTTGTATGCTAACACCGCATTGTCTTCAAATACTCCCGGTGATAGCATTTTGGCCAGGCCTAGTGTTCCGAAACACGAAGTTATCATGGGACCAAATGCCCGCCAGATTAATGATGTATTTTCCTTGAGGAAGGTTCCTATACGGAAACATGTGTTAGCTAGTACTCTAATAGTCTAAATAATAAACAACATAATTGATGTGCATAGAGCCTTCTTGTCCAATGTGTGTACGAAACTTCCTCTCTACCGTGAGATGATAAAAAAAAATCAAAATACAGCTTGATTTCAACGTCTAAAAGGAATCAAATGGAAAATCGTACTATGTATAACAATTGGCTTAAGCAACGGAATTGATGTGTGTATGATCCTTCACGTCTGATGTGTGTATGACATTTCCTCTACGTCGTTAGATGGTCAAACAATCAAATGTATACAACATTGACGTCTCACAAGAATCAGATGAAAAGATTGCCGATAGCGGTTCTTAATAAACAAAGCTCCTTCTTCTAGCTAGCTCTTCCACAATTAAGTTGTATATTATTCATTGTATAGCATAGACATGGCTAGAGAAATTGATTGAAGATCCATCTGCAACTGATTGATCTGCAAGATTTGCCTACTTATGAGATGCATTATGCACAAGTTTGGGTACCTTAATTGAATTCCCCAACTAAGTAGTGTTAGCGTACTATCAGGTTTCGCCCAACACTCAGATTACATTCGTCCATATGCGCATAAACGGCCGATCTATAAGAAGAGATCGTACTCTATCCCAGAAGCCCATATTCAAGGGAGGATGAGATCTATCCCTTACAAAGCTGATCAGAGCCTCATTCTGTAGGCGAGGTGGGCTAAACCGAGCAGCCTTCACCAGTCCTACAGTAGCCCTAACATCCTATCCCCCGAGAACCTTCTTAGGAAGGTGTCCAGTCAGGTTTAGCCCCGCACTGAGGCTATGTACATATGTTTATAAGCATAGGGTCCAACTATAAGTAGAGAGCTTACTCTATCAGAAAAGCCTAGACTAAAGGCAAGAAGAAATTTCTCCCTTATAAGTTGATCACAGTCTCCTTCCGTAGGTGAGTAGGTCTAACCCAAGCAACATCTACTTATCCCGCCAGCCCTTAACAGTAAGCACATGATTTTCAAAACGTGCTGCAATTGCCTATACTAGCATGTGATGTTAGCTCTGACTAAGAAAAGGAATGCTCTTTCATTGAACCAAAAAATAAGGAAATTTCTCCATTGTACGCTGGTCGTAGCCTCCTTTCGCAGGCGAGATGGGACTAAAACAGTCTCCGCTGATCCTGCAGCAGCCCTAGCAGTATAACCACCCAATTGTCAAACATGTTGAATTGACATGTACTAGTAGGTGAGTGTGTAGCTCTGACTAAGAAAGTGAATGCTCTTCCGTGAAACTAAAAAATAAGGTAATCGCTCCCTTATTAAGCTGGTCGGAGGCTCTTTTCATAAATGAGGCGGGACTAAACCAAGCCATCGTCTCTACTAATCCTGCAACAGCCCTTACACTAAGCACCCGATTTTCAAACGTGCTGCAGCCACGTACTAGTACGTGATTGTGACTCTGACAAACAAAGGGAATGATCTTTTACTGAACAAATAATGTGTACGTCCCGGCCGTTCTAAGACTATGACTACATTTTATTGCATACACACATTATTAGCGCTTTGTCTCGAACGAGATATTTTTGAGGCCACATCATGTCACGCATCTGTCAAGTCCGTCTTACAGTTACAGACAACGAAAGCAAGTGGGAAGAGAACAAGTTGCTCTTACTTGTCTGCACCGATTGTTACGCGGTTTTGTTTTGCATCAGATATAGGTTTCGTTAGAATTGGCTGCGTAAGATGCGACTTCACATAGGGCATATGGCAATAAGTCTTGCAGAGACTGTTATATATATATATATATATATATATATATATATATATATATATATATATATATATATATATATATATATATTTATTTATTTTGTGGAAACATCATATATGTACCTGTGCAATACTTTTCGTGCAGATCGCGACTCTTGGAGCATTATTTTGCAGTCACCTTGATATCTAGGATGTCAAGTGGGATCACCAAAATCCCACTTTTAGTTTATTTGCTAAAATCTAGTGTAAATTTTTACTTAAAATGTCAACTAGATTTTGACAATGAACTAAAGGTGAAACTTTTGTGGTATCCCACTTGACTCCCTACTTGATATCATCTGTCATCTTGGTTATAACTAAGAAAAAAGTGGCCATTAGCTACTCCTTCAGAAAATTCTTGACAGTGAATTTCGTGGCTGCAAGACAAATACTGTATAAATCCGGTGGCTTGGGACTTGGCAAGTGAGGCCGCCTATACAAACTTGTCTCTTGAAACTGATATTAAAAGTGCAGATGGGTGCCGAATCGAAGTTCATTTCACATCAGTGCACATCCTTTTGACCAATGCACCTGCGCACATTTGGCGTCTTTGAGGTCGCCTCCTGCATGCTTGTTTGGGATGGCTCTCATGTGATGTTATATATACCCCACGAGGGTCAGATAAATACATAAAAAATTTATTAGGGTTTTTAATTTTCATGGTATCAGAGCCAAAAGGTATCAAGTTCAAGATACAGCTCACAAAGTATTAAAAAAGTTGCTCATAAATAATTGTCAACCATAAATATAAATATAAATTGATATAGTTCTTTCTATCAATCATCTATGGTTTGCATGTTTTTCTATCTTGGTTACAGATCTTTCTTGTCCCTCACAACCACACGAGCGTAAAGTTGTCTCGAGTTAATTATTCCAGCTACCACCATCCTCGTGCATTGCCTCCCTCGCAGGCACTAATCAATTGTAATAAACTGATTATTTAGTTTTTCCCGGGAGAACTAGGGAGCACAATCTGGCCGCCGTCCAACAGCCTTTGCTTTGTCGAATGTAGAATTGCTACCCCCAGCTCCAGAGCACATAGAGTGTTCGAGCTGGCTGCAGGGCCAACATGGACAACCCAAAAACAACGCCTCAACCTCACAGATACCCTCCAGTTGTAGAGCTGTGAATGACATTTAGATTTTGTGCGAATTGCTAGAACAGTAGGAGCATTTTGCAATGGATAGATTCAATAAAAAAATATTGCTAGTTCACCGTATAGTTCCAGGTTTCAGCACACAACTGAGATTTATTCTAACATGTTCCCACTGTCTTCCTGGTCAGTCTTGTGTACTTTGATGTTATGTCATTTGCAACATCCACTAGTACAAACCGACACTAAGGACACCCACATGAGCAAATGCATCTACAAGTTCCACGTACGTTGTTTAGAATCTCTCTCTAAGGTCATGTGCGTTTCACTCTGTGCCAAAACAAATTGGGGCCCCCCTAATTTTGGGCCATGTGCGGGCCGCACACAGGTCGTACTCCTGAAGACCCGTCCCTGGTCTAATGGTGTCATTGTTTATTGCTAAGAGGTTTTCTCTATTTTTAAGAAGTATTAGTACACGACCATTGGTCATTCGATGCTTATGGTCATATGCTAACACCGCATTGTCTTGAAATAATCCCGGTGATACCATTCTGGCCAGACCCTGGTGTTCTGAAACATGAAGTTAGCATGGGACTACATGCCTGCCAGATCAATGATACATTTTCCTCAGGGAAGGTTCCTATAATAAAAATATGTTAGCAAGTACTCCTATAGTCTAAACAATAAACAACATAATTGATGTGCATCGATCCTTCCTGTCAAATGTGTGTACGAAACTTCCTCTGCAACGTGAGATGGTCAAACAATCAAAATACAAACTTGTTTTACAACATGGAAAAGGAATCAGATGGAAAATATAACAATTGGCTTAAGCAAAGGAATTGATATGCGTAGGATCCTTCATGTACGATGTGTGTATGACACTTTCTGTGCGCCTTTAGATGGTCAAGCAAACAAAATACACACTACTTGACGTTTCACAAGAATAAGATGAAATAAATTGTCGAACGTATATCCGTTCACAATAAACAAAGCTTCTTCTAGCTAGCTCTTCCACAATTAAGTTGCATATTTTTCATTGTAGAGCATAGTAGAGGCCAGAGAAATTGACTGATTGATCCGCAAAGATTTGCCTACTTATGACATGCATCAAGCACGAGTTTGGGTCCCCTCATCGAATTCCCTAGCTAAGTAAGTGTTAGCGACCTCTCGGGTTTAGCCCAACATCCAGCCTATCTTCACACGTTTGTATGGTTTATGTACATACAACCCAATTATAAAAAAGGCCCGCCCATCATAAAAGCCCGGACTGAAGTAAGGAAGGATTCTATCTTTTTCTCCCTTATAAGCCGATCACAACATTTTTCTATATACGAGGTGGGACTAAACCGAGCAGGCTCCCCTGGTCCTACGTCAGCTCTCATCCCCCGAGAAGCCTCTCAGAAAGCGGCATGATGATGTTAACTCTGATACGAGATGCTAGCCTCCACTCAAGTTTAGCCCAGCACTCAAGCTATGTGCGAATGTTTATGTTCATATGGCATAACTATAGGTTGAGATCTCACTCTCTCCCAAAACACATGACTGAAGGGAGGAAGACATTTTCCCCTTATAAGTTGGTCGCAAGCTCCTTCCATAGACGAGGTAGAACTAAATTAAGCAGCCTTTACTGGTCCTACAACAGCCCTAACAGTAAACTCAAACATGTTGCAGTTGCACGTAACTAGTATGTGAGTATATGTATGACTAAGAAGGGAACTCTTTCATTTAAAAAATATATTAAAATCTCTCCTAACAGTAAACTCAAACATTTTGCAGTTGCACGTAATTAGTACGTGATTGTAGGTATGACTAAGAAAAGGAACTCTTTCAACTAAAAAAATATTAAAATCTCTCCCTAATAAGCTGGTCGCAGCTTCTTTCTATAGGAGAGGTGGGACCAAACCAAATAACATTCGTCTTTCCGTAGGCAATGTTGGAATAAATCAATTAGTTTTTACGGGTCCGCGGTAGCCCTAATAGTAAACATCCGATTTTCGAATGAGCTGCGGTTGCACATACTAGTATGTGATTGTAGCTCTGACTAAGAAAGGAAATGCTCTTTCATTACACAAAATATTAGAGTATAGGTCGGTGCGGCTAGGGCATCTACCCTCCCTATTCGAATTGTAACTTTATCTCTATTAGTCTTGGAGTCCAAGTCAGTTGTAATCTATATAAACAGCCCACCGTGGCTAAAATCAATACAAGTTATTATTCTCTCAAAATACCATGGTATCAGACGCCTAGGTTTTCCGCACCTGGGATGGCGCCTCCTCATGCGCCGCCAAGGCCGCCGCCGCCCCCAACTCGGCCCCTCTTCTCCATGGCCGAGTTCCGTGCTGCCGGCGTTCCTACCTCCTCCTTTTCCTCCTCCACACCTACATCTACCCAAACACCACCTCCCCAAATTCCGATGATCTCTCTAGACGACACCATCGCCGATGTCTCCCCCTTCATACCGATCTCGCTCGACCTCGGCGCCCACAACTACTACCACTGGCGCCACCTCTTCACCATCCACCTCGGCCGCTGCGGCCTCCGTCATCATATAGATCCTTCCTACCCTCCACAGCCTGCTGATCCCCGCTGGATCAAAGATGATCTCGCCATCCAGTGGATCTACACCCGCATCTCCACGGAGCTCTTCAACCTGGTCTCCTCCGACGACGCCACCGCCGCCGATCTATGGGCCTCTCTCCAGTAGTTGTTCCAGGATAACTCCGACGCGCGCATCAACGCGCTCAACACGGAGCTTCGCACGACCACCCAGGGAGACGCCCCGGTCACTTTCTTATGCCAGCGGATCAAGACCATCGGCGACGAAATCCGTGATCTTGGTGATCACGTCGACGATCGTACCCTCATCAATGCCCTCCTCGTCGGCCTCGGAGATCAGTTCGAGAAGAAGCAGTCCTTCATCCCCATGCTGAAGCCCTACCCCACCTTCAAGGAGGTGCGTTCGCTACTCCAGCAAGAAGAGAAGAATCAAGCTTGTAAGGCACAACGGGCGCCGCAGGTATTCCACGCCACCACCCTTGTCGCGGCAGGGAATCCGTCCTCTAGGCTGCCAGCGCAACCCGCCTCACCTCTGCCCCGCACCGGCCGCGACCCGTCTCCTAGATGGCGCCCGAGCCCTAATTACAGGGGCAAGACCCAGATCTACAGGCCTCCCATGATGCGCCCCTCCGGCCTGATACGTTGGAAACGTATCTATAATTTTTGATGATCCATGCTTGTTTTGTATCTACTTTGCTTTACTTGTCTACACTTTGAGGTATTTTTTACATGTTTTCTGGTACTAACCTATTAACAAGTTGCAACAGTGCCAGATGCCTGTTTTTTGCTGTTTTTGGTTTCAGAAAAGTTAGTAAAGAAATATTCTTGGAATTGGACGGGACAAACGACAAAGTCAATAACTTTCTGTGGGGAACAAGAAGTCCATAGGAGAGCCCGAGGGGCCGGCCAGAGGGGCCAGACCCCCCCCCCCAGGCGCGGGTGGACCCTAGGCCGCGCCTGGCTAGGGTTTGGCCGCCATGGCGGCCGCCTCGGTCTCCCCCTTCGCCTATAAGAAGCCCCCGATGCAGAAACTCTCAGGACCCGATCAATATTCCACGAAACCGTCTGTAGCCGCTGCCACCATCGTCCCTAGATCGTGGGAGGGGGGAGGGATCTGAAGCTCTTCCCAGCACCCTGCCGGAGGGGAGATCATCCCGGAGGCCTTCTCTCCGGTATGATTCGTGAGTAGTTCCACCTTGGACTATGGGTCCATGTAGTAGCTGCATGGTTGTATCTCCTCCTTTGTGCTTTCATGTATAGATCTTGTGAGCTCCGTTCATGATCAAGATCTAATCTATTTGTAATCATGCATGTTGTGTTTGCAGGGATCCAATGGATATTGACATTATTATGTTGGTTTGATTAATGGTTTTATATTTAAGATTCTATCATGTCTGTGTTGTTTGTGATCTTGCATGCTCTCCGTTGCTAGCGGTTATCTTGGCCAAGTAGTTGCTAGTGACTCCAAGAGGGAGTATTTATGCTCGATAGTGGGTTCATGCCTCTAGTTTCCAAGGGAAGTGACAATAATATCTTCGGTTGTAGATGTGCTATTGCTACTAGGGATAAAACAACGGTCTCTTGTTCATGGAACATGTGGACTGTTTACCTTACACACTTTTCTTAAACCAGTTGTCTGTTTCTTGCAAATTAATACTGGAGGGGGTTCGGATGATAACCTGAAGGTGGACTTCTAGTCATAGATGCAGTTGGATTACGGTCTATGTATATTGTTGTATTGCCCAATCAACCTCATAGGATCTTTCTGGCTAGTAATTGCATTGTTATGCCTTGCTCAGTTCCTATTAATTGCCCTGCTGTAATTTGTTTACCCTTCATGCCATGTTGTTTATCTAAGGAGAGCACCTCTAGTGAATTATAGACCCCGGACCAATCTTTACCATTGATACATCTTCCACTGTTACTTGTTTACTTGCTGCAAACCATTACCTTCCACACCATACGTTTAATCCTTTGTTACAGCAAACCGGTGAGCTTGACAACCTCACTGATTTGTTGGAGCAAAGTCTTGAGTTTGTGTTGTGTAGGTATCCACGTTATTTGCAACACCTGTGTGAAGTTTCCTTCCTCCTTCTGGTTCGATAACCTCGGTATCATCTGAGGGAAAACTTGCTGCTTGCTCTTCACACCCTGCGCTTGGGGTTACCAACGAGGCACCAGTTAGCATCAAGTATTGCTAGCGCCATTGCTGGGGACTCTACTTCAACCTCTTCCTCGAGCACCATCAAGTATTTCTAGCGCTGTTGCCGGGGAGGCTAAGGATGTCTTCACAAGGGGAGTCCTTCACTTCCTTTCTCTTTACTTTGTTTTTAGTTTGCTTTATTTCTTTTTCTTGATTTTGTTTGCCTCTTTCCAAAAAAAACCAAAAAAAACTAGTCTAGTTTGGTTTGCTTGCCTTATTCAAAAACACAAAAAATTAGTTCCTGCTCTAGCTGCTGCTGCTGTTTTTGGCTTGCCCACCTTTGCCAAAATGAACTCTGCTGAGAACACCAAGTTGTGTGACTTCACTAGCACCAACAAAAATGATTTCCTAAGCACACCTATTGCTCCACCTGCTCCTGATGCTATCTTTTATGAAGCCTGCTTTGTTGAATCTTGTGATGAGAGAGCAATTTTCTAGTGCTGGTTTTGATGATCCTACTGCCCATCTTAATAGCTTTGTTGAACTCTGTGAAATGCAAAAGTATAAGGATGTAGATGGAGATATTATTAAGCTCAGGCTTTTTTCCTTTCTCCTTGAAGGGAAAAGCTAAAGAATGGTTGCTATCTTTGCCTAAAAATAATATTGATTCTTGGACTAAGTGCAAAGATGCTTTTATTGGAAAGTACTATCCTCCTACTAAGATTATTACTATGAGAAGTGACATTATGAAATTTAAACAACTTGATAGTGAACATGTTGCTCCTGCCTGGGAAAGAATGAAATCTTTGGTTAAAAATTGCCGTACTCATGGACTCACTTCTTGGATGATTATCCAAACTTTTTATGCATGTTTGAACTTCTCCTCAAGAAACTTGTTGGATTATGCTGTTGGAGGTACTTTTATGGGACTCACCTTGGGTGCTGCAACAAGGCTCCTTGATAATATGATGGTTAACTACTCTGAATGGCATGTTGAGAGAGCTCCACATGGTAAGAAGGTAAATTCTGTTGAGGAAACCTCCACTTTGAGTGAAAAGATTGATGTTATTATGGCTATGCTTGTTAATGGGAAAGCTCCTTTAGATCCTAATAGTGTTCCCTTATCCTCTTTGGTTGCTCAAGAAGAGCAAGTTGATGTGAACTTCATTAGAAACAACAATTTCAACAACAATGCTTATGGTAATTATAGGCCTTATCCTCCTAGTGGAAATGCTTATCATGGCAGATCTGGAATGCCTAATGAAGAAAGGATTCTAGAAGTAGAGAGATCCACTAAGAATTTTATGCAAATGCAATATGAGCAAAATAAGATTTTCACTAAAACTGTGGAGGAACAATCTATTATCTTGAAAAACATTAGTCATCAGCTTGATAATTTGAATAGAGAAATTCCTAGTTTACAGTCAAAAAATTTGAGTGCTGAGAAAAATATATCCTCTTTGTCTGAAGTTCAAACTTCCTTGGTTAATAAAATGGCTGCTAAACCTAAAACTATGGAAAACACCTTTGCTACTGCTCATGCCATACAAGTTACTATTGATGAAAATGTTAGGCTGTTAGCTCAACTTCATGCTAGGTGGGAAAGGGAAGCTGAAATTGATAGATACAATAGTGTGTGCACTATCACCACTAAACCACAAGTAGCCCCTATTCCTCCTCCTACTATGCCTAAGCCTATTGATCCTACTACTAGTGATGCTAAGTTTGAGTTTGATATTGATGGTTGCAATATTTCTGAAGTGATTATGTTCCTACAAAAGTTTGCTAGAAGTCCTGATGCTAGTGATATGCATGTTGCCTTTACAAAACACATTATAGATGCTCTTGTTAAGATTAAGGAAGAAAAGCTAAAACACAAAGCTTCCATTCCTAGGAAAGTAGAAGGTAGTTGAGAACCCATTATTAATATGCAAGTGAATGACTTTGATCTCAAAGCTTCATGTGATCTTGGTTCTAGTATCTCTATTATGCCTAGGAAGATTTATGAAATGCTTGATTTGCCACCATTAGAAGATTGTTATTTGGATGTCCCCACTTAATGATAATGATAAAAAGAAACTTATGGAGAGTATTAATGATGTTCTCATTATGGTTAATAATGCTTATGTCCCTGTGGATTTCTATGTTTTGTATGTTGAATACAATGCTTCTTGTCCTATTATTTTGGGAAGACCTTTTCTTAGAACAGTTGGTGCCATCATTGATATGAAAGAAGGCACCATCCAATATCATTTTCCATTCAAGAAAGATATTGAACACTTCCCTATGAGAAGAGAGAAGTTTCCTTTTGCTCCTCCTTTGAAAGCAAGATTTGATGTTAATGCTTCTTCATTTGAAAATACTTGATTATTCTTGCTTCTTGTGCCTAACTTAAAGGCGTTAAAGAAAAGTACTTGTTGGGAGATAACCCAAGAGTATCCTTGAGTCTTGGAATTTATTACTTCTGTAATAACCTCTTCTTATCCTTTTTGTTTGTTTGTTGTGCCAAGAATAACCTCTAATGAGAGGGAAGTAAGATTTGGGGAGTTGTTGTCCCGAAACAGATTTTTGTCCTCCACCAAAAAAATTCGTGAGGAGTCTATGTAACTCGGATTGAGCTCAAAATTAACGAATAAATCCCCCAGTATGTTATCTAACTTTCGTTAGTTCAACACTTTTTAATTTGAGCAACAGAAGTTGTTCTAAAAAAATCGTTTCTACCTGCTGGACTATTTTAACAGAATTGTGCCATTATTTGCATTTGCTTCTTATTGATTTCTTTTTGAGCTCTCTTCAGGTAAATTGAGTTTATTTGAAGGAGTTACTTCAGTAGCTTGTGTTTTTAGTGAAAAACCTTGCTGTTCTAAAGCTTTGCCAGTGGTCTAATATCTTTTGGATAAGCTAATGTTGCTAATGAGGATTGTGTGAAGTTTTGTATGAAGGAAAAAATTTAGGTGTGTCGGGGGGATAACCCCCGGTAGGGTCACGAGAGGGGAAACATAGCGCAGCTGGGTTGGCTCCGAGTAAAGCAGATGGTCGCCTATGATCCGGCAGTGGTTCAAGGAAACCCGGCACATGCGCAAGGTGAAGGGGTGGTACTATTCACAATTTATTTTATTACCATAATTTGTGTTGAGTTCTATTCATAATTTTTGTTATGATGATTAATATATTCATATTGATATCCTTCTTTTTAGTTGGATGCGATGTGGGAGAAACTCCTACCACGGGACCGCCTACAAGTAATTCAAGAGGAATTATCGGGATTTTTTCATAAGGAGGTCATATACCCAAAGGGACATATAGATAAAGTCTAAAGGATTCATATAATTTAATGATCTCCATGTAATCAAATAGATGGTCTCTAGTCCCGGGTGAGACTCGTATCCCAAGTTGTATATATATATTGTTGGAATTATGCCCTAGAGGCAATAATAAAGATGTTATTATTATAATTCTTGTTCATGATAAAGTTTATATTCCATGCTAGAATTGTATTAAGCGGAAACTTTGATACTTGTGTGGTTTATGAACAACACCGTGTCCCTAGTACGCCTCTATGGACTATCTCATTGATTAATGATGGTTAAGGTTTCCTAACCATAGACATGAGTTGTCGATTAATAATGAGATCATGTCATTAGGAGAATGATATGATGGACATACCCAAATTAAGTAGAGCAATTAGATCGTGTCATCGTGTTCATCTTTGCGAAGCTTTTTCTTATGTCAAGTATTGTATTCTTTAGACCATGAGATAATACAACTCCCTGGTATCGGAAGAAAGCTTTGAGGTCATCAAACGTCATCCTATGTGAGGGTGATCATAAAGGTGTCTCTCAGGTGATCGAAAAGTACTTGTTGGGTTGTATGTATCGAGATGGAATTTGTCCCTCCTGAGTCGGAGAGATATACTTCAGGCCCACTCGGTAATCGATATCAACACCGCTTGCAAGCACGTGGTTAAGGAGTTAATCACAAAGTGATATCGGATTACGGAACGAGTAAAGTACTTGCTGTGAACGAGATTGAACTAGGTATGCCGATACCAACGATCGAATCTCGGGCAAGTAAAATATCGCGTGACGAAGGGAATACATATATGGGATTAATTGAATCCTGGCATCATGGTTCATCCGATATGATCGATGAATATGTGAGAGTCAATATGGGTTTCTAGATTCCGCTGTTGATTATTGATAGAAGATCATGTCTGCATATTCTCGAACCCGTAGGGTCACACACTTAACGTGCATCGATGCTAGGATAGAATGGATAATTCGTTTATGATTTTTTGTTCGGAGTCTCGGATGAGATCCAGGACATCACGAGAGGTTCCGGAATGGTACGGAGAATAAGATTCATATAAAGGAAAGCAGTTTTTGGATTTCGGAATCGTTTCGGAGTTTATCGGTATTGTACCGGAAGGTTTTAGAAGGTTCCGGAGTGGGACCAACATGGGCCCACTTTTCGGAGACCTGAGTGGGCCTAAGGGGAAGTGCCCTGGCCGCTTTAGGCCAGGGGCACAAGGCCCCAAAGGCCCAACCGGCCAGCCCTAGGGGAGCCTTCTAGAAGGAAGGGGGAAGACTTGCCTCCCACTCCACCCTTGGGGCCGCCGCCCTGGGTCTTGGACGAGGGGCCAAGGGGGCCGGCCAGCCCCCTATATAAGGAGGGCAGGTGCGCACCCTCCCCCTCCCATCCTCCAACCCTAGCCGCCGTCCTGCTGCCCCTCCACTTCTCTCTCTCCCGATTGCGCGTAGGCGAAGCCCTGCCGCAGAAACTCTCCACTATAGCACCACGTCGTCGTGCTGCAGATCCAATCTATATCTCCACCATACTTGCTGGACCAAGGAAGGAGGAGACGTCGCGGCACCGTACGTGTGCATCTCTCGGAGGCGCCGCCACTTGCGGCGTAGGATCGGATCAGATCGGATCGTGAGGAGGAGGCGGCTAGTACGACTACATCAACCACGTTCTGTTGAACGTTTCTGCTGTGCGATTTCTTCAAGGGTATGAAGATCTCCTCAATCTCTCTCGTTGATTGCATCTCCTAGATTAGATCTTGGCTTTCTTGTTCGCATCCGTAGGAATTTTTTTGATTTACTATGCTGTGAAACCCTTCAGTGGTATCAGAGCTAGATCTATGCGTAGATGTGTTTCACGAGTAGAACACAACATGCTTGTTGCGGGCGTTGATGTTTTCTTTTGCAAACCTCTTGTTGTGTATTTCTTATGGCGCGACATAGTGAGATCGAAGCGGTCCAGGCCAACTTTACACGACCTCGTTTGCGAGACCGGCTCCTCACTTGACGTGTGGCTTGTTCCACACATGCGGCTGGTGGATGCCAGTTTCTCTCACTATAGTAGTCATGGGATTTACACCGGATGTTAGCAACCATAATATCACCGTTGTGGCTTTCCGTAGGTAAGAATCGTTCTTAGCTTGTTACTCACATAAGCCACGTAAAACATGCAACAACAAAGTAGAGGCATCTAACTTGTTTTTGCAGGGAGTGTTTTGTGATATGGTATGACCCAAGACATGATGTGTATGATGTATGCAATGATCATGTTTTGTAATATTTCACGACTTGCATGTCGATGAGTTCACAACCGGTAGGAGCCGTATGGTTGTCTTTATAATTGTGTATGACCTGCGTGTCAACTTCTTATACGCCATGTAATAGCTTTACCTTATCGCTAAGTAGTTAGCAATAGTTGTAGTTGCTATTCGTGGTGGAGGCAATCATGGTGGAGTAATGGAGATCATGCTGGCGCGCACAAGATGGAGATCATTGCGCGGAGATTGGCTATACCATGTCACATGAAATTATATGCATGTGATGTTTATCCTTTTATATATCTTATTATGCTTAGATCGCGACAGTAGCATTATAAGATGATTCCTCACTTAAAGATCAAGATAAAATTGTGTTCTCACCATGTATGCACCGTTGCGAAAGTTCGTCGTTTTCAAGCACCTCGTGATGATCGGGTGCTATAAACTCTACGTTCACATACAATGGGTGCAAGCCAGTTTTCCACACGCGGAAATACTTGTGTTTGACTTGACGAGCCTAGCATGTACAGACATGGCCTCGGAACACACGAACCGAAAGTTTAAACATGAGTCAGATGAATGATATGGTTGAAACTTTGTTGTCCACCATTGAAACCACATCTCTTCTCGTGAAGATCATATTAGGTGTGGTGAATTTGGATCGTGTTCACTAAACAACTTGAGGGATGTTGAATTTAGTGGGAGTTCATCTAGTAATTTGATTAAGTTGAACTAGTTATCATGAACATAGTCTAAATTGTATTTGCAAATTTTGTAGATCAAATGGCTAAGTCCAGCTTCAACTTCAACGTTTTTGCTGAGAAATAAAAGCTTAAAAAAAATGGGTCTAACTTCACCAACTCGTTCCGCAATCTGAGAATCATTCTCGCTGGCGGACAAAAGGACTATGTACTTGAGAAAGCGCTAGGTGACGCCCCTGCTACTGATGCGCCGGCTGATGAAAAAGTTGTTTATCAGTCGCACAAAGATGATTATGGAGTGATTAAGAGTACCATGTTGTTTGCTATGGAACTGGAACTTCAAAATCGTTTAGAGGAGTTCGCCGGGCCCTTTGAGATACTTGAGGAACTGAAAACCATGTTTCAGACTCAGGCCTGTTCTGAGAGATATGAGATCTCTGAGAAGTTCTTTAACTGCAAGATGGAGGAAGGGAGCTATGTTAGTGAGCACGCCATTAAGATGTCGGGCTACACTCAATATCTTGAGCAACTGGACTGCAATATTCCAGAAGAGCTCAAGATTGACAGAGTTCTGCAATCACTCCCTCCTAGCTACAAAGGTTTTGTAGTTACTCACAGTTAAATTGGTTCCACTGATACGATCACTGAGCTCTTCTCTAACCTCAAAGCTGCGGAGGTGGATATCAAGAAATATAATCATCTGTTGATGGTCAACAAGACCCCTAGATTTAAGAAAGGTAAGGGTGCAAAGAAATCCTTCAAGAAAGGCAGCGGCAAGCGCATTGCCCCTGCTGAGAAGAAGCCCAAGTCTGGACCTAAGCCGGACACTGAGTGCTTCTATTGCAAGGACAAGGGTCATCGAAGCGAATCGTCCGAAGTACTTAGCGGACAAGAAGGCTGGCACCATTAAAGGTATATTTGATATACATGTTATTGATGTTTACCTTACTAGCGCTCGTTGTAGTGACTGGGTATATGATACTGGTTCAGTTGCTAATATTTGTAACTCGAAACAGGAGCTATGGAATAGGCGGCGGCTAGCAAGGGATGAGGTGACAATGCTCATTGGCAATGGATCAAAAGTTGATGTGATGGCCGTCGGCACGCTCTCCTTAGTTTTACCTTCGGGATTAGTTTTAAACCTTAATAAGTGTTATTATGTGCCTGCGTTGAGCATGACCATTATATCTGGATCGTGTTTATTGCAAGACGGGTATTCATTTAAATCGGAGAATAATGGTTGTTCTATTTATATGAATAACATCTTTTATGGTCATGCACCTATTGTGAATGGTTTATTTCTTCTGAATCTCGAAAGCAATGAAACGCACATCCATAACATTGAGGCTAAGAGATGCAAAGTAGATAGTGATAATCCAACTTATTTGTGGCACTGTCGTCTAGGTCATATTGGTGTAAAACGCATGAAGAAACTCCATTCTGATGGAATTTTGGAGTCTCTTGATTTTGAATCATTTGACACGTGCGAGCCGTGCCTCATGGGCAAGATGATCAAAACCCCGTTCTCCGGAATAATGGAGTGAGCAACAGACTTATTGGAAATCATACATATCGATGTATGCGGACCAATGAGTGTTTCGACGCGCGGTGGATATCGATATTTTCTCACTTTTACTGATGACTTAAGTATATATGGGTATATCTATTTAATGAAACATAAATCTGAAACGTTTGAAAAGATCAAAGAATTTCAGAACGAAGTGGAAAACCATCATAACAGGAAAATTAAATTTTTACGATCCGATTGTGGAGGTGAATATTTGAGTTATCATTTTCTCACGCATCTTAAAGGAAGCGGAATCGTTTCGCAACTCATGCCACCCGGAACACCACAGCGCAATGGTGTGTCTAAACGCCGGAATCGAACTCTATTAGATATGGTGCGATCAATGATGTCTCTTACAGATTTGTCGTTATCATTTTGGGGTTATGCATTAGAAACCGCTGCATTCACTTTAAATAGGGCACCATCTAAATCCGTTGAGACGACACCGTATGAACTATGGTTTGGTGCTAAACCTAAGTTGTCGTTTCTTAAAGTTTGGGGATGCGAAGCTTACGTCAAGAAGTTGATGCCGGACAAGCTCGAACCCAAAGCGGAGAAATGCGTTTTCATAGGATACCGTAAGGAAATGATTGGGTATACCTTCTACCACATATCCGAAGGCAAAGTGTTTTTTGCAAAGAACGGATCCTTTCTTGAGAAGGAGTTTCTCTCGAAAGAAGTGAGTGGGAGGAAGGTAGAGCTAGACGAGGTTATTGAACCTTCTCTCGAGTTGGAGAGTAGCGCAGCACCTGAAATTGTTCCAGTGCCGTCTGCACCAACAAGAGAGGAAGATAATGACGAGGATCATGAAACTTTGAATGATGCTACTACTGAACTTCGCAGGTCGACAACGTCACGTACCACTCCTGAATAGTACGGCAAACCTGTCTTAAATGTCTTGTTGTTAGACAACAGTGAACATGCGAATTATGAGGAAGCAATGATGAGCCCAGACTCTGAGAAATGGCTAGAGGCCATGAAATCCGATTGGGATTCATGAGCGAAAATCAAGTATGGACTTTGGTGGACCCTCCTAGCGACCGTAAGGCCGTTGAGTGCAAATGGATTTTCAAAAAGAAAACGGACGCGGATGGTAATGTTACTGTCTATAAATCTCGGCTTGTCGCAAAAGGGTTTCGGCAATTTCAAGGTGTTGACTACGATGAGACTTTCTCTCCCGTAGCGATGTTTAAGTCCATTCGGATTTTATTAGAAATTGCTGCATTTCATGATTATGAAATATGGCAGATGGATGCTAAGACTGCGTTCCTCAATGCCAACATTGATGAAGAGTTGTATATGATGCAGCCCGAAGGTTTTGTCGATCCTAAGGATGCTAATAAGGTGTGCAAACTTCAGCGTTCCATTTATGGACTGAAGCAAGCATCTTGGAGTTGGAACCTTCGTTTTGATCAAGTGATCAAGAGTTTTAGATTTGTTCCAAATTGCTACGAAGCTTGTATCTACAAGAAAGTGAGTGGGAGCTCGGTGACATTTTTAGTACTATATGTGGATGACATATTGATTATTGGAAATGACATTGGTATGCTTAATGATGTGAAGAGTAATTTGAATAAATGTTTTTCAATGAAAGACCTAGGAGAAGCTGCTTATATATTAGGCATCAAAATCTATAGAGATAGACAAAGACGCCTAATAGCTTTAAGCCAAAGTACATATCTAGACAAAGTTCTGAAAAGGTTCAGAATGGATAAAGCAAAGAAAGGTTCATTGCCCATGTTGTCAGGTAAGATATTGAGCAAGGCTCAGTGTCCAGCTACGGTAAACGATAGACATACTATGATCAAAGTGCCATATGCCTCGGCCATAGGTTCTATCATGTATGCCATGCTATGTACTAGACCAGATGTATCCAATGCTCTTAGTTTGACAAACAGATACCAAAGTGATCCAGGAGTGGAACACTGGACAGCCGTAAAGAACATCCTAAAGTATTTAAATAGGACTAAAGAAATGTTCTTAGTCTATGGAGGTGATGAGCAGCTCATCGTAAAAGGTTACGTCGACGCTAGTTTCGACACCGACCCGGATGATTCTAAATCTCAGACAGGATACGTTTATATTTTGAATGGTGGAGCTGTGAGCTGAAGAAGCTGCAAGCAAAGCGTAATCGCGGGATATACAACAGAAGTGGAATACATGGCTGCTTCAGAAGCGTCAAGTGAAGGAGTTTGGATCAGGAACTTCATCACTGATCTTGGTGTGGTTCCAAGTGCCTTGGACCCACTGGATATATTGTGCGACAACACTGGTGCCATAGCACTGGCTAAGGAACCAAGATATCATCCAAAGACCAAGCACATCAACCGCCGTTTTCATATAATTCGAGATTATATAGAAGATGGATATCTGAAGATTAGCAAAGTACATACGGATCTGAATGTCGCAGATCTGTTGACTAAACCTCATCCACGAGCAAAACATGATCAACACCTTAATGCCATGGGTGTTAGATTGTTGCCAGATGTAAACTAGATTATTGACTCTAGTGCAAGTGGGAGACTGTTGGAATTATGCCCTAGAGGCAATAATAACGATGCTATTATTATAATTCTTGTTCATGACAAAGTTTATATTCCATGCTAGAATTGTATTAAGCGTAAACTTTGATACTTGTGTGGTTTATGAACAACACCATGTCCCTAGTACGCCTCTATGGACTAGCTCATTGATTAATGATGGTTAAGGTTTCCTAACCATAGACATGAGTTGTCGATTAATAATGAGATCATGTCATTAGGAGAATGATATGATGGACATACCCAAATTAAGCAGAGCAATTAGATCGTGTCATCGTGTTCATCTTTGCGAAGCTTTTTCTTATGTCAAGTATTGTATTCCTTAGACCATGAGATAATACAACTCCCTGGTATCGGAAGAAAGCTTTGAGATCATCAAACGTCATCCTATGTGAGGGTTATCATAAAGGTGTCTCTCAGGTGATCGGAAAGTACTTGTTGGGTTGTATGTATCGAGATGGAATTTGTCCCTCCCGAGTCGGAGAGATATACTTTGGGCCCACTCGGTAATCGATATCAACACCGCTTGCAAGCACGTGGTTAAGGAGTTAATCACAAAGTGATATCGGATTACGGAACGAGTAAAGAACTTGCTGTGAACGAGATTGAACTAGGTATGCCGATACCAACGATCGAATCTCGGGCAAGTAAAATATCGCGTGATGAAGGGAATACATATATGGGATTAATTGAATCCTGGCATCGTGGTTCATCCGATATGATCATCAATGAATATGTGGGAGTCAATATGGGTTTCTAGATCCCGCTATTGATTATTGATAGTGTTATCACCGTATTTTGGCCAAAGACGGAGATGGGCCGTGATCAAGATGGGCTTGGAAGATACATTTGTTCAACGTGTTGTTGGATCGGCCTAGTGCGTAGATTTGGGCTGAATTGCCCGTGTATCCTGTATTATAGTAGGATTTGTGTTTGTTTAGGTTCCGTTTATGTTTAGGTAAAGATAGAGTTGTAGAGTTATTCCAAAAGTAGAGAGTCTCCGGACTATAAATATGTACCTAGGGTTATTGAAAGACAAGGACAATCACGTTCACAACCAACAACAATCTCAAGATCGCCACCCCTTGTTTCTAGGGTTTTTCTGTAGTGCCATGCTGCCTAGATCGCACCTTGCGATCTAGGCAGATTTACTTATGCGATTATCCGGTGTTACTGTGATCAAGCCTTGTTGATGGCGAGTAACACCTTTACTACGCATTGTTAGAGCTAGCACCGATACTCTTACTATGATTGCTTGTTTGTGCTACCTCTAGCTATCTCGCCATCTTTGCACCTTCTCCCAGGTGTGAGGGTGGCATCTTGCTTGATTTCTATTTAGTCGATTTGATCTGTTATAGTTGTGCCTTGTTCATCAAGGTTTAGTTTAATATCCACGTGATTAGGCCTCACAAACGGGTTGAACGATCCGATACGTAAAATATGGCTTATTGGTCTTAGAGGGACGCCCGGGAATTGACGTTATGTTGGTTTTAGGCCTTCTCTAGGATTGGTTTTCTACTATTTTCGTGTCTATTAGGCTCAACTACGTGGGACGTTCCGGTTGCGTGGTGAAAACATTAAACTATCATAGATCGATTTAACTTGTGGTAATTAAGAAAAACCCCATGTTACCATAGATCCAATGCAAAACCATGGGGATAATCGGCTCTGAAAGCCGATTTACAGCTGTGGGA
Source organism: Avena longiglumis (assembly GCA_030063025.1). NCBI lineage: Eukaryota > Viridiplantae > Streptophyta > Magnoliopsida > Poales > Poaceae > Avena > Avena longiglumis. Next base: position 12,453,933 of record CP125977.1, on the reverse strand, counting down.
GCCGATCACGGCTCAATTTTACGATACTTGTTTACCGTGCAGAAACCAATCGAACAATCCATCACCTTCCGCCAGGTATAGGTCAGGTGGCACGCCGAACCAAGACAGACGCGGTGCGTCTTTGGAAGATTTGGGCCGTTGACCGAGGGACTAGGGCCCACCAGCCTGGAGCCTCCCGCTCTTCGTGTTGCTAGTCATCGCCCACGTGAGTTTTGACAGGCAACACATTCTGGCACGCCCGGTGGGACCTTCAACAACGTCTACATCAATGTCCGACGCTGCGATGGAGAACAGGCCAGTCACGTACGACGAGCTTCCTGCTGAGCACAAAGCGAAGTATGACGAGATCAAAGGGCTCTTCGAAGCCGAGCTCATCGGCTCTTTCGAGAGGACCCGTACGCGTGGCATCAAATGGAAGGGATTCTCTCCCGAGGGTGCTCTCGATGAAGTGGATCTGTCCGTTCCTTCGGAGGAACGATCCAGGGCTCTACGACAGGAGGTCAACTACATGGTGGCCCATTCTCTGCACCGCCACTCTGAGAGCCTGGTGAACGCTTTCGAGCGGATTGCAGTTCGCGTGGTCCAGGAGATCATGAAACATCAGTACTCTCCGTCGGGGCCCACTTTAGGAACCCACCAAGGAGAAAGACCGCTCCACACCGCATCAAGAATCGCCGTCACGCCATGGCTCCAGAGCCGCCAGGATCAGCGGCATACATTGTCTACAAGGCCGGAGGCGATCCAGGTGATTGCCAATTCCTGTTCAAGCCACCCAAGGAGATCCCGCACGGGTACATATGTGCCTATGTGCCGGACTGCAACAAACTGACGCGTACCAGCCAGATTGCAACCGCAGGAGTGTCCGCGGCAGGGGTTCCTGCTGCGGGATCGTCAGGAGCAGGCGTTCCTGGAACAACGATGTCCGGGATGGACGCTGACAAACAGGCATGGCTAGCCAAGTATGCCACTGGAACAAGCCACGAAAACCTAGCCCCTGCAGCTCAAACAGTGGACCAAATCACTACCATCCTGAGAGATCGAAACCCGTTCGAAAAAAGGCGCATTAATCGGCTACTCAAAGCCGTACCCCAACGAGTTTGACCTGATTCCACTACCGCCCAAATATAAGCTCCCTGAGTTCTCAAGATTCAGCGGTCGAGAGGGTCAAGCTCGATCGAGCACGTAGCCGATACAGCGCGATTAGGTATGATTTCGGCATCGGATCAAATGCGCGTGAGATTTTTTGCACAATCTCTAACAGGACCAGCTTTTGGGTGGTACACCTCGCTGCCACCTGATTCAATTCGCACCTGGAAGCAACTAGAAGAACAGTTCCACATCCAGTACCATTCAGAGGCGACCGAGGCTGGCATTGCAGACCTGGCGCAAGTACTGTGAAGCGGGAGAAACTGGCGAATACATCCAGCGCTTCGTAACCATCAAACAGATGTTATTCGCTCGCTTAGCGAGAAGGAAGCAATCGACCTAGCTGTGGTGGGGCTCTTAGCACCCGTCAAGGATCGCTTTCGGTGGAGTACAACTCACCGCACACATGGCCCGTAACCGGCGATGTATGAACAGCGCCACCCGAAGTTATACCAAGACAGTTCAAGCGGCCCGTAAGCCCGGTAGTTACGGAAGAAGATGATCCTACACAAGACCAGGAGGTGGCCGTGGCCGAGTGGGCTCGGGGCGAACCACGTGTCCTGCAAATGGGTGAAACAATAGGGCCTTTGAAAGGTTTGACTTCGGCGTGAACAAAGCCGGCAGATATTCGATTCTCCGAAAGAAAGCGATTGAGGTTACCTGAAGGCCACAAGATCCCCACCGCTCAGGAGATGAACGGGAGACCATACTGCAAGTGGCATCATTCGTTCACCCACACCACCAATGATTGCAAAGAGCTGCGGCGCCAGATCCAAATGGCAATAGAACAAGGCCGCCTGATCCTCGGCCAGCTCGCCATGAAGGTGGACACGAACCCGTTCCCCGGTGTCAACATGATAGAACTCAGTCGCTCCGCGAGACGTCAACTGGACTTTTCGTTTGATGTCAACGTGGCTGGGTCTGGGTACCACCATGGCACGTACAAGGAAGGAGGTGATCACTCTCGGAGCAAAGACAGAGAGAAGGCTGGTCCACGCGACCGGCCCAACCACGATGGCGGGCGGTACTTAACAGAGGAACAAGTGAGGAGAGTGCGATATCAGAAGCCACATTCCACGCACCTCCTTAACAAATATGAGCGCCAGTCTGACCAACGTCGCCAGCACGACAGAGACGATGAAAGACATGGGCACCTCGCCAAGAGACCACCCAAAGAGAAAGAAGGCGCAGACAAACATTGGGATTGCCCCTTCTTCAAGCATTGCTGGGACGTGGGAATGAGCCGATTGCCTGGCCGACAAGCCGCCCGAATGTGGACCACAAAAGAAGGGCACGAGGCCGATGTCGGTGTTCGAACGTCGGGCCTCTCCCACCTCAGAGCCGTCCTAAGGAGTCCACTAGAGCGAAGGGCCTTGAGAGGACCAGGGACGACGAAGAAGAAGACAGGTTTCACCGTCCAAGGTGGTGCCCCGATGGACTCAGACACACTCAGAAGCGCAGGGTGCAACGGCTGCGTAACTTAGAAGAAGCTGAAGCGCAGTACCTCCACGCGCTAAAGAAGGCACGGCCGGATCTAGCCGTCAAAGTAAGGCAGAGTACGGAAACGGAGGGCCGCGCGACAAGGAAAGAGTGGCGCCCCAAACCAATAAAAGCCGATGCACAGGCATCGGCTGGCACAAACATGGTGTTCGTACTCCCGGCAGAGTTCTGCACGCCACGAACCAATATGCTACCAGTGCAGCATTGCGGCCACGGCGATTATCTTTGAGAAGCCACGAGAAGGGCTACAAACATCCGAAGCTACTGCGGGGCTACATCAATGGACAACCCGTCAGCAAGATGTTGGTGGACACCGGAGCGGCAGTTAACATCATGCCATACTCCATGCTACGACGTTTGGGACGCTCCACGACGGACCTGATCAAAACCAACGTCACGTTAAGCGACTTCAACGGCCAGTCTTCAGAAACGCAAGGTGTTCTTAACGTGGATCTGACGGTGGGAAGAAAAACTATACCCACGTCATTTTTCGTCGTGAACAGCAAAAGTACCTACGCCGTCTTGCTAGGAAGGGATTGGATCCACGCTACGCTGCGCATTCCATCCACGATGCACCAAACGTCTGATGGGACGAAGATGAAGTGGAGGTCGTCCATGCGATTTATTCTATCGAGGTTTCCATTGCTGGCACGAACATCCGGGAAGCGAAGACCAAGAGCCGATCTCCGGAATCAGTTTGGACGGTGAGCGCATTGAAGCTTCAAAAACGGGGTGAGGCTGGTCTTATCGCGGCCCGACAGAATAGAAAGGTCCACGATCATACGTGGTAGGGCCGATCATCACGATCGGCCACAAAAAATAAAAAGCAACGACCATACGACAAGCAGACCATGTAGTCGTAGCAGGGGGACGCCCTGCCATTGTAAAACCGTGAGGTGTAAACCGCCCTTGACGAGCACAATCGAAGGGGCGATTCTGCAATCGGCCCAAATTATTTTTGTTGTCCTCACCCACTGCTTGCCCTGTGTTTAGCATCGACCTGACAGGTGACGGCAAGCTAGGGTATGGGTTTACATCCGCTGATGAGCTAGAAGAGATTGACATTGGTCCTGGGGATAAGCCACGACCAACATTTATCAGCAAGAAATTAGAGCCAGATCTGCGAGGCCCAATGATCGCCCTGTTGAAACAATACCCAGACTGCTTCGCCTGGGACTACACGGAAATGCCTGGGTTAGACAGGAGCATCATTGAGCATCGGCTCATCGAAAAAGGATTCCGGCCATTTCAGCAGCGAGCACGGCAAATGAAGGCCGAAATTCTGGTAGAAGTCAAGAAGGAGGTCGAGAAAATGTTGACAGCCAAGTTAATCAGGCCATGCAGGTATGCTGAATGGATTTCTAGTATAGTACCTGTGGAAAAGAAGGATGGCCAGTGGCGGGTCGCCATAGATTTTCGGGATCTCAACAGGGCGACCCCGAAGGATGAGTATCCGATGCCGGTAGCAGAGACGTTAATAAACGCAGCGGCTGGTCACAAGATCTTAAGTTTCATGGATGGCAATGCTGGTTACAACCAAATTTTTATGGCTCCAGAAGACATACACAAAACCGCATTCAGAGTACCAGGTTCGGTGGGTCTCTTCGAGTATGTGGTGATGACGTTTGGTTTGAAGAATGCTGGCGCCACATACCAGAGGGCCATGAATTATATTTTCCACGACCTGATCGGCCAGTTGGTAGAAATCTACATTGACGACGTGGTGGTCAAATCTGCTTCGGCACAAGGGCACTTGGGCGATCTACAACGCGTCCTGGACCGAACAAGAAAGTTCGGCCTGCGGATGAATCCAAAGAAGTGTGCTTTCGGAGTGACGGCCGGTCAGTTCCTGGGTTTCTTGGTCCATGAACGCGGGATTGAGATCGGCCTGAAGAGTAAGGAGGCAGTGCGAACAATGAAGCCACCCACTACAAAGAAAGAGCTGCAGTCTCTCATCGGCAAGATCAACTTCGTCAGACGATTCATCTCTAACCTGTCAGGAAGGATAGAGCCGTTCATGGGGCTCGTAAAAATTAAAGCTGACGAGGAATTCCGCTGGGGGGCAGAACAACAACGGGCCTTCGACGAGATCAAAGAATATCTGACAAAGCCGCCAGTGTTAGTTCCACCCCAGCCAGACAAACCATTCTACATTTACTTATCAGTGGCTGACACGTCCATCGCCTCAGTGATGGTACAAGTGCATGATGGGCTAGAGCGAGTCGTATTCTACATAAGCAGGAGGATGCTAGACACAGAGACAAGATATCCAGACATCGACAAGTTGTGCCTCTGTTTGTTCTTTACATGTACCAAGCTGCGCCACATTTTGCTATCAGCAGAGGTCATCATCATATGCAAGTCGGACGTCATAAAGCACATGCTATCAGCTCCTATGCTAAAAGGCCGATTGGGCAAATGGATGTTTGCATTATCAGAGTTTGACATCCGGTATCAACCCGCAAAAGCTGTTAAGGGACAGGCGCTGGCTGATCTTATTGCCGAGAGGATCAACACTAACATAGCAACACTATCCATAAAAGCATGGGCTATGTTTTTCGACGGATCAGTTTGTGACGATGGCTGCATCGCATTTTGCTCGTGTCGCCTGGGGCAACATTTTCCTTCTCCATCAGGTTGTATACCCTTTGAACCACCAATATGGCCGAGAAAGAGGCAATCCGCACGGCGCTGGAGATACTCCTCGAAGCCGGAGCCGAGGCAGTGGAAATTGTTGGTGACTCAAAGTTGGTACTTTCCCAACTCACGGAGGAGTACAAGTGCGAGTCCCTCTTTCCATTATGGTTGCACTGCCGTGAGTTGATGGCACAATTCCGATACATGAACTTCAGCTGGATCCCGCGGTCGCAGAACATAGAGGCAAATGATCTTGCATAGATGGCTTCAGGCTATAAAGAGGTAGCGGAGGGAGCCGATATTCGTACAGACTCTTGAAGCCGATGATCGGAGCCGATATCTTCAATTACTTGAAGGATTCGCTCGGGGCACCTAAAAGGATAAGGTATGAGCAATGAAGTATGTGCTAATTGGGGACGAAATGTTTCTGGGACCTCGGAAGGATTATTGCTAAAATGTTTGGGAACAAATGAGGCTAATCGGCTCCTACACGAGGTACATGAAGGCGCTGGACTCATCACCGGCTCACAAGATGAAGTGGTTGATCAGAGATCAGGGTTTTATTGGCCCACCATGCTTGAGGACTGTTTCAACTACTACAAAGGGTGTCAAGCATGTCAGAAATTTGGAAAAATCCAGATGGTACCCGCGTCAGTGATGAACCCCATCATCAAGCCCTGGCCATTCCGAGGTTGGGGCATGGACATGATCGGCAAAATCAATCCTCCATCTAGCAAAGGCCACATGTGGATTTTGGCCATCACAGATTATTTTACCAAGTGGGTGGAGGCCGTCCCTATGAAGTCAGTAAGTTCAAAAGATGTTGTTAATTTTGTGAAAGAGCATGTCATTCATAGGTTTGGGATTCCTCAGACTATCACAACCGATGGAGGTTCGGTTTTCACTTCTCACGAGTTCAGAGAGTTCTGTGAGGGTACAGGGATTAAGCTGATTCGATCATCTCCGTACTATGCTCAAGCAAATGGACAAGCTGAGGCGTCCAACCAGAGTCTTATCAAACTGATCAAGAGGAAAATCGATGAGCATCCGAGGCGTTGGCATGAGGTTTTATCAGAGGCTTTATGGGCTTATCGCATGTCATGTCATGGAGCGATAAAAACCTCTCCGTACCATCTGGTCTATGGACAAGAAGCCGTATTGCCTTGGGAAATTACGGCTGGATCGAGACGCGTCACTTTTCAGAACGATCTAACAACTGAAGAATATGCAACTTTGATGAGTGACAGCATTGAAGATGTGACTGAGCTTAGGCTGTGGTCGCTGGAGAAAATAAAAGAGAACAAGGCTAAGGTAGCTCGTGCCTACAACAAGAAGGTGAAGCCAAAGGAGTTCCACGTTGGAGATTTGGTATGGGAAGCTGTGTTGCCCTTGGGTACTAAGGACGCAGCATATGGTAAATGGTCTCCAAATTGGCACGGGCCGTACAAGGTCGACCAAGTTTTAAAAGGGAACGCATACATGCTTGAGCAGTTGGATGGAGTAAAGTTCCCAGTAGCAGTCAATGGACAACATCTCAAGAAATATTTCCCAAGCATGTGGGATGTTGGACAGTAAACTGGAGGAGCCGTTACAGGAAATCGGCTAGGTAAAATTACGAGAAGTAATGGATGGATAAGATATGGGGGCCGATGTCGAAAATCGGCCGAATAAAAAAAAAAATATATATATACGCGCATCCGTTACCAACAGCTGCCAGCCTGCACATACAAGCTACTGAGGAAATATTTTGAGGGCCTGGAGAGCGTCAGCACGGACAGGGTCCGACTCAGTTATTTCAGCTTCGTCATCATCATCCTTGCTGATCAATGGTTGTTCGTTCAGGGCACATTTTTCGATGGGCAATTGAGGTTTGGATCACCCGCTTTGAAGAAGAAGGACGCAGGTCGCCTATTTTGAAAAAGGTCGCGGGTTACCGTTTGAGGCTAAGAAGTGGCCGTTTAGGTTCGCCTAAATTGGCGGCCAAATTTAACTTGGTCGGCATTTTCGGGGAAAGCCGATGTTCATAGACTCTTTGGACCGGGGCTTGGTTGGCTGTGTAAACATAACGAGATGAAAGCCGATACGTTGCTATCGGTCTTTGGAGCATCGACTTATTTTCAATATCGGCGAAATTAGGAGCAAACAAGCAAGAGAAGGATTTGGGGAACGGATTGTTTATTCATTTGAAGATAATCGATTACAGAGGATAGTCGATTACAAAAGGTTGGTCCTACAACTACAACTGCTACTGCTACTACTACTAGGTCCTAATCGAAGCCGAGATCGTCGTCGCTGCTGCCGCCGCCGTCCTCCTCGCTATCCTCGGCGCTGCTACCGGCGTCGTCTTCCCTGCTGCTACTGAGGAAGCCAGTAGGGGCTTCCTCGTCCTCGTCCTCGTCATCGTCGTCGTCTTCGGACCCAGCACGGAAGTACTTCACCGGCTGGTACTCCTCGGAGGAGGTGTCCTCCTCCTCCTCCGCTTCCTCCTCTTCTTCAGAGGAGCCGACGCCATCCCAGGACATGGCGTCGTCGCTGTCGTCCGCCTCCAGCTCCCCGTCGGCGAGGAACTGGAGGTCCTCTTCGCCGTCTGTCAGGGACGCATCGTCCTCTGACCAGACGGCATAGTCCCAACCCCTCTCGTCCCACCATTGTGGGGCGAGAGTGTTGTACGCCGCTATCGGCGGGTGCTCCGGAGTCGGCTCGCGGTCACTGAGGCTGTTGGAAGCATGGGAGGACAGACCGGAAGAAGCAGAGGAGGCCATGGCGAGAAAGAGGGTTTTTTCCGGTGGAGAAAGAGGGTTTTCTGGCTGCAGAGGAAGATGGAGACTGCGAACTGTTTGGGCGAGTTTAAATAAAAGGGAATAGTGGAGAGATGATTCAATGCCGTAGCAGTTTCCAAGATTGCGCTGCCAAAATCGTCAAATCGAGCCTCGCGGAGGAGTTGAGAAGAGGCATCATGATGAAGGGGTAGCGTGGCGATTTATCTTTACGCCGCAGCGTTACGGCAGCGTAACCCGATGAGAGAAAACCCGGGAGAAAAAAAAAACACACAGAATGGTTTTGGAATTATCATTGCCAAAACCAGGGGGCATGTGTTATCACCGTATTTTGGCCAAAGACGGAGATGGGCCGTGATCAAGATGGGCTTGGAAGATACATTTGTTCAACGTGTTGTTGGATCGGCCTAGTGCGTAGATTTGGGCTGAATTGCCCGTGTATCCTGTATTATAGTAGGATTTGTGTTTGTTTAGGTTCCGTTTATGTTTAGGTAAAGATAGAGTTGTAGAGTTATTCCAAAAGTAGAGAGTCTCCGGACTATAAATATGTACCTAGGGTTATTGAAAGACAAGGACAATCACGTTCACAACCAACAACAATCTCGGCGCATCGCCACCCCTTGTTTCTAGGGTTTTTCTCGGGTAAGTGCCATGCTGCCTAGATCGCACCTTGCGATCTAGGCAGTATTTACTTATGCGATTATCCGGTGTTACTCGTACTGAAGCCTTGTTGATGGCGAGTAACACCTTTACCACAGATTGTTAGAGCTAGCACCGATACTCTTACTATGATTGCTTGTTTGTGCTACCTCTAGCTATCTCGCCATCTTTGCACCTTCTCCCAGGTGTGAGGGTGGCATCTTGCTTGATTTCTATTTAGTCGATTTGATCTGTTATAGTTGTGCCTTGTTCATCAAGGTTTAGTTTAATATCCACGTGATTAGGCCTCACAAACGGGTTGAACGATCCGATAATACGTAAAATATGGCTTATTGGTCTTAGAGGGGACGTTCCGGGAATTGACGTTATGTTGGTTTTTAGGCCTTCTCTAGGATTGGTTTTCTACTATTTTTCGTGTCTATTAGGCTCAACTACGCGTGGGACGTTCCGGTTGCGTGGTGAAAACATTAAACTATCATAGATCGATTTAACTTGTGGTAATTAAGCAAAACCCCATGTTACCATAGATCCAATGCAAAACCATGGGGATAATCGGCTCTGAAAGCCGATTTACAGGGAAGCCTGGGAGCCGATCACGGCTCGAATTTTACGTATACTTGTTTACCGTGCAGGAAACCAATCGGAACAATCCATCACCTTCCTGGCCAGGTATAGGTCAGGTGGCACGCCCTCGAACCAAGACAGGACGCGTGCGTGCTGGAAGATTTGCGGGCCGTTGACCGAGGGACTAGGGCCCACCAGCCGCTCTGGGAGCCTCCCGGCTCTTCGTGTTGCTAGTCACTGCCCGCCGGTGAGTTTTGACAGGCAACAGATAGAAGATCATGTCTGCATATTCTCGAACCCGTAGGGTCACACACTTAACGTGCATCGACGCTAGGATAGAATGGATAATTGGTTTATGAGTTTTTGTTCGGAGTCTCGGATGAGATCCAAGACATCACGAGAGGTTCCGGAATGGTCCGGAGAATAAGATTCATATAAAGGAAAGCAGTTTTTGGATTTCGGAATCATTTCGGAGTTTATCGGGATTGTATCAAAAGGTTCTAGAAGGTTCCGGAGTAGGACCAACGTGGGCCCACTTGTCAGAGGCCTGTGTGGGCCTAAGGGGAAGTGCCCTGGCCGCTTTAGGCCAGGGGCACAAGGCCCCAAATGCCCAACCGGCCAGCCCTAGGGGAAACCCTAGGAGAGCCTTCTAGAAGGAAGGGGGAAGACTTGCCCCCCACTCCACCCTTGGGGCCGCCGCCCTGGGGCTTGGAGGAGGGGCCAAGGGGCCGGCCAGCCCCCTATATAAGGAGGGCAGGGGCGCACCCTCCCCCTCCCATCCTCCAACCCTAGCCGCCGTCATGCTGCCCCCTCTCTCTCTCTCTCTCTCTCTCTCTCTCTCCCGACTACGCGTAGGCAAAGCCTTGCCGCAGAAACTCTCCACCATAGCACCACATCGTCGTGCTGCAGATCCAATCTATCTCCCCACCATACTTGCTGGACCGAGGAAGGAGGAGACGTCGCGGCACCGTACGTGTGCTTCTCTCGGAGGCGCCGCCACTTGCGGCATAGGATCGGATCGCGAGGAGGAGACGGCTAGTACGACTACATCAACCACGTTCTGTTGAACATTTTCGTTGTGCGATTTCTTCAAGGGTATGAAGATCTCATCAATCTCTCTCGTTGATTGCATCTCCTAGATTAGATCTTGGCTTCCTTGTTCGCATCCGTATGAATTTTTTTGATTTACTATGCTGCGAAACCCTTCATGTAGTAGTGTAGAATATGTATACGAAAACTTGTTTGAAATGAAAACATAAAATAAAAAACTGAACACAAAACACAAAATGAAAAGGAAAACCCTAAACCGTAAACCCTTAAACCCATGTCTTGCCGCGGCATCCGATTGGCTCAAAACGCTATCGCGACAGAACTTGCTGTCGCATTGTCATCTGCTGCTGCGGCAGCCGAATCCCTTAAAATTTTATCGCGACAGAGATTCTTACGAACCAGGACTAAAAATTCTCCATCCCCACTCCAGATCGCGGCCACGTGGAGTGCCTTTAGTCCCGGTTCATAACTTAACCGGGATTAAAAGGGAGCCTTTAGTCCCGATTTGGCAGTCCCGGTTAGGCAACGGAACTAGAGGCCCCCGATCCGGGAAAAGAGGCATGTTTTCTACCGGTGAGAGACTGTCTTCATTCATACCAACGAGGCATATACCAACAAGTCTTGCTGAGACTGTCATTTAGTCTTCATTTATAATTTTGTGGCAACATCATGTACGTACCCGCGCAATATTTATGGTGCAGATCCCGAGCATTATTTTCCAGTCAACTTTATATAATTTGTTATCTTGGTTATGACTAAGAAAAAATGTGGTTAGCTACTCCTTCAGACTCTTGACAATGATATTTCGGGGCTGCAACACAAATATTATATTAATCTGGTGGCTTAGGACTTGGCAAGTGAGGCCGCCAATACAAACTTGTATCATGAGACTGATATTTAAAGTCTAGATCATGGGCGCTGAATGGAAGTTCCTTTCTCAGCAGTGCACATCCTTTTCACCGATGCACCTGCACACATTTGGCGTCTGTGAAGCCGTCTCCTGCTTGCGTGCTTGTTAGGGATGGCTCTCATGTGATGTTTTTTTTAGGGTAACAGAACTTTATTGATTATCGCAAATCATTACACAGGGCTCTCATGTGATGTTATATATACCCCAAGAGGGTCCAATCAATATATAAAAAACATTATTAGGGTTTTTAATTTTCATGGTATCAGAGCCAAGAGATATCAAGTTCAAGATACATCTCATGCGGTATTAAAAAAGTTCCTCATAAATAATTGTCAACCATAAATATAAATAGATTTTTTTTGAAATGGAGGCTTAGCTCTGGTCTCTGCATTGGTAGATGCATGCGACCTTTTTATTAATTTATTTGATTCAAAAGTTCGTAAAAGATTACATCATAGGTCGCATATGGTCGAAACATGAATCAACCATCTAAAGAAAAATATAGCATAAAATGGCTCTGCATCAGCATGCTATCCTAAAATCAAAATGCCAATTGCACCGGTTGTATAGATCCCGCCCCACCGACTCCAGACGGCTGTACCCAGTCACACTTCTTCATAGGTTGTAGGAAACCAAATACATATCCAGTAAGTAGCCTGTTGGATTACCTAGATAAAAGAAATATTTTTGGCTTTGTTAAAGATATAATTATTTTGTATGTTCCATATGGTCCATAATAAAACACACACACCAACTCGGAGTTGTACTTTATATTTTTTTGGTACTCCGATCCCATTAGTCAATTACCAAACAGATTGTTAATACTAGTCAGAGGAGTTAAAATAAAGGCCATATGCACACACTAGTAGAAAGCAGGACACTGGTCCCGGTTTGTAAGAGGCTTTAGTCCCGGATTATATCGGGACTAAAGGTTAGGCCTTTAGTCCCGGTTCTGTTACAAACCAGGACTAGATTGTCTCCACGTGGCCCCGCTGCGCGCGCTGGGCTGGAGGATATTTAGTTCCGGTTCGTAACACGAACCGGGACTAAAGTTAATATGTCGCCGCAGCGTTTTGCATCAAACTGCTGCCGCGGCAGGAGGTGGGGTTTTAGGGTTTTCTTTTTTTGTGTTTGATTATTTTTTATTTTGTGTTTTCATATACATATTATTCTACGCTACTACATGCTGTATACATTGATACATATATAATATAATTTCACTCACGATAACATAAATACATATAAATATATCCACAACCGAGACTAGAGCTCGTCCAATTGATTTACACCAAGATCATTACAACAAATACTGTCCTTTTATGTCTATCCACGATTACACGAAGTTTTATCCACGTTGTACTCTCATTTTGTGTTTATGATGTCCCTGAGCAAAAATCCCGACAACTCCTCTTAAATTGCTAGTAGGCATTCATGTGGTAGGAGCTTATCTCGCATCGCATCCAACTATATATAAAGAAGTAGATCATTATGAATGGAACTCAACAAAAACTATGGTATAGAATAAATTGCGAATATATTGCTTACGTACTTAAAGAAAGTCTGTGCCCTGCTCCATACACCCACGAATGAACTCGCATACGTAATAACCACATAAATTAGTCCCCTGTGGCTGCGTCGCACACTTTTCGATCGAGAATGTAATTCAATTAGATAATAATCAAGCATGATAATTGTAAGAATGATAATTGTAATATCCATATAAATTAGTCCCCTAGCTCTCGTACTACTTACCGGGACCATACGAAAAGTGAGCTCTCACGCCATTTACCCTGAACCTCCTTCGTGAACCTTTTACAAACCCTGTCCGGCAAAAAATAAATGAATGAGTTATTAATTAGTTTACATCTCAGACAACGAACGAAAGAGACAGATATAGTGATTGAAATTACTTTTGGAGGCAATCAATTATGCTGCGGTAGTCTTCCATCGACTTCTTTAACGAGTCCGAGATTTCAACTTTTGCACGGTCAACGTCAATGTTTAGAAGAATCCAGTGGAAACTGCGCATGTTTATATACACTTAACATCGAGTAAAAAAAATTGAATGTGTACAAGACAGTAAGACTCTTACCCATAGTTGTAAGGAAATAGTATTTGTGTCTTGTAATGTTGCTCCATTAAAAACATTAGCAAGTTATCCTCCGTTTCCTCGAGGTTATTTATTACCGTATGTCCATTAACTCTGTTTGGGTCAACGAACCCAATGCTATAGATTGACTTTCTTCTACATTCTTGAATCTTCATTCTGCATATATAATAGCATACAGAAGGAGCTATAGTGAAAGTAACGACAGGAAATGAATTGAACGAGATGAATTAGTGACTTAATTACTTACAGACAATAGCAGCTGAGGAGGGACTTGTCGAGGGCGTCTAGGTTGAATAAATGAAATAGTTCACAAAGTTCAATGGAGATCTCGTCTGGACGGAAGTACTCCTCTCCAACTTTACATACGAGAAATTGTCTCCTTTCCTTTGTGACTTTCAAGTACCAGATATGCAACAGTCGCATATGTGTTGGCAGATCATCGAATACCTCATCACTGACCAGAGGCTCCCTGTAGGAAAATTTTAGTGCTATTGGTCCCTTTGCGACATTATCTCTGCCGGATAGAAGTGCTTCGACCGGCACGTTACACTCCTTGGCTAATTTAATAGCTAATTCCATATCTATTCCACCTTGTGTGGGCTGGGTAACACCTTGAGCGGAGCGATGGATTGTTTTGCCTGTTTAACGAGCTGGGCAAATTCTTTTGATTTTCTCCCACTTGCAGTACTGCTTGATGACTTCTCTTTTAGTGTCTTCGTAAGACAGCGTGTATAGTCATCTTTTCTATTTAAAACATATTGGGGTGGTTGCTCAAGGAATGCCTTGAAGTGCTTCTTGACTTTTGGATCAACTAGCACCTGTGGCTCGGGTTGTTTTGGTGCAAAATGGGCCTTTACTTCGGCCTGGGAGATCACCGCGCTTTCCTCATCAGTCCGGTGATAAGCTAACTTGGGAGGAGACGGCGGTACTCTTGGGAGGGGATCTTGTCGTTTTCGGCGTCGGGTCTCCCTCGATGTATCGGTGTTATTCTTCCGCTTTCTTCCCTTTGATTCAGTGGGAGGAGGCGCCGGAGATGGAGATGCAGTCGCGCTGCGATCCCTCTCAGGAAGGGGTGGACTATTGTTTCTTGGTGGAGACGGTGGACTCGGAGGTGATGGTGGAATTGGAGGTGATGGATTGCTTCTCGGAGGAGAAGATTGCCTTCGCGCCCAGCCTGGAACATGATGTGTTGTTTTTTCCAAAGAATGATCCCACCCTCCACTTCTCCAAGTGTTTCTCCCCTTCGCCTGCAGGGATGTCAAGCTCAAGTGATCGACATGTCGGTTCAACTTCATCTACATCGACACGAGCATAGCCAGCTGGAATCTGACTTCCATGGTAGGTCGCTTCCGGTGGACAAGGTAAAGCAAAGCCGAGCGCCACCTTCATAGAAATGTTCTTCACTGTGACATGTAGTTCACAAGCTTTTCTTGCCTCGACTTCATCCACGGGGTAGCGAACCATCGTTACACCGACCGTATCATCTATCACCGGTGCATTATTGTCCATCAACATTGGATTATTAGCGTGTACCTCCGTGAAAGCCACGCTGCTTCTCCGCTGAGATGGGCCCACCGGACTGTCTAACGCAGGATCTTGCTGTCGGGCCAGTACTCTAAGTGCATTAATCTGCTCCTGCTGCAGCTTGAACATGGATTGAAATTCCTCGTTCCTTTTTTCAACCGCCTCCAACCGCGCTGCCTCCTCCGCCTTCTGCCGGTTCGTTTTTCTAGATCGTCTTCTATAAGTGTCGATGTCAGCGGGAAACCCTCTCTTCCATGGAACAGATGGGCTAAAGCCTCGTGTTCATCCGACTTTTTCAGGATTCCCGAGGGCATATGTCAGCTCATCGTTCTCTCTGTCGGGAATGAACTTTCCATCTTTTCTCAGTTGTATCACTTTAACAAGTTCATCTTTGGGTTTAGTAATGGCCTTCTTTGTAACAATAATCTCCTCGGTTTCAGTGCCATACGACCCCCCATGCCCAAGGAGCCAATTTTTTGACCTCACGGGCCACTGATTTGTAGCTGGCGTGACCCCTTTTTAACGCATTTCTTCCTCGGTTTTTCCCACTTCGGCGCGGCCGTCTTGTAGCCACCTGTCCCCATAGTATGGTGATATTTATTTTTGGCCGCATTTATCTTATTCTTTTCTGACTTGGCCGTAGCTGCTTTTGATTCCTTGTATTTAACAAATGGGGTCCAGTTATCCCGCTGCTTCTCCATGCTAGTCCTTGAATGGCGGAGTCACCCATCTTATTAAGGGCCCACTTTCTGACTTGTAACCTCAATGCCTTAGTGAGTTCAGGAGTGTCCAATTCTGGCAGAGAGAAGTGTGCCATGAGTGAATTCCAAAGACCGTCTTTGGCTCTGTCATCGATAAAAGTTTCTCCAACTCGATCATTTTTCTTTCCTGTCTTATTCCACTTCTGAGTAGTGATCGGGATGGCGTCCCTGACTATCGCTCCGCATTGGTATACAAATACACTTGCGGCCACTTTTGGATCCAAAGGTTCGCCGAACTGAGACACTAGATCAATAGTGAAACGCATACCATCAGCCAACTTTTTGGTCGGGCCTCGTTTCCTTGCAGAAGATTCGCCCGATGCGGAGGTCTAAGAGAAGAAACAGTCGTTAGTATATATATATATATATGAATCAACTAATGCATCTACTAGCTCGTGATCATCAGAGGCTTTATATACCTCGCCGGTCTTTGCTATGGTGTCTCCACCGTCAGTTCCACCATCGTCTCCACCAAATAATTCGTCATAGTCGTCTCTTCCGTCGGCTTCATCCAAGTTGAGGTATTGGGAGCCATCATCATCTCCATCATCGTCTGCTCCATCGTAATGGTAACCTCCTGTACCCTCATCTATCATGTTGTACATGATGTGCTCTTCGTTGTCTCTACCGTCCATAACTTAACTAATACAGAAGAAAGATAAACCATTTTGCTTAATGTGATAAAATAAAGGAAGATAAAGTAATCCAGCTTAAACAATGCGATAAAGAAATATAAAGTACCAATTAAACAACAATACATCTCGAATAATCCAGCTAGTACAACAATAAAGTACCAATTAAACAACAATACAACCCTATTACACATCTTGCTAGCTCAGCGAAGATGTCGAGCCCCGGCTATTGAGCCGCGGGAGGTGTGTACCCAAAGTGTAGGAACCATCACCGGAGAATATCTCGGGTAAGGTGCCTGAAGAAGCTGCCAGGTATTGGCGTCCCGGACTCCTAAAATGTGCATGTAGCGCCGGACGTGCTCGTCCTCCTCCCTAACACGACGCTGTACCACCTCGTCGGGGGCCGGCTCCCTCTGCATCGCACCTGGACCACTCAGCCACCACCACAGAAGATCCGGGTCGATGACGACACCCGGATTCCTCACGAGACGACGTCCCCCGGCTGGTAGCACCTCCCAGTGCCAGCGAGCGTGAGCCCGTGGATGCCCGGCGACACTGTCTAGTAGCACTCCGGGGGTCACGCCGAGCGAACGAGGATGAGGAATCGGCATATTCCTAAACACTAAATTAATTCTATATACTTTAAACATGATGAAAATAAATAGTATCAACTAAAATAAACTATATTAAACACTAACGAAATTCACTAACTAAAATAAACTATATTAAACACTAACTAAAATCCTAAAATTCACTAACTAAGAAAAATTACACTAAAATTCACTAACTAAAATCCTAAAATTCACTAACTAAGAAAAATTATACTAAAATTCACTAACTAAAATCCTAAAATTCACTAACTAAGAAAAATCCTAAATTCATTAACTAAGAAAAATTACACTAAAATTACGCCTAACTAATTAACCCTAAAATAACCCTAACTAATTAACCCTAAAATAAGCCTAACTAATTAATACTAAAATAAGCCTAACTAATTAATACTAAAATACACTAAAATTACACTAACTAATTAACACTAAATAATTTAACAACAAAATAACAAAATTAACACTAAAATTAACTAACTCACATGAGGAGGGTGAGGCTCCGGTGGTGGTGGGAAGCATGGCTGGCCTCGGCGTGGGAATGGGCGCTGGGGCGGCGCTGAGGGCGCGGGCGGGCTGAGGATTTGACAACAGACTGACGGCGCAAGTGATGATGCGTAGAGGAGGAAGACGTCTGAGCCATGGCCATGGGCTCAGGTGTCTTGCCGTGCACGAACCAGGGCGCACGGGGTGGGTATTTATACGCACCCTCCTTTAGCCCTGCTGGTAGCACAACCGGGACTAAAGGGTTTTTAGTTTTGGTGGTAGCACAAACCGGCGCTAAAGGGTTTTCGACGCTCGTGTTTCGCTTCAAGACTTTTAGCCCGGTTTGTACTACAAACCGTGACTAAATATCCTTTTTTAAAACCTTTTTAAAAACAAAAAAGCTTTTTCAAAACCTTTTTTAAAACCTTTTTTAAAATTAATTATTATATGCCTGTTTAAAATCTTTTTAAAAACAAAAAACCTTTTTCAAAACCTTTTTTAAAAACCTTTTTTGAATTTTTTATGCCCATTTTGAATTTTTTGCCGTTTCGAACTTAGGTCAAAACGGCGTGCGTGAAGATAGGGGATGAGAATGTTAGAACTTGCATTGGATCTCTGAAAAAACAACATATTGTGAGTCTACAAATGATTTTTCAAAAAATCACGGACGTTAAATTATGTACCTGTAGTTCAAACCGGACCCACTTCCTACCGATTCGGCAGACATTTGTCTTTTGCACCCGGGAAGGACAGAAAGGTTTGAGATTCCCCGGTTGGAATATAGTTCACGTAAGGTGGTCTACTATTTTAGAAAAATGGGATGGTAGCATTTTGGTGGCTGCTTCACAAAACGTCCCGTCTTTTTGTGCTCGGAAAATGGAAAATGGATTTTCTGAGCGACGAAAAGGAAAACTTCCTCCTGCAACATTGTTCTCCATTCCAATATACACATGCATGCACAATATGGGCACCGTATCACAAATTATGCCGCGATTCAACACATAACATCCGTCTCTTGGACCGAAAGCCATGAAACCTCGAACATGATAGGTCATTTTGTGAAGGTTTTTTGGAGACATAATCAGTATACCAAGTTTGATATTTTTCCTTGAACTGTGTCACATAATATCATACCACGCGAAGGATTTACATTGTTCGGACCTTTTTTCGAATTTTTTATGCCCGTTTTGAATTTTTTGCCGTTTCGAACTTAGGTCAAAACGGCGTGCGTGAAGATAGGGGATGATAATGTTAGAACTTGCATTGGATCTCTGAAAAAACAACATATTGTGAGTCTAAAAATGATCTTTTCAAAAAATCACGGACGTTAGATCATGTAACCGTAGTTCAAACCGGACTCACTTCCTACCGATCCGGCAGACATTTGTCTTTTGCACCCGGGAAGGACAGAAAGGTTTGAGATCCCCCGGTTGGGATATAGTTCACGTAAGGTGGTCTACTATTTTAGAAAAATGGGATGGTAGCATTCTGTAACTGCATTTTGGTGGCTGCTTCACAAAACGACCCGTCTTTTTGCGCTCGGAAAATGGAAAATGGCTTTTTCGAGCGACGAAAAGGAAAACTTCCTCCTGCAACATTGTTCTCCATCCCAATATATACATGCATGCACAATATGGGCACCGTATCACAAACTATACCGCGATTCAACACATAACATCCGTCTCTTGGACCGAAAGCCATGAAACCTCGAACATGATAGGTCATTTTGTGAAAGTTTTTTGGAGACATAATCAATATACCAAGTTTGATATTTTTCCTTGCAACTATGTCACATAATATCACACCACGCGAAGGATTTACATTGTTCGGACCTTTTCTGAATTTTTTATGCCCGTTTTGATTTTTTTGCCGTTTCGAACTTAGGTCAAAACGGCGTGCGTGAAGATAGGGGATGAGAATGTTAGAACTTGCATTGGATATCTGAAAAAACAACATATTGTGAGTCTAAAAATGATTTTTTTTCAAAAAATCACGGACGTTAGATCATGTACCTGTAATTCAAACCGGACCCACTTCCTACCGATTCGGCAGACATTTGTCTTTTTCACCCGGGAAGGACAGAAAGGTTTGAGATCCCCCCGGTTGGGATATATTTCACGTAAGGTGTTCTACTATTTTACAAAAATGGGATGGTAGCATTCTGTAACTGCATTTTGGTGGCTGCTTCACAAAACGACCCTTCTTTTTGCGCTCGGAAAATGGAAAATGGCTTTTCCGAGCGACAAAAAGGAAAACTTCCTCCTGCAACATTGTTCTCCATCTCAATATACACATGCATGCACAATATGGGCACCGTATCACAAACTATGCCGCGATTCAATACATAAACATGCCCGTTTTCCCGCCATATCCCACCGCTTCCCGCCATGTTTTTCCGCCCTTTCCCTCTGAACGGTACTTTTAGTACCAGTTGTAGCCACTAACCGTGACTAAAGATATTTCCCGCCATATCACACCGCTTCCCGCCATGTTTTCCCGCTCTTTCCCTCTGAACGGTGCTTTTAGTCCCGGTTGTAGCCACTAACCGGGACTAAAGATATTTCCCGCCATATTCCACCGTTCCACGCCATGTTTTCCAGAACTTCCCATCTATATATAGGCCGACCACACCATGGCTATCCATACATCCACACCTTCCTCTCTCACAACCATGGACAATGTCTACTGGGCCATTCTGACCCTCGAGGAGACCCAGGCGTTGTTCGCCTCCAACTACCCTTGCCCACCGTGCTACCGGCCGCCCGCCGGCTGGATGCTGAGCGCTGGAGGGGTTCCTGTCCCTCCTGTGCCTCAAGGCTCCACCCGATAGGAAGACATCACGAACCACTTCTACCACGAGCTCACGCCGGAGCAGCGGATGGATCCCAGTGGGATCCCGACAACTACCACACCTGGAATGCCTTCTTCGCTAACCGACGAGAAAGGGAGCTCGCCAGGTACGAGGGTGATGTCCCGCCCCTGGTGAACCACAATGAAGCCGGTCAGCGTCTATGGTGGGCGAACCGTACTATCATTGGCGTGATGCGCTACATCGCCGCGGGAGACCATCCTCGCCTGTGGTGCCCACAAGTCTACCTGCCACAGAGCCACAAGAAGGCCCTCCCGCCCGGTGAAGCGCATCGCCTTCAGAGACTCCTCTCCCGCCCGCCGTGAATCCGAGGCCGGAGTGGCAGGTGCCCCCGGTATATGCCATGGCTGGGATGAGGATCTCTGGAGTGGCAGGTGACTATGACGATGACGAAGAAGACCCTGAAGGTGTGTACTATAGGACTAGACATGATTATGACTAAAGGGGTGTCTTTAGTCCTCAGTGTTAGCTAGTCCCGGTTTGTCCCGGTTTTTAATATTAATAAACGTCTAAGTGTTACCTAGTCTAGTGTTTTGGTACCTGCCTACAGCAATCTCAGAAATTCCTTTTTGTCCCGGTTTGTCCCGGTTTTTTATATTAATAAATGACGATGAAAAATAGGATTAATTCACAAAAGGTTTAATACATTACATCACCAACATCCACATCTAGTGTTTTGGTTCTCTTCTTGTCTGTAACCATGGAGCTTCTTCCTTATTTAGCGATATGCTTGGGTCAGTTTTCACTTTCAATGGCGGAATTTCATGAAATATGTCATAATCTTCTGACATGTCTGTCCTGTCCTCAACTCCCACCATGTTTCTTTTTCCTGAAAGAACTATGTGGCGCTTTGGCTCATCGTATGATATTATATTCTTTTGCTTATCTTTCCTTTTTCTCGTTCTAGTAGACATGTCCTTCACATAGAAAACTTGAGGCACATCATTGGCAAGGACGAATGGTTTGTCTCCGTACGCAAGATTATTGAGATCCACTGTTATCATTCCGTACAGCTGGTCTACCGTTACCCCACCTCCTGACATCTTGACCCATTTTGTAGGGGTTCGTAGCATGGAAAACAAAAAATTTCTACCGCATACAAACAAACAAGCCAAGATCTATCTACTAGATTGTAGCAACGAGTCGATGGAATAACTCACCCTCAAAGATTCCAAAGTGTTTAACGAGAGCGGATTCTCGTGGGTGATGTAGTCGTACTCTTGCCGATCTCGAGATCGTGTAGACGATCCTTCCGGCCAACTGCGTTAAGCAGCCCGCAGTCGGTCACACGTTCGGTACTCGATGAAGACCTTCCTCTCCCTTGTTCCAGCAGGCAACGGAGGTTGTAGCACTCTCCTCGTGATTCCGGTAGCATGATGGCGTGGTACCGGAAGTAGAGGGGAGATCTCGTAGGGCTTTGCCTTAAGCCGGAGCGAGTATGGTGGAGTATGAGAGAGGGCCTTGGCGATCTAGGGTTTAGAGGCACCAAGGGGAGAGCTTGGCCGGTGGCTAGGGTTTGGGGAAACCCTAACTCGGCGACTTAGAGGATGCCATAGGCGGCGGCTGCACTGGAGGAGGCCGGCGACTTGGGGCTAGGGTTTTGGGTGTAAGAGGTGTAGGGAAGAGGGGCACCCCTGCCCCTTCTTTTATAGGTAGGAGGGAGGCGCGATTGGGAGGAGGGAGTCCTCCTACAACTCCTCCTCCTTGGCTGGCGGGTGGAGGGAGTAGGAATTCCTCCCTAAGTAGGTTTCCTACTCTCCCTCCACCAAGCAAACTTGCCGTTTGACTTTTCAAATTGGCGTTTGACTTTTCAAACTAGGATTTGATTTATCCCTTTATTTTGCTCAGCGATGACACCTAGTACATGATGCAACCATTCCAACTTGTTATGACACATTCATGTACCCATCCCCTCCCGAGCTCCGGACCTTCCGGACCCTTCTAGAACATTCCCGATGAAAACACCGGAATCATTCTCCAACCCCGAAACAGGACTTTCCTTATATGAATCTTATTCTCCGGACCATTCCGGATCTCCTCGTGATATCCCGGATGCCATCCGAGACTCCGAACAACATTCGGTCTCTTACTCATCATTCCATAACTACTCAACAACATCGAATCCTTAAGTGTGTCTCCCTACGGTTCGTGAATTATGCGGACATGACCGAGACACTTCTCCGATCAATAACCAATAGAGGAATATGTAAATTCATATGGCTCCCACATATTTCTACGATTACTTTGCGATCGAATGAACCACTTACATACGATACCAATTTCCCTTTGTCTCACGATAGTTTACTTATCCGAGGTTTTGATCGTCGGTATCTCTGCATACCTAGTTCAACCTCGTTACCGATAACTACTCTTTTCTCGTTCCCGTGATATGTGATCCCTTGTGAGCCAGTCACATGCTTGCAAGCTAATTGGATGACATTCCACCGAGAGGGCCCAGAGTATATCTATCCGTCATATGGATGGACAAATCCCACTCTTGATCCATGTGCCCCAACCCATACTTTACGAATACTCAATGCCACCTTTATAGCCACCCTGTTACGGTGTGGTGTTTGATGTCATCAAAGCATCTTTCCGGTGATGGTGATTAACATGATCTCATGGTCGAAGGAATTAGGTTACTATGTATCAGAAAGCTTATAGAAAATGAACTATATTATATGACTTGATCTTTATGCTACGCTTAACTATAGGAGTATGTCCATCACATCATTCTCCTAATGATATGACCCTGTTGTTAATAACATCTCTATGTTCATGATCAGGAAAACATGATCATACATTAACCAACAAGCTAGTTTAACAAGAGGCTTTACTAGGGATTCTTTTATGTTTACAAATCACACAAGTATTATTGTTTCTGGTTAATACAATTATAGCATGGTATGTAAACATTTATCATAAGTATGAAGATATGATAATAATCACTTTATTATTGCCTCTTGGGCATATCTCCAACAGTCTCCCACTTGCACTAGAGTCAATAATCTAGTTTCAAACCTTTGTGTATTCAACACCTATGGCTTTCTGGTGTCGTATGTACAATATTGCTAGTTGTCAACTGATCTTCGGATCTGACACTTCCAGGTCCGTGTATAATTGCATGTCTTTGCGTCTCTACGCATTACTCATTGTCTAATGAGATGGCTTTGTACAAATTTGGTCCTTTGGTGTGACCTTTAGTTCTTTGGGGTTAAAACATGTTGATAATATTGTCGTACAATATATCTTCATAGCATTATCCCTGCTGTGAACTACACCTAGTTTGATAACAAACTACTTGACACAAATGCCCTCTTTTGCTGCTATAATAGCAGTTATATACTTAGCCCTTTTGTTGTAGTATCTGTCACAATATCTTAACTTTGGAACTCATCCAAATTCATTATGGAACTCTCATTCCATCATATTTGTGCCACCCTTAGTTTAGATTGAGATAAACTTAATTTGTACTTTGTGACTAAACTAGTATCAATGTAATTCATTTACAATGAACTAACCATCTATTTGCCACTTCTACAAAATAATAGTCTTAGTTCTTCCAAAAGATCATAAGAATATCCTTACTATCATCCAATGATTATCTTATGAATCATTCTGGTATATGCTTATAACATTTAGAGCATAGGACATATCTGGATTTGTACATATCACAGTATGATTGATATAAATACTCTTTGTGATTTCATACACCAAGTATCAATATATACTTGAATCTTTGTTTCACTTACCAAGTGTCAACACACTTGAATATATCATTAATATTGAACTCATTCAATTCTTTCTGTGCGACAAGAACCTTTCTTGTATTTTCTATATTGAACTTATTCAATACATCATCTATGTACTTTTGGCAAAACCATATTAGCGTCTATTGATGCCAAATATTTGGGTTTTGCCTAAGTCTTTCATCAGGATGAAATTCTTAATATGTGTTAATAAAAGATACATCATTTCCAATCAACAATATGTCTTCCACATAATGTATTAGAAACATGTCTTAGCGCTCCCACTTAAGTTCTTGCAAATGCAAGCATCTTCATCGTCTTTGATGAAATTAAACTATTTTAACAGTTTCATCATAGTGAAGATTCCAACTCCGCGATGCTTATTTCAACCATTTTGCATATGCTTTTAGCATCCTTTGATTTAACAAAACCCTTTGGACTGTGTCATGCACTCATCCTAGGTAACCATTCTATTAGAAGAACTTGTTTTGTTTATTTAACACATAACAGAATTATATGTCGTGGTTGCTATATTAATCCGTCTAGACTAAATATCGCTTAATGAAAGATCAGATCTTGTCATAGTCAACTCTTTGAACATTGTCGTGAACTCTTTCCCGACATGTCGATAATTTCATAGATGCGAAACATCCATGTCTATTTATTTATAGATCCAAACACAACTCTAAGGTCTTACACCTTTCTCGAGGGTCCTTCAAGTTCAAAGCTTGATTTCTCATGTATGGAACTATCACGGATTGTATGGCTTCAAGCCATTTTATGGAGTCAGGTCCCATCATCGCTTCTTTGCATGTAGTCGGATCATTTTTGTCAAATAATGATTTAACTCTCATATCTTGGTATTTGATGGTTTACCCAACCTACTTGTTTCAATATAAACTTAGATCTCCGTGACCACAACCTTTGAGGCACGTGAGCCATGAGCATTGTTGTTGCCTCCAGAACACTTTTCGGCGCTGCGCAACTTTTCACATATAGCTAAGGTTCCTTTAACCTTATCAAAGTTTTATTGTCCTCCCACTTAACTTTTCACGGAAAATTCCTTCTCAAAGAAACTTGACGTTCTAAGCGACAAACATTTTTGCCTTTTGGTGTTATGGAGGAATACTCAACGATTATTCAAAATAACATACAAAGATATGTTCATCCGACTTTGGTTGCAAACATCTTTCTTATGCATATCATACCAATATTTAAGAAAGGACAACTTGGGTTTTATCCCAAACCATAACTTTATATGGTGTCAATTCAACGGATTATGATGGAGCTCTTTTCAGTAGAAAAACGGTAGTCTCTAAAGCTTTTAATCTTTAAAATATAATGACAATTTTATGAATTAAACCTTTGATCTTACCATGTCAAACAAGGTTTAATTACATATCTCGAACGCTCCATACTCTTATGGTGTTTCGGGAAATGCAAATCCACGGAACGATTCCTTAAATATTAGGTATTATGCTAAACTTGTAACTCAAATATCTTTCTTTATGATCTTATCATAAACTATTTATATTATTGTTATAATGATTTTGCACTTCATCTTGAAAATATTTGAACTTTTCAAATGTTTCATACTTCATCCTTATTAAGTAAATATTCATATATTCACTCAAATTTTCGGAGAAAGCATATGAAGTTGAAATCCATCGCTCTTGACTACACATAATGGACTTCATACAATAATTTGTACAAGTTCCAATAAGCTAGCCATTCGTTCCCTTTTGGCCTATGAACGAAGTTTTAATTATCTCTAGGAAAGTTTCACAAGCGTCATTTGATCAAAAATAAAAAAGACTCCAAAATTCCATCCACATGGATTTTCTTCATGTTTTCTTTCCAATATAATTTAAACGGCGATGTCACTTCCTAAGTGATCTTTCAATCAATTTGTCTTTTGACATTTTTAGCACTATTTTTATGGATGTGATTTCTCCAACGAGATTTGTGAATCATCCATATTTTATGGATTACGGCAATTATTTGACCAACCCATTTGTTCTCATAATACCTGATAAAACAAATCTTGAAGGCAAGCTTTGATGTTTAATGAGCAACACAATAACCCTTTATTTGTTCTTGATGAACATCATCACATATTCTTTTGCTAGTTACTTAGGCCATTGTAGTTCATGAATTCTGTTATTTCGTATGACGATTCATACCAACAAATTCAGTATCAAATACTTAAGAACCACATTGTTTAATAAGCAAAGAATATAGCCATAACATGTATATCATCTATATACTTAAGCTGAACAATTCTAGTCTTTTCTTTTCTGCCATATATTTATGAGATTTTCTTTCAGTATTTCCTTTTCTGTTTGAAAGAATCTATCAACATCAATAGTGGAGCCATATACATGACACATAGTCCAAAGCATGTATAGTAAAATACCAATGTCTTTGGATGTGCACTTTGAAGTAGATCACCATCATCAAATGTTTGGTGTTCTTTCAAATTCCTTTCTTTAGTAATCTCTTGGTGTAGTAAACATTTTACCTACATCAAATATTCACCCTTATCATGGAATTATCCATGATCAAGCTACTTTTATCTTATAACGATGAATCGCGAGTATAATGTTGCTCTCCAAATCCTTTTGGAGGATTAGGACAACTAGTGTCTCCAACCTTTTGCAAATTCTCATCAAATATGAGAACATGACTTTTGCCATATTATACTCTATCATGTTGCAACCAAAACTTCGTTTCAGATATCACAATATCTTCCACACATCATGGTTTCTGAAACAACTCTTTCAGATCCTAGATAACTTTGATATTAAGACAATCCTTTGAATATCAAGAATCATGGAGACAAACATGATACTCATACACTAACACTTGGAATTGTCACTCTTGTTTTAATACACATTATTAAACTTCATGGAGTAACCGGAACTTATTGAAAGTTTGCAATAGGACTTTTAAACTTTAGATTAACACTTCAAAACAATACGATACCAGTTCGTAAAGTAACTAACCAGAATTCTATAGTTCTGTCATCTCAATTATAACTAAGCGCAAGGTGGTAAACGGATGCCAATGACTACAACAATTATGCAAATTCACTTTGATTTAATTTATGATAAATAGTGTTCAACTTTTAATCATATTGCCGTTGAACTCCCACTCAAAACAATATCCCTCACATTGTTTTAGTGATCACATGAACCAAATCCACCACATCAAAACCGATCATCACGAGAGTTGATGTAGCTTCAATGGCGAACAATCAACATGTTCATCATATCTTACTATATGACTCATGCTTTACCTTTCGGTGATCCGTGTTCTGAGACCATGTATGTACATGCTAGGCTCGTCAAGATCAAACCTTAGCTTCCGCATGAGAAAATCTGGCTTGCTCACGTTGTATACACTTGCAGAATCTAACACACCCGATCATCACGTGGTACTTCGAAACAACGAGCTTTAGCAACGGTGCTTACTAAGGATGAACACTTTAAAACTTGAAATTGTGTGCTTGAGGGATCCTCTTATAATGCTACCGTCGTGAACTAAGCAATACAAGATGCATAAAAGGATTAACATCACATGCAATTCATAATATATGATATTATATGGCCTTTCTCCTCGTGCTTCCGATCTCCATCTTCAAGCACGAACATGATCTCCATCATCACCGGCATGGCGTCAAGGTCAATGGCGCCGCTTCATGGTTGTCGTCCACCAGCATCAACTATTACAACTACTTTGAATAATAGACACGTGGGTCTTAACGGAATTTTAAAAACAACCATATGGCTCCTGCCGGTTGCCAACTTACAATAAGGAACATTGCATACATCATATATAATCACAATCATGGCCATATCACATCACAGCACACCCCTGCAAAACAAAGTTAGACGCCTCTAATTTTTCTTTGCATGTTTTACGTGGTTTGGGGCTTTCAAATAAGTGTCGTTTTAACTTACAAACAAGAACCACAATATTGATACTAGTATTGTCAATCACCCGTTGTAAATTGAATCTTAACTATGTTGGGAGAAACAAGCACCCGCAAAGCCACTTATGCAATACAAGTTGCATGTCAAGCATGGAGCAAGTCTCATGAACGATGTCATGTAAGGTTAGCCCGGGCCGCTTCATCCCACCATCCCGCAAGATGCAAAGTACACAAGAAGCAATCGACAACAAAAGCATCAACGCCCACAATGACCATGGTATCTACATATAGACACGACTCTGATACCACTGTAGGGGTTCGTAGCATGGAAAACAATCTATCTACTAGATTGTAGCAACGAGTCGATGGAATAACTCACCCTCGAAGATTCCAAAGTGTTAAACGAGAGCAGATTCTCGTGGTTGATGTAGTCGTACTCTTGCCGATCTCGAGATCGTGTAGACGATCCTTCCAAACAAGGCTCCTAGCGCTCATGATCGGTCACACATTGGTACTCGATGAAGACCTTCCTCTCCCTTGTTCCAAAGAAAGCGGAGGTTGTAGCACTCTCCTCGTGATTCCGGCAGCACGACGGCGTGGTACCGGAAGTAGAGGGGAGATCTCGCAGGGCTTCGCCTTAAGCCGGAGCGAGTATGGTGGAGTATGAGAGAGGGCCTTGGCGATCTAGGGTTTAGAGGCACCAAGGGGAGAGCTTGGCCGGCGGCTAGGGTTTGGGGAAACCCTAACTCGGCGACTTAGAGGATGCCCTAGGCGGCAGCTGCACTGGAAGAGGCCGGCGACTTGGGGCTAGGGTTTGGGGGTGTAAGAGGTGTAGGGAAGAGGGGGCACCCCTGCCCCTTCTTTTATAGGTGGGAGGGAGGCGCAGTTGGGAGGAGGGAGTCCTCCTCCAACTCCTCCTCCTTGGCCGGCGGGTGGAGGGAGTAGGACTTCCTCCCTAAGTAGGTTTCCTACTCTCCCTCCACCAAGCAAACTTGTCGTTTGACTTTTCAAATTGGCGTTTGACTTTTCAAACTAGGATTTGATTTATCCCTTTATTTTGCTTAGAGATGACACCTAGTACATGATGCAACCATTCCAAATTGTTATGACACATTCATGTACCCTTCCCCTCCGGAGCGCTGGACCTTCCGGACCCTTCTAGAACATTCCTGATGAAAACACCGGAATCATTCTCCAACCCCGAAACAGGACTTTCCTTATATGAATCTTATTCTCCGGACCATTCCGGATCTCCTCGTGATATCCCGGATCCCATCCGAGACTCCGAACAACATTCGATCTCTTACTCATCATTCCATAACTACTCAACAACATCGAATCCTTAAGTGTGTCGACCTACGGTTCGTGAATTATGCGGACATGACCGAGACACTTCTCCGATCAATAACCAATAGAGGAATATGGAAATTCATATGGCTCCCACATATTTCTATGATTACTTTGCGATCGAATGAACCACTTACATACAATACCAATTTCCCTTTGTCTCACGATAGTTTACTTATCCGAGGTTTTGATCGTCGGTATCTCTGCATACCTAGTTCAACCTCGTTACCTATAAGTACTCTTTTCTCGTTCCCTTAATATGTGATCCCTTGTGAGCCAGTCACATGCTTGCAAGCTAATTGGATGACATTCCACCGAGAGGGCCCAGAGTATATCTATCCGTCATATGGATGGACAAATCCCACTCTTGATCCATGTGCCTCAACCCATAATTTCCGAATACTCAATGCCACCCTGTTACGGTGTGGTGTTTGATGTCATCAAAGCATCCTTCCGGTGATGGTGATTAACATGATCTCATGGTCGAAGGAATTAGGTTACTATGTATCAGAAAGCTTATAGCAAATGAACTATATTAAATGACTTGATCTTTATGCTACGCTTAACTATAGGAGTATGTCCATCACATCATTCTCCTAATGATATGACCCTGTTGTTAATAACATCTCTATGTTCATGATCAGGAAACCATGATCATACATTAACCAACAAGCTAGTTTAACAAGAGGCTTTACTAGGGACTCTTTTATGTTTACAAATCACACAAGTATTAATGTTTTCGGTTAATACAATTATAGCATGGTATGTAAACATTTATCATAAGTATGAAGATATGATAATAACTACTTTATTATTGCCTCTTGGGCATATCTCCAACACATTTGCATCGAAACAATGGGACCTTGAAATTAGGACCATAGTCAAGTTCCCATATGTCCTCTATGTAACCATAATATGTGTCCTTTTTTCCCATTCTCGTCTGTTGCATCAAATCGGACACCACTGTTTTGGTTGGTGCTCTTTTTATCTTGGGCGTGCGTGTAAAATATATTCCCATTGATCTCGTACCCTTGGAAAGTCAATATAGTTGGAGATGGAGACCTGGCCAACAAGTACAACTGATCTCCAACAGTGGTGTTATTCATGAGATGTGTCTGCAACCAACCACCAAAAGTCTTCATGTGTTCATCTCTAATCAACCTGTCAGACTGCCCCGGGTAGTTCGAGCGTACAATATTCTTGTGTACCTCTATATAAGGAGCCACCAAGGTGGAACTTTGTAGAATTGTATAGTGTGCTTTAGTGAAAGAATGTCCGTCCATACATATCTTTGCTTTCTTTCCTAGCGTGCCTTTTCCACTAAGTCTCCCTTCATGTCGTGATTCAGGTACACCGATCGGCTTAAGGTTAGGAATAAAGTCAACACAAAACTCAATGACCTCCTCAGTTCCATATCCCTTGGAGATGCTTCCTTCTGGCCTCGCACGGTTATGGACATATTTCTTTAAGACTCCCATGAATCTCTCAAAGGGGAACATATTGCATAGAAATACAGGACCGAGAATGGTAATCTCTTCGACTAGATGAACTAGAAGGTGTGTCATTATGTTGAAGAAGGATGGTGGGAACACCAACTCAAAACTGACAAGACACTGGACCACATCTTTCTGTAACCCTGGTAGACTTTCTGGATCGATTACCTTCTGAGAAATTGCATTGAGGAACGAACATAGCTTCACAATGGGTACTCTAACATTTTCTGGCAGAAGCCCCCTCAAAGCAACCGGAAGCAATTGCGTCATAAGCACGTGGCAGTCATGAGACTTCAAGTTCTGGAATTTTTTCTCTGCCATATTTATTATTCCCTTTATATTGGACGAGAAGCCAGAAGGAACCTTGATACTACTCAGGCATTCAAAAAAGATTTCCTTCTCTTCCTTGGTAAGAGCATAGCTGGCAGTATCTTGAAAGAACTCTGGATGCCTTCCTTCTCGGTCTTTCATACGTTGTTGGTCCTGTCGTGCTTCTGGTGTATCTTTATTCTTTCCATACACGCCCAAGAAGCCTAACAGTATCACACAAACATTCTTCGTCAGGTGCATCACGTCAATTGCAGAGCGGACCTCTAGCTCCCAAAATATAGATTTCTTCTTCCACATGGGTGTGTGTCCGCCAGCGTCCTTCAGAACGGACTGTCCGCCAGGACACTTTCCAAAGATTACTTTTAAATCCTTCACCATATCAAATACAGCATCACCAGTACGATGGACAGGCTTACTCCGGTGATCTGCTTCACCATTGAAATGCTTGCCTTTCCTTCTTAGGGAATGCGTGGGCAGAAGAAAACGACAATTCCCTAGGTACACATTCTTCTTGCACTTATCCAAATAAATACTTTTAGTGTTATCTAAACAGTATGTGCATGCATTGTATCCCTTGTTTGTCTGTCCTGAAATGTTACTAAGAGCAGGCCAATCATTGATGGTTACGAACAACAATGCTCGTAGGTTAAATTCCTCATGTTTGTGCTCATCCCACACATGTACACCTTGTCCGTGCCACAACTATAAAAGTTCTTCAACTAATGGCCTTAGGTATACATCAATGTCGTTGTCGGGTTGCTTTGGGCCTTGGATGAGCACTGGCATCATAATGAACTTCCGCTTCATGCACAACCAAGGAGGAAGGTTATACATACACAAAGTCACAGGCCATATGCTATGACTGCAGATCTGCTCCCCAAAGGGATTCATGCCATCCGTACTTAGACCAAACCATAAGTTTCTCGCGTCACCTGCAAAGTCCGGGTACTTTCTCTCAGTTTTTCTCCACTGCGACCCATCGGCGGGGTGTCTCAACATCTTGTCTTTCTTACAGTCTTCTTTGTGCCATCGCAACAATTTGGCATGCTCTTCGTTTCTGAACAAACGTTTCAGCCGTGGTATTATAGGAGCATACCACATCACCTTGGAAGGAACCCTCTTCTCGTGCGCTTCCTCTCAACATCACCAGGGTCATCTCGTCGGATCTTATACCGCAATGCAGTGCATACTGGGCATGCATCCAAATTCTCGTACTGCTCACCGCGATAGAGGATGCAGTCATTAATGCATGCATGTATCTTCTGTACCTCTAATCCTAGAGGGCAGACAACCTTCTTTGCTTTGTGTGGCATCAAGCAGCGTTATCCTTTGGAAGCAGATTCTTCATTATCTTCAACAACTTTTCAAATTCCTTGTCAGGCACACCGACCTCTGCCTTCCATTGCAGCAATTCTAGTGTGCTGTCTAGCTTTTTGTGGCCATCTTCGCAATTCGGGTACAACAATTTGTTGTGATCATCTAACATATGCTCAAATTTCAACCTCTCCCTTTCGCTATCACATTCTCCCTTTGCATCAGCAATGGCTCGACCAAGATCATCATCTGGCTCATATGATGCACGTTCTTCTGCTTCTTCTTCATCATTGTCTTCCATTGTAGTACCACCGTATTCAGGGCACATAGGATAGCTGTCATCATTCTCTTCATCTTCGTTGTCTTCCATCATAACCCCTCTTTCTCCGTGCTTGGTCCAACAATTATAGCCAGACATGAAACCGAACCGAAACAAATGGCCATGAAGGACTCTTGAGGAAGAGTATTCCTTCTGATTCCGACACTCACCACATGGACAACACATAAAACCATTCCGCTTGTTTGCATCTGCCACAACGAGAAAAGAACGCACGCCTTTAATGAACTCATCAGAGATTCAGTCAGCGTACATCCATTGCCGTCTCATCTGCATTTTATAAATTCATCAAACAAAATCACGATGCTAAGAGTAGTACTAGTATAAAAATAAAAGAACACATCGTATACATCAAACAAGCACTGATTTAAAAACTTTCTACTACATCTTTAGTCCTGGTTGGACACACCAACCGGGACTAAAGGGGTTGTGGCAGGCTGGGGCCGACATGAGACCGTTTAGTCCCGAATGGTGTCTCCAATCGGGACTAAAAGTGGGTGATGACACTATATGTCGTGAGTGGACACTATGCCAGTGAGTGGTGACATTGTTTCAGTGGGTGGCGACACTATGACAGGGGTGAGTGTCGACATTATGTCATGAGTGTCGACACTATGTTGTGTTGCTTAATCTATAAATAGGCTTCCTTGTGAACTATCAACTACAAGGAATATCGTGTGCGAGACCAGGGAAACCACTACGGCGGAGCTTCTCGAAGATGTCTGAGGACTCGCCGTAGAGGCACTCCCTAATATGTGAAATTAGTTAGCTCCACCAGCATACTAATTTAGTTAGAAAAGATATGAACTGAAAGATGGTGTACGAGAGAAGGGACACCACTATGGCAAAGCTTCTCGAAGATGTCTTAGGATGCCTCGTCCTCAGACATCTTCGAGGAGCTCGCCATAGAGGCACTCCCTAATTTAATTTGGTATTTCCTTGGCGTGTTCATGTTTTTGTTCTTAATTTCTTGCTTAACTGACCGATGATTAACTAAATGCTAGGGCGCCACTATATATATGTGTGTCTTCATAGTTTTGGTACTTATTTTTGTTTCAATGGATTTTGTGACGACAGGTAGAAGAAAGAAGAATATTTTGTTGCTCGACGGTGACATGATGCACTGTGAACTGACTGGATTTCAAGACAACGTGTCAAACCAAGATATGTATATAGGATGAACTCATGTATCTATATGCTTCGATGAATCAAATGAATTTCGAGAACTATATATGCCAAATTAACCAGATATACAGAGATAGAACCCACATAAAATCTATCCATTTCTAGAGCATGAAATGAGCTAAAACAAGCAATAAGAGCTGAAATGATGAAGTTGCTAACCTCTTAGAACCCTTGATAGATGTGGAGCCAAAAAATCTTCACAAATCTTGAGAAAAATAGGGAAGAACTCGAGCTTGAGGTGAGAAATTTGAGAGGATGATTGTGTGAGCTTGAAATGGCTCGGGCTGGGAAGGGGAAGAAGATATAGTCGGGGACTTTAGTCCCGGTTTGAGAAACAAACCGGGGCTAAAGGTCCACGCATCTGCTCTTTTCCAGCGCCAGACCCTTTAGCCCCGGTTTGTTTAAACGAACCGGGGCTAAAGTTCCCATACGAACCGGGACTAATGTCTTCTGGTCCCTGCGGTCGTTTCTAGCCGTTGGGACCAGTGTATTAATTATGTTTGTACCAGAATCGGGACTAATGCTCTGGACCAAAGGTCCGTTTTCTACTAGTGACAATATGCCATACAACTTTTGCAAGTGGGCAAACTAAAAACAAATGATGTATTGATTCATCTTGAGAACAAAAACAACATTTTTTACAGCCTTGACAATTCTATTTTACCAAGTTATCTTTTATAAGAAATACCTTACATCGTAAGAACCACATTAAAATCCTGATTTTAAGTGGTACTTTTATTTTCCAGATATATTTACGTAGGTACCTTATATGATCGTTCATATGGTCTAGATATAAGGATTTTACCGAAAAGGAACCAGACTTTGTTAACTTTCAAACAAATTCATCCGGTTGTTCGGTTAAGTTGATGCTCAACAAACGGCGCACTAGGTGAAGCCAAGCTCATATATACCCTCCCAGATGTAGAGCTGCGAATGACTTTTAGATTTAGTGTGAATTGATAGAACAGGAGGAGCATTTTGCAATGGATTCAATAAAAAATTATTGCTAGTCCACAACAGTTCCAGTTTCAGCACGCAGTTGAGATATATTCTAACATGTTGCCACTATCTTCCTGGTCAGTCTTGTGTACTTTGATCTTATGTCATTTGCAACATTTACTAGTACAAACCGACACTAAGGACATCCACATGAGCAAAGGCATCTAAAAGTTTCATGTTTATAAATATTAGGGAGTGGCCAATGAGGGTTGGTCTACTTAACCGTTGCCGATATGCCGTTCCACACATCAGTAAAAGAATTGTGGCGACAAGCAATTATCTATTGCCGACGAGTGTTTTGACCGTGTCCATAGTGTTTGGTTTTTTGCTAGTGGTTTTTCATAAGATACATCACTAAGATGACACTTTTCTTTTAGAAAGGAGCATATATTAATATCGCGATGATATCAATTACACCCCGCCTCTACAACAGTGCATTACTCTATTGGCATTACGGATGGACCCAGCCAAAAAAAAGAAGAATTACAAAAAAGAAAAGTCCCCTACAGCGATAAGATTCTTAGTAGCAGCAACACTAATCCCACCAGAACAACACTAGAAGTCCAACATCTCCAATAGCGACGCCTTTAAGAAGGAAACATAGCACAAGCACCGTCGTCGCCTAATCAAAGATCATAGGTTTTCATCCTGGAGAAAGTCCGCGCTCACAAAACAATGCCTTCAACAAGGTATTGGACAATAATGCAACACGAGTTGGCATCTGCACAATAATGCAATGTGTACATGATATGGCTCGAAAGTTATAAATGAATACTAAATGGTAGTTTCTGTAGGACTTGGTATATAACCTAGCTAATTATAAACGAAGACTAAATGAGAGTCTAGGCAAGACTTGGCATGTATTCGGTGTGAAGTCTTCGTACCTTAAGCAACTTAATTTTACAGTTGATCTATATATCTTTTACGGAACAAAACCATAGCAACATATGCATACAAATAAGAGCAACTTGCTCTTCCCATATGCATGTGTTTGTGTTGGTGTCCCCACTTATCGTACAAATGACTTTTGAGTACTCACTATTCAAACAGCTTTTCTCTATTTTCAAGGAGTACGAGTACAAAACGATTGGTGTGTCATTTGACACTGATGTTTGTTTGCTAGCTCAGCCCCATGTCTTTGAATACTCTGGGAGTTTTGGCCTGATCTAGCGTTGCAAATCCTGAAGTTAGCATGGGAGAAGATGCCGATCGGACCAACTATACATTGTCCTCAACCAAGCTTGGTTCCTATACACATAAACATGTGTGAGATATTACTCCAATTGTCTATATAAAGGAAGCTCCGTCTTCTTGCTCTTCCACAATGAAGTTGTTGCTGTGCAAAAAAATCCATCTTAATAACTTGTGATAGCAGG
Organism: Avena longiglumis; assembly: GCA_030063025.1. Taxonomy (NCBI): domain Eukaryota; kingdom Viridiplantae; phylum Streptophyta; class Magnoliopsida; order Poales; family Poaceae; genus Avena; species Avena longiglumis. The sequence continues at coordinate 12,417,638 of CP125977.1, read as the reverse complement.
CCAGGGGAATTGCTTGAAGATCCATCTCCATCTGATTGAAGGTAATCTCCAACTGTTGAATCTCTAAAATTAATTGAAGGCGAAACTATTAAGCACCCGATCGAGTTTAGATCTTAGTCTCTTATACTAGTTTATAACAACTAATTGTTCGGAGTTAGTTATACAGGACTCGTGAGATGTTCTAGTAATTGACTAGTGTTGCTGCAGAATGTCGACCAAGGTGGTCGATCTCCGGTCGGACACCGTGACAAAGCCCTCCGAGGCCATGCGCGCAGCCATGGCCGCGGCGGACGTGGACGACGACGTCCTAGGCACGGACCCGACCGCGCACCGCTTCGAGGCGGAGATGGCCAGGATGATGGGCAAGGAGGCAGCCCTGTTCGTGCCGTCGGGCACCATGGCCAACCTCATCTCTGTCCTCGTGCACTGCGACACCAGGGGCAGCGAGGTCATCCTCGGCGACAACTCCCACATGCACATCTACGAGAACGGCGGCATGTCCACCATCGGCGGCATCCACCCGAGGACCGTCAGCAACAACCCCGATGGCACCATGGACATCGACAAGATTGTCGCCGCCATTAGGCATCAAGGGGCGCTGTATTATCCCACCACAAGGCTCATCTGCTTGGAGAACACACAGGGAAAGTGAGTTGCTCTGAGACCTGTAGCTTTTTCTTTTCTATACAGGGGCACTTTTATATTACTTAAAGAGTTCTAAGTAATATAGCTGGAACAGGTTCACAGTCTCAAAACAAAAAATAAAAATACCTCATCGGAATACATAGTAGTATCTGCTCTGTTTCCTGACAGACTTTCCTGCTTGTTCATTGCTGCAGTTGTGGTGGGAAGTGTCTGTCGGTAGAATACACTGACAAGGTTGGAGAAGTTGCTAAAGCTCATGGCTTGAAGCTTCATATCGACGGAGCTCGCATTTTTAATGCTTCGGTGGTAAGTAGTATGTGATCAGTTAGTTGAGATACTTAAGTCAGGCTCATGGACTACAGTCCTAGAATCTCAAATCACTCTTCTTCTTGTGTTAGGCACTTGGAGTTCCTGTTGATAGACTCGTTAGAGCTGCGGATTCAGTTTCGGTATGTTTCAGTTTGATTGGTCCTATTGTGCTAAATGGGGCTACCTGTAACAAATATTCGTGACTGTTTTTGTCTGTTAAACATAAAACTGCAGGTATGCCTATCGAAAGGGTTAGGTGCTCCTGTTGGATCGGTGATTGTTGGTTCCAAGGCCTTCATACAGAAGGTATGACTGCTTACAAGGTATAAACTGATAAGGGAAGATGATGTAACGATGGAATTCTGACCAACACTTTCAGGCTAAAATCGCCAGGAAGACCCTAGGAGGTGGAATGAGGCAGGTGGGGGTTCTATGTGCTGCTGCCCATGTCGGAGTCCGCGACACCGTAGGCAAGCTTGCCGATGACCATAGGAGGGCTAAAGTTTTAGCAGGTTTCACATGATCTGAATTTCTGAATTCAGTTAGTATGTATTCAAGTGGGTTACAATCTTTTTATCAGCTAATAATCCTTATTTTTTTCCTTTTCATTATTTAGTTGGACTGAAGAAAATTAAACAGCTTACGGTTGATCTATCTTCAGTCGAGACCAATATGGTTAGTCTGATAAACCATTATCTACAGAGCTTGCTTATTTTCAGATATGTTGCTTTAAAGTATCATAATATTGTAACCTATGGTGGCTATTTCGCAAGGTATACTTCGACATTACAGATCCACAGATATCACCTGCCAAGCTGTGTCAAGTCCTAGAACAGCGCAACGTGCTTGCAATGCCAGTGAGCTCAAAGAGGTTAGATTCACATCTCTGCCCCCACCCCCTCTCAGGAGAAGCCTAATTTTTCTTGCTATTCTGAACTGAACTGCCTAATAATGTCCTGTAATTTGCAGCGTCAGACTTGTGATTCATTACCAAATTTCAGACTGTGATGTCCAGCACGCGTTGACATGCATCGAGGTACAGAGATCCTACATACCTTTACCCCTCCACTAACTATTCTTCCGTTGAATACCAGTCACATACCGGTCTGTTTACAGGAAGCTGTTGAGGAAATACTGTCAGGCAATGCTAAATTCGAGCATTTGACAAACGGTGCTACCACAGATTCATATGGGAACTAGGTGGTTACTTGCTTCCGCACCACTGGCCTATGCATGTAATCAAATCGATGCGATGTTTCTACTGTGGACACCCAGAATAATAATATTTTGTTGTTTACTCTTTGCTCTAATGTGATATGTTGCACCTTGCAATCGTTTGATCAATAACAAATTGGATGAACAATATATGAAGAGAATAGTTGGTTACCAGTTGTAAAACTTTGTTCATCTAGTGTCGCAAAAATATTTATTCTATTCTCAAAAAATATCTCGTACCGCAAGAAAAACAGAATTTTGCACATCACTTTTGATTTGGTGTCCCCCTCTAGTCTTCAAAATTTGACAAATAAAAACTCGATATTGATTCGTTCCGAAGACCGTACGAACCCACCAGAATCCCGTATGACCCTTAGAATTATACTCACGTGCCTACGAGAGGCGAAAACCAGGAGGTATATAGCAGCAACAACAAAATTTCAGAACATGGCATGCAAAGTCATAGATTGCGATAAGAGGAGGTGAGATCAGCCCGTGGAAATATGGAGTGTACCCATCTTGAACGAGTACACTTATACAGATGTATACATAGTCTGGATATGGGCTTTTGACGGATCAAAAGACAATTTCTCCATACAAACTTAAGTTTAAAGGGGGGATGCACCGAAGCACACCTCTTTGCACATATCGACGTAAGTTTCTCGGTTTCAAAGTGAGCGCTAAAAAATTCTCATGTCAGTGGCATCTAGCTAAATGCATCTGCCATGGTAGTTACCATGGCAATAATCATGTGACCTCATGGATCTGTCATCTCTTCCTTCTGCAACACTTGGTACTTTAGCTGTTTATTATCGTCAGAGGCATCGATGAAGATTGTTGAACCTTCACCGGCTTCTCCTTTAACGACCATCTCGGAAAGAACTGTCAACACATACTTCTGCATCCACTTGCTTATCGGCCTTGCACCATACATCTGCGACAGTCCAAATATGCATCATTAAAAATAACAAACAACTAAAGGAGCCTATTAAAATATGTGGGTTTACAAAAATGGGAAGTTGATCATCATGAGATAATGTAGAAAATAAGCTATACTTATTGGTTCATAAGATTGTGACAATATGACATCCATCGCTGCATCACTTGCAGACAAGGAGATGGCTTTGCTTGCTACTGTGGCAACAATATTTCTCATCTCGATTTTCACGATCTCTTTCAGTGTCTCGAGTGAATGCGACTCAAAGATCAAAATCTCGCCCAATCTGTTGATAAGTTCAGTCTTGAACTGTCTTTGTACCTGCATATAAACAAGTATATATAGATGAGAATAACGGGACAACTAGCAAAGCCTATGCAGAATTTTTAAGAGATTTCCAAACCTTTTTCATGAGCAGATCTCGTGCAACTTTTATTGTGGCTTCTCCTGCTATTCCTGCCGGTAGGTGATCTGCTCCTACATTTGAGGTCATAATGATGATAGTATTCTTGAAATTTACTTTGCAGCCTTTGCCATCCGTCAAAATACCGTCACCGAGGAGCTGAATAAAAATATTAAACACCGAGGGTTCTGCCTTATCCACCTCATCAAAAAGGATAACACTGTATGGGCGCTCCCTAACTTTTTCAGTGAGTTGTCCACCATCTTCATAGCTGTAATTAAGAGTGGAATGACTAAGTAGGATATGATAAACAAGTGTAAAGAACACACATGAGATGCAAAGAATACAAAATTAACCTTCCTGACCCTCCAATAAGACGAGACACAGCTCCATGTCCAACATATTCAGACATGTCAAAACGAAGCAACATATCTTCGCTGCCAAAAAGCTTCTTGGCAAGAGCTCTTGCAAGTTCAGTTTTTCCAACACCACTGGGGCCCCAAAAAAAAAAACTTATCGGTTGACCAGAGTGGGCGCCAAAGCCTTCTCCTCTTGATCAAGTATATTGATAGGAATTCCTGTCCATCTGCCCACAACCTTTGAAAACACAAGGTTGGTGACGATCGAGTGTATTATATCATATTGAAACAATGGAACTTATAAACACAAACATGATCACTACAGGAGAAGCTTGGTATGCCGAGGGCTTATTGCCGTCGGCGTAGCCAGGAAAACCCTCGGCGTACGCTACGCCGACGGCTGTCCTCGGCGTACCGTCCTCGGCGGACCTCTCCCTCGGCGGAGCAGGCGCGGCCGTCGGCGTAGGACAAGACCGTCGGCGTAGGTCAACGCCGACGGCCTGACGGCGCCCGTCGGCGTAGAGACCGTCGTCGGCTAACGTCCACACGCCAGATTAACGGCGTCGGATCGCCGACGGCCTCCCTCGGCGTACTCTCGCCATGTGGAGGCAGGGCGGCTGGCATTGCCACGCCGACGGCCTCCCCTCGGCGTCACGCCACGTGGAGGCAAAGGGCTGGCGCAGCTGCTACGCCGACGGCCTCCCCCTTGGCGTACGCCTGCCACGTGTAAGCAGCGGAGCGGCCTGGCAGCAGCGGGCTGGCCCTACGCCGACGGCATTTTTTTCCAGCAATGCTCACCTTTATTTCAGCACATGCTCATATCAAACCCTCACAGCTCACAGCAATGCTCACCTTTATTTCACACATGCTCATATCAAACATTGCTCATATCAAACATTTCTCATATCACACATTGTTCATATCACACATGCTCATATTAAACATTGTTCATATCACACATGGTCATATCACACATTGTTCATACATCATCCATACATCGTTCATACATCATCCATACATCGTTCATACATCATCACACATCCCTACAACTCTGGAGGAGACGGGGTGTACCCGAGATCTCCCCTGGTGAAAAGTGGCGACCTCTGCCGAGGGTTGCGTCCAGTAGAAGCAGCAGAAGAGCCACCTGGCGAGGGAGTAGAAGTGTGAAGCTCGGGAGAACCACATGCAGAATGGCCAGGAGATGGACCATCGTCATGAAGCGGTGTGATCTGACGCCCATCCGGCGAGGCGTGGCCAAAGTGTCGGTTCCCAGAAGCTCCCGTTCCCTACATGTTGCCTACATGTTAGCAACTTGCGAGGAAAAGTAAAGAGATAACCAGTGGGTTAGCAAAGAACTTACCGGTGTCGATGCGTAGTAGGTCCTAGCGAAGCTTTCCTTCGATTGCAAAAATGGCGCCGGACCTGGCATGGGAGGCACGGGCCCTAAATCTCTATTCTGGCCAGTTTGAATATTCACCATCATGTCCTGCAAGATAGTTTAGAAGTCAGGCCGTAGTACAAAAAAAGGGGGAAAGTGGGACTTGTATCTTTTGCAAAAATAAAGGTTCGGACTTACATTTACGTATTGCATGTAGATCGCAAGCGCCTCCTGATGCTGCCGAAAGGCCACCTGATATTCCTCATAAACGGTATCGTAGGTCGCGTCTAACTCAGGCTACAATTTCAAATACAAGGAATCTCGTCAGTGGTTAGCCATGCAGGAACAAAAGTCATAAAGATGATGAGAACGAGAAAAACTTACATCCTCGGCGGAGCGACGAGGCTGGCCACGAGGCGGGATAGGGGGGCCGTCGGCGGGGTAGGTAGCCTTGAGACGGCTGAAGCTCGTGCTGAGGGTAGGCTTGACCTTCTTATTCAGAATCTTGAGGCGTCCATGCTGCAATCCGTGCCCCGACAGGACCAACGACTCCTCGTCGATCTCCGCGTGAATGGGGTCATCCACATGGGGGTGACGAGCCTTCACCATCGTGCTGTAGTTCCCCAATTAGATTACAGGCGGTCGAAGTACACGGGCAACGAGGGTTGAGGCTCCGAGTAATTGGGCTTCTTTCGCCGCATCATCTCATAGACGGCGACGTCATGAATCACCTCCCCGGGTTGTGCCTCGGCCACCTGTATCGCGAAAAGAAATGTTATGCATATGAAGTACAAACATGACGAAAATACACGCAGGTCGTTCCATGTATATCGTACCACCTTCCCTTGAAGCGGTCAAAGTTGCGGTTTCGCTGCGTTCCACCATCGCCTTGGTTATCGCGTTCGCCTCGACAAGGCTGCAAACTCCTCGTCTTCTCTCGAGCCACCTCCCCTAACCAGCTCCTCCCATGCGAGTCGATGCGGCTCGGCCCAATCGGGGATAACCTGAAAATGCAATACTCAACTCCAGACAATGCAATGGCAACTTAGAAGCAATGTAGAATATCATTGACATTTTACTCACCGACATGTACTCTTCTGGCGTCATCGAGTACTCAGGATTAGGGTTCCTACCGACAATGTCTTCCTTCCTGACCCTCACGCCCCTCTCAGCCCAGAAGTGGCTAGCGGCCGTGACCTTCTGGTTGTACCACACCTGGGGGTCAACTTCACACAAGCCCCAAGCAAAGTCCTCTTCGCCTTCTCCTGGTCCTCCTCGGCCACACGGTAAAAGCACTTCAATCATGCATAAGAGTCATGAGTTAGCACGGTGGGGTCATCAAGTATGAACATAACTCGAGAAATATGCCTTACCCAAAACTTGGTGATGACAGCATCAACAGCTGTCATAAAGCCCGGGACACGGGTAGTCTGGTAGTCTGCCCAAGTAGTAGCTAGCTTCCTGTCACCCTCGTGGGTAATGTGATAGCCCGGCCAGAACTTCCTAATCAGAGCTCCAACGAGGCTGTTAGGAAGGCGAGCCTTGGTCCCCGGAGGAAATGTCCAATTGCTGCACAATAATAAACATTAGTACACAATAATTATTTATGACCAACATGAAATAAAAAATTTTAAATTGCCAAATTAGTACACTTACTCAAGGCCATCTGGAATAATAAGGGCTTTCGCCTCCTGAGTCCTAGGCTCAAACTTCTCGTCAGGGACTCCCGATTCCCTACGATTCCGCAATTTCTTCGGCCCCACCAACTCGCGGCTAGTTTCCGCCTCAGACGTCCCCGCCTCCCTCTCGGTCCTCGCCTCCTCTCGGACTCTGCCTCCTCGGACTCTGCCTCCCTCTCGGCCCCGAAGGATGCTCTGTCAGAACAACTCAGAGCCACGTCGCTGAATGAGGGTGGTGGGTCAAAGTCCACGCCTCCTCCCGTGGCACCTCGTCCTCGTCCTCCTCGACCTCGGCCTCGACGCCGTCCTCCGCCAGCAGGAGCAAGATCGGGGTAACGCGGATTGGGATTTGGCTGTCTCCCACTTCGTGTAGCTCTTTTCTTGCGCTGCTTCAGCGCATTAAGCAAGGACGAACTGGTTGCCTTGCCGCTGCTCATATTGTTCAATCACCTGCATTAAGTAAGAGAAAACAGTTAAGCACAAAGACATAATAAAATGTATACACAAAGAATAAAGGCATAATGCAATTAAGAAAACAGTTAAGCACAAAGACAAAATAAAATGCATTAAAAAATAAATACTCACTATCATTTTCATTCTTATTCTCATTCTCATTCTCACTATCACTATCTTTTGAGTAGAAATCTGGATTCTCATCGAAGGGTGTAGGCTCATCATCGTTGTCATTCTCGATATGGAGCTTCTCGAGCATACTTATGTCATGTAGATTCACCACTGACTCATCCCGAGTTTCTACATCATTCCCAAGGTCCTCAAGATCAACCGGTTCTAAATCAAAGTGTCCGAAGTCCTCTTGCTCTTGATAGAAAATTCCCTCGTATGTTACAGGGTTAATGTTGTTGTAATCGTCCTCGGAGGGAATCGGTAGGTTACCATGTGGCGATACCTGGAACACGACTTCCCAGCCCTGGAGTTCCGCTTTCTGGCATGGGTAGGGCAAATAATAAACTTGGTTGGCTTGGTGAGCAACAACAAAGACGTCGGCTCCGCTATAGGTGGTTGAAGGCCTAACTTCAACTAACCCAATGGAAGGGGTACTTCTCAGTCCACCCCTTGGGTCAAACCAGTGGCACTTGAACACAACAAGATTGAGTTCGACATTCGTACGACTGAAGGTCAGCTCGTATACATTCTCTAACCTTCCGTAGTAATCAAGGGAATCGGCTCCTTTGGTGAACACCCCAGTATTTACCGTTTTTGCATTCGGTCGCCCTTTCTGGTGCGTCTCTGTATGGAAGCGAAACCCATTCACATCATACTTCTCATACTTAATGATGACACTGTTACAACCTTGGGAAACACATTTCATCTCATCTGACATCTCAACGTTGGGATAAGCTCCCTACAGGTACAAGAGGAATTTGTTGCGTTCAGTAGTTACGTGGAATAAGAGCGACAAGTCACATATTGCAAGGTAAGAGGGACAGGTTAAAAATTACTTTTTCCATAAACCAGGACACAAAGTTTTTTTTATTTCCGGGAGCACCCTCTTTCAGTAAAGTGTCCAACTCCATGGGAGAGGGATCCGTCGGTCCCGGCCACTGTTCATCCGTGAAATCGCTAAGAAGGAGAAAATAAGCATTAGACGGAGACCGAGTTACTAGCTGCATAGAGAAATAGGGTGTTCACCATTTTACCTAATGAAATCGACCACTTCCTTCATGTTCATAAGCACATAGAGCATTATGCAATCCTTCTCTTCCTTCGGCAACCTATATTTTAGTCCTTTACCGGCCTTGCCACCGGGAAATTGGAATAGTTCGAGATTGGGGTCATTCTTGGGCAGGTCGACATTGTAACGAGAGACCGGGTTATGCATAGTGGGAACATCATCGGGCCAGTAGGTTACCGCGGCGTCTGCCATCTCCCGAAGGCATGTTGCTTCAGCTATGCATGCTTCAATCTTGGCTTTGTTTCCAGTTATCTTTCGAATATACTTAAACTCTCTCTCAATACAAAATTTCCAACGAAATTGCACCGGCCCCCCCAAGAGTGCCTCGTTCGCGAGGTGCACAATGAGATGTGCCATCGGAGTAAAGAAGCCTGGCGAAAAGATCATCTCCAAATTGCATAGCAACTCCGGCACCTGTACTACAGCTTCTCAATCACCAGAGGACATATCTGCTTAGCACAGAGGGTGCGGAAGAAATGGCTCAACTCCGCAAGCACTCGCCATACTTTTTCGGGGAGATACCCTCGAACCATCACCGGCATCAGCCTCTCAATCCATATATGATAATCGTGACTCTTGAGCCCGTTGACTTGTCCCGTCAAAATATTGACTCCCTTACTTATATTCGAACAATAACCGTCAGGGAACATCACGACGTATTTGAGCCACCTAAATGACTCCTTCTTTTGGACATTATCAAGGCAGTAGTAGGCATGCGGCTTGAACCAATTCTTTCGATGGACAGTAGGAGGCTGCATGTGTAATCTCTTCCTATCACAAAGCTTCTCAACATCGACTCTAGCCTTGACATTATCCTTTGACTTCCCAGGAATGTTCAGGACTGTGTGAAAAAGGGACTCCCCGACATTCTTTTCGGTGTGCATCACATCGATGTTATGGGGAAGTTCGAGGTCCTTGTAATACACGAGATTCGTTAAGGCTGCCACGTGAGTCCAATTATGCGTTACACCATATCCTACAAATTGATGGCCAGTTCCGGCCATGGGCACGAGAGCACGTATCTCGGCATCAACAATGCACCTCGAACTTTGGTACCTCTTTTACTTCATGCACAACTTTGCCCTTCTTGAAGTTCTTTCTATCTTCTCGAGCGAATGATTTCTTTTGAGGTCTTGTCAACTCGTGTCAAACGAACATATTTGCGACCCGACTTTAGCCAAAGGAACTCAAGTCGGTGCTGCACACCGGCATGGCCACTTACCAGTTGTACACCATCCGCACGTTAGGGCGCACCGGCATGTCATGCATAGTATATTGTAACCAAACTTTCATCAAAAGTTTCTCTTTGATGCTCGATCGTATGTCAACGTCCGTGTATCCAAGAGTGGTTCAAATCATCCACAATCGGCTGCATGTAGACACTCAAGTTCTTCCCGGATACTGTGTCCCGGAATTATCACATAAAAACATGGTCTTCCGTTGCATTAATACTCCGGAGGAGATTGAGGAATAACATACACCGCTAGCAGCTGTACGAGGCCGTCGACATACCATATGGGTTGAAGCCATCTGTTGCTATCGCAATTCTAACATTCCGAGCCTCTTCTGCCCACCGGGGGTATTTGTCATCGAAGTTCTTCCATGCCTTACCATCAGATGGATGTCCCATCTTCTTCCGTCCGTGCCCGTCCTCGTATCTTTTCCCCTTCTTGTGTCACGTCATCTGTTTGTCAGTCTCCTCGCTCAAGTAAAGCCACTGGATTCTTTTTATGAATGGGAGATACTGAAGTATCTTCTTAGCGATCTTCGACTGCCTCACCTGACCATCCTTCCCCTTTATCTCTTCATATCTAGAGGCCTTACAAATGGAGCAGTACTTGTCACCCTCAAACTATTTCCAAAACAAAAGGCAGCCTTTTGGACAATAATCTATCTTTTCATAATCCATGTTGAGCTCCTTCATGATTTTCTTCGTTTCGTGAAAGTTTTTAGGCAGACAATGCCCTTCGGGCAACATGTTACCACATGTTCTCAGATTAGCTTCAAAGTGAGAACGGGTGGCAGAGTACTGGCACTTGTCGGCTAGACACTGAGAGATGGCATCGAGCTGAGAAATCTTTGCACCCTCGTACAGAGGCCTCTTAGCCGCGGCCATCATATCAAGGAAGGCCTTCGCGGTTGGCTCCGGTTCCTCCGGTTCTAGCGGTTCCTCCGGTTATGGTGATTCCTCCCGTGGAGGTGGCGAATTCGGCTGGTCGGCATTGATAAGATCATCTAGCATGTTTCTAATCCCATCATGCTCATTGCCATTGAGCCGCTGACGCATCACCTCACCTCTGTCACGTTCGTACCAAGCAAAGTCGACTTGCGTGACATAGTTAGACATGTACCCATATTGCAGAAGGTATTTGTACATGTCATCCTTTCCATGACGATGACGCTTAGTGCAATGAGCGCAGGGACAAAGTGCCCGAACCATTGCCTTCGAACCACGCGCTAACTCATTCACTAACAAATGAGTGTTCCGTACCCAATCGTCTGTTTTATTAGTCGCACTAATACGGCCACTGTACATCCACCCATTATCAGCCATCCTCTTCTGCTTTGTTGGGAGACAAACAACAAATATAACATTTTATATCAAACAGGAGATTAAATGCTTCATATTTTTACGCATTCATCAACCTACATGTCCAATAGGAAAAGAGGGTCCTAACCATCCCGGATCCGTAGATTGGGTAAGTTCTCCTGGTTCTACCCGATCCAAGCAAATTTGGAAGACTCCTCCCCACTGCTCTCCCGATACACGTCTCGACAAAAAGCCAAGAGGATGTGCATCCGGAGAACAACGAGGAGGCGCCACCGAAATCCTGTCTCGAATCGAGGTAGAGCCAGGGAGAACCAAACCCAACTACGAATCCGCCGACTGCCCGATAAAAGCCATAAGCGTTACGGTCCAAAATATGCGAGACCACTAATGCATATTCAGTCGCGTAACGCTTACGGTCGGGATGACGCCTAGGTGACGCGACATACTTGGTGATCTAGACACGAAAATAAACCTGGGTACAAGAGAGGCGAACGGATCTCACCCTCGGCGGTAGAGGAAGTAGTCGATCAACCGAGTGTCGAGGTCGGTGACGGAACTCGGAGATGGGATCGAGGTGTCACCTACACCATCTCCCGCAACGACAGTCAGTCCGCCAAGGATGGTCACTCCCGAAACACTACAAAGTCTGTACATTGACATAAAGAGAACACCTTAGTAAACATGCAACGCACTCACGGCCCTAGTGTGGCTTCTCTCTTCAACGGCCATATGACCAAGCTAGGTTGCCAATAACCAACGGCCTAATCCTAGCAACTCGTGCATGCATATCACTTAACAAATGATATAAACTACTAATAGATGCAACTAATAAATTCTAACAAGATTAACAACAAGATTTAATCTAACAAAATTAACTCTAACAACAATATTTGCTTCTACAGGGGAGTGGAGGAGGTACCTGCAGAGGGGGCCGAGCACGGGGAGGAGGGGGAGAGCTTGGGGAGGAGGGGGCCGAGCTCAGGGAGGAGGGGGAGAGCTTGGGGAGGAGGGGGCCGAGCTCGGGGAGGAGGGGGCAAGGTCGGGGAGGAGGGGGAGAGCTTGGGGAGGAGGGGGCCAAGCTCGGGGAGGAGGAAGGGAGGAGGGAGGGAGGCGGCGGGAAGGAGGCTGGTGGAGGGAGGCTCAGGGAGGGAGGAGGGAGGGAGGCGGCGGTTGGCGGCAGGGAGGAGGCAGGGAGGGAGGCTCGGGGAGGTAGGAGGGAGGGAGGGAGGAGGCGATTGGCGGCAGGGAGGAGGGAGGGTCGGGGAGGGAGGCGGCGGTTGGCGGCAGCTGGTGGCGGCGCGGGGTCGGGGTCGGGGTCAGGGGCGCGACATAGGGGAAGAAAGGGTGTGTGAGTGTGTCTTGGGTGGCCCGGGGTGGGCCGCGGGGTAGGGGAAGGGATAAGGCTACGCTGACGGCCAGGCATACGCCGAGGGCAGCCATCGGCGTAGCAAGGTTTTTTTTTAGTTATTAATAAAAAAAAATTATTTGGTGTCTACTAATATAACAAATGAAAATATATTATTTGGTGATGTAAAACCATGTTGGTTCACAAGTTGGGGCACTATCCTACCCGGTTTCACCTAAACAGGGAGATTCCCCCGTTATACCGGTACGAAACCTTCGCCTCTAGGTTAGAGCGCATGCATGCGAGGGGGGACACATGCAAGCACCTATACAAACCTCTCACCACACTCACACACATATGCTAGGGACACATGCAAGTTCTCATCTGGTTCCAATGTTCTCGTGGTCTTCCTCCGGCGAAACCCTGATCTCTGTGCATACTCGGATCGTCTACCCCCCTAGACGTTCCTCTGACAGGGGTAGCCCGGCGTAGCTCTCTCTTGTTTTGTGTTTTTTAGGTCATAGGGTGATGTAAAACCATGTTGGTTCACAAGTTGGGGCACTATCCTACCCGGTTTCACCTAAACGGGGAGATTCCCCCGTTATACCGGTACGGAACCTTCGCCTCTAGGTTAGAGCGCATGCATGCGAGGGGGGACACATGCAAGCATCTATACCAACCTCTCACCACACTCACACACATATGCTAGGGACACATGCGAGTTCTCATCTGATTCCGATGTTCTCGTGGTATTCCTCCGGCAAAACCCTGATCTCTGTGCACACTCGGATCGTCTACCCCCCTAGACATTCCTCTGACAGGGGTAGCCCAGCGTAGCTCTCTCTTGTTTTGTGTTTTTTTAGGTCATAGGGTGATGTAAAACCATGTTGGTTCACAAGTTGGGGCACTATCCTACCCGGTTTCACCTAAACAGGGAGATTCCCCCCTTATACGGGTCCGGAACCTTCGCCTCAAGGTTAGAGCGCATGCATGCGAGGGGGGACACATGCAAGCACCTATACCAACCTCTCACCACACTCACACACATATGCTAGGGACACATGCAAGTTGTGGCATCCCGCAAAACCACTACTAGAAAATCGCGTTAAATTTGCGCATTGCATCGTCATCATCATGCATTGTTTGCCAAAACTATGATCGAAAACCCCGTTTTATTTTTCCAACGCCCCATCTTTATTCACACCTCAAAACCGGGTCCCCGGAATATTTTGTTTTGCCCGGAATCGGTTCGCAAAAACCTTGTTTGTATTAAATAAAAATTATATTTATTTTAGTAGAGGCGGTCGAGCAGGCCAACCCGACCGACGACCACCCGTGATATGATCGGTCCAAACCTGCCCGCCCTTCTAATCCTAAAACTACCCAGAATCCTACCCAACCTTCCCAGCCACATCACCCCCACCTATCCTAGGCTGCCACCTCACTGCCTTCCTCTCCCTCACCCACTCAGAATCCGCCACGTGGCCTCCTCCACATCCCTCCCCCTCTCTCTCTCCTCTCTCTCCACTCAGAACACCACACACCCACCCGGACACACAGCCTTTACACGCACAAACACACCACACAACGCGCATCAGCCACCACATCCTGCGCTGCCACAGGCCCCTTTGCCCCACACACGCGATACCAGAGCACACAACCGCCCACCCGACCCGTGTCCCTTCCACCCGGCCCCGCCTCCGACCCCACAGCCTGCCCGCCCCACCCACGGCGCGCACACCGCGCGGGCCCCAGCTCGGTCCGTCCCCACCTCGTCCTCTTCCTCCTCACGCCCGCTCCGCCCTCTGCAGCGTCTGCCGCTCGCCGAGTCCCCGGACCTCCCCCGTCCTCCGGCGCTCGCGCCGCCAGCGAGCCGCGGCCACCCCGCTCCGCTCGCCGCTCCGCCTCCACGCCCAGGCCAGCCTCCCAGCTCCAACCGGCCGCTCCCCTTACCCTCTCCGCCCGGCAAGCCCGCCGTCGCCGTGCTCCCCGCGACGCGCGCCGCGCCGCCGCCACGAGCTCCCACCGGCGCCAGGCTCGCCTCCCGAGCCCGGCAGCGCCCGTCCTCGACCCGCCGCCAGTCGCGGTTCCTCCGATCTCACGGCGCTCGAGCTCGGCGCCCGCCGCGGCCTCCACCTCCTGCACCTCGGCGCGCCCGCGCGCTCGCCAGCCCTCCCCATTGCCTCGCCTAACCGCTCAGCCCGACCGAGCCCGCACCTCCGCCCCGCAGCCACCTGCGCCGCCAGCGCTCCGACCCCCGCCGCCAGCGTCCCCAGCGGCGACCCAGCCTCTCCGTCGCCGAGCCTCCCGCGGAGTTCCGTCCGGGCGACACGGCCTCCGGCAGCAGCGTCGCCGCCCTCCGTCCCGGCTCGGCTCCTCCCTCGCCTCGGCGCCGCCAAGGACCCGCCCGAGCTTCTGCGCCGCCAGCCTCACCGTTCCCCTTGGACCCGGTGTGGGCCACGTGTTCGACCCTACCGGTACAAGTTGAGTCCAAACCTTCCGGCGGCATGGCCGACATGATCTTCCGCGATGGCGGCGACAAAACGAGGATCCGAGAATATCATCGACAAGATCTTCGATGACCACGGATCGGATTCAAGTTCTCCTCGCGGACATCAAGCACCAAGATCGCCGGAGACTTTGACGAAGACCGATCCCGGGCCGATCCGAACCGAGCGCGTCAAGTACTTCACCCGAACCCGAAGACGAACCCGGCCCGACAAGGTCCTCATAGCGGCAAGATCGACCCGTGAGGCCGACAAGTCCTCTGGCGTCGACGTAACGCCCGACCGGAAGAAGCCGATGCGCCCGACATCGACCCAAGTTCTGCTCCCGGACGCGAGAACCCCGATCGACAAGTGCTTCGTCGACGCCATGACCGACAACGTGACCGAAGACCCTGGATGCGACAAGATCCACTACCCGAATCCGAGCGCTTCCGCGAACCCGAACCCGATCCGTCGAACCACGGACCTGTCGAACCCGAACCGGAACCCAAGACCGTCGAGCCCCCTCTAATGTGTGACCCCTTTTCCTCGAACCCTAATTTCTAACATAACAACTTGATTGCATATTAAATTGTCATTTCCGCATGCATAGCATTGGTTTGGGGGCCTTATGCCGATTCACCTAATAATTAAATATGGGGCCCATATGCGGGCAAATCTAGTCTCATATTGGCCTAATTTAAACTTGTGTAGCGAACCGGTGAAGCTTTCTGCCTTGATAAACAACATTTAAATTGCGGGGGTTCTAAATAACTTGCACCACCTAATTAATGTCGGGACCCCGGTTCCACTTAATTTGACCTAATTGCATCGAACCTTTGCCATGCCATGCATCATGCCGCTCTTCTGCCGTTGTATTAAATAGTGCATCCGGTGTTTCTTCTAGTGTTTTGCTTCTTCGCGGATAAGGCCGTTGAGTTGATGTGAGCTTCGCCCCGATCTTCGGATGAACCTTTCGACAATGTTTCAGGCGAGCATCTCCCCCTTTCTACCTATCTTACTTTTATAGTCTTTATTTTCCCTCTTGTTGATCTATTGCTATCTGTGTTGCGATGCTTTAGTTTCCGTACCCGTGATATACCTTGCAGCCCTATATTGCCTTGGACACCTCCTATTACCTGTTGTTTGGTAGATAGTTGGACTTGCGCGTCGTAGTTGCTTGCTCAAGTGCTGATGCGTGTCGTCAAATGCCACAGTTGCTGATGTATTGCCGCATGTTGATGTTGGAGATGATTCTAGTTTTACTTATCGGCACTTTACTTTCTGTTTAACAACTAAAATTGAATAAGCAGAGGCATCGGTGGGTGATAGATAATATTTGGTTTCCGAACGCCCACTTGTGTCCGTAAGACCCAGTACTTGATACTGTTCCTTGATTTTGCGCTATCCACATCCGGAGGTATATGGGACCCCTGAGCGAGCTTGATTCATTCTTATTTCTTGGGGCCACAAACTAGTTTGAGGTTTTATTTACGATCATGTACTTATGCCATGCTTCTTTGCTTTATTTACGATTGTGCGAGGTCACTGCTTTGTCTTGTTAGGATCGGGACACGATTCCGCGGTGTCGACAAGCCCCGTTTGGGGTTCCCAGTCGTTCACAGCCGTATTACCCAGACCTTGAGGCCGCCTCGGAGCTTGCTTACTCCGTTGTGGATTCTACTTAAGGGTGGCCCCCTGAAATATTTCTGAATCCTGTGATTGTTCAGTCGTGAAAGCCTCGTTGGGTTTTGATTTGGTTTTCGAGGTTGATCGGCGTGTGTTGCTATTGGTGCACCCGGCGGGTAAAACTTTCGAAAGCCGTGTCCGCGGATATGGACGACTTGGAGCACAATATCTCGATCATAGACAAGCATAACTAAAGTTCTTGCTATAAATTTGACTTATAATGACTAGTAATCAGCTCCACTATAACGGAATGGCTAATTAATACGCCCACAATTGCTTGTTTGGCTGTAAACTGCGACAATTGTATATGACTAGTAAGTCTGCAACTTCTAGCGAATTGGCTGAATAAAAGTAACAACCTTCTTTGGGTTTTGGGTTTATCTCATGCTATCTGCACGATTAGTAATTGTTGCAACTATCACGGAATGGTTAACTAAAAGTGCCTGTTTACTTTATCGGACGATTATCTAAACTTGACTAGTAAAGTGCATAACTATAACCGAATAAATAAAACTGCCAAGCTGTGAGTTCCTCGGTTGACTTCCTCGTTTGGTCTCGAGGAAACACGAGATGGGTTTGTTTGGTGATAGCTTGAGTTGGATTCGGTTAGGTCATTCTTACCCTCTCGATAACCGCCGATTGTATCGAGTCTCTATAGGTTGTTTAGTGCATCTTGCGCTGCCGCTTGATCCACCATACCTATGTAGGCGAGGACCGAATTCTAGCCTCGCCGTGTCTTGGCCTCGATCGACGCTCTTTCTTTGTTTCCTGCTTTGCCCTTTGTCGGCACCCCTTTTGTTTAAGCAGGTTTGAGAACGACGCCGTTAGCGGTTACCCTTCGGCTTGGCACAGGCGGTTATGGACGCCATTGGTTATTCTTCAGGGCTCTTAGCCCCATTTGCATCTTGTCCGTAGTCGGACGCCCTACCATTTTCAAGGTGATTTGGAGCTTGTACCCTATATCTGTATTCTTGACTCTTTGAGTCGCTGTCATATATATAAATGTTATGTGGGTCCCATCGGGGACTGTTGTGTAATGTTATTACTTCGTTTTCCACCCGCACGAAAGTGCCTGGTGGGCACCTTTGAATCGTTTCTATGCGGGTTTGGTGAATTTTGCCCAAACTTGCATAGGACCGATTCTGAGGGTGTTACAGAGTGGTATCAGAGCTCAGCAGTTGCGATACCCCACAAGTCCAGCCTGTAGGATAACCTAGCTGACGGCCGAAGTAGAGTGTCAAAACTATTTTGCAAAATCGGTTGGATAGTTCTGAATAGGTCTGATTTTATTCCTTACCCCTCTGCTATTCTCCTCTTATCTCGACGTGATTTGAATCCACTCTCATCTCTTTCTTCGAGTCCAGGATTTCTCGCGGTTGGGTTTCCGTCGTACCTTCAGGGTTTCGCATTCTCCCTTTTGTAACGGAGGTGCTACGATGATCAATCTGCAACTTGTCTGTTGCACCCTTCATCCGATCTTTTGTTCTTGAGATCTTTATCCATATGTGTTCCTTGCCGGATATCAGTATCGTTGAAAAACATATGAGAAGGACGAGCTTTGGTGAAGTTGGAGTATACCTTGAGCATGTGTTGTTCATGCCAATGGAACCATCGCGGAACCTAATCATTGTGTCTTCAGACGATTTCTGCTGGCATTATTCCTTTGTTCCGGATACCGCCTATGACGATCTTCAGTCTAAATCTCGAGAGTTGAGTTGCCTGATTCTCCCACCCATGTATAGAGTTGACAGTTGGGTCTGGGATGGACTGATCACCCTACCCGACTCTTACTGTTCGCTCTGTACATCGAACTGGTGGATCGATGTAACTTTTCCCTCTTCTAACGGAAGTTAGGGGTGGCTTTATTTGTGATACCTCTACCTTCGACCTTTTGTTTCCGGAGTGCTCTCTCGATGATCAGGAACAACGACCCTTTGTTGGTGGTGTCGCCGTTTACCAGATGGAGAAGAAACCCTCGTTAGTGGTGTCGCGAGGATCTACACGAAGCGAGAAGACGAGGATCGCCGACCTTCCTTCCGGTACCATGAGGCGGATCTCGAGGGCGAGATCCATTGTTAGTGGTGTCGAATTGTGGCATCCCGCAAAACCACTACTAGAAAATCGCGTTAAATTTGCGCATTGCATCGTCATCATCATGCATTGTTTGCCAAAACTATGATCGAAAACCCCGTTTTATTTTTCCAACGCCCCATCTTTATTCACACCTCAAAACCGGGTCCCCGGAATATTTTGTTTTGCCCGGAATCGGTTCGCAAAAACCTTGTTTGTATTAAATAAAAATTATATTTATTTTAGTGGGGGCAGTCGAACGGGCCAACCCGACCCGAACGACCACCCCCGTATTAACAGATCGGTCCAAACCTGCCCGCCCTTCTAATCCTAAAACTACCCAGAATCCTACCCAACCTTCCCAGCCACATCACCCCCACCTATCCTAGGCTGCCACCTCACTGCGTTCCTCTCCCTCACCCACTCAGAATCCGCCACGTGGCCTCCTCCACATCCCTCCCCCTCTCTCTCCTCTCTCTCCACTCAGAACACCACACACCCACCCCAGCCTTTTACGCACACCAAACACACGCCGCACAGCGCTCATGCAGCCACCACATCCTGCTGCCACAGGCCCGCTGCCACCTTGATACCAGCGCCGCAGAGCACACAACCGCCCACCCCGACCCCGTGTCCCTTCCACCCGGGCCCCACCGCCTCCGACCCCACCTGCCCGGTCCCACCCCTGGCGCGCACACCCTTGCTGGCCCCCACGGCTCGGTCCGTCCCCACCTCGCGTCCTCTTCCTCCCTCGCGCTCCGCCCTCCAGCGTCTGCCCAGTCCCGCCGGACCTCCCCCGTCCTCGCGCTTCGCCCGCGAGCCCGGCAACCACCCCGCTCTCCGCTCGCCGCCTCCCACGCCCAGGCAGCCAGCCTCCCGAGCTCACGCGCCCGCTCCGCCCGCTCCCCTTGCCCTCTCCGCCCGCGAAGCCCGCCGTCCGCCGTGCTCCCATGACAGCGCCGCGCCGCCACGAGCTCCCACGGCGCCAGCTCGCCTCCCGAGCCGCGCCCGTCCTCGACCCGCCGCCCGGTCCCGCGGTTCCCCTCCGATCTCACCGCTCGAGCTCGGCGGCCGCGGCAGCCTCCACCTCCTGCCTCGCATCCCGCGCCCGCCCGGCCCTCCCCTCGCCTCGCCCTAACGCTCGGCCGACCGGAGCCCGCTTGCTCCGCCCCGCAGCAGCCACCTCGCCGCCCGGCGCTCGACCCGCGCCCAAGCGTCCCCAATGGCGACCCCGAGCCTCTCCGCCGCCAGGCCTCCCCAGCAGGTCCCGCCCAGCGGCGACCTGGCCTCTGGCGCGCGCGTCGCCGCCCCTCCGTCCCCGGCTCCGGCTCCCTCCTCGCCTCGCTGTCGCCAAGGACCCCGCCCGAGCTCTGCGCCGCTTGGCCTCACCTTCGTTCCCCTTGGACCCGCCGGTGTGGGCCACGTGTTCGACCCTACCAGTACAAGTTGAGTCCAAACCTTCCGAGCGGCATGGCCGACATGATCTTCCGCAGTGGCGACGACAAACGAGCAGGATCCGAGAATATCTGTCGACAAGATCTTCGATGACCACGGATCGGATTCAAGTTCTCCCTCGCGGACATCAAGCACCAAGATCTGCTTCCGGAGACTTTGACCGAAGACCGATCCCGGAGCCCGATCCGAAGACCCGGGCGCGTCAAGTACTTCACCCCGAACCCCGAAGACCGAACCCGGCCCGACAAGGTCCTCGCAACGGCAAGATCGACCCCGTGAGGCCCGACAAGTCCTACGCGTCGACCAGAACGCCCCGACCGGAAGAAGCCGATCGCCCGACATCGACCCAAGTTACGCTCCCGGACGCCGAGAACCCCCGATGCGACAAGTGCTTCGTCCCGAACGCCATGACCGAAAACGTGACCCGAAGACCCCTGGCTGCGACAAGATCACATACCCCGGAATCCGAGCTTCCGCGAACCCGAACCCAGATCCGTGAACCACGGACCGCCGAACCCCGAACCCCGGAACCCAAGACCGTCGAGCCCCCTCTAATGTGTGACCCCTTTTCCTCGAACCCTAATTTCTAACATAACAACTTGATTGCATATTAAATTGTCATTTCCGCATGCATAGCATTGGTTTGGGGGCCTTATGCCGATTCACCTAATAATTAAATATGGGGCCCATATGCGGGCAAATCTAGTCTCATATTGGCCTCATTTAAACTTGTGTAGCGAACCGGTGAAGCTTTCTGCCTTGATAAACAACATTTAAATTGCGGGGGTTCTAAATAACTTGCACCACCTAATTAATGTCGGGACCCCGGTTCCACTTAATTTGACCTAATTGCATCGAACCTTTGCCATGCCATGCATCATACATGCATCATGCCGCTCTTCTGCCGTTGTATTAAATAGTGCATCCGGTGTTTCTTCTAGTGTTTTGCTTCTTCGCGGATAAGGCCGTTGAGTTGATGTGAGCTTCGCCCCGATCTTCGGATGAACCTTTCGACAATGTTTTCAGGCGAGCATCTCCCCCTTTCTACCTATCTTACTTTTATAGTCTTTATTTTCCCTCTTGTTGATCTATTGCTATCTGTGTTGCGATGCTTTAGTTTCCGTACCCGTGATATACCTTGCAGCCCTATATTGCCTTGGACACCTCCTATTACCTGTTGTTTGGTAGATAGTTGGACTTGCGCGTCGTAGTTGCTTGCTCAAGTGCTGATGTGTCAAATGCCATACCACGATTCTTGATGTATTGCCGCATGTTGATGTTGGAGATGATTCTAGTTTTACTTATCGGCACTTTACTTTCTGTTTAACAACTAAAATTGAATAAGCGAGAGGCATCGGTGGGTGATAGATAATATTTGGTTTCGAGCGCCCACTTGTGTCCCGTAAGACCCAGTACTTGATACTGTTCCTTGATTTTGCGGCTATCCACATCCGGGAGGTATATGGGACCCCCGAGCGAGCTTGATTCATTCTTATTTCTTGGGGCCACAAACTAGTTTGAGGTTTTATTTACGATCATGTACTTATGCCATGCTTTCTTGCTTTATTACGATTGTGCGAGGTCTGCACCTTTGTCTTGTTTAGGATCGGGACACGATTCGCGGTGTCGACAAGCCCGTTTGGGGTTCCCGATCGTTCACGGCCGTATTACCCACACCTTGAGGCCGCCTCGGAGCTTGCTTACTCCGTTGCGGATTCTATAAGGGTGGCCCCTGAAATATTTCTGAATCTGTGATTGTTCGATCGTGAAAGCCTCGTTGGGTTTTGATTTGGTTTTCGAGGTTGATCGGCGTGTGTTGCTATTGGTGCACCCGGCGGGTAAAACTTTCGAAAGCCGTGTCCGCGGATATGGACGACTTGGAGCACAGTATCTCGATCATAGACAAGCACAACTAAAGTTTCCTGCTATAAATTTGACTTCTAATGACTAGTAATCAGCTCCACTATAACGGAATGGCTAATTAATACTGCCCACAATTGCTTGTTTGGCGTAAACTTGCGACAATTGTATATGACTAGTAAATCTTGCAACTTCTAGCGAATTGGCTGAATAAAAGTAACAACCTTCTTTGGGTTTTGGGTTTATCTCATGCTATACATACGATTAGTAATTGTTGCAACTATCACGGAATGGTTAACTAAAAGTGCCCACTGTTTACTTTATCGGGACGATTATCTAAACTTGACTAGTAAAGTGCACAACTATAACCGAATAAATAAAACGCCAAGCTGTGAGTTCCTCGGTTGACTTCCTCGTTTGGTCTCGAGGGGGAAACACCAGGATGGGTTTGTTTGGTGATAGCTTCAGGTTGGATTCGGTTAGGTCATTCTTACCCCTCTCTGATAACCGCCAGTTGTATCGAGTCTCTATAGGTTGTTTAGTGCATCTTGGCTGCCGCTTGATCCACCATACCTATGTGGCGAGGACCGAATTCTAGCCTCGCCGTGTCTTGGCCTCGATCGACGCTCTTTCTTTGTTTCCTGCTTTGCCCTTTGTCGGCACCCTTTTTGTTTAAGCAGGTTTGAGAACGACGCCGTTAGCAGGGTTACCCCTTCCGGCTTGGCCTGGGCAGGGTTATGGACGCCATTGGTTATTCTTCAGGGCTCTTAGCCCCATTTGCATCTTGTCCGTAGTCGGACGCCCTACCATTTTCAAGGTGATTTGGATCTTGTACCCTATATCTGTATTCTTGACTCTTTGAGTCGCTGTCATATATATATCTGTTCTGTGGGTCCCATCGGGGACTGTTGTGTAATGTTATTACTTCGTTTTCCACCCGCACGAAAGTGCCTGGTGGGCACCTTTGAATCGTTTCTATGCGGGTTTGGTGAATTTTGCCCAAACTTGCATAGGACCGATTCTGAGGGTGTTACACAAGTTCTCATCTGATTCCGATGTTCTCGTGGTCTTCCTCCGGCAAAACCCTGATCTCTGTGCACACTCGGATCGTCTACCCCCCTAGACGTTCCTCTGACAGGGGTAGCCCGACGTAGCTCTCTCTTGTTTTGTGTTTGTTTAGGTCATAGGGTGATGTAAAACCATGTTGGTTCACAAGTTGGGGCACTATCCTACCCGGTTTCACCTAAACGGGGAGATTCCCCCGTTATACTGGTACAGAACCTTCGCCTCTAGGTTAGAGCGCATGCATGCGAGGGGGGACACATGCAAGAACCTATACCAACCTCTCACCACACTCACACACATATGCTAGGGACACATGCAAGTTCTCATCTGATTCCGATGTTCTCGTGGTCTTCCTCCGGCGAACCCCTGATCTGTGCACACTCGGATCGTCTACCCCCTAGACGTTCCTCTGATAGGGGTAGACCAGCGTAGCTCTCTCTTGTTTTGTGTTTGTTTAGGTCATAGGGTGATGTAAAACCATGTTGGTTCACAAGTTGGGGCACTATCCTACCCGGTTTCACCTAAACGGGGAGATTCCCCCATTATACCGGTACGGAACCTTCGCCTCTAGGTTAGAGCGTATGCATGCGAGGGGGGACACATGCAAGCACCTATACCAACCTCTCACCACACTCACACACATATGCTAGGGACACATGCAAGTTCTCATCTGATTCCGATGGTCTCGTGGTCTTCCTCCGCGAAACCCTGATCTCTGTGCACACTCGGATCGTCTACCCCCCTAGACGTTCCTCTGACAGAGGTAGCCCGGCGTAGCTCTCTCTTGTTTTGTGTTTGTTTGGGTCATAGG
This sequence comes from Avena longiglumis, assembly GCA_030063025.1. NCBI lineage: Eukaryota > Viridiplantae > Streptophyta > Magnoliopsida > Poales > Poaceae > Avena > Avena longiglumis. The sequence goes on along the minus strand of CP125977.1, from coordinate 12,393,688 downwards.
GTGATGTCAAACCATGTTGGTTCACAAGTTGGGGCACTATCCTACCCGGTTTCACCTAAACGGGGAGATTCCCCCCTTATACGGGTCCGGAACCTTCGCCTCTAGGTTAGAGCACATGCATGCGAGGGGGGACACATGCAAGCACCTATACCAACCTCTCACCACACTCACACACATATGCTAGGGACACATGCAAGTTCTCATCTGATTCCGATGTTCTCGTGGTCTTCCTCGTGAAACCACGATCTCTATGCACATTCGGATCGCTCACCCCTAGGCGTTCCTCGGCAGGTAGCCACGTAGCTCTCTCTTGTTTTGTGTTTGTTTAGGTCATAGGGTGATGTCAAACCATGTTGGTTCACAAGTTGGGGCACTATCCTACCCGGTTTCACCTAAACGGGGAGACTCCCCCCTTATACGGGTCCGGAACCTTCGCCTCTAGGTTAGAGCGCATGCATGCGAGGGGGGACAAATGCAAGCACTTCATGTGGTCATGGTGAGTGCTATTGAGAACCACATGCGATAATAACACTTACAAACATATAGAAATTTCTCGGGGTGTGAGAAGATTCGCAACGACATTTCATGTGGACGTGTAGACTGCTATTCAGAGGGTACAAAATTATCCAATTGATAAAAAAATATATAAATAATTGATACAAATACAAAATAAATGAAAAATACATAAGGCTACGCCGAGGGTGACCGTCGGCGTACTTTACTGGTACGTTGAGGGTGGCCGTCGGCGTATGCTATGCCGAGGGTCGCCGTCGGCCTAACCGACGGCACCGTTAGCGCATCGTCCGTGCTGGCCGGCATGTGCCACGCGTCCGCTTGCTACGCCGAGGGCCTCCACTACGTCGAGGGTGACCGTCGGTGTAGTGTATACTACGCCGACAGCTTGGCTACGCCGAGGGCTGGCCTGGTGCGGTGCTACGCCGACGGCCCCGATGTTTGGCCGTCGGCGTAGCGGACGGCCGTCGGCGCATCTGGCCATTCCTGTAGTGGAGTGGAGATGCTCTTACTCCCTGGTTATACGTTGAAATATCTATACTTGCCAGGCTCGTCTAACATCTTCTCGCATGACCCAACGTAGAAATCCACAACAGGATTTTCTTGGGTTTATAATGGTCTTCGGTTCTCACTTCTCACTGAAGAGGTAGAAATGAGAAGAAGGTTGCGGCAGCGTGCGACGTGGAGACGCTGCAAGTCCCTGGAGGTAAACCAGGGCGATCGCGTCAAGTGCCAGGCCCACATCGATGCCTACCCGATCTGACTAAATTACATTTTAATACTATAATTGGGGTTATAGTAACAATTTAGTATCACTTTTATAATCTTTTACGCATATATACCATTTTTGGGGTAAACCGTTATAAATAGGACTTTTTTTTCTAATCACATTTTAACATCAAAACTAATATAATCGGCTCACAATTAAGCGATGACAGGTGGACCGTCATCCCTTACATCTACTTTCCACTCCTCTCTCTTAATAATAATAATAATAATAATAATAAGGATACGAGAGAAGAAAGATGGAGGCGGGAAAGAAAATGAGAGGGATGACAGGTGGGCTATAGGTCTATGTCATTGCTTAATTGTAGATCAATTATGTTAGTTTAGTTGTTAAAACATGATTAGTTAAAAAAAATAATCTATTTGTAACAGCTTGCCTTAAAAGTGATACATATCCGAAAAAATTACAAAAGTGGCACTAACCTATTACCCTAACCTAATTGTGGTACTAAAATGTAATTTACTCCTACCGAATCCTCAGGTCTTCCAGAAAAAATCCCCTTCTCTTATTTTAACCCATGAATGTATTAATAAGTATGTTATATTCCTTGCTTATCTGCAACTCGAGAAAATGACGCAAAACTATCACATTTGAGACGCTCTTATTAAAAATCTACCATCTTAAGGATTTTTGACACATAAAAAACCATTTTTGGGTAGGGGTGTGACAGAAAACTCTAATTCGTTGTGTTTAGCCGTTTAACAGCCTTTCTGGCAGGTGGACCCCTCTGGCAGTGCTTACGTGGCAGGGACTTGACGGATAGAGCCAACGCCGTGAGATTATGCTTTTATATCTCTCTAGATTCTATTCTTTTATTTCTTTAAACCTATTTTTCTTCACGGCGTTGACTAATCTTGGCCAGGCTGCCGCTCACCGACCACCACGATCGCAGCTCGCCGGCGACTACCCCACGCCCACAGCTCGCGACCCCACACGCTCACCTCGTCGCATGCGTCCGTAGCACGCTGGCCGCCACACTCGTCGGCCGTTGCCCCGCGCCCACAGCTCGCCGGCGCAGCCATGCGCCCGCAACTCGAGTAGCTCACCGGCCGTCCTCTCCTAGCTCGCGCAGCTCGCCGTCACACGCGATCAACTCGTCGCCCACGTCCATAGCACACTGGCCGCCATTCTCGCCGGTTGCCGCGCTCGTCGGCCGTTGCCCCGTGTTGCCCCATGGCCGCAGCTCGCCGGCCGCTGCGCCCGCACCTCGAGTAGCTCACCGGCCGCCCGCTTGTAGCTCGCGCAGTTTGCCGTCCCAAGCGCTCACCTTGTCGCCCACGTCCGTAGCACGCTGGATGCCATGCTCGCTGGTTGCCACGCTCGTCGGTCGTTGCCCCACGCCCGCTTGCAGCTCGCCTCGTTGCCCGCGTCCGCAGCATGCGGATCGCCGCGCTCGCCTGCTGCCGCGCCCACAGCTCGCCATCCCGTGTCCGCAGCTCGTCATCGCTCGTCGATTGCCGCACTCCTCCCGCTCCCGCAGCTCGCCGTTGCGTGCCAGCTGCCACCACATCTGCTCGACAGCGGCATCGTCGGGTCGTCGCCACGCTCAGCCCGGTCCGCGATGTGGTCTCCATGGCTATGAGGCCTGGGCGGGCCTGGTCCGGATTTCGATCCGTTCGCCGTCGCCATGGCGACCGCGTCAAGGCGCCGGTGCTATCCCCTCTCACCGTGGGCGCGAAAGTCACGGCCATCGACGCCGGAACAAACACCGTGCCCATGAACCCCGAGTCCGTCGTGTTGCAGCGCTCCGCCCGCGAGCAACGACAACAGGAGGATGAAATGGCAATTGGCTGCCAGTGGGGATGTGTCGGCGGCCGGGAACAAGCAGAAGAAGCAGTTGAGCAAGTACGTTGCTGCGGAGCCGGCGCAGGGAGCGGTATTAATGGAATGGCGGCCGCGCGGCACGAGCATAGCCTAATGGGGTGCGTGCGGCTGAAATCCCGGGCTGCAGCGGCTAGCCAAGGCTCCCTCCGTCAAGTCCCCTGCCACGTAAGCACTGACAGCGGGGCCCACCTGCCAGAAAGGCTATTAAACGGCTAAACAGAGCGAATTAGAGTTTTCTGTCACACCCCTACCCCAAAAGTGGTTTTTATGTGTCAAAAATCCTTAAGATGGTAGATTTTTAACAAAAGCGTCTTAAATGTGGTAGTTTTGCGTCATTTTTTCCTGCAACTCAGGTTAATTTCCGTCCATGCTCATATAGAGAGAGAATTGGACTGCGGGCCCGCTCATATAGAGAGAATTGGACTGCGGGCCCTTAAAGGAAATATTGACATATAGGTGAGACATCCGGTTTATTCGAGTATATCCACTCGAAAGTCTGTCATAGTTGGGATTCAAATCCGGACGGACTGGCCTCCACACTCGGAGTATCAGCCACCATGTCAGTGCCTGGTCCTCACTACGGGCCCTTAAATAATCCACTGTTTTAAATAAATCAAACCTTATTCAAGTCAAAAGGTAAACAGGGACTCATTTGAAGCTTGATGTACAGCATGCCACTGCAGTTCACTTGGTGCTAGGTGAATACAGAACTACTCACTCTGTCCAAAAATAGATGTCTTAGTTTTTTCAAATTTTAGATGAATCTATATACTAAATAAGTCTAGATTCATCCAAATTTTGACCAATTTGAGACATCTATTTTAGGACGGAGGGAGTACTAATTATCACCCTGAGGTCTACTAGAAAAACGAACAGCTGATTTGGGAAGATGTCCGAACAAATAAAGCTAATAAACATAGTATATTACTCAGTTACGCATTGAGCCTGGGTACAGAGGAAGAGATCATGCCTCCTGTCATGTCAAAAACACTTCCTCTGAACTGGAAAGCATTAGCACTGAAACATGGTGCTATTTTGCTGGCACAGGTACAAAAGCAAGAGCTGAAACACCAGAGATGCTCTTGCTGGAGTTGTTTTGCAAGTAACTGCATGGAATATATGCGACACCGGGATGCGGCTGGTCAATTGAAATTCACAAGTTCAGAAAGATGTGAACTTAAACTTGCAGGGATGTGGCCTTTTTGTTTTCTTCTATCCCTTGGTAAAACTGTAAACCTCGGTGTGATCTCTTGGACAAGAATCAGAACACTGAGGATAGCTTTCACAATCACCATTATCTTCAGTGAGCAGCTTTCTCCTAGCTGTTTCAGAGTCTGGAGACTCAGATTTAGCTGATTCAACAGAACCTTGTCAGTTCAACCAGCCTTCCTGATTCAACAGAACCTTGTCAGTTTAACCAGCCTTACTTTTCCTTCCAGCTTTAAGTTGCGGATTTGGTCGAGTAAAACGGGTCAGTGACTGTGCTCAACTCAGAGTACTGAGTTTTGTCGACCAGAGAGTTTTGCATCTGGTCAGAAGTATCTCTTAACTCTGCTTAAAAGGTAGGCCTTCTCAGAAGTATCTCTTATGGCGCATAGCAACGCACGGGTTTTCTGCTAGTAGTAATAATAAGAATACGAGAGAAGAGAGATGGAGGAGGGGAAGAAGATGAGAGGGATGCCAGGTGGGCCATAGGTCTATGTCATTGCTTAATTGTGGATAAATTATGTTAGTTTAGTTGTTAAAACGTGATTAGCAAAAAAATAATCTATTTGTAACAGCTTGCCTTAAAAATGATACATATCCGAAAAAATTACAAAAGTGGCACTAACCTATTGCCCTGACCCAATTGTGGTACTAAAATGTAATTTACTCCTATTGAATCCTCACGTCTCCCAGAAAAAAAATCCCCTTCTCTTATTTTAACCCATGAATGTATTAATAAGTATGTTATATTCCTTGCTTATCTGCAACTCAGGTTAATTTCCATCCATACTCATATATATAGAGAGAATTGGATTGCGGGCCCTTAAAAAATATTGACTTAGATAGGTGAGACACCCAGTTTATTCGAGTATATCTTAGCGGCGACTCAAAAGTCTGTCATAGGTGGGATTCAAACCCGAACGAACTGGCCTCCACATCCGGAATATCAGCCACCAGGCCAGTGCCCGAACCTCGTTGCAGGCCCTTAAATAATCCACTGTTTTAAATAAATCAAACCTTATTCAAGTCAAAAGGTAAACAGGGTGATGTACAGCATGCCTTGCCACTGCAGTTCACTTGGTGCTAGGTGAATACAGAACTACTAATTATTACCCTGAGGTCTACTAGAAAAACGAACAGCTGCTTTCGGAAGATGTCCGTACAAATAAAGCTAATAAACATAGTACTTCCTTCATTTCAAAATATAAGATGTTTTAGTTTTGTAAAGCAAATGTATCTAGTTCACTCAAGTTTAGAGTGAATCCACACACTAAAACAAGTCTAGATACATTTTCTTCATAAATCTAAAACATCTTATATTTTGAAACGGAGGGTGTACTATATTACTCAGTTACGCATTGAGCCTGGGTACAGAGGAAGAGATCATGCATCCTGTCATGTCAAAAACACTTCCTCTGAACTGGAAAGCATTAGCACTGAAACATGGTGCTATTTTGCTGGCACAGGTACAAAAGCAAGGGCTGAAACACCAGAGATGCTCTTGCTGGAGTTGTTTTGCAAGTAACTGCATGGAATATATGCGACACCGGGATGCGGCTGGTCAATTGAAATTCACAAGTTCAGAAAGATGTGAACTTAAACTTGCAGGGATGTGGCCTTTTTGTTTTCTTCTATCCCTTGGTAAAACTGTAAACCTCGGTGTGATCTCTTGGACAAGAATCAGAACACTGAGGATAGCTTTCACAATCACCATTATCTTCAGTGAGTAGCTTTCTGCTAGCTGTTTCAGAGTCTGGAGACTCAGATTTAGCTGATTCAACAGAACCTTGTCAGTTCAACCAGCCTTCCTGATTCAACAGAACCTTGTCAGTTTAACCAGCCTTACTTTTCCTTCCAGCTTTAAGTTGCGGATTTGGTCGAGTAAAACGGGTCAGTGACTGTGCTCAACTCAGAGTACTGAGTTTTGTCGACCAGAGAGTTTTGCATCTGGTCAGAAGTATCTCTTAACTTCTTAAAAGGTAGGCCTTCTCATCTGCGAGCATTCATCACGGAGACGGAGGTACTGGATCAGGATTTCTAAGGGAGTTCTCAGCTATGGCGAACTGCAGAAAATTTGGGAATTAAGGACAAGAAAAGAGCACATGTGCGGTGAGACAAAACCGAAAAGGCCAAACTAAACTTTCTCTTCTAGGAAACATGCGAACCCCGCATCCATTAGGCTCTAGCTAGCATGCGAACCCCGCATCCATTAGGCTCTAGCTAGCACAATGGGCAATAACAACGTTCTCATCGGTCACTGGGCACATAGCCAGATAGTATAACAATCCAACATACATGGAGAGTGCAGTACCAGGATCAGACGTAGAAAACATGATCCATACACATTGGAACTTTTCAGCCATCAGCAAAACCTGTACAATCTTCCCTAGCGTCACTACAGTTCAGCAAAATGGACAAACTGCTTCTAGGAAGTAGTCACCCGGAGTAGCATTTGGACTACATAATTCTAGGTAGCTGTTGTTCCTGACCTTGCATGAGTCCTGCTATGAAACTCCTTGTACTACCCCAGGATGATTTAGTCTATATAACTCATGACTTCACTGATTGTATTGCCATTTGGAATTCAAAGTATCTGGAGTCCCCCTTTCAAAATATCTGGAGACCCCATGAGAATGCTGATACAAACGAGATAACTGCAGTTCCCTCCACATTTTCTCATCCGGGCTTGGGACCGGCAAAGGCAGTGTTAAACTACAAAACTACAAAACAAATTAGCAAATGCTACAACCAAACACTCAGCAAGTCATACAAGCTTACATGATTGATCAAAGGCAATATTCACAAACGCAATGGAACTTTGCAGACAAGATCAAAACACATAAAAAATGGAGTCACAAAAAAATGCTAATGTAAGAGTTAGATACGCAAAGTGAACAAATCAACCTATAGATTTCAGAACCTGAATAGCTAGATCCATCCACACAATGAGTCAAATAGATTCTAATCTTTGGTTTCGAAAATAAAGAAAATACCAACAATTAAGAAGGTGCGCTATCTTCATCACTAGGGCATAGAGAAGACGCAGTTAATTAATATTAGCCATCAAAAGGCTATATTTTATAGGGACAAACTCTAATTTAGGTGGGACAAAAGGCTATATTGGGATTCAGAGGTGGGACAATTGGGACAAGTGGGATACCACTTTTAGACTACTAGACTAACTCTAATTTAGGTGGGATAAGTGGAATAAGCGGGCTGCGTCAAATCTAGCTTATCCCACTTGCCCCACTTAGTTTTGAGTTAGCCTAGTAGTCCAAAAGTGGTATCCCACTTGTCCCAATTGTCCCACTTCTGCATCCCTTACTCTTATAAAGTCAAGGGGGTACAACCGCAGTTAATTAATATTAGCCATCAAAAGGCTATATTTTATATTTTACTCTTATAAAGTCAAGGGGGTACGAAATACAAAATATGGCATAAAGAGCGATTTCTGAATTTTGGTAGTAGAAGATAACTATAAGTATGCAGTCAGAAGGAATCATCAGATAAGCCAAGTTGTGTTGCTAATTAATCATTCATCAATCGAACTTGAAGTAGGAAATTCCCCAGCAAACCGAGAGATGCAGTCCAGATTCCCACTGAAGAAGCTCTAATGAGAACATCAGTTCTGAAAAGTCAATTCAATAACCAACAAACCAAAAATCATATTAAGCAAAGAAGACACTAATCGAGAAGAGTAAGTAGAGTGTTGACGGCAACCTATAGCCTGTTCAAGTATCCAATTCAGAACCTTTGCCTCCACTTTGTTTTAGTATATATATAGCAGTAATTCCTAACCTTTCTCTGCATAACATTACCCAACTAGATTCCAGAGGGATCTTTGATTTAATTATAATTAATATATTTTAATACACAAATGAAGAGAGACGGCACATTAGGTGGATCTTAATTTGTCAAAGTTCAATATCCACGCATACCAGAATTTTATTAGATATGAGTTGGCCTATATTGAACTGACCAGGAAAATAATTAAGTGGACAAACCAATTTTGATCATGAATAACAATATTACAACACATCCAGACATGATATCAAAATAATTCAAGTACATAACTGTAGGGATCTTTTACTTCCTTCAGAGCTCATGTACATGCATTCCTATTAGGAGTAAATCTGCAACCTACTGCTAGAGGAACAAAACACAGCTGAGTGCATTAATAAAACTGAAGATATAACAGGCAAGAAATCCAACTTCCAGAACAAATATGGTAACAAAGTAACCAATACTTCTAAGTGACTTCTCGCAGCTCCTGTGTTGAGTCACACAAAAATGGATGAGAACATACTCCATCCAAACAAAGTTGGAACTATAGACGAGTTGATAAGCTTCACAATTATCAGAAGATCCAGATGTGCACGCAACTAAAGACTCCGAGTTGTACCAAAGAGATGAGGCCACTGAAGGAAAGTTGAAGGTTGAAACTGTAAGCTTCCACAAAAAGATCAAATCAAGTAGTAACAAAATGCTTCAAGATTTTTTGATTAGAAGTCAGAACAGTCGGGAAAGCAGACATAGTTGATGGCTCAAAGCTTCACAAAAAAAAAAACCTTAGGCGATGTTTTGCTAGACTTTCCAACTCTGCAGCCTTGCACAAGAATCTCCAACACTGCAAATCAATGAGGTTACCAAATATATAACCCTATTACTTCAGATGTCACATATATGAACTCTCGACTGGAATATGAATGGAGAATAATAAATGTCATAAAGCGTGCAACAACTTTTGGGCCTACCATTCCATCCACAATGCGTATCAGATTGACATCCGCAAATACACTGCAATTATTTACCCTACAAATGAACCGATCCGCTTCAGGGTGAAATCAAACTGAGCTTCAAAGGAAGAATATATCCAAATCAAGTTTAATCTATAGTCCAGTTCTTCCAGTCTATGATCTACAGTCCAGCAAGCTTCATGATCTTTCAAATCCTCAACTATGCTGACCAACACAATTCCAATCAGGGCGCCACCCAGAATCAATAAATTAACATCACAAAATTATGACATGATCAATCCAATCTCCACGACCACTGTGTTATAGCTAGAGGAGCATATGCTATACCACAAACAAGATCAACTTTATCAGTGCAAACAAATCCAGGGTTCCAGACGCACCTTGAATTGCAAGGATTTGCCATTGGAGAAAGGGATAGATCAATTTTTGCATTGAGACCAATTCATATCTAGAAATCACTCAAGCTGACAGGGTGACCAAACCAATAAACCAAACAGACAGTCTAATACACTGACCTGACTTCGCATACAGGGCATGAGTTTTAGCCACAGCAGGTCCCACCAATCCAAAACATGCATTGGAAAGGACACGCTCAGCAACAGAAACACAGGGATGAAGCTTACAGATAACAAATTCAACCACAGCGAGAAATATTGCAAAACAGATCCCAAGCAACTGACAGCACAATCTGCAACCACAGGAAGGAGGAAGTGAAACCCCCAATCAAAGCAAGAAGCGACTGATACTCAAAATAAGAGTTCAAAAGATGTAAATAGAGAGCACTGAGTTTTTTCTGTTGTAGGATGGGCCATCTAGATTCAAGCTCCAAAGCATCCTCGGAATCATTGTACCTCCACAGATCAATCTGAATGTCCAAATACTGCCTCTCTGAGATACTTTGATAATTTCACAGGTTTTAGAAGATACTGTGAATTGAGAAGGAGATTCAGAAGAACTCCAAACAGATAACTGAGAATCAGGTTGGACCTAGGACATTACTTTTTGCTCGGGAAAAGAAGCTACTTATATTGAGGGGGCAGGATTAGCTTTCTTGGCTAGAGATAAGACAACAGCCCTTGGCTCCAGAATGAAGTCCTCCCTTTCAATTTCTATGAGAGCACATAATTGCGGACGAAGGGAGAGAAAACCATGACTAGGAAGTTAATTATCAAGTGAATTGAGGTTACGGAAGTTTGTTCTTGTCACTAAAAAGAAATGCCGAGAACGTGATGAAGCAAATTAGAGCACCTTTGCCAAGTTGCGCTATCAACAATCCATATCAGTGTTGAAATTGGTGGACTGAAGTTGGAACTGTACGGAGAAAGAAATGAAATTTAGAAGGACCGACTATCCCAACACAATATGTAGCTTCTCTGGTTCCATCCCATGATCAGCAATCCAATCCAGCACTAGCTCACAAGTTCCGACCAAATGAAATAATGCACCGAGATCATAAATAAAGATAACCACTAGCAGAAAGCAAACCTCGACACTTCCATGCATCTCTCCACAATCATCACCCTCCTGCACCTCAGGTAGCCCAAACACATACCACGAGCGAGAATCAGCTGTTACAACTTAAAATCACAAAGGTCCTCTAATCCAACGAACAACAGAACTCTTACCATACAGATATGACCTCACAGATCCAATGAACCTATGTGACCGAGCATGGGAAACTGACCTTCCCAAGTCCCCTTGGCCATAAGGAGCTCATGTTCCGGACAAGATCCAGTCCTGCAACCAACTCGTGGAGGCGGACACAAAATGTACAAAACAGACCATCCACTCAAACACTGACCTGGCTCCATGCAGAGAGTAATTTTTTGCCCTAGGGGGTAATCTAACTCCTAACGAAGAAGACCAAAATCACATGGAAAGACGGAAAACAATTCGAACTGAAAGATGGACGATAGGTTGTAAGCCAACGATTTAAACAGATTTTCAGTCACTAGTAGCATGGCCTTGGCGTAAACAAATCTGCAACCATAGGAAGGGTAGAAGAAAAACCTAAATCAAGGATATGGATTGACAAGCAGCTAAATAATATAAATAGAGAAGAGTAAGTTATAGGCTTGAAACGAGGAGTGTAAGGGATCAGAATCAAGGGATATGTCCAGTCATCAGAAGAGAATGCCAAAGGAAGACTAATCCAGAGCATTGCACGTCTAAGGTATATTCCTATCTGTAATCACTGAAAGCAGGCATCACAACCAACAAACTGACCTGATGGAGCATAGGAAACTGACCTCCTCAGGTTGCTTTGCCACATGATGACTAATCTCTAGTTCCACAAGAGATTACACTCCTGCAACCAATGGTTGAGGTGAACACAGATGAACCAAACAGACAGCCCACGGAACACTAACCTGACTTCAGTTATAAAACCCAGGTAGGTCCAACTCCCAACAAATCACATGGATCGGGAAGGCATATAACAAACCAAAAACTATTAAAAGATGGATGGATAACAAACCAAACGATTCAACAGATTTCAGGCTACTACGCAGCCTGTACAGGGTAAAATAGGATCTGCAACATGATGGGCACAAATAATAAACCTTAATTAAAGCTATGAACAGCAGCAACTAACCAAAATAAACAGACAGATGGACTCTAAATAACAGCAAAAGAAACTGAAATAGAGAGCACAGTGTTTTCTCGGTTGTAGGATGGCATTAGTTTGAAGCTCCAGATCATCCTCAGAGTGCAGATCAATCTGAATGTTCAGATAATTTTATATACATGTGAGTTATGACAAATTGAAAAAGGTAAGTAGATTTAGTAAGTGTCTTCAAACAGATTGCACTCGTCATCAGGTCGGACATTAATTCAGCAACTAGAATCTGCAACGAGCAAGAGATGTTCCTATCAAATTTTGGTTAAGGGGGCTCATAAGAAAATTTAAAAAAGTATAAGCATGGAACGAGAGTGTGGTCAGTGACAGTTATAGGCAGGGGATCAGACAGGCGTTCGAAATTGTGAGTTGTCTTCCCGTGGCAATATCTGCAAGAGCTAAGGTTACTGACGGACGGAGAGAACTAATGCATTATGGATGAATTATAAGTCTGAAAAGTCAAGTGCAATAAGGAACAGCCACAGCATGCTGATTGCTGAACCAAAATAGATCTCCCGGCTCCCGCCAAGAAGTATAATTCAAATTTCTGGAGAACCGGCAAAAATCCGAATCAGAATTGCTGGGAAACAAAATCAAACTAGAGGAGAAGTTGAGTCTGAGAGGGGGCTTATATTATCCAAAAGGCAGAAGGAAGTTTCCCAATCCTACGATCACCGGTCCAATCCATGTAATTTTACTCTCTGGACAACCCAAATCAGAATTGGTAGATATTTGAAACTACATGGGAAGAAGTTGAGTTTGAGAGGTGGCAGATTATCCAAGCACAGAACGGATGTTCCCTAATAATCCAATAATCCCCGGTCCCCAATACATATAATTTCGATATCTGTAGAACCACCAGCTAGCAGTCCCAAGTCAGGATTGACGGATATTAACGCAAATGAAGAAATTAATTCGAGGAGGACAGGACAATCAGAAGTTGTCCGATCCCATGATGACAGATGAGAGATGACCAATAAAATGCAACACTAAATCTTGACGTCGGGAGATCTGGCCATTATAACCAAAGCGGAATGACCATGGACATAACAGAGCAAACACCTCCACGCTTGGATTCATCCCCTCCAAAACGATCAACCACCTGCTAGAGCAGAGAAACTTTACATCCCACAAACGAGATCAGCTGATAGAATAAGAATCGACGAGGGCGTCGAATCCACCTCGGGTTAACGGACCACGGTGAGGTGGGCCATGGGAGCGCTCAGGAACGATGAATTCCAGAATCCAGATGCCATTGTGAAATCTGAAACCACCGACGGCATGCAGGGTGACGGAACCAATGGACCAATGAGACCGAGCACGAGAAACTGACCTGCGTCGACCTCCCTCGCCACGCGGAGCTCCAATTTCAATCAAAAAACTACATCCAATCCTGCAACCGACGACGGAACACCGCCGATCCAAATAGGACCGGAGATACGCAAGAATCACTCTCAGAGATCGCGAACCAGACAGCTAGTCGAATCCGGACGAGTCGCAGCGACGGAGGCGGGCGACCGAGACGGGCCGAGGAACCTGCGAGAACAGGACGGGAGAGCCGACGAGGAGAAAAAAAAATCAAATCGAGACAAGGCGATTCGATCGAAACCGAATCAAAGGGACGGGAAGAGGAATCGAGGAAGAGTTCCGCAGACGCGAGGAAGGCGAGAGCGAGAGGGGGCCGGGCCGGGCCAGAGCCGGCGGTGGAAGGGACGGAACCGGCCTTTGCTGGCGCCAACCAATTCCTCTATAAAAATTTAAATAATATATCTTTGTTAACGTGGATGAGTAAAAAGAGAAGAGAGGATGATACTGGGCTCTTAGTTAGTAGCCAGCTATAACACATGTTTCTAGGCACTGTGTGAGAGTAAAAGGTGGGTCATACATTAATAAAATAGTACCTTATATAGCTAACTATTATAGTACATGTTAGCTATTGTACCGACTATAGATGACATAAACATAACTTATAGCCAGCTGTACTATTGTTCTTGCTCTTATCGGACGCGCTGACTGGTGTGATGCACGTGGGGTCGGACGACGGACGGGTGGGCGGTAGAAATCAAAAGCAACCGGTGACTGGGCCGGATGCTAGTTCAGCGGTGGTCCGACACGGGTGGGCGGCTAGCAGGACGACAACGCGATGCGGAAATTTTCGGTTGATTGCTGACCGTTTCTGCGAGCCACGACGAATTCGTGGATAAGAACGTGGATAAGAGCAATTCCAACTGCTTACTCAACTATTGGTAAGCAAAAATTCTTTGGGTAAGATAAGAGAGAAGGTTTGGGTAAGCAAAAAATTTTGAGCTCCAACAGCTTATTCAAAAATTGGTTACTCAAATGATAACTGCGGTCACAAAATAATAGAAACTATATTTATGCCCTTTTTTATGCCTAGGACCCTAAACAAAAATTATGAAAAGCAATCGGGTCCTCGAACTTGACCCTGTCGGGGGCTGACGTGGCGCCGACAAGCTTGCCGTGGATGAGGGAGGGAGGGCGGTGAGGTGAAGGCAACAATGAGATACTCGTGGATGCGGGGGAGGTCTGGCGAGGTCAGTGGAGGGCGGGCGAGGTCAGGGAAGGGCGATAGCGAGCTTCCCGTTGCTGTCTAACAGGTCGTGCACGCCAGCTAGGTCGTTCCCGCGACCAAATCGGGGTTGGGAACGCCTCGATGGGGCCTGGCAGGGGTGCCGGAGATGGAGGAGTCGCGGCAAAGAGGCCCGGCAACAAAGATTGGGGCGCCGCAGTGGGGGTCGTTGAGCGGCGGTTGTAGCCCAAAATCGATCGGGGAACAGCCGCACACAGGCTGGGAGAAGGGCAGCAGGGGCTTGAGGGGCTTGAGGAAGGTAGGGAAAATCATCCATGGCACGACGGTGGCCGGAGCGACGAAGGCGAGTGGCAGCGCGAACAGGCCAGTACGCCTTGAGCGAGCGGAAACTTCCGCTCGGGCTGTTGGACCCTCCAACATGCATTTTATGCTGACATGGCAACATATGGGTAGAGATTGCCTCTTACCCAAATTTTGTGTCCACCTATCCATATATGGGTAGGAGGTGGAAAAAATGGGTAATCGTCCAAAATTTTATGGTGGAGGACCACTAATGGGTAAGCTGTTGGAGCAATTTTTTGTCCGTCTTATTCAAAAAAGATGTTATTGTATGGGTAAAGCTGTTGAAGTTGCTATAAGAACGTGTAAGTTTTTTTTGCGAAAAGTATGAACTGAGAAGAAAACACCCAATACTATAGATAGAAACTAGCTAAGGCCTACAAATAATTGCCGGCAATTACCAATTCATGCATGTAGAAAAGGGAAGGTAACAAAATAGAGAAAGAGACCATTGAAACTGTTAATACAATGCATCCAATGGCAAGGCGATGCTAACGAGAACCCCTCAACTCTCATGTCATCCTCCTAGGCGACTCGGGGGGACCTCGTGTGCCGCCGGCGGCCCCCAACCCTCCCCTCCCCTTCCTCGCGTGCTGTCGCTGGCTCCGCCGAAGGTTGGCTGGGAAGAGCCCGCGGTGGACACGAGGTGTTGTTGCGGCGGCCGACGGCGCTATGGCTGGTGGCACCGGCGGTCTTCGGTGCCATCCATGGTGGCGGTCATGGCCTGGGCCTGTCCTAGGCCTAGATGGGCTCTGAGGCCAAAATTGTGCCGCGGCAGAAACCGGCATCGGCTGCCGCGGCAAAGAACGGCTAGTCCCGGCTCGTACTATGAACCGGGACTAAAGGTCCTCCACCCCGCTTCCTGCACGGTCATGTCTAGAGACTTTAGTCCTGGTTCGTAACGGATCCGGAACTAAAGGTTGGGACCTCTAGGCTCGTACTAGAGGCCCGTTTTCCACTAGTGCTAGTGTATCAAAAATAGAAAACATTAAGTTTGAACGACACGAGACATTTTCTTTATCACACGCACTTCATATTTGGAATACAAGTTTTTTATGCCGGTAAGGAAAAGCTTACCTTTAGTTTTAAAATTGTGTGGAATAATTTTTTTTTCAGTTTTTTTGTAATATCAAGTGAAGTTACCTTGTATATATACGACCTTCCAGGAACAATTATCAAACATGGTATCAGCAAGTAGTTTCGGAGGGCGAATTTATGGTATCCTGGATTGAAAAATGGTTTCATCCAGGTGGCACTCCAAAAGGTCCTCTCCGATCTGTGCATATGGCTCAACCTTCCTCCCGGCTTGACATGTGGCCTAGGAGTTTAACAAACAATGTTAGCTTTTTGTATTTCGCTTTTTTATTATTTTTTCTTTGACCTTGAAACTTTTGTTGGATATGTGCATCTCAGTTATGCAGGGATCAGATGTAATGCTTAAAACTTTTAAATAATATAAAGCGCCCATTATGTATAAAAAAACCGTCCGTGCAGTGTAGTGGTCAAGGAGACACTCGATGTGTAGTAGAAGAAGTGGTTGTGCGAGGAAAAAAATTAAGGTGTTCCTGGTCCATGCATGAGAGTACACTCAAGCCCATATACCAAAAACCCTTTTTTGAGTACGAGTTTTGTTCGTATATCCTAGAGATGCTCTGAAAGGACGTTTGTACACCATTGTTCATGGCGGAAAAGGAAATTTTATTGAACGACAAACTAAAATACATCAAATGAACCACAACGGTCCTGGCAATAAAACTTAAAATTACATCACGGTACTTGAGGGTGATCCTCCCTAACTTGATCCTTCTGCAGAGCATCAATCTGTTTTATTGACGAAGACGAGGAGTAGGAAATATGGTTTTAAAGCAATGACAGACTTATATCCGCACCATGTCTACATTTCCTGTCCCTTGAGCTCAAGACACGTGCTGATACTACCAGTAGTGTATTACTTTCTGGCATCGTCGAGGCTGCTGTCGTTTACAAGATCGTTTGTCGCCGCTACCTCCTCTGGAATTGGCACATAGAACATTGCCACCGACGTCCTCTCCTTCTGTGCATTTGTTACGACGCGGTGCACCGAGGCCTTGAAAGCCCCGTTGCTGATCACCTTGGTACAACGCAAAAGGTTACATATACGATTAAAACTGGATACCAAAATTGAAGATCAAAAATATGATGATAGATTTTTGTAAAATGTTGTGTGCATCAATTGATGCAAAGACTAGGATTTTACTCTGTTTTTCAAAAAAATATAGATATATATGTGGAGTACCTCGGTATTGTCTCCCACGAAGATGAGCAATGCGTGGGGGTCAGTCGGACAAGGGACGTCGTACCAGACATCATCTTTTTGAACCTGCAGTCCACTGACGTTGTTGTCGACCATGAGAACGGTGACAATCGTCGCGTCTGTATGCGACTTTACCCCAAGAACAAGATCTGGCCTCGGACACGACGGGTAATGGCTTAATCTAGCGAAGGTGAGAGCCCGACCCCGCAGTTTCTCGCCGAAAAAGTCATCATCGAACCCTAGGAGCCTTGCCATTGCCGGAAGGAGGCGTTTGTTCACTAGGCTGCTTTGTTGCACGAAAAACTCATGCAGAATATCACTGCACGCATGCAAACACCATTAATTTCACATAATATGTTTATTAGACTAGCCATAGTGAGGACGTCATAGCTAGTATCATGCATGCATGTTCACAAAAAATCCGATTTGACACGTTAAAGAATGGGGTCAGAACACATAAAAATACATATTTTAATAGAAAGTAGACCATGTGCACATATTTATACTGAGATTCCACAAACGATTGAATATGATATAACTATGCAGAATGTATTGGCTCCCGAGCACCAGTGCCCACTTCATTTAAAATAAATATAAAATAATATTTATAAGTTTTAAAAAATAAAAAATAATTCTGGACATTCTCAATGTTGTATTCCATAAGCATGCAAAATCGCAACACCAAATTCTTAGTATTGTGGGCTATAGAAAAATCATTGTCTACACAACTGGATACTTAATTTTTTTCAAAAATATTTGAAATAGCAGGAGCACGTGCTCGGAAGCCAAAATCGTAACCACTATAATAGTACTATAATACTATGCATTATAAAATACTCCGTATCATCATCATAATAATGTATGATAGTCTTGCTACTACAAGACTCTTTAGTACTACTCCTGAAGGATTCTGTACCGGAAGGATTCGGGCCAAAGGTGGAGTTGTCGGTGCTCCTGCGGTTCCACCTGGAGAAACATGCGATCCACCCAATCGCGGGTTGATTTGTGCTCCAACTTTAGCTCTTTGCTTCCGTACCCTTGGTGGTAGTCCTCGTACTTCTCGCCGTCTGCGGCTTGGCTGTATTTCATCTTCTCTTCCAAGGGTCGTTGAAAGAATTCCCTGGATGCGCTGCACATGGCGTCTATCACACATGGCTCAACGCCATGGTTAGTTACCTGCAGTGTGCAGTATGTAGATGTAGATGTAGATGAGAGAGAGAGAGAGAGAGAGAGAGAGAGAGAGAGAGAGAGAGAGAGAGAGAGAGAGAGAGAGAGAGAGAGAGAGAGGATAATCATCATCGCTTACTTACCATTAAAATTCCCCATGACTCCAGTGCCAAGCGAAGTTTGGCCGTCTCCTCGGCGCCACTGCCATCAGCTTTGCTCATCTCCCCGGACAGGAGGCCGATGTCGATGAGCGGGATTGGTGCGACAGGTGCCTCGGCGGTAGGGCGGTCCTCCGGCTTCATCACGTACCCTTCTGGCACATCGACGATATCGACGCCGGCGGCATTCTCCTGCACGAGCAACATGGCCGCTTCCTTTCTTGCCTAGCTAGCTAGCTATTTGCTTCTTCCTTGGTAGTAGTGCGTGCAGGGTATATATGGATTCTTATTTCAGTGACTTTTGTTTTGGAATGCAAGCTTATCTGCTCTTCTTGTCTAGTATATACTCCATATATATAGACTGGGCAGCAACAACCCGGGGTAGCTGGGACAAGTAACGCGGCCATTAGACACGTAAGTAACGCCGACGCGGGGATCTAGCTAGGCCTACGGCGACCGGCCCTAGCCGGCGCTAGGCTCGTTTCCTATAGTGCATCTGGATGGGCTAATTAATTAGCCCAGCAGTATTAAATTCACGATGGGCGCCATGTACGAGGTCACAACACTCAGGCTAGTATCTAACTCTCGAAAAGAACCTTATATTAGTTGACTTATGTTTATCTAAATTTAGATGAATTTTTAGGATATAGATTTATCTAAATTTTGATAAATTCAAGTCAACTAATATGGGTCGGAGGGACTAATTAAGGTGTGTTATCGAACAAACTATTGGTTGGTTTCACAACACTCAGGTGGCTGAAGCAGCCAAAGTTAATATGGATCGAAGAGAGTAATTAAGGTGTGTTATCGAACAAACTATTGGTTGGTTTCAACCAATTATTGGTTGGTTTCACAACACTCAGGTGGCTGAAGCAGCCAAATCTGAGGGTATCTCCACTCGGCTACCTACAGGACGCTGGTCCGGACGCCGAAATTTCGTCCGGACGCCCAAAAATCGGCCCAGTTACGTACGCAGCAACCTATTTTCGTCCGGATTTGGCCAACTTTGGTCCGGACTACCCAGACCATACCCAGGATACCGAGTACGCCCTGGGAACGCCGGCCGCATCGAATTGGCCGAGTGGACCAGCCTGTTAGCGATAAAAGCCGAGTCGTCGTCATCCTTCCCGCCGTTTTCCTTTTCCCGCCCTCGCCGTCGAACTTGGCCTATAAAAGGCATACATCTCGCCGTCTCCCTTCACAGTCTCTCGAACCTTTCCCAACTCCGGCGACTCCGGACGCTCATACCTTTCTTCCTCCTCAACTCCGCCGAAAAGCCATGGCCAAGGGATTTCCCGGCCGACGAACAATGTAGCCGTGGGAAGCCTGGATGCTCCACGAGGCGGGCTATACGGCGCCGCCGGATACTCGTCTCCCTTTCGCCTGGCAACTTAGCGCTGGTGGGATCCCTATTCCGCCGGTGCCGGCCGACGGGGACCTCACCGGAGATATCCAGGCGACTATCGTCGCCATGCAAGACCCGAATCTCGCCGAGTATCCTGGCAACCTGGTCTTCTGGAGGCATTTCTTCGCCGACAGGCGCCTCGAGGACCTTGCCCGACACGACGGACCACCGGGCTCGCCGCTGCCGCGTCACAACATGGCTTTTCGCCGCCGCCGGTGGAGCGTTCCAGGGCGAACTCTCACCGGCGTCATGGAGCACATCCAGACCAGCAACCACCCCCGCCTCGGCCTGTAGACGCGGCGTCCGACGTCGACCACGGCGGCGGCAGCCTTTTTCCAGTTATTAAATTCGATGTAATATGTGCATCCTTGCCCTAGTTAATGAAATCCACTTATATTCGCCCATATTTCGCCGAGTTTAACTAAATTTCGCCGAACCTGGAAACACGGCCTGGGAACACGAGTGGAAAGCTCGGCTTTTCCAGGCCGATAACGCGTTTCATTCGGCCAAAAAAAATCCGGATTTTAGCCTAAGTTTACCCAACGAGTGGGGATGACGACTGCTCCGGCCGGGCCAGGCGGTAAGCCTCTTCCTTCATGCTGGAAAGTCACCGTCGAAAGCGCGCGCGGACGCCGCTTAATTTAATCTCCCTGATGAGAATGCCATATTCCCCATATATGGCTGGTGCAGATTAGTTGTTGATCACCTCGAGGGAGTCTGAAGCCACACATAGATCGATGGGACAGGTTCAGATCTTGCGCCAGGGCCAAAGCCTCTATAGTGTTAGGCTGGTCATAGGGGATAACTTCACTAATAACTAAAAGTTTAACTCAATATTTTTCTTATGTGACAATAATTTAATGAAGAGATAGATAGATTGAGTAACTAGCTATGTTACTGTAACATCACACATACCAAAGCAAAGTATGTCTACAATCTAATTAATATGGTATTGTATGTTACTATACCTAAGTTACTTTTCACTATAAAGGTAGTAACTTAGACTACTAACATAAGCGTATTCTTCTACACCATTCTTTCACTATAGATATACACCACCCAAATCTAGATAACTAGTGTATGTGGCCATTAGCACAGTATTTTTTCTAGGAGGGGGTTAGTGGAGGCCCGGTCCCACATACTATGTAAGCTGGACCAGCACGGTTCTCGAAAAGAGAGACGCCCCGTCTGGATCTGATCTGGCCATCATTGTCGCCCCATGTATGATGTGATTAAGGCTGCTCATAGTGGGGTAACATGAGTAGTAACATAGATGCCACATAGACTAAAATAAAGATGCGGCAAGCAATTAATAAAGAGAGAGACAAATGGAGTAACATAATATGTTACCATCACATCACACTTTTCAATCCAAATGAGTCTATAAAACAATACTCTATGTTACTACACTAAGTTACTTCCACTATGAAGATAGTAACTTAGACTAGTAACATATGTATGTTACTAGTCTAAGTTACTATGCACTATGACCAGCCTAAGAGCATCTTTACTGGCACACGATTGTTTCGATTGAAATAGTCCGTTTTTATCCATTAAAATGGTATATCTTGGTAAATATTTTGGTCGTGATATGACTTGTCCGGCAACCACGCATAGCAGAACGATTTGAATTATCCTACTTTGTTTGGCCAGTCCAAGGAAGAAACGGGGTAGTACAAGAAAGAGGAGAGAAAAGAAGACTTGACTGTCAACTAGGCCGGTCTGCTATAACAACTAAACAGTCCAGCGTTCGCATCTGTATGAACAGATCCATCTGTAATCCAGATTTATGTGTGAATAAATCATCTAGCTTGAGTCGATGCGAATGGATCGTCATACTACAACACCATATTTTGGTCTAGCTGTCCGTGTAGGCTAGTTTGGGCACGGTGGGAGGGTCCCCAGTCCGAGATGCCCTTACCTAGCTACCTGCAGCCAGTGTCCACTACATTAACTCTCACATGCATGCTCTATCAATACACTGACACGATCTGGAAGCAAGTTGTGTGAGATGATGAGACATTGTACGTGGTTTATTGCTTTGGTTTTCCAATATACCAATTGTTGAAACAACGAAACCAGCAATGCCAATTGCTGCGCAGCATCAACACCACTAATATATGAGAGATGTATTGTCATATATAATTGTATTATGCATAGAGTAAAGGCGGCTCCTGAGGAGCCTCCACCTCCATCCTCTAGGCCTGGCCGATCTAGACGCGGCCGCTGCTGTCGCAGGAGCCGGCAGTGGTGGCGGTACCCATCCAGTAGGAATGACGGTGGGTGGAGTTTGACGCTCGATCGTGTCGTGTGGGAGGCGGCATGGCGTGGATTTTAGGAGCAGGGCGGCGAGGCCTAGGCGGGGCCGGGCCTGAGGTCTCCAGCGGTGGGGCGGCCGCGCCGCCGGTGTGGCCACTGGCGATGGCGCTACTCACTGATGCGTGCATTTGGGCCACTTGACCATGATTTGGGCCTTTTGGCCCTTGATCGGGGTTGGAGGAGCCGATGCGGTTGCGGGGGTTCCTCGACGTGGCATCCCGCAAAACCACTACTAGAAAATCGCGTTGAATTTGTGCATTGCATCGTCATCATCATGCATTGTTTGCATAAAACTATTTCGCAAGCCCGTTTTGTTTTCTAAAACGCCCCGTCTTTTATTCAAACGCCAAACACCGAGTCTCCGGAATTATTTTTGTTTGTTGCTATCGGTTTGCAACTGGTGTTTTTAAAACAAATAAAATTTATATTTATTTTTGCGGGGCATCGAGCAGGCGATTGACTGACGACCACCCCTGTTCTTTTAAAGCGGTCCACCCCGCCCATCTAAATCCTAGACCTACCCACTTTCTACCTAGCCTTCCCTCCACCTCACCTTTGTCCAACCAAAGCGTTGCCACCTCATCTTTTCCTCCCTAGCCAACCCCAAACCGCCACATGGCAACCCCATCTTCCTCCTCTCCACTCACCGCCCACCCCTCCTAGTCGGACACCGCCCACCTTTCCCGTGCTACCTCGCCCTCTACTCTCCTCGACCCGATGGCCCCACCACCCATGCGGCCCACTCACCACCTCACACGCCTCACCCCAGTCGACCACGCCCCAGGCCTCTCTCTGGGACCACGACCGTCCCCGTCCGCGCTCCTGGCTTCTTCTACCTCGCCTCTCTCCCTCTGCCCGCCTCTCCTCAGCCGCAGCGTCTTCCTTCTGCCTCGCCACCGCATGCCCGTGCCACCCGGCTTGCCTTGGCGTCTCAGCGTCGCCCGGCCGCCTGCCTCCTCCGCGCGCGGCTCCCACGTCGCGGTGGCCGCCTCATGCCGCTCCTCAAGCTCAAGCCGCCATGAAGCCCCTCCGGCCTCCGCCCTCGGCTGCCGCCCTTCGCCGCCTCCGCCTCCAGCGGCTGTCCCCCAGCGGCCGCCTCCTCTCCTCATGGGGTGCCAAGTCCCGTCGCGCCTCCTCTCGCCCGGCGAGCTCGCTCCCGTCGCCGTCCGTCTATCCATGACGCCGCCGTCCCTCCGTGAGCCCGAACCTCGCCGTCTCGACCGGTGCGGGCGGCCCCACGCGTCGCCAGTTCGATCCTCCGCCTCCCTCATGCGTCGGGTCTGGCCCTCGCCCGGCCTTCGCGACGCCGCTCCGACAACAAGCGACCTCCTCCTTGCCCCTCGGTGCCGCCCGCTCCCTCTGCGCGGCGGCGTCCGGCCTCCGCCCGGCCAACCCTCGGCGTCCCTCGCCAACCCCCCGCCGAGGCCGCCTCCACGCTCTGCCTTCCCCAGCATAACGGCGCTGCCGTGCAAAGACCTGTTCTAACGTGGGTCGTGTGTCTTGATTATCTGGAATCCCTTGTCCTACCTTGTTGTTGTCGTTGATCTTCTCCGATGTTCGTGGTCTTTGCGGTCCGACGTGGTTGGGTGCATGAGATGCTCCACATCGCGGTGTCATATGTTGTTCCTCGCCAAGATCTTCTCGATCCCCAAGACCGATCCGATGCCGGCCCAAGTCTTTCTCCCGGAACCGTCAAGTTCTCCGGCACCAAATCCGCGCGGCCCACCACACGGAGCACCAAGGTCCCCTTCATGGACGCCAAGGCCCAAACCAAGCCCATCGCAAGTGACCGAAGAAGGAGATGCCGCTGAGGTCAAAGGTTTCTGTCAGACGCCTTGATGCGACAAGGACCCGACAAGATCGCCTACATGGATGTCAAGTTCCCTTCATGACCTCGGACCCTCGGAACCGCCAAGTTCGCCGACACGGATGCGACAAGTACTCCCCCACAGACGCCATGACCGACGCCCCCGGATGCCGAGACCGACACGATGGCGCGGACCCAACAAGACCCTCGCCACGGCAAGACCGACCCCGTGGAACCGGCAAGACCTCCATGAATCGACAAGAAACGGCACCGACGCAGAACGCCTAGTACTCCTTCCCGGAACGCAAGTTCTGCCCCGTCACCGAGAGCGAGAGAACGACCTCGCCGAACCCTGGACCCTGAGACCGACCCCGAACCCCGGAACCCCAAGATCGTCGAGAACCCTAAAGTGTGACCCTTATCCGAGAACTCTATTTTAAAACATAATAACAACTCGTTGCATATTGAATCGCCATCCTTGCATGCATATCTGTGGTTTGGGGGCCTTATGCCGATTCACCTAATAATTAAATATGGGGCCCATATGCGGGCAAATCTAGTCTCATATCGGCCTCATTTAAACTTGTGTAGCGAACTCGGTGCTATATTCTTGCCTTGTTAAAACAACATCTAAATTGCGGGGGTTCTAAATAACTTGCACCATCTAATTAATTGTCGGGACCCCGGTTCCACTTAATATGACCTAATTGCATCGCATCTTTGCCATGCCATACATCATACATGCATCATGCCGATCTTCTGCCGTGTATTAAATATTGCATCCGGTGTTCCTTCTAGTGTTTTGCTTCTTCGCGGATTGGGCCGTTGAGTTGATGTGAGCTTCGCCCCGATCTTCGGTTGAACCTTCGACAATGTTTTCAGGCGAGCATCTCCCCCTTTCTACCTATCTTACTTTTATAGTCTTTATTCCCTCCTGTTGATCTATTGCTATCTGTGTTGCGATGCTCTAGTTTCCGTATCCGTCATATCCCTTGCAACCGTATATTGCCTTGGACACACCCTATTCCCTGTTGTTTGGTAGATAGTTGGACTTGCGCGTCGTAGTTGCTTGCTCAAGTGCTGATGTGTGTCGTCATATGCCACAGTTGCTGATGTATTGCCGCATGTTGATGTTGGAGACGGTTCTAGTTTTACTTATCGTCACTTTAATTTCTGTTTAACAACTAAAATTGAATAAGCAGAGGCATCGGTGGGTGATAGATAATATTTGGTTTCCGAACGCCCACTTGTGTCCCGTAAGACCCCGAGTACTTGATACCTGTTCCTTGATTTATCGCGCTATCCACATCCGGGAGGTATATGGGACCCCCGAGCGAGCTTGATTCATCTTATTTCTTGGGGCCACAAACTAGTTTGAGGTTTTATTTACGATCCTGCTTATGCCATGCTTCTTGCTTTATTTACGATTGTGCGAGTCGCTGCACTGCTTTATTTTAGGCGGAATGTTTACGCGGTGTCGACAAGCCCGTTTGGGGTTCCCGATCGCTCACGACCATTGTCGCAGACCTTGAGGCCGCCTCGGAGCTTGCTTACTCCGTTCGGGATCTACTTAAGGGTGGCCCCTGAAATATTTATGAATCCTGCAATTGTTCGTCGTGAAAGCCTCGTTGGGTTTTGATTTGGTTTTCAGGGTTGATTGAGCGTGTGTTGCTATTGGTGCACCGGCGGGTAAAACTTTACGAAAGCCGTGTCCGTGGATATGGACGACTTGGAGCACGATATCTCGATCATAGACAAGCATAACTAAAGTTTCTGCTATTAATTTGACTTATAATGACTAGTAATCAGCTTCACTATAACGGAATGGTTAATTAATCGCCCACCATTGCTTGTTTGGTTGTCGCTGCGACAAATGTATCGACTAGTAAGTATTGCAACTTCTAGCGAATTGGCTGAATAAAAGTACCAACAAGCTGCGGGTTTTGGGTTTATCTCATGCTATCTCATGTCGATTAGTAATTGATGCAACTATAACGGATTGATTAAATAAAAGTGCCCTTGCTTACTTTATCGGGACGATTATCTAAACGACTAGTAAAGTGCCGCAACTATAATCGAACAAATAAAGCGCCAGCGTGTGAGTTCCTCGGTTGACTTCCTCGTTTGGTCTCGAGGGGGAAACACCAGGATGGGTTTGTTTGGTGTTAACCTCAGGTTGGATCCGGATAGGTCATTCTCACCCCTCCCTGATAACCGCTAGTTGTATCGAGTCTCTATAGGTGTTTAGTGCATGTTGCATTGCCTCGATCCACCATACCTATGTAGGCGAGGACCGAATTCTAGCCTCGCCGTGTCTTGGCCTCGATCTTGGCGCTCCTTCTTTGTTTTCTGCTTTTCCTTTGTCGGCACCTTTTGTTAAGCAGGTTTTGAGATCGGCCGTTAGCGAGGTTACCCTTCCGGCTTGGCCGGCGAGTTATGGGCGCCATTGGTTATTCTTGAGGCTCTTAGCCCCATTTGCATCTTGTCCGTAGCTGGACGCTCTATCGTTTTCAAGGTGATTTGGATCTTTGTATATTATATCTGTATTCTTGACTCATGGAGTCGCTTATATATATCTCGTTACGTGGGTCCCATCGAGGACTGTTGTGTGATGTTATTGCCGTTTTCCACCCTTGAAAGTGCTTGGTGGGCACCTTTGAATCGTTTCTATGCGGGTTTGGTGAATTTTGCCCAAACTTGCATAGGTCCGATTCTGAGGGTGTTACAGAGTGGTATCAGAGCTCAGCAGTTGCGATACCCCACAAGTCCAGCCTGTAGGATAACCTAGCTAACGGCCGAAGTAGAGTGTCAAAACTATTTTTGCAAAATCGGTTGGATAGTTCTGATTAGGTCTGATTTTACTCCTTACCTCTATGCTATTCCCCTCTTATCTCGACGTGTTTTGAATCTACCCTCTTATCTTTTCTTCGAGTCCAGGATTTCTCGTGGTTGGGTTCCGTCGTACCTTCAGGGTTTCGCTTCCTCCTCTGATAACGGTGTTCGCCATCCGGTGTTCAAGCTGCCTGATGAATCCGTCTACGGTGTTATCATTCTTTGTTCCTTGTTTGTGCTATCCGGTGTTTTCCGACGCGACTACATCATCTACGCCAGATCCGATGCATAGTCGGCATCACCCCCTTTGTTCCGAACCTCGCTTGTCGAGATCTTCAGTCTAATTCCGAGAATGGTTGCACGCTCTTCTACTGATTGTGCGGAGTAATAGTTTGGGTGCGTGATGGATTGGCCCCCATGCCGACTACCCTTTCTATTCGCTTTTGTACCTTGAAGTGGATGAGAATGCATCGGTTCCATCTTTCTATCAGAGTTAGAGGTGGCTTTATTTGTTGATGCCTCTACCTTCGACCTTTTGTTACCGGAGTGTTCTCTCGACGATCACGGACAACGAACTCTTGTTAGTGGTGTCGCGAGGATCTACCAAAGCGAGCGGAGAACGCCGACCTTCCTTCCGGTACTATGAGGCGGATCTCGAGGGCGAGATCCATTGTTAGTGGTGTCGAATTGTGGCATCCCGCAAAACCACTACTAGAAAATCGCGTTGAATTTGTGCATTGCATCGTCATCATCATGCATTGTTTGCATAAAACTATTTCGCAAGCCCGTTTTGTTTTCTAAAACGCCCCGTCTTTTATTCAAACGCCAAACACCGGGTCTCCGGAATTATTTTTGTTTGTTGCTATCGGTTTGCAACTGGTGTTTTTAAAACAAATAAAATTTATATTTATTTTTGCGGGGCAGTCGAACGGGCCGATTGACCCGAACGACCACCCCTGTTCTTTTTAAAACGGTCCACCCTGCCAGCCCCATCTAAATCCTAGACCTACCCAGCTTTCTACCCAGCCTTCCCCTCCACCTCACCCTGTCCAACCAAACGTTGCCACCTCATCTTTTTCCTCCCCCTAGCCAACCCCAAACCGCCACATGGCAACCCCATGTTCCTCCTCTCTCCACTCAGCCGGCCCACCCCCTCCTAGTCAGACACACGCCCACCCTTTCCCGTGCTACCCTCGCCCCTCTACTCTCCCTGACCCGATGGCCCCACCACCCATGCGGCCCACTCACCACCTCACACGCGCACACTCACCCCCGCCCCAGGCCGACCACGCCCCTGGGCCCTCCTCTCTGGGACCCACCACGACCGTCCCGTCCGCCGCTCCCCTGGGCTTCTTCTACCTCGCGCCCACGCTCTCTCCCTCTGCCGCCCGCCTCAAGAGTGCCGCCTGCCCGCCTCCCTCACCTGCACTCCCGCCCGTGCCACCCCGGCTTGTAGCGTCTCCGCGTCGCCGGCCGTCCACCGCCTGCCTCCTCCCCCGCGCCAGCTCCCTCCCCGTCGCCGGTGGCCGCCTCGCGCCCGCCTCCCCCTCCCCGCTCCGCAAGCCCAGCCCTCCGGCCTCCGCCCTGAAGGCCGCGCGCCGCTGCCGCCCGCGCCTCCGCTGACCGTCCCCAGCATGCGCTCCTCCTCCCGCCGGTGCCAAGTCCCCGTCGCGCCTCCTCTCTCGCCGGCGAGCTCCCCCGCTCCCCGCCGCCGTATCGTCTGTCCGCGAACGCCGCCGTCCCTCCGGCGAGCCGCCCGAGCCTCCGCCGTCTCCGACCAGTGCCCGGGCCGGCCCCACGCGTCGCCAGTTCCCGATCCCCTCCGCCTCCCTCTGGCCACGTCGGGTCCTGGCCCTCGCCCCGGCCTTCCGCGACGGCCGCTCCGACAGCAAGCGGCCTCCCTCCTTGCCCCTCGGTGCCGCCCCGCTCCCCTCTGCGCCGGCCGCGTCGTCGGCCTCCCGCCGGCCAACCCTCGACGTCCCTGCTCGCCAACCCCCCCGCCGAGGCCGCCTCCACGCGCTCTGCCTTCCCCAACGCAAGCCGACGCCTGCCGTGCAGCACCTGTTCTAACGTGGGTCGTGTGTGTGCTGATTGTATCTGGAATCCCTTGTCCTACCTTGTTGTTGTCGTTGATCTTCTCTGATGTTCGTGGTGCTGCGGTCCGACGTGGTTGGGTGCATGAGATGCTCCACATCGCGGTGTCATATGTTGTTCCTCGCCAAGATCTTCTCGATCCCCAAGACCGATCCGATGCCGGCCCAAGTCTTTCTCCCGGAACCGTCAAGTTCTCCGTCACCAAATCCTCGCGGCCAACCACACGGAGCACCAAGGTCCCCTTCATGGACGCCAAGGCCCAAACCAAGCCCATCGCAAGTGACCGAAGAAGGAGATGCCGCTGAGGTCAAAGGTTTCTGTACCGCATCGCCTTGGTCTGCGACAAGGACCCGACAAGATCGCCTACATGGATGTCAAGTTCCCCTTCATGACCTCGGACCCTCGGAACCGCCAAGTTCGGCCACGGATCGACAAGTACTCCCCACAGACGCCATGACCGACGCCCCGGATGCCGAGGCCGACGATGGCGCGGACCCAACAAGACCCTCGCCACGGCAAGACCGACCCGTGGAACCCGGCAAGACCTCCGAATGATCGACAAAGGCACGAAGCGAGCGCCTAGTACTCCTTCCCGAACACAAGTTCTGCCCGTCACCGAGCGAGAACGACCTCGCCGAACCACGGACCACGAGACCGACCCGAACCCGGAACCCCAAGATCGTCGAGAACCCTAAAGTGTGACCCTTATCCGAGAACTCTATTTTAAAACATAATAACAACTTCGTTGCATATTGAATCGCCATCCTTGCATGCATATCGTGGTTTGGGGCCTTATGCGATTCACCTAATAATTAAATATGGGGCCCATATGCGGGCAAATCTAGTCTCATATCGGCCTCATTTAAACTTGTGTAGCGAACTTCGGTGCTATATTCTTGCCTTGTTAAAACAACATCTAAATTGCGGGGGTTCTAAATAACTTGCACCATCTAATTAATTGTCGGGACCCCGGTTCCACTTAATATGACCTAATTACATCGCATCTTTGCCATGCCATACATCATACATGCATCATGCCGATCTTCTGCCGTGTATTAAATATTGCATCCGTGTTCCTTCTAGTGTTTTGCTTCTTCATGGATTGGGCGTTGAGTTGATGTGAGCTTCCGATCTTGGTTGAACCTTCGACAATGTTTTCAAAGAGCATCTCCCTTTCTACCTATCTTACTTTTATAGTCTTTATTCCCTCCTTGATCTATTGCTATCTGTGTTGCGATGCTCTAGTTTCCGTATCCGTCATATCCCTTGCAACCGTATATTGCCTTGGACACACCCTATTCCCTGTTGTTTGGTAGATAGTTGGACTTGCGCGTCGTAGTTGCTTGCTCAAGTGCTGATGTGTCGTCATATGCCACGATTCTTGATGTATTGCCGCATGTTGATGTTGGAGCGGTTCTAGTTTTACTTATCGTCACTTTAATTTCTGTTTAACAACTAAAATTGAATAAGAGGCATCGGTGGGTGATAGATAATATTTGGTTTCAACGCCCACTTGTGTCCGTAAGACCCAGTACTTGATACTGTTCCTTGATTTATCGCGCTATCCACATCCGGGAGGTATATGGGACCCCGAGCCGAGCTTGATTCAGTCTTATTTCTTGGGGCCACAAACTAGTTTGAGGTTTTATTTACGATCTGTACTTATGCCATGCTTTCTTGCTTTATTTACGATTGTGCGAGGTTGCACTGCATCTTTTTTGGAAGCGGAATGTTTACGCGGTGTCGACAAGCCCCGTTTGGGGTTCCCAGTCGCTCACAGCCATTGTCGCAGACCTTGAGGCCGCCTCGGAGCTTGCTTACTCCGTTGCGGGATCTACTTAAGGGGTGGCCCCCTGAAATATTTATGAATCCTGCAATTGTTCAGTCGTGAAAGCCTCGTTGGGTTTTGATTTGGTTTTTCCGAGGTTGATCGAGCGTGTGTTGCTATTGGTGCACCCCGGCCGGGTAAAACTTTCTGAAAGCCGTGTCCGTGGATATGGACGACTTGGAGCACAGTATCTCGATCATAGACAAGCATAACTAAAGTTTACTGCTATTAATTTGACTTATAATGACTAGTAATCAGCTTCACTATAACGGAATGGTTAATTAATACTGCCCACCATTGCTTGTTTGGTTGTCGCTTGCGACAAATGTATCTGACTAGTAAGTATTGCAACTACAACGAATTGGCTGAATAAAAGTACCAACAACTGCCGGGTTTTGGGTTTATCTCATGCTATCTGTATCTGATTAGTAATTGATGCAACTATAACGGATTGATTAAATAAAAGTGCCCACTGCTTACTTTATCAGGACGATTATCTAAACCTGACTAGTAAAGTGCCGCAACTATAAC
Source organism: Avena longiglumis (assembly GCA_030063025.1). Classification (NCBI taxonomy): domain Eukaryota; kingdom Viridiplantae; phylum Streptophyta; class Magnoliopsida; order Poales; family Poaceae; genus Avena; species Avena longiglumis. The sequence goes on along the minus strand of CP125977.1, from coordinate 12,362,660 downwards.
TGAACAAATAAAACTGCCAACTGTGTGAGTTCCTCGGTTGACTTCCTCGTTTGGTCTCGAGGGGGAAACACCAGGATGGGTTTGTTTGGTGTTAACCTCAGGTTGGATCCGGATAGGTCATTCTCACCCCTCCCTGATAACCGCTAGTTGTATCGAGTCTCTATAGGTGTTTAGTGCATGTTGCCGCTGCCGCTCAGTCCACCATACCTATGTAGGCGAGGACCGCCGAATTCTAGCCTCGCCGTGTACTGGCCTCAGTACTGACGCTCCTTCTTTGTTTTCTGCTTTGCCCTTTGTCGGCACCCCTTTTGTTAAGCAGGTTTTGAGATCGGCGTTAGCGAGGTTACCCTTCCGCTTGGCACAGGCAGGTTATGGGCGCCATTGGTTATTCTTGAGGCTCTTAGCCCCATTTGCATCTTGTCCGTAGCTGGACGCTCTATCGCTTTTCAAGGTGATTTGGATCTTTGTATATTATATCGTATTCTTGACTCATGGAGTCGCTTATATATATCTGCTACGTGGGTCCCATCGAGGACTGTTGTGTGATGTTATTACTTCGTTTTCCACCCGCACGAAAGTGCTTGGTGGGCACCTTTGAATCGTTTCTATGCGGGTTTGGTGAATTTTGCCCAAACTTGCATAGGTCCGATTCTGAGGGTGTTACAGAGTGGTATCAGAGCTCAGCAGTTGCGATACCCCACAAGTCCAGCATGTAGGATAACCTAGCTAACGACCGAAGTAGAGTGTCAAAACTATTTTTGCAAAATCGGTTGGATAGTTCTGATTAGGTCTGATTTTACTCCTTACCTCTATGCTATTCCCCTCTTATCTCGACGTGTTTTGAATCTACCCTCTTATCTTTTCTTCGAGTCCAGGATTTCTCGTGGTTGGGTTCCGTCGTACCTTCAGGGTTTCGCTTCCTCCTCTGATAATGGTGTTCGCCATCCGGTGTTCAAGATGGCTGATGAATCCGTCTACGGTGTTATCATTCTTTGTTCCTTGTTTGTGCTATCCGATGTGTTTTCAGCGACTACATCATCTACGCGGATCCGATGCATAGTCGGCATCACCCTTTGTTAGAACCTCGCTTGTCGAGATCTTCAGTCTAATTCCGAGAATGGTTGCACGCTCTTCTACTGATTGTGCGGAGTAATAGTTTGGGTGCGTGATGGATTGGCCCCCATGCCGACTACCCTTTCTATTCGCTTTTGTACCTTGAAGTGGATGAGAATGCATCGGTTCCATCTTTCTATCAGAGTTAGAGGTGGCTTTATTTGTTGATGCCTCTACCTTCGACCTTTTGTTACCGGAGTGTTCTCTCGACGATCACGGACAACGAACTCTTGTTAGTGGTGTCGCGAGGATCTACACAAAGCGCGAAGACGGAGAACGCCGACCTTCCTTCCGGTACTATGAGGCGGATCTCGAGGGCGAGATCCATTGTTAGTGGTGTCGAATTGTGGCATCCCGCAAAACCACTACTAGAAAATCGCGTTGAATTTGTGCATTGCATCGTCATCATCATGCATTGTTTGCATAAAACTATTTCGCAAGCCCGTTTTGTTTTCTAAAACGCCCCGTCTTTTATTCAAACGCCAAACACCGGGTCTCCGGAATTATTTTTGTTTGTTGCTATCGGTTTGCAACTGGTGTTTTTAAAACAAATAAAATTTATATTTATTTTTATGGGCGGTCGAGCGGGCGATTGACCCGAACGACCACCCCTGTTCTTTTTAAAACGGTCCACCCTGCCAGCCCCATCTAAATCCTAGACCTACCCAGCTTTCTACCCAGCCTTCCCCTCCACCTCACCCTGTCCAACCAAACGTTGCCACCTCATCTTTTTCCTCCCCCTAGCCAACCCCAAACCGCCACATGGCAACCCCATGTTCCTCCTCTCTCCACTCAGCCGGCCCACCCCCTCCTAGTCAGACACACGCCCACCCTTTCCCGTGCTACCCTCGCCCCTCTACTCTCCCTGACCCGATGGCCCCACCACCCATGCGGCCCACTCACCACCTCACACGCGCACACTCACCCCCGCCCCAGGCCGACCACGCCCCTGGGCCCTCCTCTCTGGGACCCACCACGACCGTCCCGTCCGCCGCTCCCCTGGGCTTCTTCTACCTCGCGCCCACGCTCTCTCCCTCTGCCGCCCGCCTCTCCTCAGCTTGCGGCCGCCTCGCCTGCCTCGCCACCTTACGCGCCCGTGCCAGCTTCTGCAGCGTCTCCGCCGGCTCCACCGCCTGCCTCCTCCACCGCCAGCTCCTCCCGCCGCGGTGGCCGCCTCAAGCCGCCTCCTCAAGCCCGCCTCCCAGAAGCTCCCAGCCCTCCTCGGCCTTGAAGGCGCCCGCCTTCGCCGCCTCCGCGCCTCCAGCCCCAGCCGCCTCCTCTCCTCCCCGGTGCCAAGTCCCGTCGCGCCTCTCTCTCGCCGTGAAGCTCCCCTCCCCGCCGCCGTCTGTCATCGCGAACGCCGCCGTCCCTCCGCGAGCCGCCGAGCCTCCGCCGTCCGACCAGTGCGGGCGGCCCACGCGTCGCCATTCCGATCCCTCCGCCTCCCTCACGCCGGGTCTGGCCTCGCCCGGCCTTCGCGGCCGCGCCGACGAAGCGGCCTCCCTCTTGCCCCTCGGTGCCGCCCCGCTCCCCTCTGCGCCGGCCGCGTCGTCGGCCTCCCGCCGGCCAACCCTCGACGTCCCTGCTCGCCAACCCCCCCGCCGAGGCCGCCTCCACGCGCTCTGCCTTCCCCAACGCATAAGCCGCGCGGCAACACTGTTCTAACGTGGGTCGTGTGTGTGCTGATTGTATCTGGAATCCCTTGTCCTACCTTGTTGTTGTCGTTGATCTTCTCTGATGTTCGTGGTGCTGCGGTCCGACGTGGTTGGGTGCATGAGATGCTCCACATCGCGGTGTCATATGTTGTTCCTCGCCAAGATCTTCTCGATCCCCAAGACCGATCCGATGCCGGCCCAAGTCTTTCTCCCGGAACCGTCAAGTTCTCCGTCACCAAATCCTCGCGGCCAACCACACGGAGCACCAAGGTCCCCTTCATGGACGCCAAGGCCCAAACCAAGCCCATCGCAAGTGACCGAAGAAGGAGATGCCGCTGAGGTCAAAGGTTTCTGTACCGCATCGCCTTGGTCTGCGACAAGGACCCGACAAGATCGCCTACATGGATGTCAAGTTCCCCTTCATGACCTCGGACCCTCGGAACCGCCAAGTTCGCCGACACGGATGCGACAAGTACTCCCCCACAGACGCCATGACCGACGCCCCCGGATGCCGAGACCGACACGATGGCGCGGACCCAACAAGACCCTCGCCACGGCAAGACCGACCCCGTGGAACCGGCAAGACCTCCGCGAATGCGACAAGAACGGCACCGACGCAGAACGCCTAGTACTCCTTCCCGGAACGCAAGTTCTGCCCCGTCACCGAGAGCGAGAGAACGACCTCGCCGAACCCTGGACCCTGAGACCGACCCCGAACCCCGGAACCCCAAGATCGTCGAGAACCCTAAAGTGTGACCCTTATCCGAGAACTCTATTTTAAAACATAATAACAACTCGTTGCATATTGAATCGCCATCCTTGCATGCATATCTGTGGTTTGGGGGCCTTATGCCGATTCACCTAATAATTAAATATGGGGCCCATATGCGGGCAAATCTAGTCTCATATCGGCCTCATTTAAACTTGTGTAGCGAACTCGGTGCTATATTCTTGCCTTGTTAAAACAACATCTAAATTGCGGGGGTTCTAAATAACTTGCACCATCTAATTAATTGTCGGGACCCCGGTTCCACTTAATATGACCTAATTACATCGCATCTTTGCCATGCCATACATCATACATGCATCATGCCGATCTTCTGCCGTGTATTAAATATTGCATCCGGTGTTCCTTCTAGTGTTTTGCTTCTTCGCGGATTGGGCCGTTGAGTTGATGTGAGCTTCGCCCCGATCTTCGGTTGAACCTTCGACAATGTTTTCAGGCGAGCATCTCCCCCTTTCTACCTATCTTACTTTTATAGTCTTTATTCCCTCCTGTTGATCTATTGCTATCTGTGTTGCGATGCTCTAGTTTCCGTATCCGTCATATCCCTTGCAACCGTATATTGCCTTGGACACACCCTATTCCCTGTTGTTTGGTAGATAGTTGGACTTGCGCGTCGTAGTTGCTTGCTCAAGTGCTGATGTGTGTCGTCATATGCCACAGTTGCTGATGTATTGCCGCATGTTGATGTTGGAGACGGTTCTAGTTTTACTTATCGTCACTTTAATTTCTGTTTAACAACTAAAATTGAATAAGCAGAGGCATCGGTGGGTGATAGATAATATTTGGTTTCGAGCCCACTTGTGTCCGTAAGACCCAGTACTTGATACCTGTTCCTTGATTTATCGCGCTATCCACATCCGGGAGGTATATGGGACCCCACGAGCGAGCTTGATTCGTCTTATTTCTTGGGGCCACAAACTAGTTTGAGGTTTTATTTACGATCTGTACTTATGCCATGCTTCTTTGCTTTATTTACGATTGTAAGTGCGCACCTTTGTCTTTATTTTAGGCGGAATGTTTACGCGGTGTCGACAAGCCCGTTTGGGGTTCCCGATCGCTCAGCCATTGTCGCAGACCTTGAGGCCGCCTCGGAGCTTGCTTACTCCGTTGCGGGATCTACTTAAGGGGTAGCCCCCTGAAATATTTATGAATCCTGCAATTGTTCAGTCGTGAAAGCCTCGTTGGGTTTTGATTTGGTTTTTCCGAGGTTGATCGAGCGTGTGTTGCTATTGGTGCACCCGGCGGGTAAAACTTTCTGAAAGCCGTGTCCGTGGATATGGACGACTTGGAGCACAGTATCTCGATCATAGACAAGCATAACTAAAGTTTACTGCTATTAATTTGACTTATAATGACTAGTAATCAGCTTCACTATAACGGAATGGTTAATTAATACCCACCATTGCTTGTTTGGTTGTCGCTGCGACAAATGTATCTGACTAGTAAGTATTGCAACTACAACGAATTGGCTGAATAAAAGTACCAACAACTGCCGGGTTTTGGGTTTATCTCATGCTATCTGTATCTGATTAGTAATTGATGCAACTATAACGGATTGATTAAATAAAAGTGCCCACTGCTTACTTTATCAGGACGATTATCTAAACCTGACTAGTAAAGTGCCGCAACTATAACTGAACAAATAAAACTGCCAACTGTGAGTTCCTCGGTTGACTTCCTCGTTTGGTCTCGAGGGGGAAACACCAGGATGGGTTTGTTTGGTGTTAACCTCAGGTTGGATCCGGATAGGTCATTCTCACCCCTCCCTGATAACCGCTAGTTGTATCGAGTCTCTATAGGTGTTTAGTGCATGTTGCATTGCGCCGATCCACCATACCTATGTAGGCGAGGACCGCCGAATTCTAGCCTCGCCGTGTACTGGCCTCAGTACTGACGCTCCTTCTTTGTTTTCTGCTTTGCCCTTTGTCGGCACCCCTTTGTTAAGCAGGTTTTGAGATCGACGCCGTTAGCAGGGTTACCCTTCGGCTTGCTTTGGGCAGGGTTATGGACGCCATTGGTTATTCTTCAGGGCTCTTAGCCCCATTTGCATCTTGTCCGTAGCTGGACGCTCTATCGTTTTCAAGGTGATTTGGATCTTTGTATATTATATCTGTATTCTTGACTCATGGAGTCGCTTATATATATATCTGTTCTGTGGGTCCCATCGAGGACTGTTGTGTGATGTTATTACTTCGTTTTCCACCCGCACGAAAGTGCTTGGTGGGCACCTTTGAATCGTTTCTATGCGGGTTTGGTGAATTTTGCCCAAACTTGCATAGGTCCGATCCTGAGGGTGTTACAGAGTGGTATCAGAGCTCAGCAGTTGCGATACCCCACAAGTCCAGCCTGTAGGATAACCTAGCTAACGGCCGAAGTAGAGTGTCAAAACTATTTTTGCAAAATCGGTTGGATAGTTCTGATTAGGTCTGATTTTACTCCTTACCTCTATGCTATTCCCCTCTTATCTCGACGTGTTTTGAATCTACCCTCTTATCTTTTCTTCGAGTCCAGGATTTCTCGTGGTTGGGTTCCGTCGTACCTTCAGGGTTTCGCTTCCTCCTCTGATAACGGTGTTCGCCATCCGGTGTTCAAGCTGCCTGATGAATCCGTCTACGGTGTTATCATTCTTTGTTCCTTGTTTGTGCTATCCGGTGTTTTCCGACGTGACTACATCATCTACGCCAGATCCGATGCATAGTCGGCATCACCCCCTTTGTTCCGAACCTCGCTTGTCGAGATCTTCAGTCTAATTCCGAGAATGGTTGCACGCTCTTCTACTGATTGTGCGGAGTAATAGTTTGGGTGCGTGATGGATTGGCCCCCATGCCGACTACCCTTTCTATTCGCTTTTGTACCTTGAAGTGGATGAGAATGCATCGGTTCCATCTTTCTATCAGAGTTAGAGGTGGCTTTATTTGTTGATGCCTCTACCTTCGACCTTTTGTTACCGGAGTGTTCTCTCGACGATCACGGACAACGAACTCTTGTTAGTGGTGTCGCGAGGATCTACACAAAGCGCGAAGACGGAGAACGCCGACCTTCCTTCCGTACTATGAGGCGGATCTCGAGGGCGAGATCCATTGTTAGTGGTGTCGGTGTGGCATCCCGCAAAACCACTACTAGAAAATCGCGTTGAATTTGTGCATTGCATCGTCATCATCATGCATTGTTCGCATAAAACTATTTTCGCAAGCCCGTTTTGTTTTCTAAAACGCCCCGTCTTTTATTCAAACGCCAAACACCGGGTCTCCAGAATTATTTTTGTTTGTTGCTATCGGTTTGCAACTGGTGTTTTTAAAACAAATAAAATTTATATTTATTTTTGGGCAGGCGTCAGGCGGGCCGATTGATTGACGACCACCCCTTCTTTTAAAGCGGTCCACCACCAAATTCCCATCTAAATCCTAGACCTACCCAGCTTTCTACCCAGCCTTCCCTCCACCTCACCTGTCCAACCAAGCGTTGCCACCTCATCTTTTTCCTCCCCTAGCTAACCCAAACCGCCACATGGCAACCCCATGTTCCTCCTCTCTCCACTCAGTGGCCCCCTCCTAGTCGACACACGCCCACCCTTTCCCGTGCTACCTCGCCCTCTACTCTCCTGACCCGATGGCCCCACCACCCATGCGGCCACTCACCACCTCACACGCCACACTCACCCCCGCCCCAGCCACGCCTGGGCCTCCTCTCTGGGACCCACCACGACTCCCGTCCATGGCTCCCACAGGCTTCTTCTACCTCGCGCTCTCTCTCCCCGCCTCTCCTCGGCCAGCGTCGCCCGCTCTGCCTCCCTGCCCACCCGCGCCCGTGCCTGCCAGCTTGGCAGCGTCTCCGTCGCCCGTCACCCTTGCCTCCTCCAGCGCCCGGCTCCTCCTGCCGGTGGCGCCTCGCGCCGCCTCCCCTCAAGCCCGCTCCGCAAGCCCCAGCCCCTCCGGCCTCCGCTCCCGGCCTTGCCGCCCTTCGCCGCCTCCGCGCCTCCGGCGTCCCCCAGCCCGCCTCCTCTCCTCCATGGTGCCAAGTCCCGTCGCGCCTCCTCTCTCGCCGTGGCGAAGCTCCCGCTCCCCTTGGCCGCTGCCGTCATCATGACGAACGCCGTCCCCTCGAAACCTCCGCTGCCGTCTCAGGCCCGTGCGGCCCCAGCGTCGCCAGTTCCCGATCCCTCCGCCTCCCTCCGCCCGTCGGTCCTGGCCCTCGCCCGGCCTTCGCGGGCCGGCTCCGGCACAGCGGCCTCCCTCCTGCCTCGGTGCCGCTCCCCTCTGCGCCGCCGCGTCGTCGCCTCCCCGCCAACCCTCGGCGTCCACCAACCCGCCGAGGCCGCCTCAGCGCTCTGCCTTCCCCAACGCAAACCGACGCCTGCCGTGCAGCACCTGTTCTAACGTGGGTGTGTGTGATTGTATCTGAATCCCTTGTCCTACCTTGTTGTTGTCGTTGATCTTCTCGATGTTCGTGGTCTGCGGTCCGGCGTGGTTGGGTGCATGAGATGCTCCACATCGCGGTGTCATATGTTGTTCCTCGCCAAGATCTTCTCGATCCCCAAGACCGATCCGATGCCCAAGTCTTTCTCCGAACCGTCAAGTTCTCCGTCACCAAATCCTCGCTGACCAACCACACGGGCACCAAGGTCCCTTCATGGACGCCAAGGCCCAAACCAAGCCCATCGCAAGTGACGAAGAAGGAGATGCCGAGGTCAAGTTCTATCTCGCATCTCCTTGGTGCGACAAGGACCGACAAGATCGCCTACATGGATGTCAAGTTCCCCTTGACCTCGGACCCTCGGAACCGCCAAGTTCAAACACGGATCGACAAGTACTCCCCACAGACGCCATGACCGGCGCCGGATGCGAGACCGACGATGGCGCGGACCCAACAAGACCCTCACGGCAAGACCGACCCGTGGAACCGGCAAGACCTCATGAATGCGACAAGAGCGGCAAGCCGAGCGCCTAGTACTCCTTCCCGAACGCAAGTTCTGCCGTCACCGAAGCGAGAACGACCTCGCGAACCACGGACCACGAGACCGACCCGAACCGGAACCCCAAGATCGTCGAGAACCCTAAAGTGTGACCCTTATCCGAGAACTCTATTTTAAAACATAATAACAACTTCGTTGCATATTGAATCGCCATCCTTGCATGCATATCTGTGGTTTGGGGGCCTTATGCCGATTCACCTAATAATTAAATATGGGGCCCATATGCGGGCAAATCTAGTCTCATATCGGCCTCATTTAAACTTGTGTAGCGAACTCGGTGCTATATTCTTGCCTTGTTAAAACAACATCTAAATTGCGGGGGTTCTAAATAACTTGCACCATCTAATTAATTGTCGGGACCCCGGTTCCACTTAATATGACCTAATTACATCGCATCTTTGCCATGCCATACATCATACATGCATCATGCCGATCTTCTGCCGTGTATTAAATATTGCATCCGGTGTTCCTTCTAGTGTTTTGCTTCTTCGCGGATTGGGCCGTTGAGTTGATGTGAGCTTCGCCCCGATCTTCGGTTGAACCTTCGACAATGTTTTCAGGCGAGCATCTCCCCTTTCTACCTATCTTACTTTTATAGTCTTTATTCCCTCTGTTGATCTATTGCTATACGTGTTGCGATGCTCTAGTTTCCGTGTATCATATCCCTTGCAACCGTATATTGCCTTGGACACACCTATTCCTGTTGTTTGGTAGATAGTTGGACTTGCGTCGTAGTTGCTTGCTCAAGTCTTGATGTGTCGTCATATGCCACGATTCTTGATGTATTGCCGCATGTTGATGTTGGAGACGGTTCTAGTTTTACTTATCGTCACTTTAATTTCTGTTTAACAACTAAAATTGAATAAGCGAGAGGCATCGGTGGGTGATAGATAATATTTGGTTTCGAGCCCACTTGTGTCCGTAAGACCCCGAGTACTTGATACTGTTCCTTGATTTATCGCGCTATCCACATCCGGAGGTATATGGGACCCCTGAGCGAGCTTGATTCGGTCTTATTTCTTGGGGCCACAAACTAGTTTGAGGTTTTATTTACGATCCTGTACTTATGCCATGCTTTCTTGCTTTATTTACGATTGTGCGGTCGCACCTTTGTCTATTTTAGGCGGAATGTTTACGCGGTGTCGACAAGCCCGTTTGGGGTTCCCGATCGCTCAGCCATTGTCGCAGAACCTTGAGGCCGCCTCGAGCTTGCTTACTCCGTTGCGGGATCTATAAGGGTGGCCCCTGAAATATTTATGAATCCTGCAATTGTTCAGTCGTGAAAGCCTCGTTGGGTTTTGATTTGGTTTTTCCGAGGTTGATCGAGCGTGTGTTGCTATTGGTGCACCCCGGCCGGGTAAAACTTTCTGAAAGCCGTGTCCGTGGATATGGACGACTTGGAGCACAGTATCTCGATCATAGACAAGCATAACTAAAGTTTACTGCTATTAATTTGACTTATAATGACTAGTAATCAGCTTCACTATAACGGAATGGTTAATTAATACTGCCCACCATTGCTTGTTTGGTTGTCGCTTGCGACAAATGTATCTGACTAGTAAGTATTGCAACTAGCAATTGGCTGAATAAAAGTACCAACAACTGCCGGGTTTTGGGTTTATCTCATGCTATCTGTATCTGATTAGTAATTGATGCAACTATAACGGATTGATTAAATAAAAGTGCCCACTGCTTACTTTATCAGGACGATTATCTAAACCTGACTAGTAAAGTGCCGCAACTATAACTGAACAAATAAAACTGCCAACTGTGTGAGTTCCTCGGTTGACTTCCTCGTTTGGTCTCGAGGGGGAAACACCAGGATGGGTTTGTTTGGTGTTAACCTCAGGTTGGATCCGGATAGGTCATTCTCACCCCTCCCTGATAACCGCTAGTTGTATCGAGTCTCTATAGGTGTTTAGTGCATGTTGCCGCTCGATCACCATACCTATGTGGCGGACCGCCGAATTCTAGCCTCGCCGTGTACTGGCCTCAGTACTGACGCTCCTTCTTTGTTTTCTGCTTTGCCCTTTGTCGGCACCCCTTTTGTTAAGCAGGTTTTGAGATCGGCGCCGTTAGCAGGGTTACCCTTCCGGCTTGGCCTGGGCAGGGTTATGGACGCCATTGGTTATTCTTCAGGGCTCTTAGCCCCATTTGCATCTTGTCCGTAGCTGGACGCTCTATCGTTTCAAGGTGATTTGGATCTTTGTATATTATATCTGTATTCTTGACTCATGGAGTCGCTTATATATATATCTGTTCTGTGGGTCCCATCGAGGACTGTTGTGTGATGTTATTACTTCGTTTTCCACCCGCACGAAAGTGCTTGGTGGGCACCTTTGAATCGTTTCTATGCGGGTTTGGTGAATTTTGCCCAAACTTGCATATGTCCGATTCTGAGGGTGTTACACTCGATCCCTTCGACGGCTCAGCCTTCTTGTGCTTCCTTGCATGTTTTCTTCGTGCTGGAGGAGGCTGGCGGCGTGGGGTCCTGCGAGTCTCACAAATAATGGCGGTGGTCCTAGAGTTCCTCTCGCTCCAGGACGAAGATCTCCTTTATATCTGCCCTCTTTGATCTGGTCGGAGTGTCAAGTTCCAGAAGGCTTCGTCGACGAACTCCCATGGACGCATCATATACATAGAGATTGCTCGATCAGAAGGTACTCGGTCGTGCGTAACCATGTTTTTCTGGCCATTTGGTTTTAGTGGGAGTGTTACGAAACTCTGCTGCTTGTTACCATCATGTGTCATGTCTTCAACGATCCATGATGAAGTCAGATGCAGAGAATGTCAGGAAAACAAGAATATAAGGGTTGCGATGGTGATTTGAGTTTTTGTGGTGACGAAAAACTGGCTACGAGTTATGTGACTCGCAGCAGCGACTATTTGTGGGAGGAGATACAACATATGAGGAGTTTCTAGTCTTACCATGCAGGATGAAAATCTAAGATCTAACCTTAATTGGTTGTGCCTGGCAATGACCTTGTTGAAGGCATTGTTTTGCAAGCGAGGACTTTTTTCTAGGATGAAAACCTATAATCTTTGATCCGGCTTCGACGGCGCTCGTGCATTGTGTCCTTCTTAAAAGGCGTTGCTATTTGGAGTGGTTGAACTTCTGGTGTTGTTCTGGTAGTATCAGTGTCGTTACTTTGAGAAATAGTTCTCCGCGGGACTATTTTTTTATAATTATTGTTTCTTTTTTCTAGGATATATGCATCTAAGGTCGATAGGGCATGTGTTATTGCAGAGGCTAGATGTAATTAATATATTCGCCATATTAATATATACCCTTTTCCAAAAAAACATAGAGTAAAGGAATTTGTCTCCCGACACGTACAAAGCAAATGGACATATCGACTAGCATGAACATACATGTACATTTCCCTAACTGCTCCAGTAGTGCGTGTATATTATGCGTCAACATTAAAATGTACTGTATAAAATATTGGGCAAAAATAATCAAGAAAGAAATAATTTCTTCCACATAAGTTGTCAAACAAATGGTAGGTGGGTATTTATTACTGTTATGTACTGTGCTTAGCTAGTTGGTCCCACCATGTCGTATGGATAGGTTCAAGCAAGCACTTAGGCAATAAAAATGTCGTGAATTTGATAGTAAATTCGTAAAATGATATCACATCAAATAAAAACATAATTTCAGGATGCTAATTATGGGAAAATTCTGAATAAAAATTGAATTGTTTTTACATTCCATTTTTTGTGGGGGCTCCAATTTTTCCACCGAAATTAAAATAAAAGTTGGCATCTTAAGATACCGATTCAAAGAAATTATGCATCTTCTAAAAGATATATTTTCACTATGCTAGTTCCGAGAATTACTTGAAAAACATCATCGTATTTTGTGATATTCAAAATTTAATCTTTAAATAATTATAAAATAGTAACTCCTGTAAATTTTCTAGACATCAAACCCAAGAAATTATTTATGTTCTAACTCAACCTGGAATTTTAACACCACTACAAGGAAATTAAGAAACAAATATTCTTAAGTATGGTATATATTTGAGATACAATATCTAGGGAGGTAAATATATGTCTGTAATGTGTATTGAAACGACTCAAACTCGTGATATTAAGCTGGCAAATAAATAAATAGTTTTTGTAAACAAAGCTAGCAAATAAATAAATTAAAAATTGTAAAGAAAGCTGGCAAATACATGATTTTGTTCGAAACACTCTAATATCAACAAATTTTACACCTAAAATGGAAATTTACTAGATTCTCACATAAAGTTACATGTCTGTTTTGAACTAAGAAAAATATTTTTGAATGGGTAAGGAGACGACACCTTAAATGCCACAATCACTCGTGTTAGTGGCCTTACAATGGCTTGATGCAGATGTCTGTACTGCATGATGCATAGCCGAATTAATATGATGGCCCCACTAGTGGAAACGAGTCCTTTGGTTGAGGTCGGAAATGAGCTTTAACACCGGTTCTCGAAGCCCGTACCAGCGTGGTCTAGAAAGAAAAAAGGAGAACCCCCTTTAACACCGGTTCGAGCCACGAACCGGTGTTAAAGTCCCTGCACCAGTGGCCCGCGCAGCCCCCCTCTTTAACACCACTTCGTGGCTTGAACTGGTGTTAAAGGGGATGCGCCTATATAACACACCGTAGCCCACACCCCTCTCTCTCATTTTTTCACTCTCATTTTGGAGCATAGCAAGAGGGTGAGAGGTGTGCTAGTTTGTGTTTTTTTTCTATGCACAAGAGGTGTTCGGTGAAATGACCGAGAGCTCAAAATAAGTTTTCTCGTTGCTCTTTCCTTCTCGGTCGAGATCGGCAACTTTATTCTTTCATGTGTCATTGATGTACTATATAAATGGTCATCTCCCTATTAATTTTTTGTCAACACCCGGATTTTTAATCCCAGATGCCTGTTATGCCATACATCGCAATCACAGGATTACCATTTTTGCGAGACATAACAGATTTGGATACCATAGTACATCATCCATTACAACCATACATAAGGTCTTACACAAATAAGGATCTCATGATGCAGTTCTTAATACAACTCAAGCAGCGGAATAACGTAATATTAAAGGTAGCATAGGCGAAGCTCCATCTTCGGGGTCACAGGCAATACTGACGATGGGAGATGATCCTAGTTGTCGTAACCTTCCTGGGGTCCATCCTCCTGGTACTCCTCTTCATAGTATGGCCACGGGAATAATCAGGGACAAAGCCATGAGTACTCTTTAAGTACTCGCAAACTAATACTAACAAGTGTAGGGGGGTTTTTTAGTAGGACACTAAGCTCTAGGGTTGTTTTGCAAAAAGCCAGATTTACCTCTACTAAGTTTAGAAGAAAGAAAAGCTAGTTGAAGTTTTATAACACCTAAGTGGGAACTTGAATTTCATATCACAACTCTGTTGTGGTCAAGTCAAAATCCCAATTCATTTCACAAGTCATTTTGAAAACATCTGACAAGGGAACAGTATGGCCACTCCAACTGTCCATAACCGCGGACGCGACTATTCGAATAGTTTGACACTCTACAGAGATTGTACACTTTCACCACAACATTCGATACATCCGTCAGGAACAAATCCTGAATTCACCATACTCAGTATGCGGATAAACAATCCTAACCTTTCCATTACACGCCCTAGTATAGGCACCTCTCCTGTGAGTTTGGCCTCCCAACCATGAACAACTGTCATCTTGGGTACTGCACAGGTGGACAATCTTCACAAGGTAGCCTCAGATCAGACCTTGGTCGTGAGGGAACCCATACTAAGGTATATAAGTTTCCAGTCAAGCCCTACCCAATTTTTGGGTATTGTGGTTGTACGGTAAAATTGGAATGGTATCGCATCCAGACAACCACCAGTTTTGTAAAGGAATATGGCTCATGCCTCAACATTTTCATCCTTAAAATCATCTGGGTTTTGGAAACACCTGTCAAAGCATCTCAGTAGAATGACTCATCATTCTAAGGTTTTCATAACCCTTTTCACCAAATATTCCCATCTAAAGTTGATCAAGTTTTATGCTTAGCACTAGCATCTACAAGTGGGGTAAGTACTAATGAGGGGTGGTAAACAAGTGGAGTTTAACTAAGTTCAATCTCATGCCTTAGGATGACATCAAGATTATCTAGCTTAGGCCAAATTTTATGCTCTTTATGCAACCTTCAATTATCTTTCTAGTAGCTACAATGTACTCAAGTAAACTCTAAGTAATAGCTTTGATAAAGAAATAAAGTAGAAAGATTGCAAGTAAAACTAGGATTGGGTATCATCAAATGTGTCCAACCAAGCATGCTTAGTGCATTGCATAGGTTATCTAACTTTCATAATTGCAAGTGCTAGCTTGCTCATTCAACTAGTAGTATTAGGCTTGCCTTGTGCAGAGCAGTGGTTGAAGTTCTCCTCAGCTTCTTCGTAGTATCCTCCTTCCTCCTCGTATCCTTGGTCGGTACTAGCGTCTATGAATAAATACGAGGTACACAGTCACCAAAAAATACGTAACTACTTTCAATCATCACACAAAAGGGTTCTATAGATGATCTAGCATCATCACTAACATTCAAGATTAAAGCACTTGCATTATTTATTTTAATTTGAGAAAAGTAATTTCTACTCATTGAAAAACTACTTAAGATTTAATATTCTCTAAACCAAAAATGGGATCATGTTGACACATGTCATCACCACATATTTCAGTACATGGGAATGTGATTTAAAGTGGTGTCACAATTTAATAAGGTTTAACCTTTTATTTTAATTAAATGAAGTGACTAGAAATGCCTATGTGGCATTGTTTTATTACTTGGACATTATTTCTGTAATTAAATCCATATGTTTTTATATATTACGAAAGGTATGATCAAATGTGATTTTTGAGAGTTGGAATCAACTCAAAAGCTATTATGGTTGAATTTGAAAAATGTTTGAATCAAAAAAGCTTCTGACTTGTTATTTTTAACAAGTTTGATCTACAGATCCAAATGATTTAAATCCAACGGGCTTGGATTAAGTATTTCAATACCTTTCTAACAAAATTGGTTTCATTTGATTTGGTTCACTAAATCGAGCTGGGTTGATTTTTAAATATAGGTACAGAACTGAGTTTGAATATAAATAGAAAAAGCTAAATTCAAATGAGTGGGCTGCGCGGGAGGGGTTATTGGGCCGGCCCGGTGTCACTCCATGAACTGGCACAACCCCGGGGGTCTCTTGGTCGTGGCTCATAAACGCCGATGCAGGCGATGTGGTGTGTTGGATTAGAATGAAGATCGACGGCTCAGGGTCGTCGTCGACGATGAACAAGTCACCAGCGAGCTCGAACCCTAGCGGCTCGGTGGGGGTGCATAGGGGGCATACCGAGGCTCCAGTGGCGACGGCGAGGCGGGCAAACGACGAAGTCAACGACGGCGAACTCAGGGCTGGTCGAAATCAACGGCTCCCTTCTTCTCTAGAGGCGGCCTGCTCCGGCGCAATTCCGGCAAGCTTCTGCTCCTCGTGCTCCGGCTAAGGGATGGAATGGTCAGTGAGGTGAGGGGAGTGAGATGGTGTGAAGAAATCGAGCGGGGGTCATCTTCTTTTATAAGCTCGACGGCGAGACCGAGAGGGATGGGCAGGCGACGGTGGCGACACGGCTACGGGCGGCTAGAGGCATGGCTGCGGCTGGCGATCGACGGGCGGTCTCCTGGCGATGCTCTAGAGCTTAAATGCGCGTGTAGGGGTGGTGGCAATTGGTCGGGAACGCGTGATGCTCTACGAGGCAGAGGCGGCGAACTTCGCAGCGAGCGGTGGCTACGGGGTACGGGCGGTGAAACGGACATGTCTGGTGGTCTCCTGGGACGGTGGGGTGCATGCTGGCGGGCGGCAAGGGCTCGAGGTGGTCGGGTTGTGTGGGAACGGCGCGTGCTCTGCGGTGCGCATCGGCATGGTCGACAGTGGCACGGGCGCGGCGTTCTTGGTGGTTCTGGTCGCTGTCTCTGAGCTAGGGCTGGTCGAGAGGGGGCGGTGAGGCATGGGCTACCTCCCAGACAAGGATGGCACGGCTAGTTCTTCTCCTAGCTTGCTGTCCACACTAGGGTGACATGGGTGCTCTCGGTCACCATTGATGGCATTGGCAAGCTCACAGTGGTACTAGAGATTAGTTAAGGTTGCTAGATGATCTACTAAGGCTAGTTGTAACCAGAGAGGGAACAAGGTTGTCCCAAAACACTGCTCAACATAGTGTTTTAGATTTTGTTGATTTGAATCTACAACCTGTTTGATGAAATGGCCGCATGAACTTAAGTTTTGAATTTTGAAAATATTTTTGGTGGGTGTGCTAGGCATGTGTTGAGGGTTCTGTGGATGCTTGAGTTTTGAAAATTGAGCTGGTTTGAGTGGTTTTTGAAATAGTGGGATCTTCCCGTATGAGATAGATTCAATTTTAAACTGTCATTTAAACTAAGCATTTAAATGTTTTTGAATGATCACAAAGTGGGCCTTGGTACCTTGTTATGAGTACTATCAAGGGGTGCAAAGATCCATACATGTTTCTGTTAAGTTCTGAAAGTTAGGGATAGCCAAAGTAGGCATGGGAGTTAAATTGGCCAAAGTGACCATTCACTTAATTTATTTGTTTTGACTTTTTTGTCTTTGGGAAAAGTTTGGGGATTGTTTAGATGATGTTTATTTCACCTAAGAATAATTTTACAAGCAAAGAAACACATAATCATGGAAATTCAAAAGAATCCAAATTTTAATACACACACATATGAATGCTTTCATAGTTTTAGTTGGAAAAGTTTTTCTTAACCCTAAATTTGATGATTAGAGTTTGATGATACAAGTTTAATATTTTTGGGATGTTACATTTTTTATATACTATATATTAATGCAGATGAACCGACAATGGATGTACGGTGACGGACGCACTTCCGTGTACATTACGGGCCTCCAAAATTTCATCGTTGTGGCTAATTCAAACCATGGTCACGATGGTTTTATGTGCTGTCCATGTGTTCACTGCCAGAACAAGAAAGACTACTCAAATACCAGAACCATTCACGCCCACCTGCTTCGATCTGTTTTCATACCCAGCTATAATTATTGGACCAAGCACGAAGAAAAAAGGGTTGTGATGAAAGACAACGAAGAAGAAGAGGATGATGACAACTATCATAATATGTATCCTGAATACGATGATACTGCAACGGGGGTAGATAATGAAGATCAAGAGGCAGCAGATGGGCCCGCTGATGACGATCTTGGTCGGCCATTCTTGATGCAAAGGAAGAATGTGAAACTGAAAGGAGAAGGAGAAGTCTGGAGAAGATGTTAAAGGATCACAAAACATTGTTGTACCCAACTTGCGAAGATGGCCACAAAATCTAGGTACCACCTTGGATTTGCTGCAATGGAAGCGAGAGAACGGTGTGACGGTAGCATTTTCAAATTTGTTGGTAAAAATGAAGAATCTGCTTCAAGAAATAATGAGTTGCCCGACAAGACATACCAAGCAAAGAAGGTTGTACGCCCTCTAGGATTAGGCGTCACGGAAGATACATGCTGCATTAATGACTGCATCCTCTACCGTGGTGAGAAGTACGAGAATTTGGATGCATGTCCGGTATACCTTTGCCTTGAGGTATAAGATCAGACGAGACGATCCTGGCGATGTTGAGGGCGAGGCCCCTAGGAAGAAGGTTCCTGCCAAGGTTATGTGGTATGCTCATATAATACCACGGTTAAAACGTCTCTTCAGAAATAAAGAGCATGCCAAGTTGTTGCGATGACACATGGAAGACCATAAGAAAGACGCGATGTTGAGACACCCCGCTGATGGGTCACAGTGGAGAAAAGTCGAGCGAGAGTACCCGGACTCCGCACGTGATGCAAGAGACTTAAGGTTTGGTCTAAGTACAGATGGCATGAATCCTTTTGGTGAGCAGAGCTGCAGTCACAGCACCTGGCCTGCGACTCTATGTATCTATAACCTTCCTCCTTGGCTGTGCATGAAGAGGAAGTTCATTATGATGCCAGTGCTCATCCAAGGCCCGAGGCAACCCAGCAACGACATTGATGTGTACCTAAGGCCATTAGTTGAAGAACTTTTACAGCTGTGGGAAAAACCAGGTGTACGTATGTGGGATGAGCACAAAGGGGAGCCATTTGACCTACGAGCGTTGCTTTTCATAATCATCAATGATTGGCCTGCTCTTAGTAACATTTCAGGGCAGACAAACAAGGGATACAATGCATCCACACACTTTTTAGATGAGACTGAAAGTGTATATTTGGATAAATGTAAGAAGGTTGTGTACCTAGGGTATCGTCGATTTCTTCCGAACCTGCATCCCGTAAGAAAGAAAGGCAAGCATTTCAAACATCTGGCAGAACCCTAGAGGAAGCCTGTCCTCCGTATCAGTGAGGAGGTATTTGGTATGGTCAAGGACCTAGAAGTAATCTTTGGAAAAGGTCCTGGCAATCTATCTGTTCCGAATGACGATGCCGGACAAGCGCCCATGTGGAAGAAGCAATCTATATTTTGGGACCTACCCTATTGGAAAGTCCTAGAGGTCCGCTCTTCAATCGACGTGATGCACGTGACGAAGAATGTTTGCATGAACCTGCTAGGCTTCCTAGGAGTGTATGGGAAGACAAAAGATACACCGGAAGCACGGCAGGACCAACGACGTATGAAAGACCCTGAAGAGCCTATGCATCCTGAGAATGAGAAGGGTAAACGATGCCACTTAACTCCTGCCAGCTACGCCCTTACCAAAGTAGAGAATGAAATCTTTTTTGAATGCCTGAGCAGTATCAAGGTCCCGTCTGGCTTCTCGTCGAATATAAAGGAAATAATAAATATGGTAGAGAACAAATTCCAAAACCTGAAGTCTCATGACTACCACGTGATTATGACGCAATTTCTTTCGTTTGCATTGAGGGGGCTTCTACCTGAAAATGTTCGAGTAGCCATTGTGAAGCTATGTGCATTCCTTAATGCAATATCTCAGAAGGTAATCGATTCAGAAAGCCTACCAGGGTTATAGACATATGTGGCTGTTGGAGATATGCCCAAGAGGCAATAATAAAGTGGTTATTATCATATCTTCACACTTATGATAAATGTTTACATACCATGCTATAATTGTATTAACAGGAAACATTAATACTTGTGTGATTTGTAAACATAAAAGAGTCCCTAGTAAAGCCTCTTGTTAAACTAGCTTGTTGGTTAATATATGATCATGGTTTCCTGATCATGAACATAGAGATGTTATTAACAACAGGGTCATATCATTAGGAGAATGATGTGATGGACATACTCCTATAGATAAGCGTAGCATAAAGATCAAGTCATTTTAAATAGTTCAATTGCTATATGCTTTCTGATACATAGTAACCTAATTCCTTAGACCATGAGATCATGCATATCACCTTTACCGGATGGATGCTTTGATGACATCAAACACCACACCGAATCGGGTGGCTATAAAGGTGGCATTGAGTGTTCGGAAAGTATTGGTTGAAACACATGGATCAAGAATGGGATTTGTCCATCCATATGACGGATAGATATACTCTGGGCCCTCTCGGTGTAATGTCATCCAATTAGCTTGCAAGCATGTGACTGGCTCACAAGGGATCACATATCACGGGAACGAGAAAAGAGTACTTATCGGTATGAGGTTGAACTAGGTATGCGAGAGATACAAGCGATCAAAACCTCGGATAAGTAAACTATCGTGAGACAAAGGGAAATTGGTATCGTATGTAAGTGGTTCATTCGATCGCAAAGTAATCATAGAAATATGTGGGAGCCATATGAATTTCTAGATTCCTCTATTGGTTATTGTTCGGAGAATGTGTCTCGATCATGTCCGCATAATTCACGAACCGTAGGGAGACACACTTAAGGATTCGACGTTGTTTTGAGTAGTTATGGTATTATGAGAAAGAGACCGAATGTTGTTCGGAGTCTCGGACGGGATCCGGGATATCACGAGGAGATCCGGAATGGTCCGGAGAATAAGATTCATATAAGGAAAGTCCCGTTTCGGAGTTGTGGAATGATTCCGGTGTTTTCATCGGGAATGTTCTAGAAGGTTCCGGAATGTCCGGCACTCCGGGGGGGAAGGGTACATGAATGTGTTATATCAAGTTGGTATGATTGCATCATGTACTAAGTGTCATCGCTGTACCAAATAGAGGATTTATTCAAATCCTAGTTTGAAAAGTCAAACGGCTAGTTTGAAAAGTCAAACGGCTAGTTTTGGTAAAGAGGAGAAGGAGGTTTGGTTGGAACCGACTTGGGGGAGGAGTCCCTCCTCTCCAAGCCGGCGCACCACCTAGGCCGAGTTGGGGAGGGACTCCCCTCCCTCCCCTTGGCCGCCGGCCCTCCTCCACCTATAAGAGGAGGGGCAGGGCCTCCTCCTCTAGACACACAAGTTCCTATCCTCTAATCTCCGGTTTAGAGCCGTTTTGGTTTAGAGCTTCTAATTTCCCTAGCCTTCGGTTTAGAGCCTTCTAATTTGTGTGTCTAAACCCTAGACCACTAAAGCTCTCTCATACTCCACCATACTCGCTCCGGCTTAAAAGCGAAGCCTGGGATCTCCCTCTACTTCGGTACCACGCCGTTGTCTTCTTAGGAATCGCGAGGAGAGTGATACAACCTCCATTTTCTTTGGAACAAGGAGAGGAAGGTCTTCGTCAGAGTACCGAACGTGACCGATCTGCGGAGCGCTGTCGAACGCAGCCGGAAGGATCGTCTACGCGATCTTGAGATCGGAAAGAGTACGACTACATCACCCACGAGAATCTGCTCTCGTTAACCGCTTTGGAATCTTCGAGGGTAAGTTATTCCATCGACTCGTTGCTACAATCTAGTAGATAGATCTTGGCTTGTTTGTTTGTATGCGATAGAAATTTTTTGTTTTGCATGCTACGAACCCCTACAGTGGCCCAATGTCTTGTCAGCTTTGAGTTGGTGTTCCCACCATCCTTCTTCAATATTATGACGCATCTCCTGGTCCACTTAGTAGAAGAGATTGCCATTCTCGGTCCTGTATTTCTACACAATATGTTCCCCTTTGAGAGGTACATGGAGTCTTAAAGAAATATGTTCATAACCGTGCTAGGACAGAAGGAAGAATCTCCAAGGGCTATGTAACAGAGGAGGTCATTGAGTTCTGTGTTGATTTTATTCCTGACCTTAAGGCGATTGGTGTTCCAGAATCACGACATGAGGGGATACTGCGTGGAAAAGGCACCCTAGGATGTAAAGCAATGCTATGTAGGGACGGACATTCTCTCAATTAAGCACACTACATGGTTTTACAAAGATCTATCTTGGTTGCCCCGTATATCAATGAACACAAGAATTTTATACGCCTCAAACACCCGGGACAGTCTGATGAATGGATTATAAGTGAACACATGGAGAGTTTTGGTGGCTGGCTGCAAAGACTTCTCACGAATAACACCACTGTTGCAGATCAGCTATACTTTGTTGGCCAGGACACCATATTCAACTGTATGTACTTTCCAAGGGTACGAGATAAATGGGAATACATTTTACACGATAGGCCAAGATAAAAAGAGCACCAACCAAAACAGTGGTGTCCTCTTCGATGCAGCAGAAGACAATAGGAAAAAGACC
Source organism: Avena longiglumis (assembly GCA_030063025.1). Classification (NCBI taxonomy): domain Eukaryota; kingdom Viridiplantae; phylum Streptophyta; class Magnoliopsida; order Poales; family Poaceae; genus Avena; species Avena longiglumis. The sequence goes on along the minus strand of CP125977.1, from coordinate 12,340,499 downwards.
ACATATTATGGGTTCATAGAGGAGATATGGGAACTTGACTATGGACCTAATTTTAAGGTCCCCTTGTTTTGGTGCAAATGGGTCAAGCTAACAGGAGGAGGGGCTGAGGTATACAAGAAGTACGGAATGACAACAGTGGATCTCAACAATCTTATGAAGGTAGACAAGAACTTAGACGAACCATTCGTCTTAGCCAATGATGTGGCTCAGGTTTTCTATGTGAAAGACATGTCTAGCAAACCGAAAAAAAGAAAAAAATTAAGCAAACAGATACATCACACGATGAGCCAAAGCGTCACATAGTTCTTTCAGGGAAAAGAAACATCGTGGGAGTGGAGGACAAGACAGACATGACAGAAGATTATAATAAGTTTGATGAAATTCCGCCCTTCAGAGTGAAAACTGACCCAACCATCCTGTTAAACGGTGCTGATACTCCATGGTTACGGCCGACGCGATCATAATATTGACTATATGTATTAATTCAGCCATTTTTGGCACACATATGTATCTCAAAATGGAAATCAATGTCATATTTCTTCTGTTAACACTATATGGATTAAATGAGCCTTTTCTTCCCCCCATTTTTTCTGCTAGTTCTTCCCGCCATTTCTTCCCGCCAGTTCTTCCCTACAGTTATCTTCCTGCCATTTCTCACTATATATATATGTTGGGTTGGCCTCCATTGTCATTGCACATCTCTAGACTCATATCTGCAACCTCATCACTCTTTCCCATGGCTTCCACCGTACCACTAACCCATAGGGAGGCGGAGGCGCTTTGTGCCTCGAACTACCCCTGCCCGCTGGGCTACTGCGTCCCCGTCGTCTGGATGCTGAGCGCCTGAGGCGTGCCGGTTCCTCCTGTCCCTCTAGGTGTGGCGCGCCGGATAGCCATCACGAAGCACTACTACTTCGAGCTCACGCTGGAGCAGCGAAGGAATCCTAGATGGCATCCCGACTATTTCTCGACTTGGGAAGCCTTCTTCGGGGATCGGCGTGAGAGGGCGCTCTCGAGGCACGAGGAGGACGACCCACCTCCTCCGAACTTCAACGAGGCCGGCCGTCGTCTGTGGTGGCGCGGTCAGACTCTCCAGAGCGTCATGGCCTACGACACCGCCACCGACGCTAACCCCCGTCTGCGCTACCCTCAAGTCCAGCCCATGCATACTTAGCCTTCAAGGTTCAACTATGGCGACCATGACGACGACATCGACGATGGCCACGGCGAGTATGACGACTACAGTGGCGAGTATTACAGGTGTAGGCAGGAGCATGACTAAATCACTCCAACATTCCAAAACAAGTTCGGCCGATTGTGACTTAATCTGGATGTATCTTAATTTTCAGTTCTTTTATGTATCTTAATTTTCAGTCGTGCTTTGTTAGTTGTGTTATGTACTTTAATTCCAGTTCTATCATAATAAAATTTTCTTCCCTCCCTTTTCCTCCCACGCATTATGCCCGCCCTTTCCCATATGTTACTAGTTTGAATAGTTAGAATTTTATTTTTTAAAAACAAAAAATGTTTTAGTATTAATTATTCAAATACAAACAATTTTCAAGTTGAACGTTTTGTCAGATTCCAAAGTGTACAAAAGATGCTAAATTTAAATATCCAAACAATTAAAAAATTTAATACAAAATAAAATATGATTTTCTCTAATAAAATATGGTTACATTCCTTTCCAGATGCTTAATATTTCTTAAGTTCAAAGTTTTAGGGTTTAACTATTTTAATTTTGTCTTAATTGAATAATCAAAATTTATATGTAAGTGTTTTAATCATTTTGAAAATTTTCATCTACAATAACTATAAAATGTTTTTATATGAATGGATAGATCTTTTTTTTTGAAAATTATGATATATTATTCATATTTTTCTAAGTTACAATGAAAAAGATATGAATTTTCTTAATTCTATCCTATTTTTTGAATTAAAAACGCCCCACCCCTTTAATGTATGAAATAAATGCCCCCCTTTAACACCGGTTCCAGCCACGAACCGGTGTTAAAAGAAAGCATTATTTCGTTTGCATACACCTCCTTTAACACCGGTTCGACGGCCCGGTGTTAAAGAAATCTGTGCAACAATTCTCCCCTTTAACACTGGTTCCAGCCACGAACCGGTGTACAAAATAAGGGGGGGGGGAGGGGGTTATAACGCAGCGCGCGCATCCTCTTCCCCAGCCAGACACTTAGCAAATTTAGGGATCGACCGAGCAGAGGAGCACGCGGAGAACAACGACGACGCCGGCAGGCTGCTCGACTGGGCCGTCGTCGTCCGCCATCGCGCCCGCGCTGTCCGCCACCGTGCTCGCGCCGTCCGCCACCGCGCTCCTCGACGTCCGCCCCCGCCTCGCCATCCGCACCGCGCCCGCCATCGGCCCACGCCTCTTAAATGCGCCGCCTCGTCATCGTGTGCCCTAGGTGAGCAGCCTCTAGGATTTTTGGTTTAGTATTTTGTTTAGCAATTTTGTTTTAGGATTGTTTAGAGAATTTGTTAGAATATTTTGTTTTTGGATTTTGTTAGAATATTTTGGTTAGAGAATTTGTTAGAATATTTTGTTTTAGGATTTTGTTATAGGATTGTTTTAGGATTGTTTAGACAATTTTGTTTAGCAAATTTGTTAGAATATTTTGTTAGGATATTTTGTGTCATAATCATAATCATAATTAATTTTAGAGAATATTTTGTTAGTACTTTAATATTAGGATATTTTGTGTCATAATCATAATTAAGTTTAGAGAATAATCATAATCATAGGATATTTTGTTTTAGGAATTTAGTGTTAGGGAATTGATTTTAGGATATTAATTGGATATATGGATATTTTGTGATATTAATAATTATGATATCAATCCTATGATAACGCGCGCACCTCCTCTTCCTCTTCCCCCAGCCATATCGAGAAGCAGAGGCGCACAGAGAGAGGAGCTGTCGCCGCCGCGCCCACCCACGTTTCCGTCGCCGTCACGCCCACGGTGCTCACCTGCCCCTCCGCTCGCTCGGAGCCATCGTCGCCTTGCTGCTCTACAAGCGCCGCCGCTGGTCGTCGTCGTTGCCATCGCTCCGGTGACCCCTAGGTAGCGGTGCTGCCTGTTTTAGGTAGGCCGCATCGCGCTGAGTCAAACGCGCTTGCTCTTGCGCCCTAGGTCGCTCTCTTACTCTAGATAATATTTGTGTATTTTTGTATGAATGATATGTATATTTGTGTATGAATCCAATTCCACTTGAATGTTTACTCTCTTAATCTAGATAATATTATTGTTTTAGGAACTATGGATCCACTCAGTAGAAACCTTGAAGAGGAAGTGATAATGGAGAACATTATCCACGAGGACACCTCACAATATCTGAACTTGGAGGGACATGATGATAGCTCAAGTAGTCATGGAGAAGATGACGACTCTGGTGAACGCACTTTAGTGATTACAAAGTCGGTCGAGGTATATATATGCATGGATTAAGCCTCTACTGACTTGTACCGATTGATTTGTATATATTAATGCTTTTTTCTTCTTTTAGCCCTCCGGATCGACCAGCCAGCAACAATCTTCTTCTACGAAAAAGAGCAAGCGAGGCGCGAGCCATCGGTTGAAAGATCGTGCAAAGTTCACGATCGAAGCAGTCCATGTTGATGGCAGGCCGATGGAGCCCAAGAAGGCCGCAGACAAATTTATACGTCAGGCTGGAGTTCTTGTTAGGGACCAAATCCCAATCATAATTGAATATTGGAATAAGCCAAATAAGGGAGACAGTACCTTTGTCGATGAAAGATCCAAACAAACGCTTTGGAATTCGCTGTTGGTAAATTTTACCCTACTGCGAGAGGAGGATGAAAATCAACCGGTTATAAAGGAAAAGGTCAAAGAGTGGAATCTAAAGAAGATGGCTGAAGCTTTCCGCAACTGGAAGACAAAATTGAACAAATTTGTCAAAGCTCGCGAGACTCCAGATTTCGAAGACGCATATTATGCGAAGATAAGACCTGACTGGCCCGAATTTCTGGCGTACAAGGAAGGTGCTATAGCTACAAAGAGGTTAGAAACCAATACGCTAAATGCCCAGAAGAAGGAATATCACCAGAGAACGGGGTCAGGTGGCTACATATCTCAGAGGCCTAAGTGGGAGGAAGCTGAGAAGGCCCTGCGCAATAGAGGGATCACACCCCAGACATATGGGTGGGACCTACGTGCAAAGACTTGGTTCTATGGAATTCGGGTAAGGTTGGACCGAGAAACGGGATTGTGTATCTTCCCAACCCTCCTTGCCAAACCCATCACTGAACTCATCATGACATACGAGGAAACAGCCGCCAGGACCTTCCATCCCGACAGAGAGAATGACCAGCGGACACGCGCCATCGGTAAAAAAGAACACCCTCGACTTGCACGAGGCACATGGGGTATGACGTGGAAGGATGGGTTTGTCGAGTGGGGCGACTCTTACAGATGGCACGGCAGAAAAGAAAAAGAGCGTACAGACCAGATGACACAAATAGAACATGCACTTGTGGCGCTGCGAGCGCAAATGAATGCACAAAAGAGCCAGCAAGCTACCGGCCCATCTCTGCGGCACGAAGATCCTGCATTGGAAGCTGCCGGCGGCCCAGACTCTGCGCGGAAAAGCATCTTGGCTTCCACGGAGAACATGCAGCGCACACTTGAAATGGCGGGTCCTCGATACCCCGTGGATGAGATCACGGAGAGCAAACACGCTGAGCTGCATGTGAGATTAATGGGCTTATCCATTAAGGTGGCGGTCGGCTATGCCTTACCTCCTGTAGCTGGTGGAACTTACCACTGCCGACCGATTCCAGATGGCTATGCTATTGTCGGGGTGGATGAGGTTGTGAAGGAATATGAGAAAGCACAGTTTGACCATGCTACAGGTGAAGGGGAAACTCAAATCAAATTTGAAGTGAAAACAACCATTCTTTGGAAGAAGGAACACATCGTGCTTCCAAATTGGAGGCCACGCAGCACCGTGCCTCATAGCGTCGGCGTCCGAGCCGCCCAGTAGTCTCAAGTAATCAGAATACTCCCATGTCGTCTCCGGTGCTTTAGCCATCTCCTGCGCGGCAGCCATCTCCGGCGCCCCAGCCATCTCCCTCTGGCCATCTTGGCGCCCATCTCTCAAGCGTCGGCCATCTCCGGGCGGTCATCTCCTCAGCGTAAGCGTAAGAGCACTTCCACGAAGAGCATCACTAGCACTGCCATGAAGAAATCCGCAGGAAACCGTACACCAAAGAGTTCAAGAAACTACGTCCCGCGGCCTTCCGCCAAGCCATTGCCGGTATTACCGTGGAATCGCAGCAGTGGTATCTCGGTAGGGTCACGAGAGGGGAAACATCGCAGCTGGGTTGGCTCCAAGTAAAAGATGAACCAGGTCGGGTAAGAACGGCCGGGTAAGATAAGCAAGAAAGCCGAGATACAAACTATCTCGGCCCGTATAGGACAAAGTTGTAACCCTTGCAGGTACCAACGAGCCGAGTCAACCGAGGAAGGGTCGAGTCAAGAAGGACGCGTGGCACCTTTCCGAGTAAGGTTCGGGAAGGACCATGGTAAAGCATGGTCAAAAGAGAAGGGCGACACCGGGTGACACAAAAGGAGCCGGGTGATGCCCAAAGCAAGCGCTGACGTACAAAGTAACTGCGTGACGCCAAAAAGAACAAGAAGCAGTGTACCAGAAGACCGTTAGCTTTGAAGATTTATGGACCAGGCCTATGGGCTAAAGGCAAGCCCATAACCCGGCCCATATTGTAGGGACCAAGATCCAAACAGTAAACCCTAGAACCCAAAGGGGTATTAGCTAGCTAGCGCTGCCTATATAAGGGAGAGCATAGAAGTAGTAGAAGGAGGTTGGACCAAGTAGAGAACAGGTGCTGCGTACTCAAGCCAATACAACTCTAGGAGCACTTGTAATCTTTGGGTTATCAATCAAATTGTCAAGTGTGGAGAGTTCTTCTTGTTCTTCGTGCATGGCTTGACCGTGCACTCCCTCCCCGGTGACCACAAGCACCCATTCGGTCCCCAACTTAAGCCTACCCATGGCATCTGCCGTGCCACCACCACGACAGTTGGCGCCCACCATGGGGCAGAAGCAGGTGCTTGATGGAGTCTTCATCCAGATGGGCAACATCATCGCCAAGACCGGCGAGCGCGTCTAATCCGGCCTCATCTAACGGTTTGGAGCGCTCAACTTCGTCAGCGACAACGCGGGCTGCTTCGGGACCAAGCCGTTCCCTAGGGGAGGTCGCTTCATCAAATTCGGCAAGCACCAGGTCTACGTCGCGGTGCGCATGGAGAACGCATATCCTGAGCACGTCGTCCTGGCGCCGGATCCCCCAACGGCATGAGTCGCGGGGAAACCTCTCCAACTCGTCTCCATGGAGGTAATGATGACTGCCCCAAACCCCGTAGCTCCCCCAGTAGTTCCAGTGGTGAATGAAAACACAGAAGGAGGAAATCATGAGGAAACGCCAAGGGCTTCAAGAATGGTAAAGGCGCCGCTGGAGAAACCAGAGAACATAGCTAGGAGCAAAAGAGCTAAGGAGCTACAGGAAGCGATAGACAAGTTGGCAGAGCCAATGGCACAAGCAACTGACCCTTAGCGTGTGCAAGCCGAGTTGGAAGAAGCCAGGATAAAAGTCCTGGAGAAAGCAAAGGAGCTAGCACAATTACAGCAGGATGTGGATATCACTATCCGAGAGCTTAACTCGGCAAATCGAGTCAATGGAGCAAAGACCCGGCTTGATGCAACAAGATTGAGAGGTAGAAACCTCAATGAGAACTGGCAGATGCGACATCAAAGATAACACCAGAGAACAACAATGAGATGGCCATGCGTCCAACGTACAAGACAACAACAACTAATCTGTGAGAAGTAGAAGCAGCAATGGCAGAATTATCCCACTTGGAGGGGGAAGCAAAGAAAAGGCAGCAAGAATGAGTCAATGAATTAGTAAAAGCAGCCAGCATGCTAAATGAGGCATATTACAGAGCAAATTCGGGTTTAGTAGGGAGATCACAGCTGGTTCACTCGGCAACTCCTGTTCCGGCAAGATCGGCTAGGCACACGGCATCCTCACCCGGAGCGGCACCCATGTCGATAAAAGAAAAAAGTGTGGATTCTGGAAGAAACAAGCAGATGGTCGCCTATGATCCAGCAGTAGTTCAAGGAAACCCGACGCATGCGCAAGGGGCAAAAAGAAATAATCCCCGAGAAAATGGAAACCAGGAAAAAATTGGACAGAGAAATGACGACGGAGGGCAAAATTTTGCGCCTCATACTCGGCGCGCAACTCACTCGACGGGAGGAGGAAATCCAGCTTCGAAGAACGCACTAGCTCAGCCGGAAAGATGTGGCATCCCGCAAAACCACTACTAGAAAATCGCGTTGTTTTTGTGCATTGCATCGTCATGACCGCATGCTCATGTCATCATGACACATTGCATTTGAGCATCGTCATCATCTTGCATTTTGCTTGCATAAAACTATTTGCGGAAAACCTGTTCTTGTTTTCTAAACGCCCCGTCTCTATTCCAAACGCAAAACCCGGGTCACCGGATTATTTTGTTTTGTTTGCTATCGGTTTGCAAAAGTCTGTTTGAAATAAATAAAATATTTAATTATTTTTAGTGGGGCAGTCGAACGGGCCGATTCGACCCAGTCGACCACCCCCGGAATAAAATCGGTCCACCTAAATTCCTAATCCTACCAATCCTATTCTACCCACCCAACCAACCACATCACCCCCACCAATCTCTGGCTGCCACCTCACCCTCTCCCTTCCCTCTACCCAATCCCAGCCCGCCACCTGGCCACCTCCTCTCACCCCACACGTCCCCAACCAAACCCACACCCCACGCAGCAAAACACCCGCCTGCCCACTCCCCGTCTCACCCCGACCCCGCGTGGACCCGCACCCCGGCCCCACCCCTGGCCCCACCTCTCCCTCTTCTCGCCCCCATCGCCCCCGCTCTCTCCCTCCCCAGCCGACCTCGCCGCTGCTCGCCCCCGGCCCCGCTCCGGCCTCCCTCCTCCCTCGCGTTCCCTCTCCCTCGCCGCTCCTTCCCGTCCTCGGCAGCTGACGCCTCAAACCGCCCCTCGCTGCCCATAGCGCCCGGCCCGCGCCAGCGACCTCCGGCCACCGTGGGCCCCTCTCGTAGCGCCTCGCCCCCTCTCCTTCCGCCGCGCCGCCGGGCCGCCTTGGCGCCACCGGGCTCCCGTCGCTCAGGCTTCTCCTTCCCGCCTCCTCCCGCCACGGCCTCCACCGAAGCTCCGGCCTCGCCGCCGGAGCCGCCCGTTGATCCTCCGTCGCTGCTGGCCCGTCCACCTCGGGCTCGTCCTCGCCGGCCAACCGCGTCCGCGTCGCTCGGCCCCGCATGCCCCAGCGCCCCTAGACGCCTCCTCCATCGCCTGAGCGCCGCCGGCCTCAGTCGTGCCGCCTCCGTCCGGAGCCAGAGGAGCTCGTCGGCCGTCCCCGTCCTCCCGTCACCCTGGCTCCGCCCTGCGCTGCCCCATCTGAGCTCGCCGACCATGTTCCTCTCCAGGCACCGCCGGCCCTGCTCGCAGTCGAACCGCGCGTCCTCACCTCTGGCCCACGTGTGTTTTTGTGTGTTTGTGCGATGTTCCCAAAACGCCCGAGTCCAACGACAAGATCGGCATCGGCAAAACCAAGAGGGAACCCCAAGATCTTCGGGAGAAACCCCGACTTTAGACCAAGTGCGCCAACCACACCGAGAAACCACGGTACCCGGAGATAGACACAGGACTGAAGCACCAAGGCCTCCTTCAGGGAATCGCCAAGATCCACCGGCGCCAAACCCAAGACCGACATCGTCATCCGAGAAATCCGACAAGGACGCCAAGCTCGTCGGACTCCCAGACGCCAAGTACTCCCTCGAGGACGCCGAGTACTTCACCCCGGACACCGGGACCCTGGACGACAAGTTCTTCCCAGAAGCAGTGACGCTCATGCGACAAGATCTACCACCCCGACCCGAAGACCCTAAATCCCGGAGTCCGAGAACGATACCGCCGAGACCGAACCCCAGATCTGGACCCTGAGACCGACCCCGAACCCCGGAACCCCAAGATCGTCGAACCCTAATGTGTGACCCCTTTTCTCGAGCCCTATTTTATAAATGAAATAACAAATTGATGCATATTGAATTGTCATACTTGCATGCATATTGTCATGTGGTTTGGGGGCCTTATGCCGATTCACCTTATAATTAAATATGGGGCCCATATGCGAGCAAATCTAGTCTCATATTGGCCTCATTTAAATTTGTGTAGCGAACCGGTGATATATTCTGCCTTGTTGAACAACATTTAAATTGCGGGGGGTTCTAAATAACTTGAACCGTTTAATTAAATGTCGGAACCCCGGTTCCGCTTAATATGACCTAATTGCATCGCATCTTTGCCATGTCATGCATCATACATGCATCATGCCCGATCTTTCGCCGTGGCATTAAATATTGCATCCGGTGTTTCTTCTAGTGTTTTGCTTCTTCGCGGATAAGGCCGTTGAGTTGATGTGAGCTTCGCCCCGATCTTCGGTTGAACCTTCGGCAATGTTTTCAGGCGAGCATCCCCCCCTTTTTCTACCTATCGTACTTTTATAGTAATTATTCCCTCCTGTTGATCTATTGCTATCTGTGTTGCGATGCTCTAGTTTTCGTACTCGTGTTATCCCTTGCAACCTTATATTGCCTTGGACACATCCTATTACCTGTTGTTTGGTAGATAGTTGGACTTGCGCGTCGTAGTCGCTTTCTCAACTGCTGTTGCGTGACGTCCAGTACCACAGTTGTTGGAGTATTGCTGCCTGTTTGATGTTGGAGATGATCATGGCTTTACTTATCGTTCACTTTAATTCCTGTTTAACAACTAAAATTGAAGTAAGTAGCGAGGCACATTGGGCAATAGATGTTATTTGGTTGTTAACCGTCCACTTGTGTCCCGTAGGACCCCGAGTACTTGATACCTGTTCCTTGAATATTCGCGCTATCCACATCCGGGAGGATTATGGGACCCCCCTGAGCCAGAGCTTGATTCCGTCTTATTTCTTGGGGCCACAAACTAGTTTGAGGTTTTATTTACTATCCTGTACTTATGCCATGCTTTACTGTATTATTTACGATTGTGCGAGGAGCACACTGTACTGCTTAGGTAAGCGGAATGTTTTCGCGGTATCGACAATCCCAGTTTTGGGTTCCCAGTCGTCTACAGCCATTGTCGCAAACCTCGGGTCCGTCTCGGAATCAGCTAACTTCGTTGCGGGTGTACTCCAAGGGGTGGCCCCCTGAAATATTTCTGAATCCTGTGATTTCTTTGTCGTGAAAGCCTCGTTGGGTTTTGATTTGGTTTTCCCGAGGTTGATCGAGTGTGTGTTGCTATTTGTGCACCCTGGCCGGGTAAAACTTTCTGAAAGCCGTGTCCGCGGTTATGGACGACTTGGAGCACAGTATCTCGATCATAGACAACTATAACTAAAGTAGTGCTATAAATTTGACTTTATAATGACTAGTAATCATCTTCACTATAATGGAATGGCTAAATAAGACTGCAACAACTGCTTGTTTGGTTTGTCGCTTGCGACAATTGTATCTGACTAGTAAGTATTGCAACTATAACGGCATGGCTAAATAAAAGTACCAACAACTGCTGGGTTTTGGGGTTATCTCATGCTAATTGTATCTGACTAGTAAGTGTTGCAACTATAACGGAATGGTTAACTAAAAGTGCCCACTTCTTATTACATCAGGATGATTATCTATACCTGACTAGTAATTGCTGCAACAATAACTGAATAAGTAAAACTGCCAACTGTGTGAGTTCCTCGGTTGACTTCCTCGTTTGGTCTCGAGGGGGAAATACCAGGATGGGTATGCTTGGTGATAGTATTATTTTGGTTCCAAATAGGTCTTTCTTATCCCTCTCTGATAGCCGCCAGATGTATCGAGTCTCTATAGGTTGTTTAGTGCATGCTGCCGCTGCCGCTTCAGTCCACCATACGTATGTAGGCGAGGACCGCCGAATTCTAGCCTCGCCGTGTACTGGCCTCGATCGACGCTCCTCTTTTTCCTTTGCCCTTTGTCGGCACCCCTTTTGTTTAAGAAGGTTTTGAGATCGACGCCGTTAGCAGGGTTACCCTTCCGTCTTGGCCTGGGCAGGGTTATGGACGCCATTGGTTAGTCTTCAGGGCTCTTAGCCCCATTTGCATCTTGTCCGTAGTCGGACGCTCTATCATTTTCAAGGTGATTTGGATCTTTGTATATTATATCTGTATTCTTGACTCATTGAGTCGCTGTTATATATATATATATATATCTATTCTGTGGGTCCCATCGAGGACTGTTGTGTAATGTTATTACTTCGTTTTCCACCCGCACGCAAGTGCCTGGTGGGCACCTTTGAATTGTTTCTATGCGGGTTTGGCGGGAAGCGCTGAAACTTGCATAGGGTCGATTCTGAGGGTGTTACAGAGTGGTATCAGAGCTCAGCAGTTGCGATACCCCACAAGTCCAGTCTGTAGGATAACCTAGCTAACGGCCGAAGTAGAGTGTCCAAAACTATTTTTGAAAATCGGTTGGATAGTTCTGATTAGGTCTGATTTTACTCCTTACCCCTCTGCTGCTCTCCTCTCACCTCTGCGTGTTTTGAATCCGCTCTCGTCTCTTTCTTCGAGTCCAGGAATTCTCGTGGTAGGGTTTCCGTCGCACCTTCAGGGTTTCGCTTCCTCCTTTGATAACGGTGTTCCACCATCCGATGTTCATGCTGTCTGAGGAGTTCGTCTACTGTGGTACCATTCTTTGTTCTTTGTTTGTGCCTTCCGGTGTTTTCCGACACGACGACATCATATACGCCAGATCCGATGCAGAGTCTGCATCACTCCTTTGTTTCCGAACCTCGCTTGTCGAGATCTTCAGTATGAATCCCGAGAGTTGGTTGCATAGTCTTCTATTCATGTACAGATTAATGCTTTGAGTGCGGGATGGAGTCGCGACCATACCACTACTCATACCATTCGCTTTTGTACATTGAATGGTGGATCGATGCAATTCTTACTCCTTCCATAGAAGTTAGAGGTGGCCTTACCTTTAACTTCGTCTATTGTTTTCCGGAGTGTTCTCTTGACGAACAGGATCAACGACATCTTGTTGGTGGTGTCGCCGGTTTCAAGACGGAACAAGAACCTTTGTTAGTGGTGTCGCGAGGATCTACACGAAGCAAGAAGACGCAGATCGCCGCCCTTCCTTCCGGTACCATGAGGCGGATCTCGAGGGCGAGATCCATTGTTAGTGGTGTCGGTGTGGCATCCATAAAACCACCACTACTAGAAAATCGCGTTGTTTTTGTGCATTGCATCGTCATGACCGCATGCTCATGTCATCATGCCACATTGCATTTGAGCATCGTCATCATCTTGCATTTTTCTTGCATAAAACTATTTGCGGAAAACCTGTTCTTGTTTTCTAAACGCCCCGTCTCTATTCCAAACGCAAAACCCGGGTCACCGGATTATTTTGTTTTGTTTGCTATCGGTTTGCAAAAGTCTGTTTGAAATAAATAAAATATTTAATTATTTTTAGTGGGGCAGTCGAACGGGCCGATTCGACCCAGTCGACCACCCCCGGAATAAAATCGGTCCACCTAAATTCCTAATCCTACCAATCCTATTCTACCCACCCAACCAACCACATCACCCCCACCAATCTCTGGCTGCCACCTCACCCTCTCCCTTCCCTCTACCCAATCCCAGCCCGCCACCTGGCCACCTCCTCTCACCCCACACGTCCCCAACCAAACCCACACCCCACGCAAACCACCCTTTGCCCACTCCCGCCTCACCCGACCAGCGTGGACCCGCACCCAGCCCCACCACCCCTCCCTCTTCTCGCCCCATCGCTCTCTCCCTCCCAGCCGACCTCGCTTGCCTGCCCAGCCCGCTCGGCCTCCCCTCCTCCCTCGCGTCCCCTCTCCCTCGCCGCTCCTCCCGTCCTCGGCCAGCCTCCCAACTGCCTCCGCTCGCCCGCCGCCCCGCCAGCGACCTCCGGCCACCGTGGCGCCCTCTCCGTCGCGCCTCGGCCTCCGCCCCTCTCCTTCCCGCCGCCTCCGGCGCCGCCGCCAGCGCCACCCGGCTCCCGCTGCGCCCTCACTCTCCTTCCGCCGCCTCCTCCAGACGGCCTCCACCGAGCTCGGCCTCACCCGCCGGAGCCGGCCCGTAGTCTGCCGTCGCCGCTGGCCCGTCCACCTCGGGCTCGTCCTCGCCGGCCAACCGCGTCCGCGTCGCTCGGCCCCGCATGTCCCAGCGCCCCTGGACGCCTCCTCCATCGCCCGAGCGCCGCCGGCCTCAGTCGTGCCGCCTCCGTCCGGAGCCAGAGGAGCTCGTCGGCCGTCCCCGTCCTCCCGTCACCCTGGCTCCGCCCTGCGTTGCCCCATCTGAGCTCGACGACCATGTTCCTCTCCAGGCACCGCCGGCCCTGCTCGCAGTCCAACCGCGCGTCCTCACCTCTGCCCCACGTGTGTTTGGGCGATGTTCCCAAAACGCCCGAGTCAAACGACAAGATCGGCATCGGCAAAACCAAGAGGGAACCCCAAGATCTTCAGGAGAAACCCCGACTTTAGACCAAGTGCACCAACCACACCGAGAAACCACGGTACCCGGAGATCGACACAGGACTGAAGCACCAAGGCCTCCTTCAGGGAATCGCCAAGATCCACCGGCGCCAAACCCAAGACCAACATCGTCATCCGAGAACTCCGACAAGGACGCCAAGCTCGTCGGACTCCCAGACGCCAAGTACTCCCTCGAGGACGCCGAGTACTTCACCCCGGACACCGGGACCCTGGACGACAAGTTCTTCCCGGAAGCAGTGACGCTCATGCGACAAGATCTACCACCCCGACCCGAAGACCCTAAATCCCGGAGTCCGAGAACGATACCGCCGAGACCGAACCCCAGATCCGGACCCTGAGACCGACCCCGAACCCCAGAACCCCAAAATCGTCGAACCCTAATGTGTGACCCCTTTTCTCGAGCCCTATTTTATAAATGAAATAACAAATTGATGCATATTGAATTGTCATACTTGCATGCATATTGTCATGTGGTTTGGGGGCCTTATGACGATTCACCTTATAATTAAATATGGGGCCCATATGCGGGCAAATCTAGTCTCATATTGGCCTCATTTAAATTTGTGTAGCGAACCGGTGATATATTCTGCCTTGTTGAACAACATTTAAATTGCGGGGGGTTCTAAATAACTTGAACCGTTTAATTAAATGTCGGAACCCCGGTTCCGCTTAATATGACCTAATTGCATCGCATCTTTGCCATGTCATGCATCATACATGCATCATGCCCGATCTTTCGCCGTGGCATTAAATATCGCATCCGGTGTTTCTTCTAGTGTTTTGCTTCTTCGCGGATAAGGCCGTTGAGTTGATGTGAGCTTCGCCCCGATCTTCGGTTGAACCTTCGGCAATGTTTTCAGGCGAGCATCTCCCCCTTTTTCTACCTATCTTACTTTTATAGTATTTATTCCCTCCTGTTGATCTATTGCTATCTGTGTTGCGATGCTCTAGTTTTCGTACCCGTGTTATCCCTTGCAGCCTTATATTGCCTTGGACACATCCTATTACCTGTTGTTTGGTAGATAGTTGGACTTGCGCGTCGTAGTCGCTTGCTCAACTGCTGTTGCGTGACGTCGATACCACGATTGTTGGAGTAGTGCACTTTGTTTGATGTTGGAGATGATCATGGCTTTACTTATCGTTCACTTTAATTCCTGTTTAACAACTAAAATTGAAGTAAGTAGCGAGGCACAGGTGGGCAATAGATGTTATTTGGTTGTTAACCGTCCACTTGTGTCCGTGGGACCCGAGTACTTGATACTGTTCCTTGAATATTCGCTATCCACATCCGGAGGATTATGGGACCCCGAGCGAGCTTGATTCCGTCTTATTTCTTGGGGCCACAAACTAGTTTGAGGTTTTATTTACTATCCTGTACTTATGCCATGCTTTACTGTATTATTTACGATTGTGCGAGGAGCACACTGTACTTCTTAGGTAAGCGGAATGTTTTCGCGGTATTGACAATCCCAGTTTTGGGTTCCCAGTCGTTTACAGCCATTGTCGCAAACCTCGGGTCCGTCTCGGAGTCAACTAACTTTGTTGCGGGTGTACTCCAAGGGGTGGCCCCCTGAAATATTTCTGAATCCTGTGATTGCTTTGTCGTGAAAGCCTCGTTGGGTTTTGATTTGGTTTTTCCGAGGTTGATCGAGTGTGTGTTGCTATTTGTGCACCCCGGCCGGGTAAAACTTTCTGAAAGCCGTGTCCGCGGTTATGGACGACTTGGAGCACAGTATCTCGATCATAGACAACTATAACTAAAGTAGTGCTATAAATTTGACTTTATAATGACTAGTAATCAGCTTCACTATAATGGAATGGCTAAATAAAACTGCCAACAACTGCTTGTTTGGTTTGTCGCTTGCGACAATTGTATCTGACTAGTAAGTATTGCAACTATAACGGCATGGCTAAATAAAAGTACCAACAACTGCTGGGTTTTGGGGTTATCTCATGCTAATTGTATCTGACTAGTAAGTGTTGCAACTATAACGGAATGGTTAACTAAAAGTGCCCACTTCTTATTACATCAGGATGATTATCTATACCTGACTGGTAATTGCTGCAACAATAACTGAATAAGTAAAACTGCCAACTGTGTGAGTTCCTCGGTTGACTTCCTCGTTTGGTCTCGAGGGGGAAATACCAGGATGGGTATGCTTGGTGATAGTATTATGTTGGTTCCAAATAGGTCTTTCTTATCCCTCTCTGATAGTCGCCAGATGTATCGAGTCTCTATAGGTTGTTTAGTGCATGCTGCCGCTGCCGCTTCAGTCCACCATACCTATGTAGGCGAGGACCGCCGAATTCTAGCCTCGCTGTCTTGGCCTCGATCGACGCTCCTCTTTTTCCTTTGCCCTTTGTCGGCACCCCTTTTGTTTAAGCAGGTTTTGAGATCGACGCCGTTAGCAGGGTTACCCTTCCGGCTTGGCCTGGGCAGGGTTATGGACGCCATTGGTTAGTCTTCAGGGCTCTTAGCCCCATTTGCATCTTGTCCGTAGTCGGACGCTCTATCATTTTCAAGGTGATTTGGATCTTTGTATATTATATCTGTATTGTTGACTCATTGAGTCGCTGTTATATATATATATATCTGTTCTGTGGGTCCCATCGAGGACTGTTGTGTAATGTTATTACTTCGTTTTCCACCCGCACGCAAGTGCCTGGTGGGCACCTTTGAATCGTTTCTATGCGGGTTTGGCGGGAAGCGCTAAAACTTGCATAGGGTCGATTCTGAGGGTGTTACAAAAGAAGACAGCAGAGCGCGGGAAAAGCAGTTGAACAGCCAGCTGACCCGAACGTGAATAAGTATAATGATGGTTACTCGGCTATGGTAAATGATGGGTACGAGCTGCCGGATCATGCATATCAGGCAATGGGAGCGAGATACGGAGGTAGGAACCTTCAGCCGGATGATGCCAGGCTGAAGCTTGACTGCATAAAAATGGCAGAAATAATTGACTCACAAGGTCCGCAAGGTCCACCATGTTTTGGCCCAAGGATCATGAAGGAGCCAAATTGCCAAATACACCACAACAAAAACATATGATGGAAGCACAAAGGAAGAGGATTGGCTCATAGATTATGGAACGGTGAAGAAGATGCAGGAAACTTGAGATGGTCAGTATGTTACGTACCACAAATGCTGGAAGGACCAGCTCGGGTATGGTTGAACAATTTGCCACTCGGAAGCATCAACAGTTGGATTGATTTTAACGACGCCTTCGTGAGCAATTTCATGAGAACTTACAAGAGGCCGAATCGCCCACAGCAACTAGCAATGTGCAAGCAAAGACCGAATGAGACAGACAGGGAGTTCCTCACAAGGTGGTGTATGATGCGTAACTCTTGTGAAGGGGTAATCGAGTCACAAGCAATCGCATGGTTTACACAAGGATGTAGACATGGGAGTGTGCTGTGGCAAAGGTTACAAAGAGATATGCCGGCAAGCCTAGCAGAGACGATAAGAATCTCCGACTCGTACGGGTTAGGATATCCGACTCAGCCGTTGCTCATGTCGGCAGACAGGATGCCTGAGACTCAGATCTATGACGCTGCCGGGTCGCAAAGGCGCCAGGAGAGATCCGAATACAGAAGCAAAAGAAGAGTCGAGAGGCCGGATTACAGGTATGGTTCGGCTCAGGTTGCAGCAGTGAGTCAGGATAATTCGGATGCTGGAAGTAGTCAGCGTCAAAGGACAAATGGTCAACAATAATGGGTGCCAAAGAATGACGGCAAAAGGCCATACGATCAGAGGAAACAGTATCAAGACCGACAAAAATATACCTATGAGATGATGCTGGATCAGCCGTGTAAGTTTCACACTCCAAGTCCGAGTAAACCGGCAAATCACTCAACAAGGCAATGCACTTGGTTTCAGAAAGGAGACAGAGTGGACTCGCCGAATAAGCAGCTTCCACCACCTCCCCCTCCTCCACTTACAGGAGGAAATGCTCAAGAAGTAGGAGCAGATAACAGATATGAAAACAGGCAGCCGAGGTATCAGAATCAAGAAAGAAGAGAAGCTGTGCACCAAGTGCACAATCCGAGAGGTGACGATGCCCATGTCGGCCACGGAACCAGAAATGAGTATAGAAAACATCACCAGAGCTATGTTGTATTTGTCATAGAGCCAAATGACAAGAAGAGCCAACAGCGACGAATGATGGAAGTGAATGCCACGATGCTGACAATTCCCAAGTACATGCATTGGTCTGAGCAAGAGATAACTTGGAGTATAAAGGATCACCCCAAAATCATGCCAACCCCAGGAGGATATGCTCTGGTTCTGGATCCAACGTTCATGGGCCCAGATATCAATGTGAAATTTTCAAAGGTGTTAATCGATGATGGCAGTAGCATCAACATCATGTACAAGCATACTATGCTCAAGTTAGGCATTACCATGAACATGCTGGAGCCGACTAAGACCACTTTCCACAGGATTGTGCCGGGATTGTCCTGTGAGCCAATTGGAAAGATCTAGGTCGACGTCTTATTCGGCAACAGAGAAAATTGTCGCACTGAAGCCATAGAGTTTGAGGTAGTAGATTTGGTCAACTCATATCATGCCTTACTCGATAGGCTGGCTACGACAAAGTTCATGGCTACTCCTCACATCGCTTACTTGAATATGAAAATGCCAGGCACATGTGGGGTGATCACATTTGAAGGAGATTACAAAAGATCTAGTGCTTGTGCCTCAGCCGGATCTTCACTGGCCGAGTCACTCATAATAGCACAAGAGAAAAGTCAGATGTTGGAGGTGGCAGCATTGGCCAAAGCAGCAAAAGTGTCCATGCCGTCACTCACCAACCCGCATGGCAATGTGTCATTTCAAGCTACCAAGGAAACCAAGAAGGTGTAAGTGGATGAAACTTTCCCAGAGCACACAGTAACCATTGGGGCTGGCCTTACAGACAAATAGGAAAGCGAGCTCACCAGATTCCTCCGTGAGAATCGGGACATCTTTGCATGGTCCACTCAAGATCTGCAAGGAGTTCCGAGGGAGCTGGATGAGCAATCTCTTCATGTAAGACTAGATGCAAGGCCGGTGAAGCAACCCCTCCGCCGCTTCGCCGAAGATAGGAGGAAAGTAATAGCGGCCGAGATTGCAAGACTTTTAGCTGCTGGATTCATCATGGAAGTGCTACACCCAGACTGGTTGTCAAATCCAGTCCTGGTCGAGAAGAAGAAAGATGACCCGAACGTGGCAGTGGTATGGCGCATGTGTATTGATTACACGAACCTCAATAAGGCGTGTCCAAAAGATCCATTTCCTCTGCCTCGGATCAATCAAGTCATAGATTCTACTACTGGGTGTGAGTTGTTGTCATTTGTGGATGCATATTCAGGATTCCATCACCACTGAATCCAAATGATCAAATAAAGACAGCTTTTATCATCTCGTACGGGGCTTATTGCTATCGCACCATGCCATTCGGATTGAGAAATGCAGGCGCAACATATCAAAGATGCATGCAAAAATGCTTGAGAGATCAATTGGACAAAAATGTTCAAGTATACGTCTATGACGTGGTAATAAAAACCAAACAAAGTCATACTCTAATTGAGGACTTGCGTCAAACATTCGCAACCTTGAGAAGATTTTGGATGAAACTTAACCCGAAAAATGTACATTTGGTGTACCGGCTGGAAAGTTACTCGGATTCCTTGTATCTAGCCGAGGAATTGAAGCTAACCCAACAAAGATCAGGGCCATCAAAAGAATGGAATTGCCAAAAACCCTCAATGATGTCCAGAAGTTTACTGGATGCCTGGCTTCATTGAGAAGGTTTTTTAGTCGGCTAGGCGAAAAATCCCTACCACTATATCAGCTAATGAAGAAATCAGACAAATTCACATGGACACAGCAAGCTGATAGCGCTTTCCATGAATGAAAGAAAATGTTGGCAACAGCACCAATATTGGCGTCACCACTATCCAAGGAGCCAATGCTGATCTATGTCGCCGCAACCAATAGAGTTGTAAGTGCAGTAATAGTGGTTGAACGTGAAGAAGGGGGCAAATCAGTCCAAAGACCAGTATATTACTTGAGCGAAGTGCTCTCTCGAAATGTAATTACCCGCATTATCAGAAGATGACATATGGGGTATATATGGCAGCAAAAAAGCTGAAACATTATTTTCAAGAACACCCAATCCGGGTAATATGCGAGGCACCTATCTCGGATATATTGGGCAGCAAAGATGCCAGCGGCCGAGTAGCCAAATGGGCCATTGAACTAGCACCATACACTCTACAATATGATAGGCGAGATGCAATAAAATCTCAAGCCGTTGCAGATTTCTTTGTAGAATGGATGGAGATGCAGTACAAACCACCACTGCCAGATCCAAATTACTGGAAAATGCATTTTGACGGGTCCAAGACGAAAATGGGTCTGGGCGCCGGGATAGTGCTCACATCTCCAAAGAGGGATCAACTGAGGTATGTCTTGCAGATTCATTTTGCTGCTTCTAACAACGTTGCCGAGTATGAAGCACTTGTTCATGGCATTAAAGTAGCCAAGGAAATTGGTATCAAAAGGATCATGTGTTTTGGCGATTTGGATTTGGTTATTCAGAAAGTGTCTGGACATTGGGACGCGCTGGACGCAAACATGGCATTATATCGCTTCCATGTGCAGCAAATTTTGGGATATTTTGACGGTTGTGAATTTCATCACATTCCTAGAGCAGAAAATGAGGAAGCAGACGTGTTATCCAAGCTAGGATCATCTAGACAAGCAATACCACCAGGGGTAGCAATTTAGCATCTCAGGAAGGCATCGATCAAGCCGTCACCTGAGTCAGAATCAATCAGGGTCATCCCGACTAGTCAGGAATAAGAGGCAGTGCCAATGGATATCGACTTAGGGGTAGGTTCGAGTCACTCGGGGACTGATCCATTCACCTCAGGGGTAGCCGAATCACACCCGGGGACTCCCCAGGTTATGTCGGCAGAGCATATGTCGGCGGAACCAATGGACATTGATGTTGAAGCATACCCGGAACCACTAATACCAACATGGGAACAACCAATATTCAGTTCTTTGAAAGATGGAACATTGCCGAGTGATGAAACACTGGCAAGGCAAACAACACGAAGAGCAAAAGCATACACCATAATCAACAAGGAACTCTACAAGCGAAGTGTGACAAGTGTACTGCAGCGTTGCATCATCTCAGAGCAAGGACAGGAGATCTTGTTGGATATCCATAAAGGAGAGTGCGGGCACCATGCATCGTCAAGAGCATTGGTAGCCAAGGCATTCCGACATGGATTCTACTGGCCAAGCGCATTGGCACAGGCGTAAGAGTTGGTCGGAAAATGCAGTGGTTGTCAACACTATGCATCCAATTCACATTTACCAGCGTCTGAATTGAAGACCATACCAATCACTTGGCCTTTTGCAGTATGGTGCCTGGATATGGTAGGACCATTCAAACCAGCAAGGGGAGGCATGAATCATATCTTGGTCATGATCGATAAGTTCACCAAGTGGATAGAGGTGAAGCCAATCAAAAAACTGGACGACAAAACAACTGTTACATTCCTAAGGGATATAATCCTCAGATACGGTTACCCGCACAGTGTGATCATGGACAATGGCACAAACTTTGCCGAAGGAGCTTTTGCTCGCTTCTGTGGGAAGCACCGAATAAGACTCGACGTAGCGTCAGTCGCCCATCCAGAATCAAATGGACAAGTTGAACGGGCTAATGGCTTAGTTCTGTCTGGGATAAAACCCCGCTTAATGGAACCACTCCAGAGATCACCTGGTTGTTGGCTAGAGGAACTACCCTCAGTACTATGGAGCTTAAGAACGACTCCGAATCGATCAACTGGTTATATGCCATTTTTCCTTGTATATGGGGCTGAAGCAGTTTTGCCTGCCGACATAGAATATGACTCACCAAGGATAAGGCAATACTCGGAAGCCGAGGTAAAAGAGGCCCAAGAAGATGGAGTAGATTTACTCGAAGAAGCAAGGGAAACTGGCATTTTCCATATCTTCTATATACCAACAAAATCTCCAACGCTACCATAGCCGGAAAGTGCAACCTCGTGTTTTTCGAGAAGGAGATATGGTGCTATGGCTGGTGCAGCGCACAGCTGGAATGCATAAATTATCACCTCCCCATGGGAAGGTCCATTCATTATAAGGAAAGCATTGCACAATGATTCCTACTATCTCATAGACGCTCGTGAAGCACAAAAGAACAAGGCGGACATGTCAGGAGATGAAACTAAAAGGCCATGGAATGTGGTACTGCTTCGTCCCTTCTATACTTAGGAGAAGAAGTGCATGTATGACTCGAACTCTCATATGTCGGATGTGTTTGCCGGCTATGTTCTAATAATAAAATGGTGTGATTCGAAAAAATGACCCGGGGACTACCCTTTAGGCTTTCCATTTCAATTATTCTACGTCGGCTGGAGTGATACCCGAAATTTATCTCGGAATGAGTAGTGTTTATTCGGAAGAAATCAACTCTTCGACTATGCTGTTGTCCGAAAACACGGCTTCATGGAAAGCAAGAGAAAAGGATCTAAGACGAGTAAACACGAACGCCATATAAAGACAAGGGAGAAATGCGAGTCGACTTTAGTTTTTGCCTAACTCTCTGCAGGTCTTGTTATACTATGTGTCGAGTAGTCTTGGCCAAGCTATCCAAGTTTCATACCCGCTAACTATATCCTTTGTACTTTGAGATCCTAATGTCGAACACCGAAAAAGATAGACAAGGGCCAGAGGCAACTAAAGGTGACACGGTAAAATGAAACTCGGGGACTTGCCCTTGAATGATTCGCACTAAGAGCATAACGCAAACATATAAAGCCTATCAAAAGGCACATAAGCAAACTTTGAGTGCAATGTATGTTACATCTGTACCCGGCATACTGGGATCTAATAAAAGTTCAAGTATTTGTTGGCCTAAGGAGCAGAAGAACTCGGAGGAGCGTTCTCGGAGCCAGGAGCGCTTGGGGCATCAGACGGGTGAGGAGCATCTACAGCCGGGTCATCTGGATCATCTGAATCGGTTGCCTCGCTGTCACCACCCTCTTCATCAGCAACTTCGACGAGCGGGTCTCCAAGGTCGAGAAAGCTAGGCCCTTCACACCAAGCGTGCACCTTGGTGTACTCGATCATGGCATAAGCTCGCTCCTGGCGCTTCTTGATCAGCTCCGGGTCATTCAGCCATTTGCCATCTCCCCTTATACGAGCAAGAACGTCGAGGTTGATGTCCTCGTACCATGAAAGCACGAAGGAGAGAGCCTTGTCCGCTGCAGCTCGGCCGGCCGACTCGCGCCATTGATCCAGCCGGTCTTCAGTACGGAGCAATCTGTCGGCGAGTGGCTCGATGAGTTCGGGTGGGTCTTCATCCGGCCAGAGCATACGAAACACATGGATAACTGACTTGAGCAGATCCACACCGCAAGATCTGAGGGTCTTGACCCATTCAGACACTGCTGCAAGGAGCTCCTCCATGGACACATCGCCGTCAGCAGTAGCACCAGCTTCGGCCCTCACCTTCCTCATGGCTCAGATGGCAAACATGTTGGCCTCAGGAAAATTCTCTGCAAGCAAAAAGAGAGAAGTTAGCAAATGACAAGGCCAGATGGGAGAGACCCAACAGGACTTGGACAATGCGTAAAGAGTAATAACTCACTACCGAGAAAGAAGTTGATGGCAACGAGCTTGCTATGCCAAGTCTTGGTCTTGGCTTGAAGGGCGTCGAGGTTCATATTTTCCGACTCGAACAATGACTCGGCATCGTCGAGCAGCCTCTTAGTTTTCTCGGCGCTGGCGGCCTGCTGCTCGTTCTTCTCGGCGAGCTCCTCCTTCAGCCCTTTAACCTCGGCCAAGTGCTTCTCCTCCGTCTCGGCCATCAGTTTCTTCAGCCGAGTCACCTCATCGCGCTCCTTCTGGAGTTTGGCTTGGTGCTTCTCTGCTTATTGAGAACAAAAATTTGTCAGTACCAACAGAAAAATTTCAACTATTGGCTTAGAAGGTAGGAAATTTACTCATGGCCTCGCTGATTTGCGAGTGAAGATCGTTGATGCTATCCTGAGCAGTGGCCGTGGAACAAGAGCAAGAGGAAAAATGAGAAGATGAACCAAGGAAAATTACATCAAATAAGAAAGAGGAAGAGCAAAGATATTACCTTGGCCGTAGGTGTCAGTCTGCAGTTTTTCATACGCAAGTTCGAGCTTGCGATGCGCCAGGACGAGAGCTTGGTGCACCTTGGTGCGCTCGTTGTGCGTAAGCTAATCAAAAGAAGTTAGACAATAAGGAAGAGTTAAGACAGGTGACCGTATGAATAAAAAAGAGCTTAAGAGCTTACAACCGAGTAAGGAACTTACTCGGCAGTAACCTCGAGGGCTAGAGATTGAAGCTCTAGCATGAGTTTTTCATAAAAAAATCAAAGAGCTTAAGAGCTTACAACTGAGTAAGTTCCTTACTCGCCAGTAACCTCGAGGGCTAGGGATTGAAGCTCTAACATGAGTTTGTCATAAAGAAATCAAAGAGTTTAAGAGATTACAGCCGAGTAAGTTCCTTACTCAACTGTAACCTCGGGGACTAGGTGATTTCTATAAAGGAAATACTCAACAGTACAAAAGAGTTAGTTATGTCACCTCGTTTATTTCGTCGGCGCGGGCCATCAGAGCAATGGCCTGCTGGGTTATGTTAGAGACGACCTTGGGGCCTAGCGTCAGCTTCTTCCTGGCACAAGTGCTGACCTCCTGTTATCGCCATATTTTGGCCAAAGAAGGAGATGGGCCGTGATCGAGATGGGCTTGGTAGATACGTATATTCAACGTGTTGTTGAATCGGCCTTGTGCGTGGATTTGGGCTAAATTGCCCGTGTATCTTGTATCATAGTAGGTTCCGTTTCAGTTTAGGTAGAGATAGAGTTGTAGAGTTATTCCAAAGATAGAAAGTCTCCGAACTATAAATATGTACCTAAGGTTATCGAGAAAAGGAGGACAATCACGTTCACAACAAACACAATCTCAAGATCGCCATACCCCTTGTTTCTAGGGTTTCTTTCGGGTAAGTGTCATCTTGCCTAGATCGCATCTTGCGATCTAGGCGATATTTTACTTATCGTTATTTAGTGTTACTTCTTTGAAGCCTTGTTGATGGCGAGTAACATTACTATCATAGATTTTGTTGAGGCTAGCATCGGTGCTTTTCGCTATAATTGTTTAAAGATATGCTGCCTCTAGTTACCTCGCTACCTTTGCACCGTTTCCCAAGTGCAAGGATAGCATCTTGCTTGATCTTTATTTAGCTGATTCGATCTGTTATAGTTGTGCCTTGTTCACCAAGGTTTAGTTTGATATCTACGTAGTCAGGCCTTGCAAACGGGTTGAACGATCCAGTAGTACGTAAGGACGTGGCTTACTAGTTCTAGAGAAGTTGTTCCGGTAATTGACTTTACGTCGGTTGTTAGGCCTCCTCTAGGGTTAGTTTTCTATCATCTTTTGTATCTACCAGGCTCAACTACGTGTAGGAAGTTCCAGTTACGTGGTGAAAACGTTAAACTGTCGTAGATCGATTTAACTTGTAACGATAAAGCAAAAACCCATGTTATCGTAAATCTAATGCAGAACCATGGGATAATCGGCTCTAGGAGCCGATTCACGAAACACAGGAGCGGTCACGGCTCGAATTTTACGATACTTGTTTACCATGCAGAAATCAATCGGAGCAATCCTTCACCTTCGACCAGGTATAGGTCGGTGTACGCCTCGAACCAAGCCGGGGCGTGTCGGAGTTTTGCGGGCCGTTGCCCGAGGGACCGAGGACCACCAGTTACAGGAGCCTCCGGCTCTTCGTGTTGCCCGTCGCTGCTCGCCGGTGGGTTTTGGCAACACATTCGCACACCGGTGGGACATTCAACAACGTCTACATCAACATCCAGCTGCGATGGAGAATGCACAGACACGATCCGCGTCTGACGAGGAGCACAAGGCGAAGTATGATGACGTTAAAGCTCTCTTGAAGCCGATCTCATCGGCTCTTTTGAGAGGACTCGTAAGCATGGCATCGGTGGAAAGGGTTCTCACCGAGGGTGCTCTTGATGAGGTGGATCATGCATTCCTTGAGGAGCGCACGAGCCCCGCGACAGAAGTCAATTACATGGTGGCTCATTCTCTTCACCGCCATTACGAGAGCACAGTGAACGCTTTCGAACGGATTGCAGTTCGCGTAGTTCAGGAGATCATGAAACATCAGTACTCTCCATCGGGGCCTACTCTGGGGAATCACCAGGGAGAAAGACCGCTCCAGACCAGGCCGCTGCCATTCACACTTGCAGCTCCGGAGCCACCAGGGGCAGCGCATCGTCGTCTACAAGGTCGAGGCGACCAGCGATTGCGAGTTCTGTTTGAACCACCTAAAGAAATCCCACATGGATATGTGTGCACTTACGTGCCGGACTGCAACAGCTTGACGCGCACGAACCAGATTGCAACCGATTCAGGATTGGCGGTGTTTACGGAGCAGAATCTACAGGATGGACGCCGACAAACAGGCGTGGCTAGCCAAGTATGCCACTAGAACGAGTCATGAGAATCTAGCCCCTGCAGCCCAAACAACGGAACAAATCCGTACCATCTTGAGAGACCAGTTCGGCTTCGTGCCGAAGAGAAGAACAATCGGCTATTCAAAGCCGTACCCCAACGAGTTTGACCTGATCCCGCTGCCACCCAAGTATCGGCTCCCTGAGTTCTCAAGGTTTAGCGGGTCAGAAGGGTCGAGCTCAATCGAGCACGTGAGCCGATACCTGGCACAGTTAGGCATGATTTCAGCATAGGATCAGTTGCGCGTAAGGTTCTTTGCGCAATCTCTTACAGGACCAGCTTTTGGGTGGTACACCTCGCTGCCACCTGATTCAATTCAGACACGGAAAGCTTTGGAAGAGCAGTTCCACATCCAATATCATTGAGGCCACCGAGGCTGGCATTGCGGACACTGCACAAAGTGCGGCGGAAAGCGTGGCCGAGTACATCCAGCGCTTGGGACCGTCAGAACCGATGTTACTCGGCTCGTTTAAGCGAGAAAAGCAGTCGAGCTAGCAGTGTTGGGTCTCTCAGCACCCATCAAGGATCTGGCTTTCCAAGTAGAGTACAACTCGTTGGCGCACATGGCCCAGAAGCTGACGATGTATGAACAGCGCCACCCTGAGTTGTACCAGGACAAGTTCAAACGTCCGATAGGCCTGGTCGATACAGAAGAAGATGATCCTACACAAGACCAGGAGGTGGCCGTAGCTGAATGGGCTCGGGGGGCAGATCCTGTATCCTGCAAATGGGTGAAACAGCAAGGGCCTGCAAAAGGGTTCGACTTCGATGTGAGCAAAGCCGAGCAGATATTCGATTTACTGCTGAAGGAGAAGCAGCTGAGGTTACCCGAAGGCCACAAAATCCCTACGGCTCAGGAGATGAACGGAAGACCATACTGCAAGTGGCATCACTCGTTCACCCACACCACCAATGATTGCAAAGAGCTACGTCGCCAGATCCAAACAGCAATAGAACAAGGCCGTCTGATCCTTGGGCAGTTCGCCATGAAAGTGGACACAAACCCATTCCCCGGCGTCAACATGGTAGAACTCAGTCACTCCGCGAGGCGTCAGCTGGATTTCTCGTTCGGTGGTAAGATGGCAGGGTCTGGGTACCACCATGACACGTACAAGGAGGAAAGTGGTCGCTCTCGGGGCAAAGAAAGAGAGGAGGCTGGTCCACGCGACCGGCCCAGCCACAATGACAGGCGGTATTTAACAGAGGAACATGTGAGGAGAGTGCGATATCAGAAGCCACATTCCACGCATCTCCTTAACAAGTATGAGCGTCAGTATGACCAACGTCGCTGGCGCGATGGAGACGATGAAGGATATGAGCACCTCGCTAGGGGACCGTCAAAAGAAAAGGAAGGCGCAGACAAACATTGGGATTGTCCTTTCTTCAAGTATTGCTGGGATGCGGGAATGAGCCGATTGCCTCTGATCGACAACTGCCGGAATGTGGACAGCAGAGGAGGACAGGGCCGGTTCGGTGTTCAAGCGTCTAGGGCCTCTCCACCTCGAGCCGTTCATAGGAGTCCGTTCGAGCAAAAGACCTCGAGAAGCCAAGGGATGACAAAGAAGAAGACAGATATCACCGTCCAAGGTGGTGTCCCGACGGACTTAGACACACCCAAAAACGTAGAGTGCAGCGGCTGCGCAATTTGGAGGAAGCCGAAGCGCAGTATCTCCATGCTTTAAAGAAAGCACGGCCCGATCTGGCCGCTAAAATTAGGCAGACCTTGGAAACGGAAGACCGCCCGAAAAGGAAAGAGTGGCGCCCCAAACCGGTAAAAGCCGATGCAAAGACATCGGCTGGCACAAACATGGTGTTCATACTTCCGTCAGAGTTCTGTGCACCTAGAACCAATGAGCTACCAGTGGCACAATTCGACTGCGGCCCACGACCAGTTATCTTTGAGAAGCCACGTGAGAAGGGTTACAAACATCTGAAAGCCCTGTACCTACGAGGTTACATCAACGGGCAGCCTGTCAGCAAGATGTTGGTAGATACCGGAGCAGCAGTCAACATAATGCCATACTCCATGCTACGGCGTTTGGGACGCTCCACTGCAGATCTGATCAAAACCAACGTCACGTTAAGCGATTTCAACGGCCAAACTTCAGAAACGCAAGGCGTACTGAACGTGGATCTGACCGTGGGCAGAAAAACCATCCCTACGTCATTCTTCGTCGTGGACAGCAAAAGCACCTACGCTGTCTTACTGGGAAGAGATTGGATTCACGCTAATTGCTGCATTCCGTCCACGCTGCACCAGTGCCTAATACAGTGGGATGGAGATGAAGTGGAGGTCATTCATGCAGATGATTCTATCGAGATCTCCATAGCTGGCATGAACGTCTGGGAAGCAGAAGACCAAGAGCCGATCTCTGGAATCAGTCTAGACGGCTGTGAGTGCATTGAAGCTAGAAAAAACGGGGTGAGGCTGGTCTTATCCACTGGCCTGACAGAGTAGCAAAGTCCACGATCATACGTGGTACGGCCGATCCCTGCGATCGGCCACAAAAAATAAAAAGCAGCAATCATACGACAATCAGATCATGTAGTCGTGGCAGAGCGATGCCCTGCCATGGTAAAACAATAAGTTGTAAGCCGTCCTTGACTAATGCAATCAAAAAGGGGGCCGATTCAGGCAATCGGCCCAAATTATTTTTGTTATCCTCACCTAGTGTTTGCCCTGTGTTTAGCATCGATTTGACAGGTGACGGAAAGCTAGGGTATGGGTTTACATCCGCTGATGAACTAGAAGAAATCGACATTGGTCCTGGGGATAAGCCACGACCAACATTTATTAGCAAAAA
The DNA here is from genome assembly GCA_030063025.1 of Avena longiglumis. NCBI lineage: Eukaryota > Viridiplantae > Streptophyta > Magnoliopsida > Poales > Poaceae > Avena > Avena longiglumis. Next base: position 12,311,442 of record CP125977.1, on the reverse strand, counting down.
GTTAGATCCGAGTCTGCGAGGTCCGATGATAGCCCTGTTGAAAAAATATCCAGACTGCTTCGCCTGGGACTATACAGAGATGCCTGGGTTAGACAGGAGCATCATTGAGCATCGACTCCCGCTTAAAAAAGGATTTCGGCCATTCCAGCAGCGAGCACGACAGATGAAGGCCGAAATTCTGGAAGAAGTCAAGAAGGAGGTCGAGAAAATGTTGACGTCCAAGTTAATCAGGCCATGCAGGTATGCCGAGTGGATTTCTAGTATCGTACCTGTAGAGAAAAAGGATGGCCGTTGGCCTGTTGCCATAGATTTTCGGGATCTCAACAGAGCTACCCCAAAAGATGAGTATCCGATGCCGGTGGCAGAAACGTTAATCAACGCAGCGGCTGGTCATAAGATCTTGAGCTTCATGGATGGCAATGCCGGTTACAACCAAATTTTTATGGCTCCAGAAGACATACACAAGACTGCATTCAGAGTCCCAGGGTCGGTGGGGTTGTTTGAGTACGTAGTCATGACATTTGGACTGAAGAATGCCGGCGCCACGTACCAACGAGCCATGAATTACATTTTCCATGATCTGATCGGCAAGCTGGTGGAAATTTACATCGATGACGTGGTGGTCAAGTCTGCTTCAGTGCAAGGACACTTGGACGATCTGCAACACGTCCTGGACCGAACAAAAAAATTCGGGCTACGGATGAATCCAAAGAAGTGTGCCTTCGGGGTGACGGCCGGTCAGTTCTTGGGTTTTTTGGTCCATGAACGCGGAATTGAGATCGGCCTAAAAAGTCAGGAGGCAGTGCAAACAATGAAGCCACCCACCACAAAGAAAGAACTGCAGTCTCTCATTGGCAAGATCAACTTCGTCAGAAGATTCATCTCCAATCTGTCAGGAAGAATAGAACCGTTCATGGGACTAGTGAAGATCAAATCTGACGAGGAATTCCGCTGGGGGGCAGAACAACAACGAGCCTTCGACGAGATCAAAGAATATCTGACGAAGCCGCCAGTGTTGGTTCCGCCCCAGCCGGACAGGCCGTTTTACATCTACTTGTCAGTAGCTGACACGTCCATCGCCTCGGTGGTGGTGCAAGTTCACGATGGGCTGGAGCGAGTCGTATTTTACATAAGCAGAAGGATGCTGGACGCAGATACGAGGTATCCTGATATCGATAAGTTGTGCCTCTGCCTGTTTTTCACCTGCACCAAGCTGCGCCACATTTTTCTATCAGCGGAGATTGTCATCATATGCAAATCAGACGTCATAAAGCACATGCTGTTGGCTCCTATGTTGAAAGGCCGACTGGGCAAATGGATGTTTGCATTATCGGAGTTTGACATCCGGTATCAACCCGCGAAAGCGATTAAGGACGGCGTTGGCCGACCTTATCGCTGAAAGGATCAACACTAATATAGCAGCACTGTCTATATGAGCGTGGGCTATGTTTTTCGACGGATCGGTTTGTGACGATGGGTGCGGCATCGGCATGCTACTCGTGTCGCCCCGGGGGGAAACATTTTCCTTCTCCATCAGGTTATCTGCCCCTCGCACCAACAACGTCGCGGAGTACGAGGCGATACGTAAGGGAATGGAGTTGCTCATCGAAGCTGGAGCAGAAGCAGTGGAAATTTTTGGAGACTCCAAGCTGGTGATTTCTCAACTCACGGAGGAATACAAGTGTGAGAGCGAGTCGCTCTTCCCATTATGGCTGCAATGCCGTGAGATGATGGCACAGTTCCGGTACATAAACTTCACCTGGATCCCGCGGTCGCAGAATACCGAGGCAAATGATCTTGCACAAATGGCTTCAGGCTATAAGGATGTAGCAGAGGGAGCCGATGTTCAGGTACAGTTCCTGGAACCAGACGACTGGAGAGCCGATATCTTCAATTACTTGAAGGATTCGGCTCGGGGGGCACCTAAACGGATAAGATACAAGGCCATGAAGTATGTGCTTATTGGGGATGACATGTTTTACAGGACCCTGGAAGGGTTATTGCTCAAATGCCTGGGGACAGCCGAGGCTAATCGGCTCCTACACGAGGTACACGAAGGCGCCTGTGGAACTCACCAATCAGCTCACAAGATGAAATGGTTGATCAGGCGATCAGGGTTTTATTGGCCCACCATGCTTGAGGACTGTTTCAAGTACTACAAAGGGTGTCAAGCATGTCAGAAATTTGGGAAAATTCAGATGGTACCCGCGTCAGCAATGAACCCCATCATAAAGCCTTGGCCATTCCGAGGTTGGGGCATGGATATGATCGGCAAAATCAATCCTCCATCAAGCAAAGGCCACATGTGGATTTTGGCCATCACTGATTACTTCACTAAATGGGTGGAGGCTGTCCTGATGAAATCAGTAAACTCAAAGGATGTTATCAACTTTGTGAAAGAACATGTTATCCATAGATTCGGGATTCTCCAAACTATCACGACCGATGGAGGTTCGGTCTTCATTTCTCACGAGTTTAGAAAGTTCTGTGAGGACACGGGGATTAAGCTGATCAGATCATCTCCATACTATGCTCAGGCAAATGGGCAAGTGGAAGCATCCAACCAGAGCCTCATCAAGCTGATCAAGAGAAAAGTCGATGAGCACCCTAGGCGTTGGCACGAGGTTTTGTCAGAGGCGTTATGGGCTTATCGCATGTCATGCCATGGAGCGATAAAAACCTCGCCATACCATCTAGTATATGGACAAGAAGCCGTATTGCCCTGGGAAATTACGGCTGGATCGAGACGTATCACTTTTCAGGACAATCTAACAACTGAAGAATATGCAACCCTGATGAGTGACAGTGTTGAGGATTTAACTGAGCTCAGGCTGTGGTCGCTTGAGAAAATCAAAGAGAACAAGGCCAAGGTAGCTCGTGCATATACAAGAAAGTGAGGCCAAAGGAGTTCCACGTTGGTGATCTGGTATGGGAAGCTGTGTTGCCATTAGGGACTAAGGATGCAACATAAGGTAAATGGTCTCCAAATTGGCACGGGCCGTACAGGGTCGATCAAGTTTTAAGAGGAAACGCATACATGCTTGAGGAGCTGGACGGCGTGAAATTCCCGGTGGCGGTCAACGGTCAACATCTCAAGAAATATTTCCCAAGCATGTGGGATGATGGACAGTAAAATGTGGGGGCCGATACATGAAATCGGCCAAATAAAAAACAAAAATATAGCCGATGCACGGTCATCGACTCTAGAGGATCACACATGTTACAAACAGGTGCCAGTTTACATAAACAAGCTACTGAAGAAATGCCTCGAAGGCGTGGAGGGCGTCAGCACGGACACGATCCACTTCGGCGATCTCGGCTTCGTCAACTTCATCCTTGCCCGTCACTAGCTGCTTGTTCAAAGCACGTATTTCTGCCAGATCGGTCTTCAGTTGGGCTTTGAGGCTTTCCGCCTCGTCTTGGGAACGGGCGATGGATTCTTCCTTGATGCGAATGAGCTGTTTAGTCGCCCGGACCCTCTCTTCAAGATCTTCCAGCTCCCCTTTCAAGGATGCGAGCTCGGCGGTACTGGCAGAGGTGTCAGTTTTGGCATCCAGAGACGCCTTTTTTATCGTTGAGCTATTGGCATCTGTCGGCAATATTGGCCTTCAGTGGAAGTTGGGAGCGACGCAGACTGATCCTCTCACGAGCTAACTTCACCCTTGACCCGTAGAAAGACAGGGTTACGACCGGCCAAAGCTTCACCTGCAATGCTACTGGGAGCTGGTCTTTGATTTCAGCCAGAACGCTCTTCACCTCCTCAGAACCCTCGATCAACTCTTCGATTGGGGAAGATAGCAGGGCTTTAAGACGCAGGAATTGAGGTGGAACAACCCTGGCTCGTGGTTCATCATCAGCAACAGAGGGAGTTGGTTCGATGGATTCAGGGTCGAACGTCAGCAAACCTGAAATATCACAACCCTGGCAGCCCGAAAAGGCGTCAGTATGCATTCAAACATGTAAGGATGAGATGAAAGAAGCTAGCGTACCTCTCCTAAGATCGGAGGGACAACAGATGAGGAGACGATCGGCTTGGCCGGAGTGGTAGCCGTTTCATCTGCACCTTCGGGGATTGCTAGGTCCGGTTTGGCTAGAGGCATCGGCACTGCCCCAGCTTTCCCACTAGAAACGTCAGTCGTCTGCATGGAAGGTACGTCAGTCGTCTACATGGAAGGTGTTTAGCCGATATAAATAATTGTTAATCGGCAGAGAAAGGAAGTAAGTGGTAAGAGCGTGAAAGGTGATGATTTTCGAAACCTCCTGGCTCGACGAAGAAGCCTGCGGTCCTTTGCGAGCTCTCTTGGAACCCACAGATGGCCCCACCTCGACTGGTGCTCGGGGGGCAGTAGGTTCAGGAAAATACCTTTTCCTGGAAGCCGATGGTGATGAATCCGGCTGGCTCGGTGTGATGGTCCTCTCAGAATCTGTTGGGTCCAGTTCAGCTCGATTGGTCTGAGTGTTCTCGCTGGAGGTGTCTTCGACGGAAGCCTGTAAAAAGAAGAACCAGTGAGCACAAGTATGTCTGCAAGGATGGAAGAATTAGAAGGATCGACCAAGGCATAGAGCACCCTACATGCGAGCTTTCTAGAGAAGGGCTCCGGCGCCTCAAGGTCTTCCTGGCAGCTACCTTCCTCGTCGTCGTTCTTGTTTTAGTTGGAACTCGAGGGGCAGCTGACTTAGAGGTTGCTGGGTTCTTGGAAGCCGATTGTGGTGATATCGGCTGTGTCTGCATTATGACCTTTTTCAAAGGTGGCGAGTTTTTGCAGAAAAGAACCACAGGAGCTGCCGGAAAGAACTCGAAGGGGGAACCATCACTGTGCGTAGGTTCAGGGCCATCTTGTTGCTGCAAAGAGAAAGAATGGATTAATAAAAGGATCAATTGCAAGCTGCATCAAGAAAATTTGCAAGTAGTGGTACCTGTTCCACGGGGATGTCATAGTCAGCATCGAGCTGTTTCAGCAACGGTCCCAGAGCTCTCCTGAAGGCGTGAGTCTTCCACATTGACCACCAGTCTTCAAAGCCATCGGTTGATGAGACAAAGGTGAGGTCGTTGGGAATTGGGATGGTCAGAGCATCGAAGAAGGAATAACACCTTTGGCTGGTGAGAGGATCAGGCAGGTCGGCTCTGCTCTCTGTGAGGTGGTGAAGGAAGAAATGGGGAGCTACTTGTCCAAGGCCAAATTGGCGGGCTACTACGACTGGCTGGTAGAATTCGTACCCAGGTTTGATTATTCTGTTGGATGTACTCATGCCAACTGGAAGGAAACAGGGTCGAATCACGGTGGAAAAGAGCTGCCGGGTGCTGGTGTCATCGGCAAAATTGTCTAGCCTGAAGGAGAGTGGATTTTCGAAATGTTCAGATTCTTCCATGTAAGGGAAGAAGGTAGGATTGTCCAGGCCTTGAAAGAAAGTGCTGAACCACTTGGATGCTTCCTGAGGGGATAGTTTGCTACCTGGCAGCCTATACAAAGCTTGGCCATAACTAGTGCATCGGATCTGCTTCCCTTTGACATCTGGGAAGGTACAACTCGCCAAAAGGGGGAAGTTTGGGATGTGGTTTTGGAAATACAGCTGAGCCCATAGCTGAATAAACCACCAAGGACCACCTGTTTTTTGCTATGCTCGAGAACAACAGCGGACATCAACTGGAGATATCGATAGACCTCTCCAAGAAACAGTTTGCCGATGCCAAGTTGAGTGCCTTTGGCCAGTTCGTGGGCTAGGGAGAGGTAGTTCTTAGTTGGAGCAAGGGAAGGGCCACAGAATATGAAATGTTCTAGCCAGAAGTTGAGGAAGGCTGTGTGTTCCTTCTCCGTGACAGGGCCCTTTGTTTTCATGTGGCGTTGGAGGTAGGCACCCCAGTTTGTGCAGTCTGTTTTAGAAGACAGTTTGTAGGGGACTTTGGTCAGTTTAAAAGCAGAGGGGCTGGGTGATGTAACATCCAGGCCAGTGATCATCACCACGTCTAGCAGGGTTGGTGACATAGGGCCATGACCGAACATAAAGCAGTTCAGAGCGTCAGACCAGAAGTAGCCGATGGTTTTCAGAAGGTTCTCATGTTTCTCGAGAGGAGACAATGATAGGTGCAAGGCATCGGCTATTCCTGTGGTTTCCCATTGGGATTGGTATGCTCTAGCTACTCTGCTGAACCAAGAGACCCAATGTTCAGGGGGATTAGGCCAGGCTTGCAGGCAGTCGGCCCAGGAGTTCAGATCTAGGTCTTGGCTTACGAAGGGGATTCTGTTTGCTTCGCAAGAAATTAGATGGGCAGGACTAGAATCTGTACGAGGGCCAAGACAGAGGGAATTTGGGAGAGAAGGATGCGGCAGCAGAATGTCTGAAACCTAGAAAGTTTAATGGTGGAATAAAGGCATTAATTCAGGTGTTCGCCATTAAATTCTAGCATCGCGTTCAGACTGCGAGGAGTAGGCGTACCTTCAGACCGGAGACCTCTGGATTGGTGTTGGACGATTCCGCCATCTAGTTTGCCGGCAGAGATGGATCTACGCAGTTGGGGATCGAGGGTTCTTGTCGCTGTGAGCTCAATCTAGTCGGTGGGTAAATGGAGATCTAGGTCGCCCTTTTTGAAGAGGGTCGCAGGTTACCGTTTGAGACCGAAGAGTAGCCGCTTAGGTTTGCCTAAATATGCGACCAAGTTTTGACCTTGTCAACGTTTTTGGGAAAGCCGATGTGCATCGGCTCTTTGAGCTTTGACTTGGTTGACGGAATAAGTGCAGTGTGGTGAAAGCCGATACAACATTATCGGCTTCTGGAGCATCGGCCTATTTTGGCTATCGGCGAAATTGGGGCGAAAAAATCAATCTTTGAGAAACGGATTTTCATTCATTCATTCAAAAGCTGATTGCTTACAAAAGGCTGATTGATTACAAGAGGGAAATCTACTACTACTGCTACTACTGATTCCTAATCTAGAGGCTGAGGTCGTCGCCGCTGTCGTCTTGTTCATCCTCAGCTTTGCCGGGCGTCGTCTTCACTTTCTTCTTTGAAGAAGCCGGGGGCCTCCTCGTCCTCGTCGTCGTCTTCGGTGTCCTCGCTGGACCCGGTGCGGAAGTACTTCACCGGCTGGTACTCCTCGGAGGAGGTGTCCTCCTCTTCCTCCTCCTCGTCGGAGGAGTCGACGCCGTCCCAGGACATGGCGTCGTCGGTGCTGTCCGCCTCCAGTTCTCCATCGGCAAGGAACTGCAGGTCTTCCGCGCCATCAGTCAAGGACGCGTCGTCCTCCGACCAAGCGGCGAAGTCCCAACCCCTCTTGTCCCACCATTGTGGGGCGAGAGTGTTGTACGCCGCTGTCGGCGGGTGCTCTGGCGTCGGCTCTCGGTCGCTCATTGAGTTGGAGGCTTGGGAGGACAGGCCAGATGAAGCAGAGGAGGCCATGGCGGAGAAAGAGGGTTTTTTCGGCGGAGGAAGAAGGGTTTTTTGGCTACTGGAGGAAGATGGGAACTGCGAACTGCTGAGATGAATTTAAATAAGGGGAATAGTGGGAGACGGTTCAATGCCATAGCGGTTTCCCATAATGTGCTGCCAAAATCGTCAAATCATGCACTGCGAAGGAGTTGAGAAGACAGGGCATCATGATGAGGAGGTGGCGTGACGATTCTACTCTGAAACGCGTAACCCGATGTGAAGAAAAAAAAGGGGAGGGGGAAGAAAAAACATCGGCAGAGTGGTTTCGGAATTATTATTGCCAAAACCAGGGGGGCATGTGTTATCGCCATATTTTGGCCAAAGAAGGAGATGGGCCGTGATCGAGATGGGCTTGGTAGATACGTATATTCAACGTGTTGTTGAATCGGCCTTGTGCGTGGATTTGGGCTAAATTGCCCGTGTATCTTGTATCATAGTAGGTTCCGTTTCAGTTTAGGTAGAGATAGAGTTGTAGAGTTATTCCAAAGATAGAAAGTCTCAGGACTATAAATATGTACCTAAGGTTATCGAGAAAAGGAGGACAATCACGTTCACAACAAACACAATCTCGGCGCATCGCCACCCCTTGTTTCTAGGCTTTCTTTCGGGTAAGTGTCATGCTGCCTAGATCGCATCTTGCGATCTAGGCAGTATTTTTACTTATGCGTTATTTAGTGTTACTCGTACTGAAGCCTTGTTGATGGCGAGTAACATTACTATCATAGATTTTGTTGAGGCTAGCATCGGTGCTTTTCACTATAATTGTTTAAAGTTATGCTGCCTCTAGTTATCTCGCTACCTTTGCACCGTTTCCCAAGTGCAAGGATAGAATCTTGCTTGATCTTTATTTAGCTGATTCGATCTGTTATAGTTGTGCCTTGTTCACCAAGGTTTAGTTTGATATCTACGTAGTCAGGCCTTGCAAACGGGTTGAACGATCCAGTAGTACGTAAGGACGTGGCTTACTAGTTCTAGAGAAGTTGTTCCGGTAATTGACTTTACGTCGGTTGTTAGGCCTCCTCTAGGGTTAGTTTTCTATCATCTTTTGTATCTACCAGGCTCAACTACGTGTAGGACGTTCCAGTTACGTGGTGAAAACGTTAAACTGTCGTAGATCGATTTAACTTGTAACGATAAAGCAAAAACCCATGTTATCATAAATCTAATGCAGAACCATGGGATAATCGGCTCTAGGATCCGATTCACAGGGAAACCTGGGAGCCGGTCACGGCTCGAATTTTACGTATACTTGTTTACCATGCAGGAAATCAATCGGAGCAATCCTTCACCTTCCTGACCAGGTATAGGTCAGGTGTACGCTCGAACCAAGCCAGGACGTGTGCCGGAGTTTTGCGGGCCGTTGCCCGAGGGACCAGGGCCCACCAGCAGTTCTGGGAGCCTCCCGGCTCTTCGTGTTGCCCGTCGCTGCTCGCCGGTGGGTTTTGGCAGGCAACACCTCCTTCTCGCCTGCTGCATTCCATGCCACGGCGTAAGGTTCAGCCGAACCAAGGCTCTTCCCACTAAGTGTCCGAGTGAGAACTCGACCCGTTTTCAGGGCGGTTCCCACAGTGGCACGAGTTGCAGCAGCAGAGGTATGGAGGGTAACAGCCTTGGAGCCATCACCTGACCCGGCAGCTGCGGATTCGTCCCCCTTGCCCGTTGAAGCGAACACGGTCGCCGACGTAGGAGGCCGAATCTGAGGAGCAGAACCCGGAGCGCAAACTAGAGTTGCTTGCTTGGAAGAGGTGGATTTGCCAGAAGAGGGGGAGTAGAACCAGAAGCCTTGGGCTGGGTCTGGCCCTTTGACAGAATTTGAGAGCGAGCAGGAGGATTTGGTGAAGGACGTGGAGCCCCCTGACTGGACTCAGCAGTTTTGCTGGCTCCAAGATCAGGAAGTTGTTCATTCACATCAGCTTGAGGGCTGATGCCAGAGGAACTGGTAGCAGAGGGTTTCTCGGCGCTAGATGCGCGAGCACCAAGATCAGAAAGTTTCTCCTGGCCAACGACATGGGCGCTATCCGAGTGATCCACCAGGTCTGACTGACACTGAGAAGCGTGAGACTCAATAGTGCGAGCCTCGACCCGGACGGGACTCGGCGCTGCCGAGTCAGCTGGAGGAGGTGCAGGCCTAAGCGGTGAGGCAATGCTAGAAGCAGCCTAATTCGCCGTCAAAGGTGCAACACTGAAAACAACAAGATATATATGAGAGAACAGCAGTAATAAGAAAGAAAAGAGCAAAGAAAGCAAGGTGTAAAAACTTACCCGGTGACAACCGGGTCGCGGATGACTCGGCGTGTGACTCGGCGCCCAGCAGCTTGGCGAGTCTCACTCAGGCTGGCAGCAACAGAGGCAGCAGGAGCAGCCGGAGTGGGCTTGTTCTTCTTGGCCGACTAAGTGCTGGAGGAGGTTCCGCGTCGCTTCGGCTTAGCAACAGGAATCTTGCCAACTCCGCCCATGGCTAGAGGAGGAACGTCATGTACCTGACCAGCTGCATAAGTAAATAACGGGCTTACTCGGATAAGCAAAGAGATTAAGCTCACAAGGCATGTACCTCCAAAAGCATACAATCATCATCCTCATCATCGTCAGACCAATCTTGTAAGGGATTGCGAGATTGACTCTTACCCAAAGCTGAAGCAGCCACAGTGTGCGGGATGGGCATGAAGCACTCCAGGTCATACTCGAACTCATCCGAGTCAGGGCGATCCCCGTTATAGCCAGCAGGAGGGACAGTACTGTCATCAACCTGGTGAAGGATATTCTACGAGAGACAAACAGAATGAAAAACTAAAGAACTAAACTAAAGAGTGGCAAAAGAGATAAAGCCTACTCGGCGAGAAGGTAATTCGGAAAACTTACCCAGGGGACAGGCCTGACCCGGCTAAATGGTGGGCAACTCCAAGCCCAATCATCCGCCAAGTTCAATTTGAAGATTGAGCTTACTCGGCGGGCAATGGAGTCATGGGTGAGCTCCTTGGTGGAATGCCGAGTGGGATCATGGGACCTGCTCATGAAGCACATCTTGTGGCTCCAGGCTTGGATGGGGCTTACCCGGCGTGAGATGAAGGTGCATATGAGGTCAAAGTCGGCAAGATGAAAGTTCTCATCCGGCAACAGAAACCTTTCCAGGATAGCGTTTGCCTCGTTTACCGCAGCCTCTTGGTCGCGCGGGTCAAGTTGCCAGTACTTCTTGTTGGGGACCTCGTCCGAGAAAGGGGGAAGCCGGATGTTGTCAGTGGACCCGCTGTTTTTGACATAGAAAAAGGTTATATGCCACTTCTTGCAGGAGTCAATGCCGGCAACCCGAGGAAAGATAGAATCTCTCCTGGGGGTGATGCTAGCAGCACCACACACCGGGTCGGCCTCTTCTCGGATTGAGGAGCACCAGGCTGGGGAACAACCTGAACTTTAAAGCCAAAATACTTGGCCCACAAAGGAACTGTGGGCCAAATTCCAAGATAGGCCTCACAGGCAGATATGAAACAAGAAAGATAGCCAATTGCATTGGCAGGAAGATGGTGGGTCTGCAGATGGAAGGTAGAAAGAAACGAGGAAAATAAGGTGCTCACAGGAAGAGCAAAACCGCGTTCAAAGTGTGAAAGAAAAACCACCCGCTCGCCAGCTTAAGGGGTGGGGGAAATCTCACCGGTGGGGAGATGGAAATCCACTTGCAGTGGAATGCGTCTGGTGGAGCGGAGCCACTCCACCTCTTCGGTGGAGACCTCAGAGCCTTCCCAACCACCGCGCTCGCCGGAGGGAACCTCCTGTTCCTCAGCACCATCAACGCCGTCACGAGCGTCCATGGGATCGTCGGAGTCTGTCTCCTCCACGGAAAGGAGAGGCTTGGAACAACGAGGAACCGTGCTGAAATCGAAAGAGGACAGGGGCAATCGCAGCACTAAAGCAAGAAGGAGAAGGAACCGCAAAGGAGGCAGTTGAATCTCGCAGGAGTGAGGAAGAAGAAAGGCTAAGGAAACTGAACGGGCGTGGGGGAAGTGGAAACCCCCAACCCCTACTTAAGGGCAGTAAAAACCCCCGTCGTGGGATCTAACTGTGCCGTGCGGCCAGCGTGTGGCCGTGTACCAGGCCGGGTGAGCCAGTCAGTGAGTGCCACGTAGCCAAAGATACACGAAAAATCCGGTGCCACATCACGGCTGGAAGGACAATAGGTGCAGACCGATGGGACTGCCACAATGACGGGGAATAACTGCGCAGCCGTCACTGTGCCGCCAGAACTTGGAACAAAAATTGAGGCAAGTAATCATGATTACTAGTTGTCAGTGACTGAGGTGCGCAGAAATTGACCCGGAATTGGCCAAAATAACTCGGTTCGAGGCAAGAATGAGCCCAGAAGCCAAAGAATTGACCCGAAATTGTCAGACTAACCCGACAAGATGCAAATCTGAGGTAGATAAAAGACAAAAACAAAGTTCCATTCACACAAAAGGAACCTGGAGACGCCTAACAGCTTGAACTGCTAGACCTCACCAGCTTCGAGGACTAATGTCGGGGGGATAACCCCTGGTAGGGTCACGAGAGGGGAAACATAGCGCAGCTGGGTTGGCTCCGAGTGAAAAATGAACCAGGCCGGGTAAGAACGGCCGGGTAAGATAAGCAAGAAAACCGAGATACAAACTATCTCGACCCGTATAGGACAAAGTGTAATCCTTGCAGGTACCAACGAGCCGAGTCAACCGAGGAAGGGCCGAGTCAAGAAGGACGCGTGGCACCTTTTCGAGTAAGGTTTGGGAAGGACCATGGTAAAGCATGGTCAAAAGAGAAGGGCGACGCCGGGTGACACAAAAGGAGCCGGGTGACGCCCAAAGCAAGCGCTGACGTACAAAGTAACTGTGTGACGCCAAAAAGAACAAGCAGTAGTGTACCAGAAGACCGTTAGCTGTCAAGCTTTATGGACCGGCCCTATGGGCTAAAGGCAAGCCCATAACCCAGCCCATATTGTAGGGACCAAGATCCAAACAGTAAACCCTATAACCCAAAGGGGTATTAGCTAGCTAGCGCTGCCTATATAAGGGAGAGCATAGTAGTAGTAGAAGCAGGTTGGACCAAGTAGAGAACAGGTGCTGCGTACTCAAGCCAATACAACTCTAGGAGCACTTGTAATATTTGGGGTATCAATCAAATTGTCAAGTGTGGAGAGTTATTCTTGTTCTTCGTGCATGGCTCGACCGTGCACTCCCTTCCCGGTGACCACAAGCACCCATTCGGCCCCCAACTTAAGCCTACCCATGGCATCTGCCGTGCCACCACCACGACAGACGAGGAGACCAATGGGATCTCGGAAGAAGAGGTCAAGAAATTCTTTGCACCTAGACGGGCCGAGCCAAAGGAGAAACTGGATCCGGCGGTGGTGGAGAAGTTTTACAATAATCTTTTGAAACTCGAAACCCCACTTGTGCCAGACTACAAGCGCCAGATTATGAAGGGGGATGCAAGGCGGAGGGAGACTGAAAGTAGCAGTCGTGCGGCACCCCAGAAAACAGTTCCCATGCTCGGAGAGCAGGAAAACCAATCATGCGCCCCGCTCCAAGTGTTCGACACACGGATATCTCCTCCTGTAAATGATTACGAGACAGAGCTACAAAGAAAGGCCAATGAGATGGGGATGACTTACATTGCATACTTGAACATCATGGGAGACAACTTGCCCAAAGGCGATGTCAACCCCATACAACCATGGAAGTATGGGAAGAATCTCTTCATGAAAGAGGAGCTCAAGAATCTACCAACAAAGATGCGAAGATTGCACAAGTGGTACCTTGATTTCTGCAAGACGAGAGAGGAAGAATTGATCACGGCGCATATAAGAGATGAGATTTTTTTGTGCGGAGACGACGAGATTGCCTTCAACATTCAAGACTTGCATTTTCTATTCAATCAGAAGGAACTCGACAAAGCTGCCATCAACCTTTATTGTGTGTAAGTGAAAGAACATATTTGATGGCATATGGATTCATGGGATTATCTATGTATGCCTTGGCTATATATTCCGGTGGTATGACATTTTTCCCAAACCTTAAAGTAGTGTTCTACCTAGTGTGTGTATTTGTATTCAAATGCAAATATAAATATGCACACATCTAGGGGGAGCGTCTTTCATTATTTAAGGTGGCATTTGCCGGTTTTTATTGCAAATCCTAGTATTGTCATCTAACACCAAAAAGGGGGAGATTGAAAGAACATTTCTTAATCCCTAGTGTTTTGTGTGTTAGATAACAATACCAAGGATCATTTAATGTGTGTTGAAGTGTTGCAGCTCTTTTTGAAAATAAAGGGAAAAGAACTCTGCCTTTGGGGGCGGATAATCCGGCCCCACCAGGGGCAGATAATCCGCCCCTCCCTTTGCCCAAGCAGGCGCAAGCCCGGAATTTTGGCGGATTTTCCGGCTCACGGATAATCCGCCTCGGGGCGGATAATCCGCCCCACCTGCTCATCGCCAAGGCGCAAGCCCCAGAGAGGGGGCGGAGTTTTGGCCGGACTTTCCGGGCAGGCCGAATAATCCGCCCCTCAGGGGGGCCGGATTATCCGCCCCCCAAGATCTTCACCAAGTTTCACCAAGGCGCAAGCCCCAGAGAGGGGGCGGAGTTTCCCCTAGAGAATCCGCCCTTGGGGCGGAGTTTTCCCAGGGGGCGGATAATCCGCCCCAAGTGGGGGGGTGGATAATCCACCCCCAAAGTTGTGCAACGGCCAGATCTGGGGAGGGGGTATTTAGGCCACCCCTCCCGCGAACTCTTGATTCATCTCGAAAAAGAACAGATCAGATCTGAAAGCTTCATCCAAGAGTGCTCCACCTAGATCCACCCAAAGGCCCCATCCCTTGGGGAATCGAAGGAGGAGAACTCGATCTTCATCATCAGCAATCAAGCGCTTCATCTCCTCTCCATTCATTTGGAGAACCTCCGATCTAGTATTCCTTGCAAATATCTAGATCCTCGTTTTGTTTATATTGATAAACCTTGTTCTTGTGGCAGCTTGTTGTCATCTCGGGAGCCCCCAATTCGGTTGTGGGTGTGTGCCCCGATAGTGTTGTAAAAGGCACCGGTTCCCGCCTCGAAGGGATCCAATATTGGAGAAGGTGGATCAGGCCTCTCGTGGCGAGATCCATCGGAGAATAGGGTGAGGCCTATTGTGGCGTGGTGGTCTTAGAACCGCCCACCCCTCCAACGCAGATGTACTTCCCTTAACAAGGAAGGAACTGCGGTAAAACAAATCCCCGTGTCTCCGCGTACTCCACTAAGGTTTCCTCGCTCCTCTTTTACGTGCTTAGTAGTTAGGGTTACATATAGGTAAATTCTCGTAGTTGCATATCTAGAGAATTTACTTTGTGTCAAGCCTAAAATTGAAAAAGTATTAAAAATTAGTTAGCACCTATTCACTCCCCCTCTAGGTGCCCATACGATCCATTTCAATTGGTATCAGAGCCTCGGCTCTTATTTCGGGCTTAACCGCCTAAGAGAAGTATGGGTTCCAAGGGAGATGGGAGTGATGCTCCGGAGGTAGTCACCATGAACGATCTCAAGATGTTGGAAACAACCTTGGTGAGGTCAATGGAGGCTAAGATGGAAGAGATGCGTCAATTGATAATGCATCTCTCCACATCCGCATCATCACCTCCATCTAACTCTGAGGATACCACTCCGCAATCCAAGGAAACGAGTAAAACTGTTTCCAAAGATAACGAAGTGGTTGGTGATGATGCTATCAAGAGCTCCTCCTCGAAAAAGGATAGCGGTAAGGATGGATACAATGAGGTTTCTCATGTGTATTCCCCTGATTCGCCTATTCCTCACCCACATATACATAATAGGGGTGATCCACCCAAACTTTCAGCATCTACTTTCTCTCAATGGCAATTTTTGATGAAATCTCATGTGTGCAGTTCCTCCATAGAGTTGTGGAAGATCATCGAAAATGGTCTTCATGTTGGAAATCCTAAGAATCTCACAAGAAGAGAAGTGGTTGATAGACAACTCAATGCTACAGCTCTACACATGATACATCTTGGTGTGGGGGAAAAGACATGCCACACATTCAGCATCTTAGCACAGCTAAAGAAGCTTGGGATGCTCTCACCGAGCTCTTCATCGGAAATGAAAGTATGAGAAGGAATAGATATGATGCCTTGAGCAATGAAGCTGAAGGATTTTATATGCTGGATGGAGAAGACCACGAGGACATGTATAGGAGGCTCAAGGCAATAGCCACAACCTTCAGAAACCACGGTGCAGCTCATGTTGATGATGCTTGGATCAAGCGCAAGTATGTCAGTGCTATTATGCCATTTGAGCCCACAGATTTGAAAAGTCTCCAAGGTAGGCATAACTATCACCTCATGTCATCCAATGAGGTAATGCAAGAAATGGCCGCCTTCGAAGTGGCTGCCAAGAATGCCGAAGATGCTCGTGCTCGAGCTATGGGGATGCAAAAGGGGGTCAACATGGCCTTGAAGACTAGTGTGATTTATCATGATGAATATGCGGTAGAAGGTCTAGACTGTCCCGAAGATATAAAAAGGATCCACGGACAATACTTGGCTCTTTATGCAAGAAACTTTTGGAAAGATCCAGCCAAGGCTAAAGCTGAACTAGATCGCAAGAGTGGAGCCTATGGAAGAAAAGAAAATGGTCCCAAGCTGAGAACATGCTTTAATTGTGGTGACCGGCTGCACTTCGTAGCTGAGTGTCCATATCAAAGTAGAGAGGATAATGGAGGAAGACTCATTTTCAAGGAGAAATCAAAAGCTCCACGTAAGAAACAGTTTGTAAAGAAGAATGCTCCTTTCAAGAAGCAACCAAAGATTGTTCTAGTGGCTCAAGAAGAATATTCATCGGGGAGTGAAGATGAGGACGAGGACGATAGCTCTCAAGAGGTGGCAGCTATAGCCACCACATCTACATCAACATATCTCTTCGACTCTCTGAACGAAAACATCATCAACAAGAATGCTACTTGCCTCATGGCAAGATGCTCCGAGGTAACTTCTTCTAACTCTTCTTTTCCCAAGGCTATGATAGACATGGATGATCCTGCTAGTCTTAAGGTTAAAGAAGAGATTATTGCTTTGGATTATTTCTATACTAACCTGCAAGGTGAGCACAAAGTTCGTTTTGAGGATCTTATGGATCAGCTGGCCCAAAACGAAGCACTCCTCGAAGAAAAGGGCAGAATTGAAAGGGAGGATGCAATGGAAATTGCATCCCTAAAGAATGCTCTTGAAGAAGAAGAAGAAGCTCGGGTCTCTCTTGAAGAGAGGCTTGAGTCTATGGAAGAGTCACATGAAGAAATTGTGACTAAACTCGTTAAGGAACGTGACAATGCTATCACCAAGGCAAAGAAGTTAAAGAAGGAAATGATTGACTTTGGGGCTGCTCATGATAGACTCTCCGAGGAATTGGAGAAACTTGACAATGCTCACAAGGCGTTGAAAAACGAGTTCTGTATTCTCAATGAGTCACATGATCAGCTTCAAAGTCGATTGGCCGAATATGATACTCCTAGCTCGTCCAACTCAACATATAGTAACAAGAAAAATGCTAGTGTGGAAAAAGGAGTGATCAAGGACATCACTACAAAGGACAAAGGTGTGCTTGATGAAGTCCTTGGCAAGCAAAGGTCAAATCATGGTAAAGAGGGACTTGGGTATGTCACCAAGTCCAAGAAGAACAAGACCAAGAATGTGCAATTAAAGACAAGCACTGCTGAGAAGGTTGTCACAAAAGACAAGACTAATAATATTGGTTTTGCAGGGTCTCACAATCCGAATTATGAACTCTTTTGTGATGACTATGGCGATGTTTATGCTTATTATGTTGGTCCTTTTGATGAATATATTGCTTGGTCTATTTGGGTCCCAAAGACCCTTGTTACTAACATGAAAGGACCCATTGAAAAATGGGTACCTAAAACCAAGAAGTAATTTTCCTGCAGCGCTATGCTTCCGGTGGGTCGAAATGGGTGCTGGATAGTGGCTGCACTAGTCATATGACCGGAAGCAAGGAGATCATCACGGAGATGCGTCCAAATCTTGATAATATCACAGTCTCCTATGGTGATAAGTCTAAATCTCAGGTATTGGGTCTTGGCAAGGTTATGGTTGCCCACAATATCTCTCTCGTGGACGTCATGCTTATTGAGACCCTGGGCTACAATCTTCTTTCTGTTCGTGCCCTTGGCAAGATGGGTTTTGCTGTTTTTATCGATGATGATTTGGTGGTACTCTTATGGAGCAAGTCTCTAAAGGTCGCTTCGCTGATACGCCGAAATGACCTCCGTATGTGGTGGACTTCTGGGAAAACCACTGGGGTCCGATGTGTCTATTCGAAAGGTGGCGTAATGGGCTATGGCATCGCCGCTTAGCCCATGTCAACATGAGAACTTTGCAAAGTCTCAAAAGGGTGGCCACATACTTGGACTAAAAGTCAATGTCTCTTTTGCCAAAGATCGTGTTTAGGTGGCTTGTGTTGAAGGAAAAATGCATGATTCTCCCACAAGAAGAAGACTATTGTGTCATCAAAGAGGATCTTGGAATTACTTCATGTGGATTTATTTGGTCCTCCTTCTCATGCAAGTCTTGGTGGGAAGAAATATTGCTTGGTCATCGCCGATGATTACTCAAGATATACATGGGTATATTTCTTCAAGCTGAAAAGTGAGACTCAACAAATCTGTCATCGACTTTGCCAATGAAGTTCAACGTCAACACAATGTTCCCATCTTGGCAATTAGAAGTGACAACGGCACAAAATTCAAGAACTACACTTTAAACGAAGTTTCTTAGCGAAGAGGGATTAGACACCAATATTCCGCCATGACACCCCTCAACAAAATGGTGTAGCCGAGAGGAAGAACCGGACTTTGATGGATATGGCAAGATCTATGCTAGCTGAATTCAAGTCTCCTTATAATTTTTGGGCTGAAGCCATATCCACTGCTTGTCACTCATCAAACCGGCTCTACCTTCGGAAGATCTTGGACAAGACCCCATATGAAATACTTACCGGTAACAAACCCAACATCTCATACTTCAGGGTATTCGGGTGTAAGTGTTTCTTTCTTATTAAAGGTGTCCGTTTGTCAAAATTTGAATCCAAGGCTTTAGAAGGTATTTTTGTTGGTTACGGTGCCGAATCCCACACTTATAGAGTCTACAACAAGCTCACTGGGATTGTTGTAGAATCTTGTAGTGTGGAGTTCGATGAAAATAACGGCTCCTTTGTAGGGCAAGTTGATGTTTGTGATGCAGATGTTGAAATACCCCAAGATGCCATAAGAAGAATGGGCGTGGGATTTTTCCGCCCCATTGAGGAACCCCTTGTGGCGGATCGGGAAGGACAATGCACCACACAGGTGGCGCCGTCATCTACACAAGATCAACAAGCTCCCTACGTTGGAGACAATCCTGCACCAACACCACAATCTGAAGACCATCATCCATCTGGACAAGCCGGTAGTCCCAGGCGGACTATCCGCCCGCCCAAGGCGGACAATCCGCCTGGCACTCCAACTCGTTCAGGATCCAAGGAGAAATCAACATCTCTGAGCTCCAGGCGGATTCTCCGCCTGTGGGCGGAGTATCCGGCCCTGGATCTCCAACTCTAGTCAGGCTTTCTCAGGAAGATGGTTCTGGTACTTCATCTCCCAGGCCGGATAGTCCGGCCCCTCCAAGGGGCGGATTATTTGGGCCTGAAGAAAATGTTCAGCAACAATCTTCTGGCAGTAACGGTGACCAAGATCAAGGGCAGGGCAGTAATCAAGACAAGGATACAACTATTGAATCCACTCCTCCTAGAAACAATAAGGACATTGAGGCTCGTCACAAGGCTCGTGCTGATCAGAACCTTGAACTAAGAGGTCACACTCTTGACAAGGTTGTTGGTGTTCTACGACGAAGGTTATCCACTAGAAAAGAGCTTGCAAGCTTCTGTGATAATCAAGCTCACATTTCCATGGTTGAATCGAAGAAGGTTTTTGATGCTCTTGAAGACCCTGATTGGGTTGTTGCAATGCATGAAGAATTAAACAACTTCGACGCAACAAAGTTTGGAAGCTCGTAGAAAAGCCAAAGGATTTCCGCAATGTTATCGGAACCAAGTGGATCTTCAAGAACAAACAGGATGAAAATGGCATTGTTGTGAGGAATAAAGCACGACTCGTGGCTCAAGGATTCTCTCAAGTAGAAGGAATTGATTTTGGCTAGACCTACGCTCCTATGGCTCACCTTGAGTCCATCCGTATCCTTCTTGCATATGCAGCCCATCATAATTTTAAATTACAACAAATGGATGTTAAGAGCGCTTTCCTTAATGGTCCTCTACATGAGTTAGTATACGTCAAGCAGCCCCCGGGGTTTGAGGACCCCAAATTTCCGAACCATGTATACAAACTCAATAAGGCGCTCTATGGCCTTAAACAAGCCCCACGTGCGTGGTATGAGCACCTTAAAGAGCTTTTGCTAGACCGTGGATTCGAAGTTGGGCAAATCGATCCCACTCTTTTTACTAAGAAGGTTAATGGGGAGCTTTTTTTATGCCAACTTTATGTATATGACATTATTTTTGGCTCTACTAATCAAGCTTTTAACGATGAATTTTCGAAGCTTATGACTGACAGGTTTGAGATGTCCATGATGGGTGAGCTCAGGTTCTTTCTTGGATTTGATATCAAACAACTGAGAGAGGGAACCTTTATTAATCAAGCTAAGTACATCCAAGACATGCTCAAAAGGTTCAAGATGACGGATCTCAATGGCGTTGCTACCCCTATGCAAACAAAGTGTCATCTTGAGCTTAATCCCAAGGGTAAAGACGTGGATCAAAAGGTATACCGATCCATGATCGGCTCTCTCCTTTACCTTTGCGCATCTAGGCCCGATATCGTTTTAAGTGTAGGAGTGTGTGCAAGGTACCAAGCCGCTCCTAAAGAAATCCACTTAGTGGCAGTTAAGCGAATCTTCCGATATTTGGTTCATTCCCCAAATTTAGGGTTATGGTATCCCAAGGGTTCAAGTTTCTCTCTATGTGGTTACACTGATTCAGACTGGGCTGGTGACAAAGATGATAGGAAATCAACCTCTGGTGCATGCCAATTCTTGGGCAGGTCTCTAGTGTGTTGGTCATCAAAGAAATAGAATTGTATTTCACTCTCAACCGCTGAAGCTGAATATGTTGCTGCTGCAAGTGCTTGTACTCAATTGTTATGGATGAGGCAAACTTTAAAGGAATATGGTGTCAATTGTGACAAAGTGCCTCTTTTATGCGACAATGAAAGTGCTAGCAAAATTGCTTACAATCCCGTGCAGCATACAAGAACAAAACATATAGAGATTCGCAACCACTTTATTCGGGATCATGTTGCTCATGGAGATATTGCTCTATCCTTCGTGAGCACGAAGAACCAACTTGCTGATATTTTCACGAAGCCCCTTGATGAAGCAAGATTTTGTTATTTGAGGAATGAGCTAAATATCATAGATTCAAGGAGCTTGGCTTGACTACCCTTGCACACTCACTTGCTCTTATTCATGTATTTGGTTTATATGTGGACATAGACATAGGGGGAGTGTGGTCCTAATTGATTGGGCCAACCCTCCCCCCATAATGCCGAAAGCTAGTCAAATCATTTCCCTTAATATCATTTTGTGATATGTGGGTCATCGATGAGCATTGGTTTTGAACTCAAGATACATCTTCGCAGTGTCATGCCATGCGCTCCAACATGGTGGCTTTAGCCACCGCCCTCTTCCTTGAGAAGATTTGGTTTTTTCATGGGTCTCGTTGGATTTTCTTGCGTATCTCATGTTCTTATGGAAAACACACTCAAATTTGGCTTTTGATTGAGTTGATTCTTGCAAGTTTGGGTGTGAATTCTGGGTGACCAGGGGCGTTAGCATCGCTCTTCTTCCTTTTTGGCGTTTCGATGCCAATGGGGGAGAAGTAGTTCTATTAGGTCTCGTGGATTTGCAAGGGTCGGGCACAAGCTCTTCGATTTTAGTCGTTTTTATTTGCTTGCTTGTGCCTTTTCTAGCGTGAACTTGTTTGCTATTTGTGGTTGTTTGTGTAAGACTATGTCATACTCCACAGTTTGGTACTATGTTTGGTATTCATGGATTTCTGGATTTATCTATCATGGACCCCATGGAATTCTGGAATTATGGAGCATATTTGATGGCATATGGATTCATGGGATTATCTATGTATGCCTTGGCTATATATTCCGGTGGTATGACATTTTTTCCCAAACCTTAAAGTAGTGTTCTACCTAGTGTGTGTATTTGTATTCAAATGCAAATATAAATATGCACACATCTAGGGGGAGCGTCTTTCATTATTTAAGGTGGCATTTGTCGGTTTTTATTGCAAATCCTAGTATTGTCATCTAACACCAAAAAGGGGGAGATTGAAAGAACATTTCTTAATCCCTAGTGTTTTGTGTGTTAGATAACAATATCAAGGATCATTTAATGTGTGTTGAAGTGTTGCAGCTCTTTTTGAAAATAAAGGGAAAAGAACTCTGCCTTTGGGGGCGGATAATCCGGCCCCACCAGGGGCGGATAATCCGCCCCTCCCTTTGCCCAAGCAGGCGCAAGCCCCAGAAGGGGGGCGGAATTTTGGCCGGATTTTCCGGCCCCGCCAGATAATCCGCCCCTCAGGGGGGCCGGATAATCCGCCCCACCTTCTCATCGCCAAGGCGCAAGCCCCAGAGAGGGGGCGGAGTTTTGGCCGGACTTTCCGGCCAGGCCGAATAATCCGCCCCTCAGGGGGGCCGGATTATCCGCCCCCAAGATCTTCACCAAGTTTCACCAAGGCGCAAGCCCCAGATAGGGGGCGGAGTTTCCCCTGGAGAATCCGCCCTTGGGGCGGAGTTTTCCCAGGGGGCGGATAATCCGCCCCAAGTGGGGGTGGATAATCCACCCCCAAAGTTGTGCAACGGCCAGATCTGGGGAGGGGGTATTTAGGCCAGCCACCCCCTCCTGCCAGAACTCTTGATTCATCTCGAAAAAGAACAGATCAGATCTGAAAGCTTCATCCAAGAGTGCTCCACCTAGATCCACCCAAAGGCCCCATGCCTTGGGGAATCGAAGGAGGAGAACTCGATCTTCATCGTCAGCAATCAAGCGCTTCATCTCCTCTCCATTCATTTGGAGAACCTCCGATCTAGTATTCCTTGCAAATATCTAGATCCTCGTTTTGTTTATATTGATAAACCTTGTTCTTGTGGCAGCTTGTTGTCATCTCAGGAGCCCCCAATTCGGTTGTGGGTGTGTGCCCCGATAGTGTTGTAAAAGGCACCGGTTCCCGCCTCGAAGGGCTCCAATAGTGGAGAAGGTGGATCAGGCCTCTCGTGGCGAGATCCATCGGAGAATAGGGTGAGGCCTATTGTGGCGTGGTGGTCTTAGAACCGCCCACCCCTCCAACGCAGATGTACTTCCCTTAACAAGGAAGGAACTGCGGTAAAACAAATCCTGTCTCTCGCGTGCTCCACTACGGTTTCCTCGCTCCTCTTTTACGTGCTTAGTAGTTAGCGTTACATATAGGGAAATTCTCGTAGTTGCATATCTAGAGAATTTACTTTGTGTCAAGCCTAAAATTGAAAAAATATTAAAAATTGGTTAGCACCTATTCACCCCCCCTCTAGGTGCCCATACGATCCATTTCAGTAAGTACTATTTCTAAAATTTCTATCTCATCTCATTCAATTCATAAATTGCATGTATATATATGCTCACCACATATTGGAATGCATGAAAGGAGGCCCTTTTGACATTGGGTTTGTTGACCCAAATAGAGTTCATGAACAAGTGGTAAAACACAGACCCGAACAAACAGAAGATTTCTTGCTAAGGTCTTTACTGAGACAACAAACCAAAAGGGAATACTATTGCCTTACAACTTCTCGTGAGTATTGTTACCCTCTCTTGTACACATTCTGTTTCGGCTTACTCAATGTTAAGTGTAACTGATGATGAGTTATGCTTGCGCAGATTCCACTTTATTCTTCTAGTCATTCAACCTGACTAAGGAAAATTCCTTGTCATGGACTCGTTACGAAAAGTCCAAGAGCTATGGGCAGACTTTAAAGATATCTCCAGAGGTAATTTCAATCATATTATCACACTAGATCGGCAGCTTTCGTGGCAAAAAGTAATTAATTACTCATTTATCCATATTTTTTGCCGGACAGGGTTTGGAAAAGGTTCATGGGCAGGGCCGTGGGTGAATGGTCAGAAGAACTAAAATTTGTAGACCAAAATGTAAGTAATACTAGCTAGCTAGGCGTGCGTATCTCTTTGATTCTGCTTCCAATTCCATTATATCATGCTTTATTGATTATTATTTTGATTGCACTCTCTATTCTCGTAAAGTGCGCGCATCAGGGACCCGACATGTAAAGGGTCCCAACCTTTAATAAGGTAGAGATCCCTGTGTTTACAATGCTAGTCCCTGGATCAATAGCTAGCATCCACAGTTAAGATGTAATATCAAGAAACAAAGGTCATAATATAACTTTATAACCAGGAATAACATAATTTTATTACATCTTACATAGCTCTTTTGGCTATTACATTACATTGCAGCAGAATATCTATAAGCATGGGGTCCTTCATCTTCAAAGTGCCACAGGCAGACATGTTGGTTGTAGACTTTGTAATCCTAATCAATCAACTTTACTAATATCAATCAAACCTACAACATTACAAGTTACAGCCACAAGGGTCAATACATTTGAATTGTATTGGCAAGTTTCACTACTATGTATAAATAAGTGGATCCTATCATTACATGCATATTTGGCTAAGTAGGGTTTTAGGCTCATTTGCAGAAAGCGATAATTTATCCTATCTTTTCAAAATAGTTTTGATCTTTTGTCAAATCTTTCTGATCTCCTTGGTAAATCCCCAAGTGTTTCAAGTCTTTGTCAAAATCTCTTGAGCTCCTTGGTACATCCCAAGTGCTTCAAGTTTTTATCAAAATCTCTTGAGCTCCTTGGTACACCCCAAGTGCTTCAAGCCTTTTGTTGTCACTTTAAAGTTTTTCTTTTAGAAATTGGAATGTTGAGATTTCCCATAGCTTCAGGCTTTAGTTGCTCAGTATTGTCCATAACCGGGGACACGGCTAAGTACTTAGATTTTTATCTTCTGCAGAAGTTATACACTTTACCCACATGACACAATCTCATCTTGTTGCCACCAGTGGCCGCTGGATAAGTACTCACCAAGATGGAGTACTGGCAGATTGATAATGTGACGAAGTCTTTCCATAGGGTCCTCCCATACACAATGCTAGCTTGTCTTCAGGAACCAATGTAGGGTTCCTAGTTCCCTCATTTCCAGTTAACCTGAAGACCAATGCATGGGTCTTCCCAATGTAGTTGACTAAGCCAGAGCCATATAGCATGTGGTTGTACACGGAAGCCACTGTTGGAGAAACATGTTCAATCTCTAAGTCCCTCGGTGGTTTTTATCTAGTGCTCAACAAAAAGAGTTTGCCATATAAACATGGTTCTTCTTGTTGCCACCTTGTCCAAAACTTGAGTATCCTTGTCCACCCAGGTGGTTCACTAAGGAATATAGCTTGGCTAAGCATTTTACAACTACATTGTTTTCACTAAGGAATATATATAAGGGTATCCTATTAGTATTTAGCATAGCATATAGTATAGAAATCCTTTTCATGCATGTTTCAAAATCCACTAAGTATATTGAAAATAGTAGGACTTGGATGATAGTGTAACTTGCCTTTTTGGAATGTTGGTTCACTTCTTGATCTTGCTAATATCACACTCTTCTAGCTTCACTACAAATCAATTAAGCAAACAAAAATTAAACTAGCATTCCAACAAATATTCAAACAATCAAACACACATAAAATAATAGAAGCTAAGTCATGCATGCAAGCATGCAAAAGATAGTTTTATTTGCAAAGGTGGTTTCTACTAGGCTCTATACATTGTAAGGTTCAAAGTGGTCATTTTCCAAAGTGGCAAAACCATTTGCAAAAGGGTTTTATCTAAAAACCATTTTTAAATCAAACCATCATCTCATGTGATTGAAATTGTTTTTAGCAAAGCAACAATTTTATAGTGTTCACCAAATAAGTTGTTAGTTCACAAAACTTGGTGTTTAGGGTCAGTAGCTTTGAATCAAAACATTTTCCAAAGGTTTTTGTTCAAAAATCATTTCCATAACAAAACCAATATTTTTATTTGACTAGAAATGAGCTAATTCAATTATTCAATCCTAATCTTCACCAAATACATTTTTAAATTTATGGGTTGGTTCCTAGGGTCATTAGGTTCACAACAAACCAATTTGCAAAGATTTCAACCTCAAAATCATTTTGGAATAGATAACCTAAACAAGCATACAAATGTTTCTGCAAAAACAAAAAATTTAACAAAAACTTTTTACTAAACAAATTGCATGGTTGGCTAGGGTTTGTTCCACTGATTCCATTGATATAAAATTTGCAAATTTTGGACGTGTGGATCAAAACTTACAAGGTTTACAAATTTGCATATCAATCTGATTCAAAAATCTGTTTTAAATCAAAGGCTGGCCACGCGGCGCAATACTACTGGTTGGTACCGGTTCGCACGGATCGGCCTCTATGAGGCGTTGGATCTAAATAGATCGCGCGGCTCAGACGTGCTCGTACCCTTTCGCTCAGGTTCTAATCTTAGCCATAGGATCAAGATCTAACGGTGTAAATCTGATTGACCAAACTCGAGCGACGCCGACGGTGGCTGGCGGCGGCGCACGGTCAGACGGTGTGCTAGCGGTGGCTACATGAAGCAATGGAGGAAATGGGGGTGCTCACCGTGCTCGCGAGGTCGAGGTGAATCTCGAGGTGGTGCTGGTCTGGCGAGGGGCGCACTGGAGCGGGAGTAATCGCTCGCCGTAGTGGAGCTGCGCCTCTGGTTCGTTCGGTCGTCGACGGAGGCGGGGCTACAAGGCGTGCTAGATCAAAATAAGGGGTTCGTTAGACGCGCACGGTACCAGGGGACATGTGAGCATCAATGAATGGCTTCGGGGTGGTCTATGCGTACTAGGGGAGGTCGCCGGAGAAAGTAGCAGACGCGGCGGCGCTCAGAGGTTGTCGAAGCCGAGGCTCTGGGGCGAGCGCGGACGAACGGGAAGAACTGGGAGAAGCGCGGGAGGCTGGGGAGTGTGTGAGCTTGGTCGAGGAGGCAAGGGGCAGTGTCTACTGGCCGGAATTTGCTCGGTGAGCTCGCTGGAACAGAGGGTGGTGCAGAGGAGATTCCGAGCAGCCTGGTGGCCGAGAGAGCTGGGCGAGAGAGGGGAAATGGAGAGGAGAGGGAGGCGTTTAAGGGGGCGTGGTCACGGCGTGATTAAAACGCGGCATTGAAGCGAATTCATTCGCGGTATCAATGGCAGGAAACGGCCGGCGAGTTCAACGCGGGGAGGAAGACGATGACAGGGCAGTGTGGGGCATGCTTGTCAGCGAGAAAGGGAGTGAGGGGAGGGTCCACTCGTCGGTGTCTGCGTGGGTCAGTAAATAGGTGCGAATCGTTTTCTGCGGGGAGAGAGCTAGTTGGGCTGGACTGGGCTGTTGGGCCAGGTGAGTTGGGTTAGGTCCGATTCCATTTTTTTATTCTGATTGTTTTTTTTCTTTTTCTAATTTGATTTTCTGTTTTGAATTTCAAAAAACAAAACAAACACCCAAATGATTTCAAATCCTTGCCAAACTTTGTATTGGTTTTTTGTTCTGTTTAACCACACAAATCAAGGTACAAAACAAAATAATAATTCTATTTTCTTTAGGATCTATTTAATACTAAAATAGTCCTTAGTTATTAAATCAAATGGGTTTTGATTTATTTAAAAAAAACTCCATTTGAAATCTAAATAATAACAAAACCAAATCAGTGGGTTTTATTTGAGAATATAAAATACTTGGAAAACTTGTTTAAAATAATTTAACAAGTTTTGATGTTTAAATAAAATGGTAAAACATTTATTTTAATAAAATTGGTTTATTTATAAACTCTCCTTATTTTATTTAAATAAACTTTTACTCTTTTAATCAAAGCAAAAGCTTTTATTTCAAAAGCTTGGCCAAGGTTTAATTTGGCTCCATTAAATAATCCTTATTTATATTTCTTCCTTTTCATTTGAAAACCAAATCTTTTTATTTAAAATATTCAAAATAGTAATCCAAATATTTTAAACTTTACTAATTGTTTTATATTTACAAATCCTTTAGGATTTGTTTGATCAAATAGGTTTGAAGGTTTCCAATTGGATTCAAAAAGTTTCTTCTCACCCTGAAAATCAACAAAGTTTTATTTTATTCATTTATTTTTCACATTACAAGATTTGGAAAATCTTGGGATGTGACACGGCAATAACTTATGTGGATACTATGTTTGCGAGTTCATTCGCAACACGATATGTGCGACGGGCCAAGCCACACTAGAACAACTTAGAGTAAGTAAACAAAGTACACAACATTATTTTATTACCATCAATTATGTTGAGTTTTATTCTTATATATATATATATATATATTGACCCTATTCTTCATATATATTTAGATCGAACGGATGCGGGACCAACTCCTACCATTTGACTACATACGAGCCATTCAAGAGGAATTGGCGGGGTTCATACTTGATAAGGTCGTCACGCCTGGCGGAGAACTCTTTAGATATCCACCAAAATGAACGTGTACGGAGATGTCATATTGTATATATGCTTGAACGTGTTTGTCTTGTACTTGATGCTTCAACATTTACGGAGAATACCACAACGACGATGTTTGTGTATAATAATAGTTGCTTAATTATTCATGTACTTGTATGTACCGATGATGTATGTGCATACCTCTACTAATCGATTCGCCCTCCCCCTCCCCGTCCCCACCGCGCCGCAGAAATACGCCCACAACGGGGCGGCGGCAGAACTCTGCCGTGGCAGAGATTTATGCCTTTTTCCTGCCGCGGCAGAGATTTATGCCTTTTTCCTGCCGCGGTAGAGAACATTTAACACTTGTTCGTGTTACAAACCGGTGTTAAAGGGGGGGCCTGAGCGCTGCGGTAGCCCCACGTGCGCCACTCTTTAACAGCGGTTCGTATAAGAACCACTATTAAAGGGGGGGCCTCTAACACCGAACCGCCAACAACGGTTCTACAACCGCTGTTAGAGGCTGGTCCGAACCGGTGTTAGAGGCCTGTGTGTGCACTAGTGCCCCGATCGCACAGTCGAGCTGATTATTTTAGAGAGCATGACCAAGCGAGAGATCCAGTGAGCTGTGCTCGCGACGGCGTGACCTCCATAGGAGACGCGGCTGAAGAAGATGTGCGGCGCATTTCTCCGGCGGGCAGCTCTGATTCCTATCATTGTTAGAATACAAGTATTGTTAGGTTTAAGAGTCCTAATAGGTTTTTTATAGGGCTAGGCCGGCAGACCTCTTGTAATTGCCATAATATTGTCATCGATTATTATTCTATACAATTCTACATGGTATCAGACTTCCGATCCTAGGATATGGCTCACCCGCCGACTCTGCCGCCGCCCGGCTACATCAAGCGGCGCGCCGCCATCGTCGCCACCAAGGTCGCCGCGGCCACGGGACATTCCACCTCTATCTCTACTTTAGATCTACCTCTACTAATAGCACATTCAATCTCCTTCACCGACACCATATCCTATATTAGTTCCTACATACCCGTAACCCTAGACCTCGCTGCTCACAACTACTACCATTGGCGTCACCTCTTCGACGTCCATCTCGGGCGATGCAACCTTCGCTCTCACGTCGCCGATGACGCTCGCCCTCAACCTCATGATCCGCAATGGGTTAAGGATGATCTCGCCATTATTCAATGGATCTACATGCGAGTCTCCACAGAAATTTTCAATCTCGTACACGGTGATGGTGTCTCCGCCAACGATCTGTGGGCAGCCCTCCGTCAGCTCTTCCAGGACAACGTCGACGCTCAAGCCAACAATATCCACACCAAGGTTCGGAACACAGTGCAAGGTGATGCACCCATCGGCGTCTACTGCCAACGCCTTAAGGCGATCGCGGATGAACTTCGCGAACTCGGTGATACGATCGACGATCGGCACCTCATCAACGTCCTCCTCGTCAGCCTCAGCGAGCGGTTTGAGAAATAGGCCTCCTTCATCCCTATGATGTGTCCGCGCCCCTACTTCGCCGAGGTTCGCTCGATGCTGCAATGGGCCGATCGTCCTCAAACCAACAAGGACTCTCGTCCTCAGGTCTTCACTACTGCTCTTCGACCGGCTACACCACTACCGCCACCACCACCTCCTCCAATGGCTCCTCCTCAACCATCGGGCTGGTGTCCAAGTCCAAACTACAGGGGTCAAAACCCTAAACCTCCGTAGTTTTGTACGACGCCTGCTCCTCCTCCGCCCTTGGCTCTGGCTCCACCATCTGCACCACCGACTGCATCACTGCCGCCCCCCGGCTGGCATCCTTCTCCTAATCCGTGGACCGAGCTAGTACAGGCGTGGCCAATGCCCTGGTCTGCCCCGACGCCCTATGGAGCCCCGCCTACCTACAATGGTGGCTGGCAGGCCGGTGCTCGCCCCCACACCGGCGTTCCCGTCCTCGTGCCGCGACAGCCGACGGCCGCGTACCACGCCACCCCCGCCTACGCGCCAACAATCTACAACGCTGCTCCCTATGCTTCATATGGTGCTATTAGCTCACCCTACATGACGCAGTACAATATGTCGCAGTACAATGATGGTGGTTCTATCTATACGCCGATGCCGGCCCTACCGTCGACGCCGCCACACCCGCCAGTTCCCATGTCTACACCGACCTCTACTTCGACTCCGAGATGGGACCAAGCTGCTTTTTTACAAGCCATGAACAAGTTTGCTGCACAAGGAAACTCAGGTACGGATTGGATTTTCGATTCTGGTGCTTCTAGGCATATTTTTGCATCAAGTAATTTGCTGTCTTCTTGCACACCATCGCCTTTTCCATCTATTACTCTCGGTGACGGATCATCTATTACTATTTACTATGTCGGTCAAGCCCAAATCCAATCCCCAATCAAACCTTTGCTTCTTCGCGATGTTCTTGTAGCTCCTGCACTAATTAAAAAATCTAATTTCTGTTCGCCAATTCACCAATGACAATCACGTTTTTGTCGAATTTGACCCCTTTGGTCTGTCTGTGAAGGATTACCGGACCAAGGCCGAAATCGCTCGATTCAATAGCTCCGGTGATTTGTATTCCCTCCATGGTGTTCCGACCGCTGCCCCTCCATCGTCTATGGTGGCCTCTGTTGATCTGTGGCACCAACATCTCGGCCATCTCAATAATAATGTATTATCTACTCTTCTTAGTGAATTTTCAGTACCTTGTAATAGAGATTCTCATAATTCTTCTATTTTCAGTTATGTTAATTAGGCAAACATGTTCGTCTCCCCTTTAGCTCCTCTCTACCCTCTAGTGCTTTTCCTTTTGAGTTACTTCATTGTGATCTATGGACGTCACCAATAGAAACTGTTTCTGGTTTTAAGTATTATCTTGTTATTCCTGATGATTTTACACACTATATTTGGACCTTTCCCTTATGCAACAAATCCGAAGTTCATAATATTTTTCTTAATTTTTAGCGCTATGTATCGGTCCACTTTTTCCTTCCTATAATATTTATTCAATGCAATAAGGGTCGTGAATTTGACAACTTTAAATACCGAAATTTCTTTATCCAATATGGAATTCTTCTGCGTTTTTCCTGTCCCTATACCTCTCCTCAAAATGGCAAGGCCGAGCATTCTATTTGCACTCTTAATGAAATCACTCACATCCTTCTTATTCAATATTCTATGCCTCCGAAGTTCTGGGCTCAAGCTCTCTACACGGCCACATATCTACTTAACATTCAACCATCTAAAGTTAATCCTCAAACCACATCCTACTTCTCTCTATTTCTTTCTCACCCAAACTACTCCGACGTTCGTGTCTTCGGTTGTCTTTGTTTTTCTAACTCATACTCTACTTCTCCTAACAAACTTTCACCATGTTCTATCCCGTGCATCCATCTAGGTTTTTCTGACGAACAGAAAGGCCATCATTGTCTAGATCTTGTTAGTGGTCGCGTCATGCATGTGTATCGTCATGTAACTTTTGCTAAAAATAGTTTTCCCTTTTCTGAGCGTCAATCTCTCGATCCTAAAACATTCGCACCATCTACTAGTCCTCCTCGTCCAAATAATTTTCCCTTCTTTCATCAGCCACCTCGTGCCGTTGCTCCTGTCGTGGCAGCAAAAACGCCCGAATTCTCTTCCACGACAGCCGATCCTGTCGCGCCTTTGATGACCCACAAGTATAGGGGATCGTAACAGTCTTCGAGGGTAGTATTACCCTATTTATTGATTCGACACATGGGGAGCGAAAGAATACTTGCAAGCCTTAACAACTGAGTTGTCAATTCAGCTGCACCTGGAAATAGTTCTTTCTCACATAATAGTTTGTAGTGGCAACATCAACAGTAAAACAGGAGCAATAGTAACAGTAGTAGAAAACAGTAGGATATGAGTGCGGTAGGCATAGGGATGGATGGACGGGCGTTGCATGGACGAGTCTAAACATATAACTTCAAGATCTAGGGAATTACAGATAAATAATAATAAGCATCCAAGTACTAAACAATCATAGGCATGTGCTCCATATATAGTCACGCGTGCTCGCAATGAGAACTTGCACAACATCTTTTGTCCTCCCAGCCCGTGGCAGCGGGGCCTCTAGGGAACTACTGGCAATTAAGGTGCTCCTTTTAATAGAGCACCGGAGCAAATCATTAACACTCTGTGAACACATGTGATCCGCACATCACAGCCATCCCCTCCGGTTGTCCCAATTTCTGTCACTTCAGGGCCTTTGGATCCGGACAATGATATGTGTACACAACTTGCAGATAAGATCACAAACAATACTATCATAATGATTCAATAATAAGTTCAGATCTGAGATCATGGCACTCGGGCCCTAGTGACAAGCATTAAGCATAACAAGTTGCAACAAAGTCAAATAGCACTAATAGAGATACTAGGCAACATGCCCTAACAATCTTATTCGATTACATGATAGAACTCATCCAATCCCTACTATCCCCATAGCCTACAGCGGGTGATTACTCACTCATGGATGAGGGAAACATTGATGGTTGATGGAGAGGCATTGGTGATGACGATGGCGATGATCTTCCCCAAATTCCCCGTCCCGGCAGGGTGCCAGAACAGATTTTCTGGATCCGAATCGCGACTACTGGGTGGCGGCCCAACGGAACTCTTTCTAGAAAAACGTTGAACCCCCCTCGGTTTTTAGGTAAAGAGGTAACTTATAGGAGAAGAGGGAGCCCGACGGAGTGCCTGGGGTGGCCGCACCCCCCCTAGGCGCCGCCAGGCCAGGCCCGCACATGGAAGGGGTGTGGGCCCCCCAGGCCTCCATTCCGTCTCGTACTCTGGGTCCGTCGATCTTCTGGTGAAATAGGATTTTTGGCATATTTTCCGGGATTTTTCCTGATAGTTGATTTTCTGCACAAAAACTAGACACCAAGGTAATTCTGCTGAAAACAGCGTCAGTCTGTGTTAGTTGTATCCAAATCACACAAGTTTAGAGGAGAAACAATAGCAAAATTGGTTGAGAAAGTAGATATGTTTTGGACGTATCAACTCCCCCCAAGCTTAGCTTATTGCTTGTCCTCAAGCAATTCAGTTGAAAACTGAGTGCGATAAAAGAACTTTCATGAACCCATTTGCTTCATATGACTTATATATTCTCAGCATAGGAGTAGATACTTAAACCATTCATAATAAGAAGTATGCAACCAAGTCTACTCAATAGTCATTGCAAGCTGTGAAGATGATGGGGATATGCCTACCGGGGTATACCCAGCAGGACGTTTCCTACTGGCCCAAGCGCCAGCGAGTGGGCCTGCAGGACGGCGACTGGATCAAGACTTGGCGTGGACTCAAGCGACTGGAAGCTGAAGGCCCAGATGCATAGCTAGGCCCAGTCGGACTAGGTCATAGAATCTCCGAATCCTTAACTAATTCAGTTGAGATCTGTAAACCCTAGGGAGGCGATTCTATATAAACCTCCCTAGAGGACGCATAGAGGATACATTCCATCATACACCCTAGCGACTCGCCGCCTAGCCGTCGAGCTCGCCCCATTGTACTCTCACCATAATACAATCTAGCAGGAGTAGGTCTTTACCCTCCGGGGGGCCGAACCTGGGTAAACCCTTGTGTCTCAACCCTCATCTCGCACCGCAGATGGCTGGCCGCCCTTGCCCCATGTTCTACTACTCGCTGCCGATTGCAGCATCTGCCGTGGTCATTCCCATGAAAGTGGCGCCCACCGTGGGGCCTGCCGGTCAGGCCGGTGTTCTGTGGCGAGATCCAATCTGCCCATCAACGATTCGATCGCCACCGGCCGCATGATTGCGATCGGCGAGATGCTCCAGATCTTGCCGAGCAGCTACGTCCCAGCGGCGCGACCCGTCACGCATAGCATGATCCTGCCGGTCGGCACGATCAGCCTCTTCGTCGGCCTCACCGACGTCATCATCTTGGAGGATTCGGCTCGCATCCGCGAGTCGCCGCCACGCGACCGGCTCTCTGAGAGTCAGGTCCGCACGATCCACCGCCTCGCCTCCGAGTACGACTCGGCCCACAGCAACGCGGCCGAAACCATCGCGACCACGGACGACGCGGCCCTCAACGACGACGCTGACTCGGCGACCCCGGCGTCACTCGCCGGATCCATTGTCGCCGCGTCACCCACGGGCTCCATCACCCAGGTCTCCAACGTCGGAGACTTCGAGGATCCCTCCATCCTCGGGATCTTCGACTTAGATTCCGGGTCGGAGAACTCCGCCGACCTCCGCAACGAAACCGGCCGCCATGCCGCGACCTACATGGCAACTGGAGCCGACCCACCGGAAGACCCATTCTCCATGCCGATCCCTCCAAACGCGACGGCGACGGAGGTCGAGGAACTCCACCTGAAGCTGGCAGAGGCAGTCCGCAAGGAACAAGCCGAGCGCGAAAAATTTCGCCTCGAGCAGGTGACAGCGCAGGAGCTGTCACACTACCACCAACTCCGAATCAGGTCGTGCCTGATCCCCACCGTCCAGGGGCGCGCCCTGAATTTCGACGACGATAACGACCCGACCCGCGCGGCCGAGCGCGCGATCTGCGAGAACGCGCCGCCAGGAGGAAGCACTCGGCCCCCACCAGGAGCAACAGCCAATGGCACCCCGCCGCCACCCAACCGCGCACCCCCTAGGGACCAGCCAAGGATCGTGGTCCTCACGGGAACGAGACGCGAACGGCCTGCCGTTGTTCTCCACCCCAATGGACAACCTCGTCGCGGGCCGATCAGCAGTCGACAACATTGCAGCCACTAGGGAAGGCGCCCTGCAGATCCAATACGCCAAGGCTCTGCTCTCCAAAGCGGTCGAGCAACAAAACGCAGGCGTCGAATCACAGGGTCGGATGTACTCGCGTTGATCGGGCAGCAGAGCGGCCTCAAGCGGCCGTCCCATGGCGGCGAACACTCTCAACTACCCGCCAGCCGAACCCCTACAACTCCAACACCGACCCGCGGACGCGACACTCTCCACCAACGACCCTAGGCCGACGACCAACTTCGTCGCCGCCAACGGACAACCCGTCGACGCCCGCACCCACATCATCAACAACCAGAGCAGGCGCGCACGCCAGCCTGACGACCTGCGGCACACCCTCACCAACCGCCGCGACAGTGAGCCGAGGGGGTCGCTGAGCCGCATCAGGCCCAGTGCTTCGGACCGATGATCCGAGGTGAAAGATACCCGGCGAACTTCAAAGCGCCGGAGGAAATAGAGAAGTACGACCCTTCGTACAACCCCTCTGTGTGGCTGGATACCTACCTCATGGCGATGGGGATCGCCGGCCACACAGATCTACTAGCCGCCCGCTACCTCCCCCTAATGATGGAAGGGGTGTGCAGGCAATGGATTAACACCCTTCCCGCGGATAGCATCGACTCCTGGGAAGAGATGCATGACGCCTTCGTCAGGCACTTCGAGGGTTCATACACCCGCGCCACCACCATTGAGGACCTGGAACGGTGCGTCCAGGGACCCCGCGAGTCGACCCGTAGCTGGGTCCAACGGTGGCAAGATCTGTGGTACAACGCGGTCGGCATCCACCCAGACACCGCGAACTACTGCTTCAAGACCTCGTGCCGCTATGAGCCCCTGGTCGCCAAACTCAAACGAGCTTACCGCACACTCGACAACATACCGGATCTCCTGGAGATCGCAAAAAGGTACGCGGAGGAGGACCCAAACCAAGAAACCGACAACGAGTAGGGAGGACACCGCTGCACGAGCGGCCACGACAACGGGAGACGACCCGACTTATGCTACAGAAACACTCGCCTCACCGGCAAGCGCCGCAGTGACGGGCGAGTTGACTTCGTCGCCAATGCTGGATACGCGCAGCGCGAGCCCAAGAGCTTCCGCCGCGACGGGGGACAACGCCGCGACGGTGGCAACTACAAGGCGAAGCCGAGGTTCGACCCCGCGGACCTTCTTAACCAAGCTTGTGTATTTCACAGCAGGGAAGGAAAACCCGCCACGCACACGACCGCCGACTGCCACTCTCTCAAGGAGATCGAGAAGGCACAGCGCGCGCGGGAAGACCCCGACAACAACCCGCCAAACGGCAGAAAATTCGACAGCGTCACCGTCTCGCTCCACACCTTCACAAGCTTCAACACGAAGCGCGAGAAGAAGGTCATCGCCCGTGCCGTCACCGTCAACGCGGTGGCCCAGATAGATATCCCCCAGTTCCTCAACTGGTCTGAGCCACAAATCACTTGGAGCCTCGCGGACCAGTCACCACGGATCGAGTATCCGGGTCGAGTCGCCCTGGTGGTCAAGCCCAAGGTGGGAGACTACTGGCTCCCCAAAACATTGATGGATGGCGGCAGCTCCATCAACATCCTATACCTGGACACCTTCAGGCGACTATGGCTCCCGCAGTCGATGATCGAGTCGAACTACACCACGTTCCATGGCATCGTCCCCGGTCAGAAGGCATACCCGATCGTCAAGGTGGCGCTGCCAGTCACCTTCGGCACACCGGCAAACTTCCACACCGAGCGGATCGTCTTCGAGCTGGTGCCCTTCGACAGCCCCTACCACTGCGTCCTGGGGCTCCAGGCATTCGCCAAGTTCATGGCAGCACCCCACTACGCGTACAACGCGATGAAGCTACCCAGGCCGTGCGGCGTCATCACCATCCACGGCGACCCCGACACGGCCGCCGAGTGCGAGGCCAAAGGAGCCGAACTCGCCGACGCCGTCATCGCGGCAGAGGCCAACCACGCCGATGAGCTTGCTAAGTACGCGAGTGGGGTCAACAACGATGACCCCACCATACTCAAGAAGCCCAACTCGGAGGGCGGCAACTCCACAGCCTTCGAGGCAACGACGCATACCTACACCGTCGAGCTTGTTCCAGGCGACTCCAGCCAGACGGTGACGATCGGGACGGTCATTAGCCCAACATAGGAAGGCGCGCTCATCGAGTTACTCTGTGAGAACAGGGACATCTTCGCGTGGAAGCCCTCTGACATGTCTGGTGTCCCGAGGGAACTCGCTGAGCACAAACTCAACGCCGACCCCAAAGTGCGACCTGTTAAGCAGTCGCTGCGGCCCTTCAATGAAGAGAGCCGCCGAGCCATCGCCGAGGAAGTGCAGCGTCTACTCGCCGCAGGCTTCATCCGACCAATCAAGTACTTCAAGTGGCTGGCAAACCCAGTCCTGGCCGAGAAGAAAAATGGGACCTGGAGGATGTGTATCGATTACACAAACTTAAACAGCGCCTGCCCGAAGGAGCAATTCGTCCTCCCGCGGATCGACCAAATCATCGATTCCACCGCGGGCTCGGAGTATCTATGCTTCCTTGACGCCTACTCTGGGTACAACCAGATCAAAATGGCCGTCGAGGATGAAGAGAATACGGCGTTCATCACGCCATTCGGAGCCTTCTGCTACACTGCCATGACCTTCGGCCTTAAGAACGCCGGAGCGACCTACCAGCGGTGCATGCAGGAGTGCCTTGCGAGCCAAATTGGCCGCAATATCCACGTCTACATCGACGACGTGGTGGTAAAGTCCGCTCGCCAGAACGACCTACTCGACGACCTGGCGGAAACATTCGCCAACCTGTGGAAATACAAGATAAAGCTAAACCCAGGGAAGTGCACCTTTTGTGTGCCAACTGGACAGCTACTGGGATACGTCGTCTCCAAGCGCAGTATCAAAGAGAACCCCGCAAAGATCAACACGATCGATCGCCTCGGCAGACCCGTGTGCCTGCGCGACGTCCAGAAGCTGGCCGGGCGAGTCGCGGCTCTCAGTCGCTTCATGCCCCGGCTAGGCGAAAAGGCGATGCCCCTCTACCGCCTAATGCGGAAGAACCCCACCTTCCAGTGGGACAAGGAGGCAGACGACGCGCTCCGCGATCTCAAGGAGGTGCTACTCGCAGCACCGCTACTCGCCGCCCCCGTCAACAAGGAACCCATGCTGGTCTATGTCGCGGCTTCCGAGCGTGTCTTCAGTGCCGTCATGGTCGTCGAACGGCCAGAGGAAGGAAAGGAGCGCCCGGTGCAGTGACCAGTGTACTACATCAGCGAAGTCCTCACCGAGTCGCGCCAGCGCTACCCGCAATACCAGAAATTGGTATACGCGATCTTCAGAGCACAGCGGCGACTACTGCACTACTTCTAGGAGCACCCAATAACGATCGTCTCCTCGGCACCGCTGTAGGATATCATCCGCAACCGCGAGGCGATTGGGCGAGTCGCCAAGTGGGCCATCGAGATCGGCATCCACAACATCAAGTACGAGCCGGACAAGGCGATTAAGTCACAATCTCTCGTAGACTTCCTCACCGACTGGGAGGAGGCCCAGCAGCCAGAGAAGCTGCCATACCTCCATTACTGGAACCTACACTTCGACGGCTCCAAGAACGCGGACGGCACAGGCGCAGGGACCGTGCTAACATCCCCAAAGGGCGACAAGCTTCGCTACGTCCTCTAACTCGACTTCACCCCCTGCACCAACAACATGGCCGAGTACGAGGCGCTACTCCACGGCATGCGAGCTGCCAAGGAGATGAACGTCCACCTACTGCGCTACTACGGAGATTCCGACCTAGTCGCTGGGCAAGTCGCTGGCACCTGCGATGCCGTCTCCCCCACCATTGCAGCATACCGCCAAGCAGTGGACCAGCTGGGTGGCCACTTCGCAGGCTAATCCGTCAAGTGGATCGACAGGCGGAAGAACGAGGAGGCCGACACACTCTCTCGCATCGGCTCGGCTCGCCTCACGCCACCCGCCGGCGTCTTCCTCGACACCATCACCAAGCCTTCCGTCTCTCCTCCCAGGGAGATCGACATCGGAATCCCGCTGCAACCAGAAGCAGCCCTGGTCGCACTAATCGCCAAGCCAGACGACTGGACCGCGCCATAAGTCGCCTACTTGGAGGAGGGCACCCTGCCAGCGGATGAAACGGACGCCCGAATGATAGCGCGCCGCTGCAAATCCTTCGTCATCATCAACGGCGAGCTCCACAAGCGCAGCGTGACCGGCGTGTTCCAACGCTGTGTTCAGCCCGCCGAAGGACGCAAAATCCTCCAAGACATTCACTCCGGCGACTGTGGCCACCACGCCAGCGCCCGTTCTCTGGTCGGAAAGGCTATGCGGAACGGATTCTACTGGCTCACCGCGCACGCAGACGCTGTCGGCATTGTCCAGCGGTGTGTCGGATGCCAGAAATACGCAAATCAAACCCACCTGCCAAGCTCGGCGCTCAAGACAAATCCCCATCACCTGGCTGTTCGCCGTATGGGGCATGGACATGGTAGGCCCCTTCAAAAAGGCCCCCTCCGGCTTCACACACCTCCTAGTCGCAGTCGAAAAATTCACAAAATGTGTGGAGGCCAAGCCAGTCCGCAAATGCAACGGGAAGACCGCCACCAAGTTCCTACGCGAGCTCATCTATCGCTACGGGTTCACTACTAGAAAAACGCCTATTCGTGGCGCACCTGAAAAGGCCTTCCGTGGCGCACTAGCAGTGCGCCACGGGCCTCGCGCTAAGGCTATCTCGTAGCCGTGGCGCACTTCATGGTGCGCCATGGTTATATCGAGATAGGCGTGGCGCATTACCAGGTGTGCCATGGGTAGGGGTACAGGTGCGCCACGGATGTTTTTTTCAAAAATAAAAAAATGCAAAAAACAGTCTCGTTTTGAATTGCAAAAGCAATCGGGTCCACATCGCCGCCGTCGTGTCGCCTCGCTGGAGCATGGTGGACGTGGCCACGACCTACCACCGCAGGGAGGTGCGGGAGGTCGTGGCCGTGCTACTC
Source organism: Avena longiglumis (assembly GCA_030063025.1). Classification (NCBI taxonomy): domain Eukaryota; kingdom Viridiplantae; phylum Streptophyta; class Magnoliopsida; order Poales; family Poaceae; genus Avena; species Avena longiglumis. Next base: position 12,271,561 of record CP125977.1, on the reverse strand, counting down.
CTCGCCGGCATCGAGGAAGAGAGGGAGAAGGAGGTGTGGCTGGAGAAGGGAGGAGGTCGCCGCAAGGAGAAGGAGGTCGTCGGGTCGCCGAGCTGCTGCCGCCTCTTCGTGACTGCAAGGAGGAGGAGGCCGCAAGGAAGGAGGTCGTCGCCGTCGTGACTGCAAGGAGGAGGAGAAGGTCGTCGCCGCCATCTCCATCGTCACTGCAAGGAGAGGAGTTCTCTGGAGCAAGGAGGAGGAGAAGGCCATTGTCGCCATCGTCAGTGCAAGGGAAGGAGGAGAAGGAAAGGAGGAGGAGGATGAGGAGAAGAGAGAAGGAAAAGGAGGAGGAGAAGAGAGAAGGAAAAGGAGGAGGAGAAGAGAGAAGGAAAAGGAGGAGGGAGGAGAATGAAAAGGAGAAGAGGGAGGGAATAGGGTAGGTGGGCGGGGTGGGGTTTTGAAATTTCAATCCCGCCCAAGCTTATCCGTGGCGCACTAGGTGGTGGTGCTCTACGGGTAAGTCGCCCTCTATTTTTTTCTGCAGGAAAAAACGGTCTTTTGACCGTAAATTTTTACTCTTTTCGAATTTTGAAAATCTAAAAAATCGCTAAACGACCGGAGGTCGTTCGAGCGGATGCGAAATCTCGTTCTCGTCATTTTGGTATATTATACGATTTTTTCGATATCGGATGCAAAAGTTACGGCCTTTTTACTATGGCATGACTTTTTTTTGAAGATAAAGTCGAAACTCATGTTTGTTAATTTTACTAGAAGCTATACCACATTACCTACCTAAATATGAAAGGATTTAATTTTTTAAAGTGTTTATCATTTTCTTTTATTTTTTGCAAAGCCTAAAAAGGCGATCCACGGGGGGGGGGGTGTGGAGTTGGTGCAGGATAGTTAGGCGTAGGACACTAGGGCAAGGTGCCCTACTACTAAGTTTATACATCCGTGGCACGGTTGTTCTAGTTACTAGTAGGGCACTGCCCATAGGTGAGCCACGCCTGTTTTAGCCGTGGGGCACTTCAACCATGTGAGCCACGGATGTGCTGATTACCTATAGCCATTTTCCTAGTAGTGGTTCCCAAACAGCATCATCATAGACAAATCACCAACTTTTGCCAAAGGAGCCATGGCCGAGTTCTGTGAGGAACACCACATTCGACTCGAACTCGCCTCAGTCGCCCACCCGGAGTCCAACGGCCAGGCAGAACGCGCCAATCAGAGCATCCTCCACGGCCTGAAGCCACGGCTCCAAGTACCACTTGAGCGCACCGCTGGGTGTTGGGTCGAGGAGCTACCCTCCGTCATCTGGGGCATCCGCACCTCCGTCAACAGGTCAACAGGGTTTACCCCCTTCTTCATGGTGTACGGCGTCGCGGCAGTCATGCCCACCGACCTCGAGCACGACTCGCCAAGGGTGGTCAACTGCACGGAGGCTACAAACGAACTCGCACGCCAAGACAGAGTCGACCAGCTCGACGAGGCACGAGACCTAGCTCGCTCCCGCACCGCCATCTACCAGCAAGGGCTCCGCCGCTACCAAAGCCGCCGAGTAAGGACTCGCACCTTCTAGGAAGGCGACCTGGTACTGTGTCTAATCCAGGACAAGAAAGGAATGCACAAGCTCTCCCCCCCTTGGGAGGGACCATTCGCCATCGGGCGAGTCCTAGGAAACGACGCCTACTACCTCACCGACGTCCGAGGCGACGGAAAACTCGATGTCAAGCGGCCATGGAATGTAAACCTCCTACGGAAGTTCTACTCCTAGAACTCCATACATGTACTCTCCACCCGCTATGAAATAAAGCTGATCGGTCACCAAAAATTGTATTTACTCTCCGTGTCTTGTGCCACTCGCACTCGTAATAACAGCGTTATGCTAGTCACAGAAGTCAACCTCTGGTAAAGCGACCGGCGCGGCCAAGTAGTGTGGTATGAGGGCATCGGGAAACTCCAGGCCTCGTAACGTCCACAAAAAACGCCAACCGGGAGCCCCATTGGAGTCGCCTAGCCCGACTGGCTCGACGAGCCAAGACAACTGCACTCGCTCCCCACAGCGACCAAGGTCCTCTGCATCCTCGGCACAACGACTCGAATGGCCAAATACCACGCTCGGGGACTGACGTCCAGTCAAATACGAGCGACTAGGGAAAAACGCCCAGTATGAGAGCGTGCCTAGGAATCGCCATGCGACTGACCCTTCGGGTCAGGCAGGAGTGACGCACTTACTTTAACGCGCTTAGTCCTCACCTACCTTGGAGCTGCGACTAGAACCACCAAGTACCACGCTCGGGGACTCGGCTACCCGACCTCGTTCGCGCACGGGAAAACGGTCAAGTAAAGAGCACGCATGGGAGTCGCCCTGCGACTGGCTCTCCGAGATCTGGCGAGTCGACATTAATCCATTAAAAATTCGCAAACACATAACAAACGAGGTAAACCCCATAAAAAGGGCGGACGCGCTCGGGGACTCGTTCAATCAAAATCCAAATCGCAAAACAAATGACAAAACAACACGAATTTCCTTCATAGCAGCACAAGTTGTTCCAAAATACCAGGAAAGTTCAATAGTTCTCTTGTACTAACGCCCAAAGGCACAACGCTTATACTCCACAGGTTTTGACGCAGACTTGCCGCCACCCCTGCGGTTACGAATTAAGGGCACGTACGGGTTCGATGGGTACGTCGTTAGCTCACCCGCCATCGCCGCACGGAACGGCTGCTCAACCTTCTCCAGATAGCGCCATACCTCGACAAGGTAGCGCCATACCTTGTCGAGGTCACTGGGGATCACCTCCGTGGGCGATATCTCTTGCATATATGCTCGAAGGCAAGTCGCAGACAACGTGGCCGAGTCGACCAGAGTGGCCACGCACTGCCGCGCGTCATACGACTGCGCTTCTTCCACGTTGTCGAATCCGCCTGCAGACATCAATAAGCGATGGCGACTCATCGACATCACAATAAATTCAGCGCCATCGAGTATTGGGTAAAGGAGAACTTACCAATCAGCGGGCGGCAGAGGTCCGTGATGAAACATTGAAGAGAAGTAAGGTCATCTTGCAGCCCTGCAACGAGCGCGTCAGACAATTTCCGCTCTTCAGCGGCAGAAGTAACAACTGCTTTCGCACGCCCTTCCGCTGAACTCGCTTCCACCCTCGCCTCCTTGAGCTCACACTCCAGGTCGGCGACTCGCTTTTCGGCCACGCTCAAAGCAGATTGAGCCGCCGTCAAGTCACCCACCGGGACAAGGCCCCGGCGGACCTCCTCCGCCTCGGCTGCAATTGCTTGAAGCCCCTTGTTCGCCTCCTGGATGGCAACGAGTTCCTTTTCCAAACAACATTTTGTCGCAAGCCGATCGGCAGATTCGCGCTGCATGCCCTGCGCACAAACAACAACGTCAACAAAAACGAAATTCCTAAGTGCCCACCCGCTGAGATTCAGCGACTAGGCACTCGGGGACTGGACATTGAAAATACTAAGTGCCCACCCGCTGAAATTCAGCGACTAGGCACTCGGGGACTGGACATTGAAAATCCTAAGTGCCCACCCGCTGAAATTCAGCGACTAGACACTCGGGGACTAGACGATATAAAAACATTAAGAATCAACCACTGAAATTTAGTGGCCCGATCCTCGGGGACTGGACATACCTGGATGGCAGCGCCTAGCATGCCGTGAAGCTCCAGCGCGTCCACAGATGCAAGAACAACCGGAGTGTGGCCGCGCCGCTGTTCGACCTCCACCTCGGTGACCCCAGGCATCCGGCTAGTTAGCGCCGAGCCACTCGCTGCAGCCGCCTTCGCCATGAACCGAGGGAAGGTCGCTGCAGATGCCACGACACCACTCGGAGCCGGCTCGGCCACGTCGGGTAAGGCAACAGCCTCCTTGGTCTTCGAGGCCACTTCCGCCGCAGTCGAAGGTTCGGTAGGAGCAGCCGGCGGGACATCAGACACCGTGACAACGTCGTCGCTTTTCGCCCTCTTGGCACCTTCAGCGGGAGCAGCGACTTCGTCGGTTTTCCTCTTCCGCGAGGAGTCCACCTCGGCGAAGACTGGCGGAACCTTGGCCACGAAAGTATGGCCGATCTTTTTAACACCAGTCTTGTGAAACAATAGTATGAATAAGACTATCCGACTACAACGAAAAACAAGTAGATGAACCGCAAACCGGTGCGGATGCTAGCCAGCTTTTCCAACTCGGGCCGCAACCTCCGAGTAAGGCCCGTCTCGAACACATCGTATGCCCAAGACACTGACGGCTTCTTCGAAGACGAAGCCGCGGCAGGAGCCTCCACGATAACTAACGCGGGAGCCTCCTGCGGCTGGAGCATCGCCCAAACCAGCGATTGGGGCGAATGGAGGTGGTAACGACGCCAGCGGCGCCTTGTCCCTGGGGGCGGTAACGTCCGGAGCCACGGTCGCGTGTGCCGCCGCGTCCCTGGCCGAGCTGGTGGCATCGGAACTGGTCGCAGATCCGGGCAGAGATATCCGCTTCGCCGACTTTGCCTTGTTCTTCGACGGAGCTGCCTTCTTCTTCTTCTTTTTCTTCGACGGCGTGGCCTCATGATGTGAGGTGTGCTTGGGAAGCTCGTCGTCGTCATCATCATGAGGCTCGAGGCTTTTACTCGCCTCGAGCTCGCGCTGGTGTTGCCAGCGGGTCTTGCGAACTGTGGGGCCAGCGACTTCCACGGGCTCGTCTTCGTCATCGCCGTCGTCATCACCCTCGTCGGTCTCGGTGTCGCCTTTGACGGGTGACGACTCGCTCCCGTCTTGGACGGACGAGCTCGAGTTCTCGTCGTCTGCGGGTGGAAGCCACCCTTCTACCACTTGGAACAACTGCAAAAAAAACAAGACAATGTCAGCACAACCGTAAATGCATCATCTGTGACTGCGAGTGGTGACGAAATGATGGCTTACCGTCAGAGCCGGGAGCCTTGCAGTATAGGGGGCGACCCCGGCCTTCGCGTCAAGATACACCGCCTGGGAGATCTTCTTCAGGGCCAGGGTGTAGTCTTCGATCCTCCACTCGGCGAAGGAGGACTTCGTCGGATCGTCCTTACCTGTATACTCGTACATGTAGTGGTCGCGACGGGCCAAGGGTACGAACCGCCGCCCGAACCAGCTGTTGTAGAGGTTGATGGTCTGGAGGCCCTTCTTCTTCAGGCCGCGGATGGTCTGCAGCATTTTGTCAACGACCATCCGTTGGTCCAGCGGGAGCTTGATGACCTGGATCCGACGCGGTTCGGGCCGATCGGCGGAGTACCTTGGAAGCGCCACTTCGCCGTCTGGAGTCGCCTCAGTGACGTAGAACCAGGACTTCTTCCATTCGTTCGCCGCCTTGGCGGGTAGCATCAGGTCAAAAAACGATGCCTTCGACTTCAGTTGGAATGCCAGGCCGCCCGCAGCTAGCATCGGGCCGCCTGACTCTTCGCGAATGATTCTCCCATGGAACAGATCCTGCCACAGGGGGAAGTAGGGCCTGCATCCCACTCGCAGAACGCCACGAAGATGGCGAGCTGCTCGATACTGTGCGGACCTAGATCCGATGGCTGGATCCCGTAGTAGGCGCAGAAACGCCAAAAGAAGAGGGAAGTTGGGAATCCTAGCCCCGGCTCTAGGTGGCTGGTGAAGCAGATGAACTCTCCCTCGCGCGGGTCCGGAGTCACTTCTCCGGCCGCAGGGATGCGCCATCTGCCGGCGCAGAGGATCCCGGCCTCCTTGAAGGATGCCAGTAGCGCCTTGGTGCATTTGGATCTGCCCCATGGCTCGGTGGAGGGGGCCATCGGTTGGAGATTCGTGGGGGTCGGAGTTCTCTGGATTGTTCAGATCGCAGTGCGGAGTGGGGAAACGGAGACGAGCGAGATCACAGGAGGAAAGAAGAACCGTTTCCCTACCCGCCTATCATTTTCCTTATATAGCGGTTGCTACCCGCCAGTTTCGGGAGCCGTTACTACGCGGTAATTACGCTGAAGTTACCGTTGGATTACCCAACGGCTAGTTTGACCCCAATTGATGGTCCATCTTCATGCATTCGACTCGTCGTTCCTAGCGAATCGACGACTCGCCGACCCGATCACTATGACAGTGACTAAGTATTTGCCGACCCGCTCGCCGAGCTGCGATTTGATTCGTCACCGTTATTGCGACTGAAATGACTAGTTCTTCCCTTTGTTCATGAGTCCGCCGCCGATTCGACTGGACGTCCGCTTTGGACCTGCATACTCCGACTGCCAGCAAACGCCTGCGACAAATCAACAACGACCTCGGGGACTACTGATGGGGATATGCCTACCGGGGTATACCCAGCAGGACATTTCCTACTGGCTCAAGCGCCAGCGAGTGGGCCTGCAGGACGGCGACTGGATCAAGACTTGGTGTGGACTCAAGCGACTGGAAGCTGAAGGCCCAGAAGCATAGCTAGGCCCAGTCAGGCTAGGTCATAGAATCTTCGAATCCTTAACTAATTCGGTTGAGATCTATAAACCCTAGGGAGGTGATTCTATATAAACCTCCCTAGAGGACGCATAGAGGATACATTCCATCGTACACCCTAGCGACTCACCGCCTAGCCGTCGAGCTCGCCCCATTGTACTCTCACCATAATACAATCTAGCAGGAGTAGGTCTTTACCCTCCGGGGGGCCGAACCTGGGTAAACCCTTGTGTCTCAACCCTCATCTCGCACCGCAGATGGCTGGCCGCCCTTGCCCCATGTTCTACTACTCGCTGCGGATTGCAGCATCTGCCGTGGTCATTCCCACGACAGAAGAGAAACCAACTCAATAATAATAAGTAGCATAAAACATAAACATAAGCAACATTGCAATGCTCATAAAAAGGTATGATAGAGTGGTATTTCACTTGCCTTTGTTTGTAGAGCTCAATTTAAATGCCAAGGCACCTCCGAAGTTCAAGTGAAGACTAGAAGTAAAGATATCAGAGATACAAGCATCAAATTCATGACATAATTAACCAAGTTTTGGAACAAACACAAGAATGAAAACTATTCTCTCAAGAAGATGCTCATAGAATAAGTGGTGACTCAACAAGAAAGTGAAAAGGTTTTGAAAAGTTTGAAAGGCTTCCTAATGCTGAAAGGAAGGTACTCATTAGATTCGAGCTCTCATTGTCCCTATCATAGGCATCTTCATATGGTTAAGGTGAAAGTGAGGTCCAATCTGATTTATATGCATGACAGACCATAAACTGAAAATCCCAAGTCCCTTGAGTACGAGGGCCGCACCTCGTGCTACTCAAATTTAGTTACCTATAAGTTCTTGTCATTGTAAATACATGCATATCATAGAGAACCGCCAACGGGCTACCCCTTGCACATGATACAGGAGCTATCCCATAATCAAAATGACAAGGCAAGCAAACAATAAGATGTAGGGTTTGCAGCATAGAAAACAAAAAAAATCCTACGATGGGAACAACTATGTACCAAGATCTATCTACTAGATACAAAAAATGGGCGAATGTATATCCATAGAGAACATACCCTTGAAGACTGACAAAGCTTAACAAGTTAAACTCGTGGTTGATGTAGACGATCTCTTGCCGATATCAAGATTGAGAGGAAGTCCTTAGCACCGCAACTTAGCGGCACATCCGTGCTCGCACACACGTCCGAGGCACCGAGCAACCTCCGCATCCTCGCTCCAGCGATGCAACGGAAGCACAACTCTTTCTTTCCGAATAGCCGCCGGTAACATGTATCTCGCTAGTCCGAGACCATGGGGGATAAATAATAGAGGGGAGAGAGATCCTTCACGAGGAGGTGTGAGTGAGAGAGAGGAGAGGGGGCTCCTTTTATAGGAGGAGGGGGGGCACCCAAGGGTGTGGCCACCGGCCATGGGGGCTGCCCCCTCCCCTCCTTCATTCATGTGGGTGGACACTCCACTCACTCAAATGCCTTTCAATTCCCTACACTCAAAAACCCACTCAAATTCCCATTAAATTTCCACCAAATTTAATGCAAACTATCATTAAATAAAACACCTTTTATTTATTCAGAATTTTGTCAATTACTTTAATGAAAAACATCCACATATAACCCCTTGCTAGTATTTCATTTCACATGCAAAAACACTTTCTACAATTTCACCCAAAAACCTATTTTGGTATCTAGTGAAATAAATTCCTGCGCTTGTTATTCTTTCCGGCATGAAACTTTTGCTCCAAATGGATGTCGGTGTCTCTTAAGTGTGTCATCCTATGGTTCACGAATAATGTGGACATGATCGAGACCCCTCTCCGATCAATAATCAGAAGATGGATCTAGAGACCCATACTGACTCCCACACATTCAACGATGACTTTCTTGTGATCATCAGAACCTTTTATGGTAGTATCTTAATCCCTTTGTTTCGCGATATATTACATGTCTGAGATTCGATCATCGGTATCTCCATACCTAGTTTTATCTCGTTACCGACATGTACTCTTTTCTCGTTCCCGTGATATAACATTCTAGTGATCAAATCACTTGCTTGCAAGCTAACCAATGTGAGATCATCGAGAGGTCCCAGAGCATATCTATCTGTCATCGGGATGAACAAATTCCACTCTCAATCCATGGGCCTCAACATAACACTTTAGTAGTACTGAACCCATATTTATAATCACCCTATTACGGTGTGACGTTTGATGTTATCAAGATACTCTTCCTGAATTAGTGATTGACATGATCTCATGGTCTAAGGATTAGGATCACTTCGCATGCTGTTGTAGCAATATAAACTCAATGACTTTGATCGTAATTCTATACTTCGGAAGAATGTTCATCACACCATTACACTAATGTTGTGACCTTGTTATTAACAACATCCAATGTCTATGATTAGGAAACCTTGATCATCTTGTTAATCAACGAGATAGTTTATGAGAGAGGCATAACTAGGAACTTTCTGTTTGTTTATTAAACACACATGTATTAACGTTTCCGTATTAATACAATTATAGCATGCAAAATAAACATCTATCGTATACTTGGAATATACATAATAAACACTTTATTATTGCCTCTTAGGGCATATTCCCTTCAGTCTCCCACTTGCACTAGAGACAATAATCTAGTTACATTATGATGAATCTAACACCCATGGAGTTATGGTGTTGATCATGTTTTGCTCTAGGGAGAGTTTTAGTCAATAGATATGCTACATTGAGATTCGTGTGTACTTTACAAATCTTTATATCTCCATCCTTAACATGCTCACGGATGGAGTGAAACCGGCGCTTAATATGCTTGGAATTCTTGTGAGACCTTGGTTCTTTGGCATTGAAACACCATTGTTGTCACAATAGATCACCATTGGGTCCAACGCACTCGCAACCACACCTAGTTTGGATATGAACTCCTTCATCCAAACCGCTTCCTGAGCCGCTTCCGAAGCAGCAACATATTCGGCCTTCGTTGTGGATCCCATCACCACAGGTTGTTTGGAACTCCTCCAACTAACCGCTCCGCCATTCAAGATAAATACGTATCCGGATTGAGGCTTAGAGTCATCCTGATCGGTGTCAAAGCTTGCGTCGACATAACACTTAGCGACGAGCTCTTCTTCACCTCCGTACACAAGAAACATATCCTTAGTTCTTCGCAAGTACTTAAGGATATTCTTGACCGCTATCCAGTGTTCCGAACCTGGATTCGATTGGTACCTACTAGTCAAACTAATAGCATGTGCCACATCCGCTCTTGTACATAGCATGACGTACATTATAGAGCCTATGACTGAAGCATAGGGGACTTTGTCCATTATCTCTCTTTCTTCCGCCGTAGCCGGACTTTGAGTCTTACTCAATGTCTTGCCTTGCAACATAGGTAAGAACCCCTTCTTACTCCCGTCCATTTTAAACTTCTTTAAAATCTTATCAAGGTATGTACTTTGCGATAGCCCTATTAGGCGCCTAGATCTATCTCTATAGATCTTTATGCCTAAAATGTATGACGCTTCACCTAGGTCCTTCATTGAAAATTTGCTGTTTAGATAACTTTTAACACTGTTTAAAAGATCTATACCATTTCCGATCAATAATATGTCATCCACATATAATATCAGAAATGCCACATTGCTCCCACTCACTTTCTTGTAAATACAAGCCTCTCCATAAGTTTGGACAAATCCAAACTCTTTGATCACCTCATCAAAGCGGAGATTCCAACTCCGTGATGCTTGCTTCAGTCCATAGATGGATCGCTGAAGCTTGCACACCTTGTTAGCATCCTTAGGATCGACAAAACCCTTTGGTTGTATCATATACAACTCTTCTTCAATATTACCATTGAGGAACGCGGTTTTGACATCCATCTGCCATATCTCATAATTGAAATATGCAGCAATTGCTAACATAATCCTAACTGAATTTAGCATCGCTACAGGAGGGAATGTCTCATCGTAGTCAACTCCTTGAATTTGTCGAAACCCCTTTGCGACAAGTCGAGCTTTATAGACGGCCAAATTACCATCAACATCAGTTTTTCTTTTGAAAATCCATTTATTCTCCACGGCCTTTCGGTCATGAGGTAAGTCCACCAAGTTCTAAACTTGGTTTTCGTACATGGATTCCATATCAGATTTCATGGATTCTAACCATTTGTTGGAATCCGGGATCATCATCGCTTCTTCATACATCGCAGGGTCATTAATTTCATCAACCATGAAATTCATAACAGGGTTCCCATACAGCTCGGGAGCTGCACGCGTCCTGCTAGACCTGCGAGGTTCGGTAGTACTCTCTTTCGGAGTTTCATGTTCATTATCATTAGTTCCCTCTTCAACCGGTGAATCCAACTCCGAAACGTCTTCCGGCGCCGTGCTACTCGCCATACTTTGAAGAGAAGGTTCAACAACCTCTTCGAGTTCTACCTTCCGACTACTCACACCTTTCGCGAGAAAATCTTTCTCTAGAAAGGATCCATTCTTTGCAACAAAAACCTTGCCCTCGGATCTGTGATAGAAGGAATACCCAATAGTTTCCTTAGAGTATCCTATGAAGATGCATTTTTCCTCTTTGGGTTCGAGTTTATCCGGTTGAAGTTTCTTCACATAAACATCGCATCCCCAAACTTTTAGAAATGACATCTTAGGTTTGTTTCCAAACCACAATTCATACGGTGTATTTTCAACGGATTTATATGGTGCCCTATTTAAAGTGAATGCAGCAGTTTCTAGTGCATAACCCCAAAATGACAGTGGCAAGTCCGTCAGAGACATCATAGATCGAACCATATCCAATAAAGTATGATTACGATGTTCCGACACACCATTTCGCTGTGGTGTTCTGGCAGGTGTGATTTGTGAAACAATTCTACACTCTTTCATATGAGTGCTAAACTCGTAACTTAGACACTCACCTCCACGGTCGGACCGTAGAAATTTGATATTTCTATTATGATGATTTTCCACTTCACTCTGAAATTCATTGAACTTTTCAAAGGTTTCAGACTTGTGTTTCATAAAGTAGATTGTAAGATCCCTCCTTTATAAAGGAAAAGGATCCCTGTGATTGCAATGCTAGTCCCTGGATCAATGCTAGCATCCATAGTTTAAGATGAAGTACACAGAAACAAAGGTCATTATTACAGTCATTCCAGAGACAAACATAGTCTTTACAACTCCATGGCCATAGGCCTAGTACAAGAGTTTAAATAAGTAAATAGATAACAAGTCTTCATCTTCATGTGCCACAGGCAAACATGTTGAGTGTAGACTCATGACTCCTAATCCTCATCAGAATAACCTGCAACATCACAAGTTACAGCCACAGTGGGTCAATACATTGGAATAGTATTGGCAAGTGATACCTTAGTATAATTTTTGTGGACTAGATACTATATGCAATTTGGCTAAGTGTAGCTTAGGCTTGCTTTGCTCAAAATAGGTTTTGCCTATTTGTTGAAATCACTAAGTTTTTCTTTGTGAAAAAATTTCCCAAGGAACCACCAATCGACATTGGGGTCCTGCACCCTTGTTCACCCACAAGTTTTACTTAGAAATTGGGATGAGGAGATTCTTGATAGCTTCCATGTCTTGATGCTCAAGTTGTCCTTTTCCAGGGACATGGCTAAGTACTTAGATTCTTCCATCTGCAGAGGTTGTGCACTTTCCCCACAAGACTTGATTTTCACCAAGACAGGACCTTTCAGAAGCCTTCCCTTAGACCAAATGGACGCGTTCCAACCTATCATCCCACTACCACCAACTGTCCAAATGGCGAAGTTCTTGCAACCTATGTGATCCAGGCAGAGCCCATATTGCCAAGTGGCTGCACTAGAAGCTTCTTAACATTTGGAATCTCAACTCCCTTTGTTCCTGGGTGGCTTTCCACAAGTGAGATACAGAAGGTAAACCATAGAAATGGGCCTTGTGTAACCACTCAACATAAACCATTCCTTCCATTCCACCCAGGTGTTTCATTCACTTAGTTGTTTTATTAAGTAAAAACTCAAGTCCAAAGACTTAGAAATATTTTATCATAGCATGATTATATCACCACCCTTGGTTGCTACTAGCTAGGCTAAGCATGGCATGGATAACATCTTACTTAGAAATTTCTAGCAATTCTACAACTACTAGGTTTTCCCAACATAGCATATAAGAAAAAATATAATCATGCAAGACTATCAAAATATTTCTAATGCATAGTAGAAAACATAGGGATAAAATCATGAAGCACCACTTGCCTTGGTAGTTTGGAGAGTAGCTACACTCCTCACAATCACAATCACTATTGGCACCAAAATCTACACATAAAATCATAGCAACAAATCACATACAAAATAAATTGAAGCAAAAATATATGGATGCATGCAATATGATATGTGTTGATTTTCTAAACTCAACAAGACAAGTGCACAGTACTGGTTCATAAACAAGTCCAAAACTTGCCAAACATCATTTATTTAAACACCAAAACATTTTTCAAATAATTTATATACACCAAATAGGCCTACACATGTTTCTGTAAATAAAACCATTTTAACAGAAACAAAACATTCATATTTGGAAAGGGCTTGCTCTCCTGATTCCATTAATATAAAATTTGTCAAATTTGAACGTGGGAATCAAAAGTTATGGCTAAAACAAAATTAAACAACTAATAGATTCAAATTCTGTTTTTAAATCTAATCCCTAGCCACGCGTCATGTTCTGATTGCTGTTAGATCTAACTTAATCTGCACGGCCCAGATCTACTCATACCCCTTCGCTTAAGTGTTCTATCTAACCCGTCAGATCTGGATCCAATGGTGCGCGATCAAACGACCACACTCTGGCGGCGCTAGCGGCGACGACTGGCGGCGGCGGCTCTGTCTACGGAGGCGCGGTGGCTACAGGGGGCTCTGGGGTCGTCGGAGGTGCTTACCAGACTCGCGATAGTGTACTGAAGCTCAACGTGGCGACGGCTTGACAAGGGGCGCACGGACACGCGGCGGCACAGGCTCGTCGGAGTTGAAGACAACATCGGGTGTTCGGTGACGAAGTCGTTGGCGGAGCTCCGGGTCACCCTAGCACGAATCAAAGGCATCAGGGGGTGCGCAAGGCAACGGCGAACACGCTCGTGTGAATCAGAGGCGAAGGGGAACACGGGGCTCACTGAATTTAGTCGCCGGAGTTGAAGACGTCGTCGGGAGCTTGCAGTGCTTGATGAAGTCGACGACCTGGGGCAGTATAGGATGAACTAATGGTGTCAGAATGTGCGCAAGGAAGTTGTGAGGCTGTCTACATGAACTAGAGGGGAAGGGGCGCACAGGGCTCACCGGGATTGGTCGCCGGAGTGAGCTCTGTCTGCGGCGGTGCAAGAGCGATTGCGGGCAGCTTGGGGGCTCTCTGTGCTCGGGGTCTGGGGGAAAATGGAGAGGGGGCAGAGGGGGTTTAAGTAGGCGAGATGGGGGCGTGAATCACTCCTGCAATCAACAGGAAATGACAACGCGATATTAAATAGGAAACGCTCGCTTGATTTGGGGAATAACACGTCGCCGGGGTGGAGACGATAACCTGCAGGGCCTTTGTCGGTGAGTGAACGAGAGAAGGTGGGGCCCTTGCGTCGGCGACTACGTGCTTGCGGGTGTGAGAAAAGCTTCATGGGGGGGTTCTTTGGGCTAGTTGGGCGATTATGCTTGCTTATTTTTTCTCTTTTAAACTTTTTCTTTTTTCTGTTTGCTTTTCTAAAAAGGATTTTCAAACTCCAATTCAATCTGTTTGATTTCAAAACTTTTCTGGCATTTTTTACAATAAATCTTGTACTCAAATAAGTGTTAAACACATCTGTTCACTCAAACCTATTTGAGTCAATTGAAAAATAAAATAAAAACAAGCCTTTTGGAGATATAATAAAAGGCATAAACTTTGGTTTTATTTCATACTTGTTTTGAAACTTGGCTCAAACCTTTGAAATCACTTAAGTTAGGATTCAAAACTATACTGATAGAATATAAGTGCCTTTCTCAAAACTATGTAGCACCAAGTCTAGAAAATTCATACATAATATAATGAGCATATATGCTCCTATTTTGAAATGAATTTTGAAAATAGAATCCTACATGATCATGGATGCATGGATGATATGCATGAGTTTGAAACATGATTTTAGGGATGTTACAAATCTAACCCCCTTAAGGTGAATCTCGCCCTCGAGATTCAGATTGGCTAGCAAATAGGTGAGGGTGGTCTTTCCGAAGATCATCTTCTCTTTCCCATGTTGCTTCCTCTTCGGAATGATGGTTCCATTGAACCTTGCAGAACTTGATAGTCTTAGTACGAGTAACTCTTTCTGCAGTCTCAAGAATCTTGATAGGTTTCTCTTCATAAGTGAGGTCACTCTCCAATTGAACCTCTTCCAAAGGTATAGTATCCTTCAAAGAAGTTTCTTCCATTATGAACAACTGTCAAAGACTCTGGTAATTCATTCGCATAGGCTACTTCTCCTTTGCGACTTAGAATCTTGAATGGCCCAACATAACTTGGGGCCAATTTACCTTTGACACCAAATCTCTTCACTCCACGAAGTGGTGACATTCTAAGATAAGCTCTATCACCAACTTCATAGGTGACTTCTCTACGCTTAGGGTCTGCGTAGCTTTTCTGTCGGGACTGTGCTATATTTAATCTGTCCTTAACCAGTTTGACTTTCTCTTCAGCTTCTTTGATAATTTCTGGTCCGAACAAACTTCTTTCTCCCACACCATTCCATAGCAATGGGGTGGTACACTTTCTCCCATAGAGAAACTCAAAAGGTGCCATCTCAATACTGGCTTGATAGCTGTTGTTATAAGAAAATTCTGCGTAAGGCAGACTTTCATCCCAACTGGCTCCATAGTCTAGGGCACATGCTCTCAACATATCTTCAAGAATCTGATTAGTCCTTTCTGTTTGTCCATCAGTTTGAGGATGAAAAACAGTGCTGAATTCCAACCTCGTTCCCAATGACTCGTGTAACTGCCTCCAAAAATGAGAAGTGAATTGGGTTCCTCTATCAGACACAATACTCTTGGGTACTCCATGTAGACATACAATTCTACAAATATAGATCTTGGCCAACTTAGCACTTGTATAGGTTGTCTTCACGGGTATGAAATGAGCCACTTTAGTTAGGCGATCCACTACTACCCAAATAGAATCATATCCTGACCGGGTCCTTGGTAATCCGGTAATGAAATCCATACCAATCTTGTCCCACTTCCAATCAGGAATAGGTAGTGGTTGAAGCAAACCTGCTGGTTTCTGATGTTCCGCCTTCACTCTGCTACATACATCACACAAAGCAATATGTTCGGCGATGTCCTTCTTGAGATTATTCCACCAAAATCTTTCTTTTATATACATGTACATCTTGGTGTTGCCCGGATGAATAGAATATGGTGAGTTATGTGTGTCTTGTAAAATCAGTTTCCGAAGCTCCGGATCTTGTGGAACACAGATACGTTTCCCATGCCATAAAGTACCCTGTTAGTCCTCATGGAATCCTTTGGCTTTTCCCTTGCCAATCTTTGTAGGGTTCGCAGCATAGAAAACAAAAATTTTCCTACGATGTGAACTATGTACCAAGATCTATCTACTAGATACAAACAACGGGCGGATGTATATCCGTAGAGAACATACCCTTGAAGACCGACAAAGCTTAAGGAGTTCAACTCGTGGTTGATGTAGACGATCTCTTGCCGATCTCAAGATCGAGAGGAAGTCCTAGCGCCGCAAATCAGCAGCGCATCCGTGCTCGCACACACGTTCGAGGCACCGAGCAACCTCCACCTCCTCGCTCCAGCGATGCAGCGGAAGCACAACTCTTTCTTGCGGAATAGCCACAGGGAACATGTATCTCGCTAGTCCGAGACCATGGGGAATAAATTCTAGAGGGGAAGAGAGATCCTTCACGAGGAGGTGTGAGAGACAAGTGAGGAGGGGGGCTCCTTTTATAGGAGGAGGGGGGCACCCAAGGGGGTGGCCGCCGGCCATGGGGTCTGCCCCCTCCCCTCCTTCATTCATGTGGGTGGACACTCCACTCACAAAATGCCCTTTAAATTCCCTCCACTCAAAAGTCCACTCAAATTCCCATTAAATTTCCACCAAATTTAATGCAAACTCTCATTAAATAAAACTCTTTTATTTTATTCAGAATTTTGTCAATTAATTTAATGACAAACATTCACAAATAACCCCTTGCTAGAATTCCATTTCACATGCATAACCACTTTATGCAATTTCACCCGAAAACCTGTTTCGCTATCTAGTGAAATAAATTCCTGCGCTTGTTCATTCTTTCGGCATGAAACTTTTGCTCCAATTGGATGTCGGTGTCTCTTAAGTGTGTCACCCTACGGTTCGTGAATAATGCGGACATGATCGAGACCCCTCTCGGATCAATAATCAAGCGGATCCGGAGACCCATACTGACTCCCACACATTCAACGATGACTTTCTTGTGATCGTCGGAACCTTTTACGCCAGTATCTTAATCCCTTTGTTTCACGATATATTACATGTCCGAGATTCGATCATCGGTATCTCCATACCTAGTTTGATCTCGTTACCGACATGCTCTCTTTTCTCGTTCCCGTGATATAACATTCTAGTGATCAAATCACTTGCTTGCAAGCTAACCAATGTGATATCACCGAGAGGGCCCAGAGTATATCTATCCGTCATCGGGATGAACAAATTCCACTCTCGATCCATGAGCCTCAACATAACACTTTATTAGTTCTGAATCCATCTTTATAATCACCCTGTTACGGTGTGACGTTTGATGTTATCAAGAAACTTTTCCGGTGTTAGTGATTGACATGATCTCATGGTCTCAGGATTAGGATCACTTCGTAAGTTGTCATAGCAATATAAACTCAATGACTTTGATTGTAATGCTATACTTCGGATGAATGTTCATCACACCATTACACTAATGTTGTGATCCCGTTATTAACAACATCCAATGTCCATGATCAGGAAACCTTGATCATCTTGTTAATCAACGAGCTAGTTTATGAGAGAGGCATAACTAGGAAATTTCTGTTTGTTTATTAAACACACATGTATTAATGTTTCTGTATTAATACAATTATAGCATGCAAAATAAACATCTATCATATACTTGGAATACACATAATAAACACTTTATTATTGCCTCTTAGGGCATATTACCTTCAGTCTCCCACTTGCACTAGAGACAATAATCTATTTACATAGTGATAAATCTAACACCCATTGAGTTCTGGTGTTGATCATGTTTTGCTCTAGGGAGAGTTTTAGTCAACGGATCTGCTACATTGAGATCCGTATGTACTTTACAAATCTTTATATCTCCATCCTTGACATGCTTGGAATGCTTGTGAGACCTTGGTTCTGTGGAATTGGCAATGGAACCATTGTTGTCACAATAGATCACCATTGGGTCCAACGCGTTCGCAACCACTCCTAGTTCGGATATGAACTCCTTCATCCAAACTGCTTCCTGAGCCGCTTCTGAAGAAGCAACATATTCGGCCTCCGTTGTTGATCCCGCTACCACGGATTATTTGGAGCTCCTCCAACTAACCGCTCCGCCATTCATGAGAAATACGTATCCGGATTGAGACTTAGAGTCATCCGGATCGGTGTCAAAGCTAGCGTCAACATAACACTTAGCGACGAGCTCTTCTTCACCTCCGTATACAAGAAACATATCCTTAGTTCTTCGTAAGTACTTAAGGATATTCTTAACCGCTATCCGGTTCAACGGATCCGATTGGTACCTACTAGTCAAACTAATAGCATGTGCCACATCCGTCTTGTACATAGCATGGCGTACATTATAGAGCCTATGGTGAAGCATAGGGACCTTGTCCATTATCTCTCTTTCTTCCAATCGCCGGACTTTCGGTCTTACTCAATGTCTTGCCTTGCAACATAGGTAAGAACCCTTCTTACTTCCGGCCCATTTTAAACTTCTTTAAAATCTTATCAAGGTATGTACTTTGCGATAGCCCTATTAGGCGCCTAGATCTATCTCTATAGATATTTATGCCTAATATGTATGACGCTTAACCTAGGTCCTTCATTGAAAATTTTCTATTTAGATAACTTTTAACACTGTTTAAAAGATCTATATCATTTCCGATCAATAATATGTCATCCACATATAATATCAGAAATGCCACATTTCTCCCACTCACTTTCTTGTAAATACAAGCTTCTCCATAAGTTTGGACAAATCCAAACTCTTTGATCACCTCATCCAAGCGGAGATTCCAACTTCGTGATCCTTGCTTCAATCCATAGATGGATCGCTGAAGCTTGCACACCTTGTTAGCATCCTTAGGATCGACAAAACCCTTTGGTTGTATCATATACAACTCTTCTTCAATATTATGATTGAGAAACGCGGTTTTGACATCCATCTGCCATATCTCATAATCGAAATATGCAGCAATTGCTAACATAATCCTAAATGACTTTAGCATCGCTACGGGAGATAATGTCTCATCGTAGTCAACTCCTTGAATTTTTCAAAACCCCTTTGCGACAAGTCGAGCTTTATAGACGGTCACATTACCATCAGCATGAGTTTTCCTTTTGAAAATCCATTTGTTCTCCACGGCCTTTCGGTCGTGAGGTAATTCCACCAAGTTCCAAACTTGATTTTCATACATGGATTCCATCTCGGATTTCATGGCTTCTAACCATTTGTTGGAATCCGGGCTCATCATCGCTTCTTCATACGTCGCAGGGTCATCATTTTCATCAACCATGAAATTCATGACAGGATTTCCGTATAGCTCGGGAGCTGCATGCGTCCTGCTTGACCTGCGAGGTTCGGTAGTACTCTCTTTCGGAGTTTCATGATCATTATCATTAGTTCCCTTCAACAGTGGAGCCAACTCGAACAACTTCCGCTCGCTACTACTCGCCATACTTTGAAGAGAAGGGTCAATAACCTCTTGAGTTCTACCTTCCGACTACTCACACCTTTCATGAAACTCTTTCTCTAGAAAGGATCCATTCTGGCAACAAAAACCTTGCCCTTAGATCTGATAGAAGGAATACCCAATAGTTTCCTTAGGGTATCCTATGAATACGCATTTTTCCGCTTTGGGTTCGAGTTTATCCGGTTGAAGTTTCTTCACATAAACATCGCATCCCCAAACTTTAAGAAAAGACATCTTAGGTTTGTTTCCAAACCACAATTCATACGCGTCTTTTCAACGGATTTAGATGGTGCCCGATTTAAAGTGAATGCAGCAGTTTTCTAGTGCATAACCGCAAAATGACAACGGCAAGTCCGTGAGACATCATAGATCGAACCATATCTAATAAAGTACGATTACGTTCCGACACACCATTTCGCTGTGGTGTTCCTAGCGTGAGTTGTGAAACAATTCCACACTCTTTCATGTGAGTGCTAAACTCGTAACTTAGATACTCACCTCCACGGTCGGACCATAGAAATTTGATCTTTCTATTACGATGATTTTCCACTTCATTCTGAAATTCCTTGAACTTTTCAAAGGTTTCAGACTTGTGTTTCATCAAGTAGATATAACCGTATCTACTCAAATCATCTGTGAAAGTAACAAAATAACGATATCCACCTCGCGCTGACACACTCATTGGACCACATACATCAGAATGTATGATTTCCAATAAATCTATCGCCCATTCCATTGAACCGGAAAACGGCGTTCTAGTCATCTTGCCCATAAGGCATGGCTCACATGTATCAAATGATTCAAAATCAAGTGATTCCAAAAGTCCATCCGAATGGAGCTTCTTCATGCATTTAACGCCAATATGACCTAGATGGCAGTGCCACATATATGCGGATATATCATCATTAAGTTTAGTCCTTTTAGCATCAACATTATGAATATGCGTAACATTATCATCGAGATCTAATAGAAATAAACCATTCATCATCGGTGCATGACCATAAAAGATTTCATTCATATAAATGGAACAACCATTGTTCTCGGATTTAAATGAATAACCACTTCGCATCAAACACGATCCAGATACAATGTTCATGCTCAGTGCTGGCACCAGATAACAATTATTCAAGTTTATAACTAATCCCGACGGCAAGTGGAGAGGCAGCGTTCCGACGGCGATCACATCAACGCTTGATCCATTGCCGACACGCATCTTGACCTCACCCCTTGCTAGCGGTCGCTTGTTCATGATTCGAGTTACAAATATTAGCAACCGAACCGTATCAAATACCTGTGCTCATGCGAGCACTAGTCAAGTACACATCAATAACATGTATATGATATATACCTTTGTTTGCCTTGCCTTCTTGTCGCCAAATACTTGGGGCGCTATGCTTCAAAGATGGCCCTTACAATAGTAGCACTTTCGGTATCGACTTAGGTCCAACTCGGGTTTTTTCAGGCACGCAACAGTTTGCCGCCTTACTTCCCTTCCGCTTTTCCTTCTTGTCTTTCTTAAAACCAGTGTTCCTATTGATCATCAACACTTGATGTTCCTTTTGATCTCCACTTCTGCAGTTTTAAGCATTGTGTAAGCTCGGGACGACTTCTTCATGCCTTGCATATTATAGTTCATCACGGAGCTCTTATAGCTAGGTGGCAGAGACTGCAGAACACGATGGATGCCTAAGTCAATGGGAATCGATATTCCCAAGGACACAAGCTTATCGGCGTAACCCGACATCTTGAGTACATGCTCACTAACGGAGTTGTGCTCTTCCATCATGCAGCTAAAGAACTTTTCTGAAGCATTGTAGCTCTCTACAGCAGCATGTGTGTCGAAAATCATTTTCAACTCACCCATTGTATCAAATGCATTGCCATTTTCAAAACGCTTTCGAAGTTCCGGCTCTAGCCCATACAATATGCCGCAATGAACTAAGTTGTGGTCCTCCTGACGAGTCTGATAGACATTCTTCTATTCGTCAGGGGCATCATCTAAAGGTGGGGGGCCTAACGGCGCTTCTAGCACATATTGCTTTTGTGCAGCAGAGAGGAGAATCCTCAAATTCATGGCCCATTCGGTAAAGTTGCTACCGTTCATTGCTAGTTTCTCTTTCTCCATGAACACATTGAAATTAAAAGCAGGTGGTGCCATCTACAACAGAATTTGTAAAGTTTAGACTAAGTGTATGATAGATTTAGTTCAACGAATCCATATTACGAATGAACTCCCACTCAAAAACGACATCCCTCGTGCCTTTTTGGTGATTACATGAACCAAATCCACTATACCAAGTCCGATCATCACGTGAGTCGGTATAGCTTCAAAGGCGAGCATCAAATGGGCATCATATCAACTATATGACTGATGCTTAACCTTTCGGTCCATGTTACGAGGCCATGTCTGTAGATGCTAGGCTCGCCAAGTTAGAACCTTAGTATTCGCGTGTGTAACTGTTTTACACCCGAAATATGGTCGTGGATCCAAGAACATTCGATCATCACGTGATGTCTTGGAGCGACGAAACATAATCGGTGCATACTAAAGGAAGAACACATTCTTATCTTGATATTTAAATGAGGGATCATCTTATTATGCTTACAAAGCGCTAAACAAGCAATATAAGATGCTATCAAACATCACATGTTTATTAGTGAAATGATATGGTTCCCGCAGATGATCTCTATCATGTGCATCGTGGTATGATCACTATCATACCTATATGTGTAAATCCAAGGTCTATGGAGTTTACACGCTATGTGTGTTGTAAGAGTATCATCTCATACTTCTACTTACAACACTACCATATCATAACACTAGCCCAACAACAATCTAAACTAGACGCCTCTAATTTATCCATTGCAAGTTTTACGTGGCTTAGGGCTTTCGAGATAGAACCTTTCTTACCTACGAACATGAACCACAACGAGGATAACCAAATTGTTGACAACTCGCTTGCAAAATAGATATTGACTATATTAGGAGAGACATACACCCGCTAGCTACTTATGCAAACTTGTTGCATGTCAAGCGTGGAACAGGTCTCATGTGCGAGGACATGTAAAGTTTGTCCGGGCCACCAATATCCAAAATACAACTAAGAAGCAATAACATGATCATCATCGCCCACATACTCATATGTGTACTACCCGTGTAAAGCATCTACGCATAGATCCGGCTCTGATACCACTGTTGGGTTCGCAACATAGAAAACAAAAAATTCCTACGATGGGAACAACTATGCACCAAGATCTATCTACTAGCTACAAACAACGAGCAGATGTATATACGTAGAGAACATACCCTTGAAGACCGACAAAGCTTAACGAGTTAAACTCGTGGTTGATGTAGACGATCTCTTGCCGATCTCAAGATCGAGAGGAAGTCCATAGTACCGCAATTTAGCGGCGCATCCGTGCTCGCACACACGTCCGAGGCACCGAGCAAGCTCTGCCTCCTCGCTGCAGCGATGCAGCGGAAGCACAAATCTTTCTTGCCGAATAGCCACCGGGAACATGTATCTCGCTAGTCCGAGACCATGGGGGATAAATACTAGAGGGGGGAGAGATCCTTCACGAGGAGGTGTGAGTGAGAGAGGAGAGGGGGCTCCTTTTATAGGAGGAGGCGGGCACCCAAGGGGGTGGCCTCCGGCCATGGGGGCTCACCCTTCCCCTCCTTCATTCATGTGGGTGGACACTCCACTCACTCAAATGCCTTTCAATTCCCTGCACTCAAAAACCCACTCAAATTCCCATTAAATTTCCACGAAATTTAATGCAAACTCTCATTAAATAAAACTCCTTTGATTTATTCAGAATTTTGTCAATTACTTTTATGACAAACATTCACATATAACCCCTTGCTAGTATTTCATTTCACATGCAAAAACACTTTCTGCAATTTCACCCGAAAACCTGTTTCGGTATCTAGTGAAATAAATTCATGCGCTTGTTATTCCTTCCGGCATGAAACTTTTGCTCCAAATGGATGTCGGTGTCTCTTAAGTGTGTCACCCTACTGTTTGCGAATAATGTGGACATGATCGAGACCCTCTCCGATCAATAATCAGAAGCGGGATCTGGAGACCCATACTGACTCCCACACATTCAACGATGACTTTCTTGTGACCGTCAGAACCTTTTACGCTAGTATCTTAATCACTTTGTTTCGCGATATATTACATGTCTGAGATTCGATCATCGGTATCTCCATAACTAGTTTGACCTCGTTACCGACATGTACTCTTTTCTCGTTCCCGTGATATAACATTCTAGTGATCAAATCACTTGCTTGCAAGATAACCAATGTGATATCACCGAGAGGGACCAGAGCATATCTATCCATCATCGGGATGAACAAATTCCGCTCTCAATCCATGGGCCTCAACATAACACTTTAGTAGTACTGAACCCATCTTTATAATCACCCTGTTACGGTGTGACATTTGATATTATCAAGATACTCTTTGGTGTTAGTGATTAACATAATCTCATTGTCTAAGGATTAGGATCACTTCGTATGATGTTATAGCAATATAAACTCAATGACTTTGATCGTAATGCTATACTTCGGATGAATGTTCATCACACCATTACACTAATGTTGTGACCTCGTTATTAACAACATACAATGTCTATGATCAGGAAACCTTTAACGTTTCCGTATTAATACAATTATAGCATAACGTTTGCTAGTTATGAGAGAGGCATAACTAGGAACTTTCTGTTTGTTTATTAAACACACATGTATTAATGTTTCCTTATTAATACAATTATAGCATGCAAAATAAACATCTATCATATACTTGGAATATACATAATAAACACTTTATTATTGCCTCTTAGGGCATATCCCTTTATGAGCATCTCAGCGATCTTTTTATTTACTATGTGCATAGATTTTTATTAAGGATGCTTCACAGAATGCTCACTATGGTGATGCTGGAAGTTTCCACTATGATTAGGCATGGCTTAGACTAGCGGCCCATGCGTTTCTCTAAGACATATATATATACTCCATGAACTCACAAGCTCCCCTTTTATTTCACACCGCCGACATCCGCAAACAAAAGAGCATGGTAGCAACTGGATATGTATCCATAAGTGTTGAAAGCGTTCCACGTGACAGCACGGTTCTGCTAACTCCTAGCCTATAATTTGTAAGCATATAACTTTCATGGACAGGTCACAATGGTTCAGGATTATTAAGTGCAAGGAACAAAGTGTGCCATCAAGTTCATGAGAGCTTTACTAACTACCTTTCTCAAAACAGACAAACATTTTATTTGGAAGAAAACAAGGCATAATGAATATGCACTGAAATAGCGAATGATGCTAATAGGTAGGTATGGTGGACACTATTGGCAATATTGGTTTTGGGGATTTGGAAGCACAAGTAGAGCTCATACTCAGTGCAAGTGAAGGCTAGCAATAGAGAGGGAGCGACAAACGAGAGAGCAATAACTATCATAATTATGCTTGCAACAAAATAGGACTAATTATGGCATGAAAGTGATACAAGAACTCTAAGGCAAAATAAATCACCTGTCGTGGTATTGCCGACGAGTATGCCATGGAGGGGTCCTCACAGTGCGTGTTTAGAGACGTGGGGTAAGGCGGACGGTTGACGGGTACGAGGTAACATAGCTTACCCAGGTTCAGATCCCACAACAGTGGCGGCATCCTACTCCTGCTATAAATCACTATATGGGCAATATGCCGAGTTATAGAGATAGGTTCGCTGTGTGAGGTGTGTGTAAAACGATGCCCTAAAGGCTCCCATAGGCCCGACTTATATAGTCGCCAGGTCCTAGGGTTACAGGGAAAAGTCCTAGCCGGACAGGTTACAGAGTCCTACACCGTTTATCACTAGTCTTGTGTATCTTGTACTCCAATTCTCCGGGTACGCTGGTGACTCCACCGTAGCCTTCCTTTATCCGGCATGGGCCTCCCTTCTGGATCCACCTAACTGGGCCGCCCAGCAGTCCACAGGCCATGCTACCGACTATGGGCCACCCGGGTTAGTCGGATAAGAGACATGCTATGAGGATACCCATATAGCATATCCCCAACAGTAGCCCCCAGAGAACTCTGAGATCTTGCGCCGTCTTGCCTCTTCCCGTGGAATGCTTCGTCTAGATGGATGTCGGCAAATCGTCATGCAATATCTTGTAGTCCTCCCAAAGAACCCTGCAAAGGTTTCTCCGTATTCTATCAGTAAGTCGGAGAAATGTTGAATCTTCCATCGTACACTTCCGTAGTCGGATTAAATCCATCCATGCCGGAATCTTCGATGGGACGGCTCATCTACCATGTCAGTTATGACGACGTAGGCTGTAGGTCAGCGACGCCTCGTAACTCACACATGAAGAGAACGCAATCATATCCAATTTTCTCGCGCGAGCGATACGAACCGTTGGCGGCGATGGTTGGAGACGTGGCGAAATTACCGCGCACGTTCACGAACACGTCGTCTACGCGGCAACCGTCCGATTAGCTGCACGAATCTTGACGCAGAGTAAGATAAATAGTAATCGTCGGACACTTGCCACTTTTTCACCCCATTCTCTCGCGTCATCATCTTCTTCCTCCAGCCGCGTGCCTCCTCGAGCCCTCCACGAAAAACCTCGAAGAAACCCTAGCCTCTATCTCTGCACCAGTCGCTTCCTCCCAGTCCTCCATGGCCAGCAGCAGCTCCTCCCCTTCGATGGCGGCGTCGAGCGAAGCCACGGCGAATCCGGCGAGCTCCGTCCTCATGCCCCCTGAGGGCCTGGTCATCCCTGCGTTGGCGGTGACTGAAATCACCAGCGGTGACCACAATCTGGCGGCGCTGGAGCCTCTGGAAGAGGATCCAGACTCGCACAAAGGCGACTGGAGCGGCTCGGACATCACCGGCCGCAACATCCAAGAGATGGTCGCCGAGGGCTACCTCCCCGCGACAGAGGGGCTCGCCTGGCGGGCGGCGCCGGCCGGCAAGGTGACACCTTCTCCCCAAGCCGGAGAAAAGGTGTACCTCAAGGCTCAGCTGGTACACGGCGTTTCTCTGCCCATCTCCCACTTCTTTCTGTCCGTCTTGAACCACTTCAAAGTCCAACCCCATAACCCCTCCCCCAATAGTATCTTAGTGCTTAGCAACTTCGCGGAACTTTGTGAGGGATACCTAGGGATTAAGACTAGGTTAGACTTGTTCGTGTATTTCTTCACCGTCCAACGTGAAGCCGGACATACTAGGGAGGAGCTTAGGAACCGCGGCACCATAAGCTTCAAGATCCGACCTGGCCGGTGGTTCCCCGACATCGTCGGCCACAAGTCGTGCAAAAACTGGCAGTGGACGTACTTCTATGGCTCCGACATTCCTTTGGCGGGCCGAGAAGTAACGTACCTCGACTTCGTGGACGGAGCCGCCGCTGAAGTTTCCACATGGAGATCCCATGCCTCCCTTCCCTCCGACCTCAACGCTTCTCGCGCAATAAGGCGGATCGAGTGGTTCGTAGAGGCGGGTTTGACCGGCTTGGACCTAGCCATGTGCTGGTTCATCAGGCGAATCCAACCCCTGCAGCACCGCGCGAAGTTCATGCACAATTACACGGGTGATCGAAAGGATTCCCTTCGGATCTCCGTGGATAACTTCTTGAGCGACTCCGTCAACCTCCGTCGAAGGACATCGTCAAGGTGAAGGATAAGAAGCGTGGCTTCACCATCACCTGCGACATGTACGTAGACGGCAAGTGCCCAAAGGTAGGTATTTATTTTCCGTGTATGACATTTCTCCAGTTTCTCCGTCTTGTCGGTGCCATCTTATCTAACACGGTGATTTCTTACTTAACAGCTTAGCGATCTAGATGAGGACAACCTGGCTGCCCAAATCTACGATCCAAAGATGAAGGAAGTCACGGTCGTGTCCGACGATAATGCCCTGTTGGCGCGAAAGCGGAAGAGCTCCACCTCTGACGTTGCCGATGGTGGCAAGAAGAAGAAGACGGAGGGTGGAGCCTCCAAAAAGAGAACTGCCGCCCTGGAGGCGAAAAAGAAGAAAGCCACCGGGATGTTTGCCAAAGCGCCCCCCTAGTGTAAGCCTCTCATTCTCCGACATTGTCTTATTCATCTGTCTTATTCCTGTACTTATGCATTTTGCACGTTTCAGGAAGAAAGCCACAACCAGCCTCAAGAAGTCCTCCAAGACTCTTGGGGCTTCTAGAAATATCAAAGATATGCTGCATCGCGACTCCTCCCCCGCCATCGCCCCTCCTACTCCTGTCGTCAAGCCCTCCTCCGCTCCGACAAGCTCCCAAGTCCAGGAGGCACCATATCTATGGTTCCTGGAGCCTGGTAAAATAGAGCAACATATAAGCAATAAACAAAATCTGTCAAAACGGTACAGCAGACTTCACGAATTTTTCTGACCGAACTAAACTCGTCAGGAATTTTATTAAATTTTTGTGCGTGTACTAGAGGTAATTACGCTCCAGATCCTATTTTTTTAGATTTTTACGAGTTACCAATAAAATATGAAAAATCGCGCGATACAACAGGTCAGGCAGAAAACTGCAGCAGTTATTCCACGAATTTCAATCAATTCACACCATTAAAATAATTTTAAAACCACACGAAAACTCTAGCAAATTTAGAGTTTCAAAACAACAGATCCTAAACAAGGCATCACACGATATGGTTCAGTAAAAACAAGCAAGCAACCTATATTGTCATACCACATAAGTTGATAAGAACAATATGCTAACACGATAGCGATGATCTCCTAAAGAAATATAATATGGTGGTCCAGAACTAACCAAACTTGGTGAGATGTTTATTTATGTCATATTATTTGTTCTTTTACTTAGCTAACTCTCATATAGGTATCATGAGAATGGACAACTATAAATTTTGTACAGGAAGAGGTTCTAGAAAAGATAGATAAGGAATATAAGAACTCTAGTAAGTAGAAAATATGATAGTTCTCCTAATAGAGGTCTTCTATTGCTAATCCATTTCGAAGGTCACGATCCTATAGTCAACACACAGCTCTGATACCATCTTGTAACACCCTCGCCTGATAAGGCCGAGTTCATGTGTATAGTGCCAATCCCTGGATCGGTTCACTGACACACACAGTACAAAATGATACCAAATATAACTGTGCATCATAAATACAACGAATATGATCCATAATTTACATTATTTATACAAGTACACATCAGAAAACGAATACAAGGTAGATCTCCATCCTTCAAATGTGCCACAGGCGAACAAATGTTGAGTGGAGTCTCGCGACCTATGAACGATCACTCAGATACGATATAACCTGCAACATGAAAGGTTGCAGCCATGAATGGTCAATACATTGAATGTATGGCAAGTAGGCTAAAGT
Organism: Avena longiglumis; assembly: GCA_030063025.1. NCBI lineage: Eukaryota > Viridiplantae > Streptophyta > Magnoliopsida > Poales > Poaceae > Avena > Avena longiglumis. Next base: position 12,242,800 of record CP125977.1, on the reverse strand, counting down.
GGTTAACAACAGATCTATCAACTACATGCTTATTTGGCCAAGTGGAGTTCAGGCTCATTTGCATAAAGCAACAATTTTATCCTAACATTTGTAACAAAGTAGTTTTCCAATACGATAAATAGGACACTCTGGTTCACTCCTAGGTGCTCCTACCCAATTAAGTTCACCCAACAAGTTTTAGGAAATTAAGAAATAAGGATGAGTGAGAAATATCATAGCATCAGTATCAGGTCGCTCAAATTGTCCATAACCAGGGACACGGCTAATCACTTAGTTTATACACCCTGCAGGGGTTAGTACACTTTACCCATGTGACTTAGCCAGCCCAGCTCGTACCACCACTCTCATATTGGGTGATGATAGGGAGAAGTCCAAGAAGGAACCGTTCGGAAAGTAGCTCCCCAATCCCGACGCGCACCGGTCCAACCTACACTATCTACATCTCTGGATACGCGGGTTCGAGTTACCACAACCTACTGAGTTCAACCAACCGCCCATTTCATTATTGGAACATGGTTGCACACGAAAGCTTCCAAACAAAGAAACCAATCATTTCTCAGTGTCCTGGGTGCCTTTCCGCAATGATACCACCAAAAATTATCAATCCCATCACACCCAGGAGATCATTGATTAAGTTGTTTTAGTTTTCGCAAACCAACACATTTAGAAACAACTTCAATGATGTAACCCAGCCCTCGTTCATCATAGCATGGCTAAGCACATCTACCAATGGTGGCTCATAAACAAGGAATGCTAGGGAATAATATGGGGCATAGCATAGCATATACACATCAAATCCTACATATGCAATTCTACAAAAACATCTATAATGCATAGGAAAACAATAGGACATTTATGACCAAGATAGCACCACTTGCCTTTGTTGTAGATGTAGTCGATTAGATAATCCTCACAATCCTCATATATATAATGGTTGCACTCGTCATAACCACAATACTTGCAATCATAGTAGTTGCAATCGCACACGTTGCACTCCTCGCAATCTAGTGTTTGAAGCAAACACAACAAACACCATTCAAAACATTGCAAACATACAACAATGCAACATTACAAGAAAACAATGATGAACAGATGCATGCATGACGATTTAATGATTCACAATAGTTGCATTTAGTGTTCTGAACATAGTTAGATTACATGATGCATGTGGAAAGTCATTTAATGCACTAAAGCTTTTATTACTAAAGTTGTATCGATTTAATATGGTGTATACCACTTTAATTGAACTAAATATGTTTATGTCGTATTAAATTGTTAACTAGATGCTACTGGATAGATAATGCAATTTAGAGACAGTGGCAATTTGAATCACCTAAAAAAGAGTTATAGATATTTTCCTATGATTAAAACACTATTTCAATGGGTTTAAATATTTCTGTATGAGTTTCTGTTTTAACAGGGCCAAATAATTTGTCATGCAATTTCTCTGTATAGATATTGTCAATACAAAACCTTAGCACTTGGATTCACCCTAATCGGAGTTATAGATCTTTTTGTATGATTTAAATAGTGTTTAATGGTTTTAAATGATTAATATAGTTTCTGTTGTCTAAAAATCAAACTAAAATTATATCTGTAATCTCCACGGAATTGTGATTTCAGGGACATATTATTTGTAATGTTCTGAATAGTATTTATTTTCTTATGAATTTATTACTCTAAATAAGCCATTAAACTATTTAAATCTTCACGGCAAAATCTTACAGTCAAAGGCTGAACTAATTGCATATTGATGATCTACATGGAACCAGCTTTCCATCGGTATATCATTTATATTTTTGTGACAAGCAATTGATTTTTAATGAATTTAATAATTTATAAAGCCATTAAAACTAATTAAATTGCTACGGGTTAAATAGTAGGCAAAGGCTAGATCCAACCAGATATTTGGACGTGGTATGAATTTCTAATGAATTTTACAAGTTAGATCTATAATGTGTAATTTTAAATTCGAACGGAATATTTTAGGGAATATTTCGCTGACTAGACAGGTTGACTTTGCATGCTGACTGGGATTAGATGTTGACCTGATGTTGACGTGGCGTTGATGAGGAAGCTGACCGGGATGACGACATGGCACGCACCGGTTTGATTGGATATCGATCGTCTGGATAGGATCCGGTGGCTAGAAGAAGAGATTGACCCGATTTTGGCTCAAAATAGACAAGAAATAGATCTGTGTTAGAGAGAAAAATCCGTAGGTCAAATTGAAAAACTCAGAACATGAAAGTTGTGGGGAATCATTATTCCTACCTTGTCACCAAAGGAATTTGTATTTGAAGAAACGAGCGCGAGTACATCTTGGATTTACACCGTAAGATCTGAAATATTGCGATGCGAAATACTCCGGATGTGGTGGATGAAAAGAGGTGAGGTTTGTCGGGATTGAAATATTTCGACGATCCCTACAACTTTCGTTTTTTGACCGAAGGCAAACGACGAAGTCTAGATGGGTTAAAAAGCGAAATAAGATTCGGGCATGTGTAGATTCGGGATTTCGAGAAGAAAAACTCGTACATCTGCGGCTCCACGAGTTTATATGGAGGTTTCGGACGGTGTAGAGATAGGTATTCGAGTAGGGAACAAGTAGAAACAAACGGAAGTTGATTCAGAGTTGTAGATAAAAAGTTATAGAAGTTTGAGTAGAGATAGGTTTAACAAAAACAATTTGCACCGTTTTTAAAGCAACACACAGGTACGTGCGCGTGTGCCTGGTGCTTCGGTCGCTGGCTCGGTCTGGTGGGCCGGCAGCCCGCCTAGTTTTTTTTCTATTTACTTGTTTCCCTTATATCTTTTGCATGCGAACTCCAAATGACACGATTCTTGATTCTAAATTTTTCTAAAATTGAATAGATTATTATAGGATCAAATTTGTAATCTTTTTACTACTTTGGAATTAGTGGATTTATAAATCCTTGTATATTCCATTTTATTTATATCTTTATGTGTTTGTATTTATTCCATAACTTTTTCATACTAGCTCTAAATGAGCTCAATTTTGTTTCTAAAATTTTGTAATATTAATTGGATCTTTTTAGGCTATAATTTAGCAATAATCGTTGTCTTAGCAATAGTGGGTTTTATAAAGTCAATTTAATTCCTTTAGGAACATTTGGGCAAATCAACTATAGGATTTAGATATCAGGATTTGCATTTAGTTTGTGAGAACTTTGCATGGATGTAATGAAACGCTTACGAATGCTTCATGATTTTCATTTTGAAATCTTGCACACCAATTCTTCAATCCATAATCAATCCATGCCCTTTTGCCTATATGGCTACTTAGGTCATAACAAAAGAATATAAGATTTTGAATTCAAGGTTGAGAGGATTTTCTATTCAAAAAGTTTCTTCTCTTTGAGAATTTTCAACATAGTAAAACAATCAATCAAACTTATTTATTTATTTCACATTCCAAAATTAGGAGAATTTTGGGATGTGACAATCAAGCTTTCTAATGGGTTTAGCTTCTATCCATTTGGTGAATTTGTCAACTGCTACAAGCAGATGCGTAAATCCACACGGTGCCGTTTGTAACGGTCCCACCATGTCTAGCCCCCACACTACAAACGGCCAAGTTATTGGTATTGTTCGCAATTCTTCAGCAGGAACATGTGGTTGTCGGGCATAATACTAGCATCATGTGCATGTCTCAACCAGCTTGTTTGTCGCCTCGCCGGGTCACCAAGAGAATCCTTGCCGGAAGGCTTTCGCGACCAATGATCGAGGAGCGGCGTGATGCCCGCAATCTCCGAGATGGATCTCGCGCAGGATTTCCATACCTTCTAGCTGGGAAACGTACTTTAGGTATACACCAGTAGTGCTCCTTTTGTAGAGTTGCCCATTAATTATGGTATAACCCTTTGCTCGCCGTACTATTTGCCGTCTTTCGACCTCGTCGTTGGGCAAAGTTCCGTGTTCGAGATACTCCATAAACGGTTTTGTCCAAGCCGGAGGGATCTTTGTCACCATATTGACGAAAGAGTCGGCTCTATCCGGGTTGTTGATGTCGGCGCCCTTCACAGATGGTGTGCGTAGATGCTCTAGGAAAACTCCTGGCGGAATTTGTTTGCGCCCTGATCCAAGCTTAGACAGTAGATCAGCCGCCTCGTTTTGCTCCCTAGGCACATACTTGACTTCGTAGCCCAAGAAGCTCTTGGCTATCTCATCCACTTCGTCGCGATATGCCGCCATCATAGGGTTCCACAGATTCGGTGCCACCACACTGGGCAACCAAGTCGAATCTCCACAAAGAAACTATGTGCTTGATGCCAATATCCTTGGCTACACGCATCCGTGAATGAGTGCTTCATACCGCCATGTTGTTTGTAGCCTCAAGTGGATCTGCAGAACGAAGTGACTTGTCTCCTTTGGTGATCAGTAGTACACCAGCCCCCGAGCCGTTGAGCAACTTTGATCCGTCAAAGTGCATCACCCAGTACTCTGGTTCTGGTAGTGGAGTAGTATCTGACATCTCCATCCAATCTGCAATAAAATCCGCCAAAGCTTGTGACTTGATAGCGTCGCGTCTCTTGTAGGTGATCTCGAAGGCGGCAAGTTCAATGCCCCACTTCGTGACCCTTCCTGTAGCGTCGCTGTTGTTGATAATGTCTTGCTCACTACTCTGATTGGGTGCTCCTGAAAGTAATGCCTCAGCTTTCAGGAAGCGAGGAATACTCCATAATCTATCTTTTGGTAGTGCGGGTAACGCTGCTTGGACTCCGTCAAGACCTCGCTTACATAGTAAACTGGCCGTTGAACTCCGTGCTCATAGCCTGGTTCCTTCCGCTCTACCACGACGACGATGCTAATAACCCGGTTGGTTGCCGCCATGTAAATTAACAAGGGCTCTCCAGGCTCGGGTGCTGCAAGGATGGGCGTTGAGGAAAAAATCTCCTTGAGCTTCTTCAATGCTGCATCTTCTTCGTCTGTCCATGTGAATTTGTTCGCCTTCTTCAGCAACTTGTACAGTGGCAAAGCCTTCTCTCCAAGTCAGCTGACGAACCGACTAACTGCTGCAACACAACCTGTTAGTCATTGAATGTCCTTTAGGCATGTCGGACGGTTTATGTTTAGGATGGCCTTGATTTTCTCCGGGTTGACCTCGATTCCTCACTGGGAAACGATGAAGCCCAACAATTTGCCGGCTGGAACCCCGAAGATGCACTTCTTAGGGTTGGGCATCATGTTGTATTTCCGGAGATTATCAAAGGTTTCTTTTAAGTCGGAGATTAAGTCGTTTGACTTTTTAGACATCACCGTGATATTGTCCATGTAGGCGTGAACGTTCCGACCAATTTGGTCGTGGAGGCAACGTTGCATTGTCCGCTGGTAGGTATCACCTGCGTTTTTCAGCCCGAAGGGCATCGTGACATAGTAAAATGTGTCGTATGGGGTAGTGAATGAAGTGGCCAATTGGCCCGACTTCCTCATCTTGATCTGGTGGTATCCTGAGTATGCATCGAGAAAACACAAAAGTTCCAAGCCAGCTTTCGAGTCAATGACTTGGTCAATGCGAGGCAAAGCAAACGGATCTTTGGGACATGCTTTGTTCAAGCCGGTGTAATCAACGCACATTCTTAATTCATTGGTTCCCTTTTTGGGGACAAGTACAGGATTGGCCACCCATCGGGTGTGAAGGACTTCTTGGATAAACCCAGCCTTAAGTAACCTAGCTATCTCTTTGCCAATGGTGCATCTCTTCTCATCTCCGAAGCGGCATAGAGGTTGTTTCACTAGTTTACATTTTGGATCTATGTTTAAGCTATGCTCGGCAAGTTCCCTAGGTACACCTTTCATGTCGGCAGGTTGCCAGGCAAAGATGTCCCTATTCTCACAGAGGAACTCGACGAGCGCGCTTTCCTATTTGGGATCCTGATTCATCCCAATGGCGACGGTCTTGGAGGCATCGCCTACCACAAGTTCCACCGGCTTGGTCTCGATGGCGGCCTTGAACGCAGGAGCGGAGTCGGAGATTTGCTTCTTCGACGCGGGCATCTCTGAGTCATTGACCTTGCTCTGGATCTCCTTGAATTATTTGCTGTAGAGGACAGCTTCTGCAATGGCTGCTTCATTGATCTCGCAGTCCCTTGCCTTGGTAAAGCTTCCGGATACAATGATGACGCCGTTTGGTCCGGGTATCTTGAGTTTGTTGTAGACGAAGCATGGCTTGGCCATGAACGTGTGGTGTCGAGGGAATGACCACGGCAGATGCTGCAATTGGCAGCGAGTAGTAGAACGAAGGGCAAGGGCGGCCAGCCATCTGCGGTGCGAGATGAGGGCAAGGACACAGGGTTTTACCAGGTTTCGGCTGAGGGTAAAGACCTACTCCGCTAGATTGTATTATGGAGGTGTTTACAATGGGCGAACTCGGCGACTAGGCGGCAGTTGCTTGGGTGTATGAGGAACGTGTCTCTACTCACCCTTAGGGAGGTTTATATAGGCTTACCTCCCTAGGGTTTACATATCTCAACCGATTCGGTTACAACTTTGTCAATCGTTTAACTCGCACCGACTGGGCCTATCTATTCGCTGGGCCTTGACCTCCAGTCGCTGGTACCTTGATGGGCTTTGATCCACTGCCGCTCGCAGCCCACTCGCCAGCCTTTTGGGCGATCGGAACGCCCCACCGAGGATACCCCAAGAGGCATATCCCCATCGAGTCCCCGAGGCCGTCGTTGATTAGGCGCGGTGGCTGGCGATGGAGTATACGGCTTCAAGTTGGCATCGATCGAATCGTCGGCGGGCTCTCGCGAAGGAAAAATCTGGCGAACCGAAGTTGCGTCTTGGGTGAGTCGAATCAACGGTCGCGCTCGTGAGTAACTTAGCGAGCCGGGTGGCGGAGGCGGACCGTCGGGCGTGGTCAAACTAGCCGTTAAGGTAACTTAACGGTAACTTTCGGCGTAATCATCACGCCGACGCCCCCTAATTTGGCGGGCAGCTCCGCTATATAAGAGGAATGGTAGGCTATCGAAAGCCAACCGCCCACCATTTCTTCCGAGTACGCACATCTTCCGTCTGCTGACCCCTGATCCGATCGACGCAATCCTCCGACCCCAAGCAAATCCTCGCCATGGCCCTCTCCATCGAACCTGGGTAGATCCAAGTGCACCAGGCAGGCAACCGGCCTCCTTCGAGGAGGCCGAATCCTGCGGGCCAGTGTGGCGAATCCCGCACGGAGAAACGACCCGAACCCGCGAGAGAGCTCATCTGCTTCACTAGTCACCTCGAGCGGGGTTTAGGGTTTCCACCTCTGTTCTTCCGCGCTGCTTACCACGGATCCAGCCCTCGGATCCGGGTCCCCATAGTATCGAGCAGCTCGCCATCTTCGTATGCTCGCGAGTGCTACCTGGGCTGCCGGCCCTATTTTCCCTTGTGGCAAGATCTGTTCCATTGACGTATCAGCCGCGAGGAGGCGGGCGGCCCAATGCTAGCCGCGGGGGGCTTAACCTTCCAACTCAAATCCAAAGCCTCCTTCTTCGACCGATCTGCCGCCAAAGCGAGCGACTGGAAAAAGTCTTGGTTTTATGTGACCGAGGCGACCCCGAAGGACGAGGCGGCGATCCCGCGATACTCGGCCAACCGTTCCGAGCCACGCAATCTCCAGGTCGTCAAGCTCCCTGACGACCAGCGGATGGTCGTTGACGAGATGCTCCAGACCATTCGTGGTCTGAAGAAGAAGGGGCTCCAGACGGTGAACTTGTACAACTGTTGGCTTCGGCGGCGGCTCGTTCCACTCGCCCGACGCGAACACTACATGTACCAGTACACGGGCCGAGAAGACTCGACGAAGGCCTGCCTCGCCGAGTGGAAGCTGGAGGACTACCTACTGGCGCTGAAGAGAATCACCCAGGTGGCATACACGGATGCGCAGGCCGGGGTCCCTCCCTACACCGCGAAGCGTCCAGCTCCAACGGTAATCCTCTTATCTTGTTCGCAGTCGCAGCATTTGCAGTCGCGGTTTATTCTAACTTGGTTTCGTTTTTAACGCAGCTATTCCAAGTGGTGGAAGGGTGGCTGCCACCCGCCGATGACGAGAGTTCCGGGCCATCCGCCCAGGACACAAGCGAGTCGCCCCCCGCCAAGGGTAACGAGGACGACGAGGATGAGTCTGAAGAGGAGATCGCCCCACTGGTCCGCAAGACCCGCGGGCAACGTCAGCGCGAACTCGAGGCTAGCAGGAGCCTCGAGCGTCATGACGATGACGAGGAACTCCCGGATACCACCGCCCGCCGTGCCACCCTCAAGAAGAAGAAAGAGAAAGAGGCGAGGGCCCCCTTGAGGAGGAAGACGAAGCCGCCGAAGATGGCCTCACCGCCGCGCTCAGCGAGCAGCTCCGATGCCCACAGCTCGGCCGGTGACGAGGCGGCCCCGGCAACAACCGCGCTAGATGCGCCATCCACGGAAGCACCGCTGGCCTCAATGCCTCCGCCCTTCGCGCCGGTCTCCGGGCTGGGGAAGGCTCCGGCTGGGGCGACTTCACCTCACAAGGAGGTCCCGAGCGTGGCAGTCTCGCCTCGCAAGGAGGCTCCGGTCGCGGCAGCTCCACTTCGCGAGGAGGCCTCCGCTGAAGGCGCCCCGGAGGCGCCAACCGCTACTTCAACATCGAAGAAGCCATCCGTATCCTGGGCCCCTGGCGTCCTGGAACTAGGGCTTAGTCGCCGATTGGGCCCCGAGCTGGAGAGACCGGCCGGCCTTCGTACAGGGCTGCGTTTCATTCCAGTCGCCAAGTGAGTGCACACGGCCTTCACCTTTCTCTCTTAGTATTTTGACTGTTTTTACTGAGTTGTCTCGATGCGTAGGACCGGAGTGAAGAAGATGGGCCACCCGACGGTGGCCAAGGTGCCCTCCGCCGCTAGCGAGGAGGACCCTTCCCGTAAGAGGAAGGTGGACGAGGTCGCCTCCTCCATGGAAGGCAGCAAGAAGGCCAAGGGCGACGACATCTTCGCTGTCTCTGACGACACGGCGATCGCGCCGGCTGGGCCCGCTGTGGAAGCGACCGCGTCCACGAAGGGGGGCATTTCGTTGCCTAGACCGGAGGAGGCGAGCTCCCTTGGGGCGGGCGCGTCAATCGCTACCTTCCCCCGCTTCATGACCAAGGCGGCCTCGGCGAATGAGGCTGCGGCTCCGAGCCCCGCTCCAGGGACCGCCGACGCTGAAATTGATCCACGTCGCGGGCACACACCGGCGCTGCTTGCGTCTGTGGACGCGGTGGAACTGCACGGCATGCTTGGCGCGGCCATCCAGGTACCTCCAGTCCCCGAGGATCGGGTCGATGCTTAGCAGCGGCTTGATCCTTATAATTTCTTGTATTGTACGTTCGAGTCCAGTCCCCGAGTGCGCACTCGCTAAATTGTAGCGGGTGGGCACTGAGTGATTTTCGTGGTATCCAGTCCCCGAGTGCGCACTCGCTAAATTGTAGCGGGTGGGCACTGAGTGATTTTCGTGGTATCCAGTCCCCGAGTGCGCACTCGCTAAATTGTAGCGGGTGGGCACTGAGTAATTTTGGTGTGTGCTAACTTTGAAATTGTGCAGGGTCTGCAACTGGAGTCGGCAGAACGATTGGCCGCGAAGCAGCGTGCTGAGAAGGAGTTGGCCGCTCTCCAAGAGGTTAACAGGGACCTTCAGTTGTTGCAAGCAGTGAGGCTCGCCAAGAGCTTGTCCCAGCTGGCGAGCTGATGGCGGCGAGATCTGCATTAGGCACTGCCGAGCAAAAGATCGCCGAACTCGAGCGCGAACTGCGGGAGGCGAAGGAAGAAGCGAGCTCGGCGAACGGGCGAGCTAAGGCCGCCGTTGCGGCCGCAGAAGAAGACCGGAAGTTGTCGGAAGCCCTCATTGTTGGGCTTCAAGACGATCATACGTCGCTTCAGAGTTTCATCACGGAACTCGCTCGCCCGTTGCTTGGTGAGTGCGCCTTCCCAGTCTTGTAGTTGTATTGTTTGTGGTTTCCGTGGTACTCACGAATGTTTCCGTCTAGCAGGCCGTGTGATACGAAGCCATGAGGAAGCCAGCTCTCTTGATGCGAAGGAGTGCGTGAGCATGCTCGTCGACTCGGCGACGCTGTCGGCGACATGCATCCGCGCCTACCTTCAAGAGATGTCGCCCACGGAGGTTATTCCCAGTGACCTCGTTGAGGTGTGGGAGTACTTGGAGAAGGCGCCCGCGGTCGTAGAGTTCATGACACGGTCGGCGTTTCGGCGTGGAGCGTCAACAGCTCTGAGCCTGGGACTTGCTCACTTCCCCGAAGACTTCGACATCGACGATGTGACGAGTGGGTATCCTTCGTCGACTGGCGCGGTGGACCTGTCTGAGGTTCTCAAGCTGCCGCGAGGCGGCTTCGGAGCGTGTTCGGGCGATGGGCGACCTCCTTCCTTACCAGAAACGGTCGCTACCGAACGACCCGAGCCGCAGATCGCGACTTCAAGGTCGAGCAGCCTTCCGCGGGCGATGGCGGGCGGTGACGACGTATCCATCGAACCCGTATACTCCGTTCATCCGAAGCGCCGGACTCGTGCATCATCGCCAAGCTCGGAATAGTGTAGTGTGCCTAGATAAGTTAGTAGCAGTTCTGCCAAACAGGCATAGTTTGTAATGTAAGACAACGCGATGTGCGATTGAATTGGACGTTGTGTCTATTTTGCTAATAGTTGTCGTGTTTTGGATTGATTTTGGATGAGTCCCCGAGCGCGTCCGCCCTTTTGTGGGGTTCACCTTGTGTATGATGTTTGTTGTTATCGTGTGTTTTATTTAGTTGAGTCGACTCGCCCGAGCTCGGAGAGCCAGTCGCACGGCGACTCCCTTGAGTGCTCTTTACTTTACCTTTTTCCCGTGCGCGAACGGGGCCGGGTGGCCGAGTCCCCGAGCGTGGTACTTGGTATTTCGAGGCGCGACTCGAGGGTGGTTGAGGACTGAGCGCGTTGATGTGGGCGCGTCACTCCTGCCTGGCCCGGGGGGTCAGTCGCATGGCGAGTCCAGGGCGTGCTCTCTTACTTGACGTTTTCCCTGACCGATCGCGACGAACTGGTATACAGTCCCCGAACGTGGTATTTAGTCGTTCGAGTCGCTACGCCGAGGATGTGGAGGACAAAGGCCGCTGTGAGAAGCGAGGGCAGTTGTCTTGGTTTGCAAAACCAGTCGAGCTAGGCGACTCCAATGGGGCTCCGGATTGGCGTTTTTCGTGGACGACACAGGACCTGAGGTGACTCAGTGCTCCTATATCGCACTACTTGGCCGTGCCGGTCGTTGTACCAAAGGTTGACTTCTGCATGTTAGCATGATGCTGTTATTACGAGTGCGAGTGGCACAAGATACGGAGAGTAGACGCAATTTGCGGTAACTGTTTCTTTTGTTTCATAGCGACTGGAGAGTACATATGTGGGGTTCTAGGAATAGAACTTCCGGAGGAGATTTACATTCCATGGCCGCTTGACGTCTAGTTCGCCGTCCCCGCGGACGTCGATGAGGTAGTAGGCGCTGCTGTTTAGCACGCCCGATGGCGAACGGGCCTTCCCACGGAGGGGAGAGCTTGTGCATGCCCTTCTTGTCCTGGATGAGGCGTAACACCAAGTCGCCTTCCTGGAAGGTGCGGGTTTTCACCCGTCGGCTGTGGTAGCGACGGAGCCCTTGCTGATAGATAGCGGTGCACGATCGGGCGAGGTCGCGTGCTTCGTCTAATTGGTCGAGCCCGTCTTGGCGGGCCAGTTCGTTTGCGGCCTCCGTATAGTGGACGATCCGCGGCGAGTCGTGTTCGAGGTCGGTGGGCATGACAGCTTCAGCGCCGTAGACCATGAAGAAAGGGGTGAATCCCGTCGACCTGTTGACCGAGGTGCGGATTCCCCAGATGACGGAGGGGAGTTCTTCGACCCAGCATCCAGCGGTGCGCTCGAGTGGTACTTGGAGTCGCGGCTTCAGGCCGTGGAGGATGCTTTGGTTGGCTCGCTCCGCCTGGCCGTTGGATTCGGGTGCGATCGACGCGAGGTCGAGCCGGATGTGGTGCCTCGCAGAACTCGGCCATTGCTCCGTTGGCGAAGTTTGTGCCGTTGTCCGTGATGATGCTGTTAGGGAAACCGTAGCGGTATATGAGCTCGCGTAGGAACTTAGTGGCAGTCTTCCCGTCGCACTTCCGGATTGGCTTGGCTTCTACCCACTTTGTGAATTTGTCGACGGCGACCAGCAGGTGGGTGTAGCCAGAGGGGGCCTTCTTGAAGGGGCCTACCATGTCCATGCCCCACACGGCGAATGGCCAGGTGATGGGGATTGTTTTGAGCCGAACTTGAACGCGGCCCGTTGGCGATTTCGCACCCGGCGCATCGCTGGACGATGTCGACTGCGTCGGCGTGTGCGGTGGGCCAGTAGAAGCCGTGTCGCATAGCCTTGGCGACTAGGGAGCGCGCGGCAGCGTGGTGGCCGCAGTCGCCTGAATGGATGTCGTGTAAGATTTTGCGTCCTTCAGCCGGTTGGACGCAACGCTGGAACACGCCGGTGACGCTGCGCTTGTGTAGCTCGCCGTCGATGATGGTGTAGGACTTACATCGGCGGGCGATCATTCGAGCGCTTGTCTCGTCTGCGGGCAGGTTGCCTGTCTCCAGGTAGGCGATGTAGGGCTTGGTCCAGTCGTCTGGCTCGGTGACGAGTGCGACCAAGGTTGCCTCTGGTTGGAGGGGGACTCCGATGTCGATCTCCCTCGGGGGAGAGACTGATGGCTTGGAGATTGTATCGAGGAACACACCTGCGGGTGGTGCGAGTCGAGCCGACCCGATGCGAGAGAGGGCGTCGGCCTCCTCGTTCTTCCGCCTGTCAATCCACTCGACGGAATAACCGGTGAAGTGGCCGCCCAGCTTGTCCACCTCTTGGCGATACGCTGCCATGGTAGGGGAGACGGCGTCGCAGGTGCCGGCGACTTGTCCCGCGACGAGGTCGGAATCTCCGTAGCATCGTAGGCGATTGACGCTCATCTCCTTTGCGGCTCGTGATGTCAGGAGGGCCTCGTATTCGGCCATGTTGTTGGTGCAGGGCGTGAAATCGAGGCGAAGGATGTAGCGGAGCTTGTCGCCCTTTGGTGAAGTCAACACAATCCCCGCGCCTGCACCGTCCGCGTTCTTGGACCCGTCGAAGTGTAGGTTCCAGAGGAGGTACGGCGTTTGTCCGCTCTTGGGCCTCTTCCTCTGCGATGAAGTCTGCCAGTTTGGGGACTTGATCGCCTTCGTGGCAGATTAATGTTGTGGACGCCGATCTCGACGGCCCACTTGGCGACCCGCCCGGTCGCCTCGCGATTGCGGATGATATCTTGTAGTGGAGCTGAGGAGACGACCGTGATGGGGTGCTCCTGAAAGTAGTGCGGCAGGCGCCGCTGAGCCCTAAAGACCGCGTATACCAGCTTTTGGTACTGTGGGTATCGCTGGCGCGATTCGGTGAGGACCTCGCGGATGTAGTAAACCGGCCGCTGTACTGGGCGCTCCTTTCCTTCCTCTGGTCGTTCGACGACCATTACAGCGCTGACGACGCGCTCGGACGCCGCGACGTAAACCAGCATGGGCTCTTTGTCGACGGGTGCGGTGAGTAGTGGTGCGGCGAGTAGCACCTTTTTGAGGTCGCGGAGCGCGTCGTCCGCCTCCTTGTCCCACTGGAAGGTGGGATTCTTGCGCATCAGGCGGTATAGGGGCATCGCCTTTCGCCAAAGGGGATGAAGCGACTGAGAGCCGCTACACGCCCGGTCAGCTTCTGGACGTCGCGTAGGCACTCGGGTTTGCCGAGCCGGGCGATCGTGTCGATCTTCGTTGGGTTTGCCTCGATCCCACGTTTGGAGACGACGTACCCTAGTAATTGCCCGGCGGGTACACCGAAGGTGCACTTGCCTGGTTTGAGCTTTATCTTGTACCTCCGCAGGTTGGGGAAGGTCTCCGCTAGGTCGGCGAGGAGGTCTCCTTGGCGAGCGGATTTGACGACCACGTCGTCGATGTAGACGTGGATGTTGCGGCCAATTTGGCTCGCGAGGCATTCTTGCATGCACCGCTGGTAGGTTGCCCCAGCGTTCTTGAGGCCGAAGGTCATGGCGGTGTAGCAGAATGCTCCGAATGGCGTGATGAACGCCGTCTTCTCCTCATCCTCGACAGCCATTTTAATCTGGTTGTACCCGGAATAGGCATCGAGGAAACACAGCGACTCCGAGCCCGCGGTTGAATCGATTATCTGATCGATCCGCGGGAGGACGAATCGCCTTTGGGCAGGCGCTGTTCAGGTTTGTGTAGTCGATACACATTCTCCAGGTCCCATTTTTCTTCTCGACCAGGACTGGGTTTGCCAGCCACTTGGAGTATTTGATTGGCCGGATGAAGCCGGCAGCGAGCAGGCGCTGCACTTCCTCGGCGATTGCTCGACGGCGCTCTTCATTGAAGGGCCGTAGCGACTGCTTGACTGGTCGCACTTTAGGGTCGGCGTTTAGTTTGTGCTCAGCGAGCTCCCTAGGGACACCAGGCATATCGGAGGGTTTCCATGCGAAGATGTCCCTATTCTCACGAAGGAACTCGATGAGCGCGCCTTCCTACGCTGGGCTCATGCCTGTCCCGATCGTCACCGTCTGGTCAGTCGCCGGGACCAGCTCGACGGTGCGGGTGTGCGTCGTGGCCTCAAAGGTTGAGGTGTTTGCGCCTCGAGTTGGGCTTCTTGAGTATTGTGGGGTCGTCATTGTTGACCCGCCGCGATTTGGCGAGCTCATCGGTGATCGGCTTCCGCCGCGATGACGGCGTCGGCGAAGTTCGCCTTTGGCCTCGTGATTCGGCGGCCATGTCGGGTCGCCGTTAATGGTGATGACGCCGCACGCCCGGAGCTTCATCGCTGTACGCCAGAGTGGGTGCCGCCATGAATTTGGCGAACGCTGGGGCCCTGTGACGCAATGGTAAGGGCTGTCAAGGGCACCAGCTCAAGACGATCCGCCGTGTGGAAGTTTGCCGGAGTGAAGGTGACGGTAGCGTGACCTTGCCGATCGGGTACGCCTTCCGACCGGGACGATACCCTGGAACGTGGTGTGGTTGTTCGATCATCGATGCGGAGCCGCAGCTGAAGGTTTCGAGGTAGAGGATGTTGATGGAGCTGCCGCCGTCCATCGAGTCTTGGGGAGCCAGTCACCAACCTTGGGCTTGACCACCGTGGCGACTCGCCCCGGTACTCGGCGCGTGGCGAGTGGTCTTGCCGGCCTGTGATGGCTGTTCACCAGTTCAAGAACTGGGGGACGTCTGTCTGGGCCACCGCGTTGACGGCGACGGCGCGGGCGATGACCTTCTTCTCGCGCTTCGTGTTGAAGCCGGTGAAGGTGTGGAGCTAGCCGGCTACTTTGCCGAATTTTCCGCCATTTTGCGGGTCGTTGTCGGTGTCCTCCCGCGCGTGCCGTGCCTTCTCGATTTCCCTGAGGGTGTGGTAGTCGGCGGTGGTGTGCGTGGCGGGCTTTCCTTCCCTGCTGTGAAACGCACACGGTTGGTTAAGGAGGGCCGCGGGATCGAACCGGGTTTGTTCTTGTAGTTTCCGCCGTCGCGTCGCTGCCCTCCGTCGCGGCGGTAGCTCTTGGGCTCGCGTTGTGCGTGCCCAGCGTTGGCGACGAAGTCGACTCGCCCGTCGTTGCGGCGCTTGCCTGTGAGGCGGGTGCCGCTGTAGCGTAGGTCGGTTCGGCGTCGCCGCCGCGTTGCTGTCAGGCGGCGTTGTCCCCCTGACTCGTCGTCGACGTCTTGGTTGGGGTCCTCCTCGGCGTACCGCTTGGCGATCTCGAGGAGGTCGGGGATGTTGTCGAGTGTGCGGGCATGTCGCTTGAGCTTGGCGACTAGAGGCTCGTAGCGGCACGAGGTCTTGAAGTGGATCGCGGTGTCCGTGGATGCCGACCGTTGTACCAGAGCTCTTGCCACCGTTGGACCCAGCTATGGTCGACTCAGGGCTCCGGACGATCGCTCCAGGTCTTCGATGGTGGTGGCGCTGGTGTAGGAGCACTCAAGTGCCCGACGAATGCCTCGCATTTCCTCCCGTGAGTCGACATTGTCCCGGGGAGCGTGTTGATCCATTGCCTGCACGTCCCCTCCATCATCAGTGGGAGGTAACGGGCGGCAAGTAGGTCGGTGACCCGCGATCCCCATTGCCATGAGGTATGTGTCCAGCCAGACTGCGGGGTCGTACGAGGAGTCGTATTTTTCGATCTCCTTTGGCGCCTTGAAGTTTGGCGGGTACTTTTCACCGCGGATCATTGGTCCGAAGCATTTAGGCCCTAGTCGATCGGCGACCCATGGGCTCGCCATCGCGCGAGCATTTAGGTTGTGCCGCAGTCGCTGGCGGCGCGCCAGTTTTGGTTGTTGATGATGTGAGTGCGCCGACGGGTTCTCCGCTGGCGGCGACGGTTGGTCGCTGCCTGGGATCGTTGGAGAGTGCCGTGTTCTGGTCGGCGTTGGAGCTGCAGTGGCTCGTGGCGGCAATTGAGGGTGTTTGCCGCTGGCGGCCGCTGAGGCCGCCTCGCTCGAGGAGCGCGAGTATACCGCCCTGCGATTCGGGCGCCGCTTTGCTGCTCCACGGCTTTTGCAGCAGGGCCTTGACGCATCTTGGATCTGTAAGGCGCCGCCGGTGGCCGTGATGTTGTCGCCGCGGCTCGCTCGCCACGAGGTTGTCCATCGGGTGGAGAATGATGGAAGGCCGTCGCATCTCGCCCCGTGAGGAGACGACTATCCGCTGGTCCTCGAGGGGTGCGGTTGGGTGGTGGTGGGGCACCCATCGCCGTTGATCCTGGCGGGGGTCGAGCGCTTCCCCCTGGTGGCGCGTTCTCGCAGATCGCGTGCTCGGCTATGCGAGCCGGGTCGTTCTAATCGTCGAAGTTCAGGGCGCGCCCCTGAACGGTGGGATTCAGGCGTGACCTGATCCGCTGCTGGTGGTAGCGTGATAGCTCGCGCCGTCACCGCCGAGGCGAAATTTTCGCGCCGACCTGCTCCTGCATCTTGCCTCCGCCAGCCAGCGGAGTTCCTCGACCTCCGTTGCCGTAGCGTTGGGAGGGATTGGGGTGGAGAAAGGGTCCTCCGGCGGATCGGCGCCGGTGGCCATGTAGGCCGCAGCGTGGCGACCGGTCCCGTCGTGGAGGTCGGCGGAGTTTTCCAACCCGGAGTCGAAGTCGAAGATCCCGAGGATGGAGGGTCTCAAATCTCCCGCTGGAGACCAGCGATGGAGCCCGCGGACGAGGCGCGGTGATGGATCCGCGAGTGACGCCGGTCGCCGAGTCGGCGTCGTCGTGACGGCCGCGTCTTCTGCGGCCGTGAGTTCTCGCCACGCTATGGGCCGAGTTGTACTCGGAGGCGAGGCGGTGGATCGTGCGGACCTGGCTCTCGGAGAGACGATCGCATGGTGGCGACTCGCGGATGCGAGCCGAGTCCTCCGAGGTGGTGATGTCGGTGAAGCCGACGAAGAGGCTGATCGTGCCGATCGGCAGGATCACGCTGTGCGTGACGGGCCGCGCCGCCGGGACGTAGCTGCTCGGCAAGATCTGGAGCATCTCGCCGATCGCTATCATGCGGCCGGTGTCGACCGTCTCGTTGATGGGCAGATTGGATCTCGCCGCAGAACACCGGCCAGACCGGCCAGGCCCCACGGTGGGCGCCACTGTCGAGGGAATGACCACGGCAGATGCTGCAATTGGCAGCGAGTAGTAGAACGAAGGGCAAGGGCGGCCAGCCATCTGCGGTGCGAGATGAGGGCAAGGACACAGGGTTTTACCTGTGTTCGCTTCCGGAGGGTAAAGACCTACCTGCTAGATTGTATTATGGAGGTGTTTACAATGGGCGAACTCGGCGACTAGGCGGCGAGTTGCTTGGGTGTATGAGGGAACGTGTCTCTACTCACCCCTTAGGGAGGTTTATATAGGCTTACCTCCCCTAGGGTTTACATATCTCAACCGATTCGGTTACAACTTTGTCAATCGTTTAACTCAGACCGACTGGGCCTATCTATTCGCCTGGGCCTTCGACCTCCAGTCGCCTGGTACCTTGATGGGCTTTGATCCACTCGCCGTTCTGCAGGCCCACTCGCCAGCCTTTGGGCCAGTCGGAAACGTCCCGCTGAGGATACCCCAGTAGGCATATCCCCATCATGTGGAATATGTCGTGGCCGAATATGACGTGGTACACGCTCTTGAAGGGGACCACCTCAAAGGTCATGCGCTCTTGGCGGTAATTATTAACGTTGCCGAAGGCTGCCTGAACCGTAATGCACCCAAGGGACCGAGCTTCCCGACCAGGAACTACGCCATGGAACACGGTGTTGGTCCGCCTTAGGTTTGCCTCCGTCAAGTTCATCTTCTGTAGTGTATCCAGGTACATGATGTTGATGCTACTTCCACTATCCACCATGCACTTGGTGAACTCCACGCCGTCAATCAATGGGTTGATGACCATGGCGTACTGGTTCTCCGTGGGCATAAGGTCTGGGTGGTTCGTCCTGTCCCAAGTGATTGGAACCTCCGACCAAAGACAGTATTGGGGAACTGGGGAGAGTGGCCATCAGATCCTTAGAGAGGTCTTCGTTGTCGGACGGTGGGGTGCCAAGGAAAGTGTGGTAGACGGGGCCTTCTTTGCGAAGGGGTTCTTGTCCTTGTCGCTCTTGAGGCGTGCTTGGTCAACGTCCTCGCCCATGTCACTTGAATCCTTGACTCCTCCTCCTTCTTCTTCCCTTGCCCTTGCCTCATGATTCTTCCGACTTTGCTTGTAGCCGGACTCCGGGTCTTCCTTGAGGTCGTTGATGAACTTGAAGTGTCGATTGGTATGGGTGGCCTTGCCGTTGACATCGAGGTGTACGAGGCATGGCATATCGCGGTACTCCTCGTACGTTTGGGGAACGCGGAGCGGCGCCGAGTTTGTTTCACTTCCTCATTGCTGCCCGCGGCCTGCTCCCCTTCCTCGGCCACGCTGTCCGCCTTCTCCTCGTCCTGCAAAAGTCATAGCGACCATGTCAGTAGATTGCTTTTCTTCTGGAGCGGTTTTCCGCTTTGTATTGCTGTTCCTCCGAGCTTGGGTTGGAACGGCCATTGCCGGCAAAGAGCCACGAGCATCGTCGTCGGCAGCTGCGAACTCACTAGCTAACTGAATCATCTAATTCAAGTCAAGCTGATGATTGTCCTGTAAGTGCTTTAGCTTATGTCGGAGTAACGTGCCCCTTTCCAACCCATCAATGAAGGCAGCCATAGCGTGCGGCGTGCACTCAAGCAGGAATTCTTCATGTCCAGCCAGCGGGAGAGGTAGGCGCGAGATGTCTCGTCTTTCTCTTGCACGCACCGCTGTAGATCGCCCATAGTGTAGGGACGCTTGTATTTACCCTCAAAGTTCTTGGTGAATGCCTCTTGCATATCCAGCCAGTTGTAGATAGATTTCTCCGGCAAGTCGTCGATCCATTGACGGGTCGTACCCGCCAACATTAACGGGAGGTACTTAACGGCGACGTTGGGGTTGCCTCCGGCAATCTCCACCGCGTTGCCGTAGTCCTGCAACAATGTGGCGGGCTTGGCGGTGCCGTCATAGGTCTTGATGGTCTTGTCAATCCGGAAACCTTTGGGGTAAGTTGCGGACCGTGGTCGGAGGATATGGGGATATCATCCTTCCTGTTGCGCGCATCCCTCCGTCTTTGTTCTGATGAACCCATCTGTGATCCGACGTCCTGAGGAGATCTGTCCCTTGGCGGTTTATATTGGCTAGATCGGCAGAGCGCTGGGTCAGACTCAAGCCTCTGGGAGGTGGCCTATTCGTGCTGCTTTACCGCCTTGGCCACTAGGTCATAGACCTGTTCTACTGCCTTAGGCGATCTATCCTGCTCCAAAAGGGTCTTGGCGACGGCGAAGTTAAGGAGTGGGGTGGGCATCACCTGCTTGCCTTCACTATCAATGTATGGCTTGGCATGTGCCGACTTCGAGGGAGCCCATCCTTGGTTGCGCCGTACACCAGGATCGTTGATGACGCGAGCCGGAGCCTTCTTAGCCTTCTGCTGCTGTAGCAGAGTCTTGTACTCGGCCTCCATTGCTCTAGCTTTCTCTATGGACTTCTAGCGTTGACGAGGTCTCGATCTAGTTTAGCACCTTGCTCCGCGATGGCTTGCGCCTCCTCTAGCAGCTGCTAGCGCTTCTCGTCAAGCTGAGTCACGTTCCGGATATGATCAACGGTTAGTGGCTCAACGAGGAGATTTCCGTACATCACTCTATCAGCTGGAGTAACATGGACTGTTACCGACGTGGACGCTGGAGGCGGCAAGTTTGCGGTGTTGTTGTTGCTCGGACTGGTGCCGAGTTCCTGCGGCTGCTGCACTGGTTTAGGCGGAGGAGGCATGACCTTTGCGCGATCATCGTCAGGAGCAATTAGTGGCCCCTTCCCCTTTTCCAGCGCCGTAGGCGGAGCTTGCCCGGGTTGATCTTCATCCATTGCTGTCCCAATGGTGACGAACACCCCTCGAGACATGATGGTGTTATTAGCTTGCTCGTCGCGCGAGTACTCCTCCTCCATCTCCTGCATAGCGGAGTCTAGCTCTTCTGGACTGAAGTCTATTTCCTCTGAATCTGCACTGAAATCAGCATAAAGCGCGTCAATGACAGAGTCGGAGGGTGCCAGGACTTCCTCGATGATGGGTGGTGGAGGTGCAACAGACTCGACGATGACTGGAGGTGGTGGTGCTGCTACGACGATGGCGGCTGGAGGAGGTGGTGGTGGTGGCTGAATCGGAGGGGCTCCGTAAATGAGCACAAGCGCAGTTTGAGCCGCCGCTTCAGCCTCCGCGTAGTTGTTGACGGTGTTCACCATGCCTTCGAAGGTAAGGCGTCCTGACGCCTGTTGCCGTCTTAGAGAATGTCGGATAAGCGTGCCATGGTCCAGTCCTTCCACAAAGTGATAGATAGCATCATCATTGGTGTAGTGGGCCAGATCGGCTCGTATGCGGAGCCACCTGGCCAGGTAATCGCGGGGGTTTTCGCCATCTCTCTGAATGCAGCGCGCCAGATCAAAGATGGTAACCATGCCGACGAACTTGGATCTCTGCTGTCCAGACACACGGACAAAGCCGGCGGACTTGCAGTGATCTTCCACCTTTATATCCTGCACAGGGGCAGTTTGGGTGGGTCTTGATTTTTTCCGATCTTTGCCGACAAACTCCGAGGAGAGATCCGACATCGATCCTTCCGCGAACGTATCCTGCCCGTAGGCGGTCCGTGCGGGTCTTGGTTCTTTCCGATCTTTGTCAGCAAACTCCGAAGAGAGATCCGACATCGATCCTTCCGCGAACGTATCCTGCCTGTAGGCGGTCCGTGCGGGTCTTGATGCTTTCCGATCTTTGCAGGCAAACTCCAAAGAGAGATCCGACATCGATCCTTCCGCGAACGTATCCTGCCCGTAGGCGGTCCGTGCGGGTCTTGATGCTCCTCCGTCTTCCAGGGGACTAGTGCCCGAGTCGGTTTCGCCGATGAAAAGGTGGATGTCTCTGATAGGAACTGTCACATTCCAACATTTTCTAAATCTTGTAATGTGGAAAAATAAATGAATAAAATAAAACTTTGTTGATTTTCAGGGTGAGATGAAACTTTTTGAATCCAATTGGAAACTTTCAAAACCTTTTTTGATCAAATAAAATCCTAAAGGGAATTAAAAAGGTAAACAAACAATAAAGTTAAAAATATTTAAAATTACTATTTTTGGATACTTTAATAAAAAGATTTGGATTTCAAATGAAAAAGAAAAGTATAAATAAGGATTATTTTATAGAGCCAAATTAAACCTTGGCCAAGCTTTTGAAATAAAACATTTTGTTTTGATCAAAAGAATAAAGATTTATTTAAAGAAAATAATAGGGATTTATTAATACCCAATTTTGTTAAAGTAAAGACTTCTCCTTTTTAATAAAACATTAAAACTTATTAATTTATTTTAAATAAGTTTACCAAGTATTTTATATTCTCAAATAAAACTACTGAAGTGTTTTTGGTTTTATATTTAAAAAAGATAAAGATTTTATTAAAGAAAATTCTATTTGAATTAAATAACTAAGGTCCATTTTATTTAATTATTAATGGGTCCTAAAAATAATATAATTATTTTATTTTAAGACTTTGGTTTATGTTAAACAGAACCAAATTCAATTGCAAAGTGTGGTGGAAGTTTGGATTGTTTTGAATGTTTGATTTGTTTGTTTGAAATTCAATCAGGAAATTCAAACAGAAAAATAGAAAAGATTCAGAACAAAAAAAAATATGCAAAGGACACAGCCCAGCCGGCCAGCCCAACAAGCCCAACAGCAAGCCCACCCCACTCTCTCTCGCGAAACGTTTTCTCACTCAAACACTCACCCGCAGTGTCGCAGACAGTTGGACCCCACCACACCTTTTCCTCTCTCGCTGACGGGACGACCCCACCGCCAGCTCACTCTCTTCTTCCTCGCGCAGACGTCGCCCTGCCGTTGAAGTCAGTAACGCCGGCGATCAATTCGCGTTAAAGACCGCATTAATCCACCCCGCGACCACGCCCATTTAACCGCCCGCGTCTTACCTCTCTTTTCCCCCAGACCCCGCACCACCAGAGCCACCAGGCTGCCCTGAATTGGATTTGCACCGCCACTGCTCCGACCACCGTCCCCAGCCAATTCCGGCGAGCCCAGACACCGCATTACCTCCTCGACCAAACTCACACACTCCCTAGCCTCTGGCGCTTCTCCCTGTGTTTTCCGTTCACTCGCGGGCGCCCCAGAACCTCGACTTGGACAACCACTGAGCGCCGCCGCGTCTGCTTCTCTCTCCGGCGAGTTTTTCTGGTAAGAACCGACCACCCCGCGCCCTCTCAATCACGCACGCATCATCGCCTTGACTTTGCGCGTCTGACCATGCTCTCCGTTTGTTTCCTCATGACCCGTAGCACCGTCCTCGACGACGACAGAGCGTGGCCGAGGCGTAGCTCCACTCCGGCGAGCGATTAATCCCGCTCCAGTGCGCCCCTCGCCAGACCAGAACCACCTCGAGCTTCACCTCGACCTCGCGAGCACGGTGAGCATCCTCGTTTCCTCCTTTGCTTCCTGTAGCCACCGCAGCGTCATCGTCTGACCGCGCCACCGCCGTTCACCGGTTTATGTCCAGTAGTTGTGAGTCGTTGGATTTTAATCGTAAACACGCGATAGATTACTTAAACGCTGAAGGGGTACGCAACCAGAGCCGTGCGATCTTCTTAGATCCAACGAACCACAGAGCATAATCCGCGCGAACCGGTACCGCCCAATGATAACACGCCGCGTGGCACTAGTTTGTTTTAAAACACAATTTGAAATCAGATCTAGATGCATATTTGAAAACCTTGTAACTTTTGATCCACACGTCCAAAAATTACAAACTTTATATCAATGGAATCAGTGGAACAAGCCCTAGAAAACCATGCAATTTGTTTAGTAAAAAGCTTCTGGTAAAATGTTTGTTTTTGCAGAAACATTTGTATGCTTGTTTAGGTTATAAAAATTATTCCAAAATGATTTTGAGGTTGCAATATTTGCAAAATGGTTTTTTGTGAACCTACTGACCATATGAACCAACCCATGGATTTAAAAATGTATTTTGTGGAGTTTAGTAATAAAAACTTGAATTAGCCCATTTCTAGTCAAATAAAAATGTTGATTTTGTTATGAAAATGATTTTTGAGAAAAACCTTTAGAAAATGTTTTGATTCAAACCTACTGACCCAAAATACCAAGTTTTGTGAATTAGCAACTTATTTGGTGAACAATGTAAAATTGTTGCTTTGCTAAAAACAATTTCAATCACATGAAATGATGATTTGATTTAAAAATGGTTTATAGATAAAACCCTTTGCAAATGGTTTTTCCACTTTGGAAAATGACCACTTTGAACCTTACAAAGTTTAGAGCCTACTGGAAACCACCTTTGCAAATAAAACTATCTTTTGCATGCTTGCATGCATGACTTAGTTTCTATGATTTTGTGTGTGATTAAGTTGTTTGAAATTTTGTTTGGAATGCTAGTTGAATTTGTGTTTGCTTGATTGATTTGTAGTGAAGCTAGAAGAGTGTGATATTAGCAAGATCAAGAAGTGAACCAACATTCCAAAAAGGCAAGTTACACTATCATCCAAAGTCCTACTATTTTCATTATACTTAGTAGATTTTGAAACATGCATGAAAAGGATTTCTATACTTTATGCTATGCTAAATCCTAATAGGATACCCTTATACATTCCTTAGTGAAAACAATGTAGTTGTAAAATGCTTAGCCAAGCTACATATTTTGAGAAGAGACACATGTTGAGATTTTTGAAGTTGAGAAAATACTTGTGTTTTTATATAATAAAACAAGTACTCAATGAACCACCTGGGTGGACAAGGTTACTCAAGTTTTGTACAAGGTGGCAACAAGAGGAACCATGTTTATATTGCAATCTCTTTTTGTTGTGCACCAAATGAAAACCACCCAGGGACTTAGAGATTGAACATGTTTCTCCAAAAGTGGCTTCTATGTACAGCCACATGCTATTATGGCTCTGGCTTAGTCAACTACATTGGGAAGACCCATGCATTGGTCTTCAGGTTAACTGAAAATGAGGGAACTCGGAACCCCACATGGGTGCCTGAAGACAAGCTAGCTGTAGGGGTCCCAATCTTAGATAAGATAGAGCCCTCTGTGTTTTACAATGCTAGTCCCTGGATCAATAGCTAGCATCCACAGTTTAGATGTAATATCAAGAAACAAAGGTCATAATATAACTTTATAACCAGGAATAACATAATTTTATTACATCATACATAGCTCATATGGCTATTACATTACATTGCAGCGGAATAACTATAAGCATGGGGTCCTTCATCTTCAAAGTGCCACAGGCAGATGTTGGTTGTAGACTTTGTAATCCTAATCAATCAATCCTCATTAAAAACAATCAAACCTGCAACATACAAGTTATAGCCACAAAGGGTCAATACATTTGAATTGTATTGGCAAGTGATACTATGGTATTATGGTGGAGTCTATCATCTATATGCATTTGGCTAAGTGGAGTTGAGGCTTGCATTGCTCAAAATAGATTTTTCTTAACATTTGAAAATACTAAGTTTTTGCTTGACAAAATCATTTTTCTCAATCAAAGATTTCAAGATCCTTGTACCAAGCCATCTCTCCATCAATGATTGAAGAATTCAAACAACCCTTGTTCAAACCACATGATTTTAATTTAGAAATTTGAATGATGAGATTCTTGATTGCTTCCATGACTTGATGCTCAAATTGTCCTTTACCAGGGACATGGCTAAGTACTTAGGTTTTACACTCTGTAGAGGTGGTGCACTTTCCCCACAAGACTTGGTTTCCCAAGACAAGATCTTTCAGAAGCTTTCCCTTAGAACAAAAATGGACACGCTCCAACCTATCAAACACTACCACCCACTGTCCATATGGCTAAGTTCTTGCAACCTATATGATCATGGCAGAGCCCATATTGCCAAGTGGTTGCACTTGAAGCTTCTCAACATTTGACATCTCAAATCCCTTTGTTTCCTGGGTGGCCATCCACAAGTGAGATACACAAGCCAATTCCATGGCCTTGTGAACCACTCAACATAACCCAATCCTTCCATTTCCACCCAGGTGATTTATTAACTTAGTTGTTTTATTAAACAAAACATAAGTCCTAAAACTTAGAATATTTTTCCATAGTGTGAATATATTTTCCACCCATGTTTTCTATTAGCTAGGCTAAGCTTGATAGTAGTAGGAATCTATAACTTAGGAAAATCCTACTAAGGATTCATCTACTAGGATTTCCTATAGCAAGGTCTATACTTAGCAAAATCCATGCAAGTTTTACTTAGTAAAATCACTAATGCATAATGAAAGTAATATGATAGAAAGTATGAAGCATCACTTGCATTTTGGAAGGGAATGGTAGTTCACTCCTTGATCTTGCTAGTCTCACACTAACTTCACTACAAGTCAATCAAGTAGACACAAAATCAACTAGCATTCCAAACCAATAAATCAATCAAACAATTTTTTAACACTCATAAAACAATGGGATCTAAGTCATGCATGGGAGCATGCACAAGATAGTTTTATTTTGTAAAGAGGGCCTCTATTGGGTTTCTAAACTTTGTAAGATCCAAATTGGTCATTTACCAAAGTGGCAAAGTCATTAGCAAGAGGGTTTTGTCCAAAAACTATTTTAAATCCATTTATCATTTCATGTGGTGAAAATTGTTTTTATCAAGGCAAAACTCTTAAGTTGTTCACAAAATGAGTTGCTAATCTGCAAAACTTGGTGTTTTGAGTCAGCGGGTTTGATCAAACCATTTTCTTAAAGTTTTCTTTCCATAATTATTTTTATAATAAAAACCATTCTTTTTATTTGGCTAGAAAATGACTAAGTCAAGTAATCCAACCTAAATCTTACAAAAAGCATTTTTAATACCAAGGGTTGGTTCCTAGGGTCAGTAAGATCACTACAAACCATTTTTCAAAGTTTTTAATCCAAAAATCATTTTTAAACAATTTTTCTAATCTAAACAAGTACACAAATGTTTCTGCAAATTCAAAAAAGCTAACAGATACTATTTGTCAAACTAAGGCCATGGTTGGCTAGGGCTTGTTCCCCTGAATTCAATGATATAAAATTTGTAAAATTTGGACGTGTGGTTTGAAAGTTACAATGGTTTGAAAATCATAACATAATCAGATTTCAAATCTGTTTTGAAACTGAGCAGGTGACACGCGGCGTTATTCCACTGGTTGATACCGGTTCGGCCGGATCGGCATCGTGAACCGCAGGATCTAACTGGAACGTGCGGCGCAGATCGAAGCATACCCCTTCGCTCACTTTCTTTCCTAGACGCTAGTTCAAAATCGAACGGTTGCTGCTGCCTGGCCAAGGACTGGCGGCGCGATGACAACGGCGAGCGGCGGAGCGGCTAGTTGGCGGCGGTGATAGTGAAATAGGACGCGAAGAAGAGGGGGAGGATGCTCACCAGGTTCGTAATGCAACGCTGATGCTCAACGTGCTACTGGTTGGTGGAGGGGCGCACGGGGACGGGCAAAATTCCTCGCCGGAGTTCCTGGTGGCGTCGGGTTTGCTTGGGCGTCGTCGGAGACGGGTCTATGATGCATGTTAGGACAAATGGAAGACAACATCAGATGCGCAAGACCAAGGCGATGCTGTGTGCGTGATCTACGAGGCGCGGGGTGGTCGGAGTTCACCTAAAATGCTCGACGGAGCAATGGCAGACGGCGGCGCACGCTTGGTGTCGTCGTTGCCGATGCTCAGGGGCGCTCGCGGGTGCGCTGCGACTGCAGAAGAGTCCGCTGGGGGTTGCTGATCACCGCTGCGTGCTCGAGGAGGCAAGAGGTGGAGTGTGTTGTCCGGAATCGGCGAGAACGGTCGTCGGAGACAGAGGAAGTGCAGGGCAAAATTCCTCGGCCTGGGGGCGTGCTTGAGGAGGGTCGGAGGAAACGGAGAGGAGGATCGGCGTTTAAGGTGCTTGATCACCGCGAGTAATTGTGGCGTATTAAAACGAATTAATCCCGGGATTCAACAGCAGAGCGAGGAGGAACGGTCACGAGGGAGGACGAACAATGAGGGTGTGGGGTCCGCTGGCAGTGAAAGAAAGGGAGAAGGGAAGGGGTCCACATGTCAGTTGCTCCGCGGGTTCCTTCTACGGTGAGAAAACGTTTCGCTGCGGTGGGGTGGGGATTGGGCTAGGTGGGCTGTTTGGGCTGGCTTAGTTGGGTCAGTCCATTTCCATTTTTTTTCTGTCTGATTCTTTTTCCTTTTTTTTGTTTCTATTTGCTGATTTGTTATTTCAAACAATTCTCAAGCATTCAAAACAATTCAAATCTTCCCCAAACATTGTAACTAAGAATTTGGTTCTGTTTAGTAACCTGAACCAAAATTCTAAATAAAATAAATAATACTTTAATCTTTTTAGGTTCCATTTATTAATTAAATAAAATGGTCCATGGTTTATTAATAAAACAAGGTTTGGTTTATTTAATAAAATCTTCATTTGAAATCCAAATGCTTTCAAAACCCAATCAGTAGGTTTTATTTGGAAATAAAGAATATTTGGAAAACTTGTTTAAAATAAAATTATCTTTTATTTTAGAGTCCATTAATAATTAAATATAATAGACCTTCATTAATAAATCAAATAGGATTTGTTTTATTAAAATATTTATTTTGAAATCTAAAATAAAGTCAAAACACTTCAGTAGGTTTTAATTAAGAAAATAAAATACTTAGAAAAACTTATTTAAAATAACTTAATAAGTTTTGATATTTTAATTTAAATGGTAAAACCTTTTATTTAAATAAAGTTGGATATTAAATCCTTATTATTTTATTTAAATAAACTTTTGCTAATTTTATTTAAAACAAAATGTTTTATTTCCAATGCTTGGCCAAGGTTTAATTTGGCTTTATAAAATATTCTTTATTTATAAACTTCTATTTCATTTGAAAACAAATCTTTTCATTTAATTGTTTCAAAATAGTATTTCCAAATGTTTTTATTTTTCCTTTTATTAAATGTTTATCTTTTTAAATCCCTTTAGGTTTTATTTAATTCAAATGGGTTTGGAGTTCCAATTGAATTCAAAAGTTTCTTCTGGCTCTGAAAATTAAACAAAGTTTTATTTTATTCATTTATTTTCACATTACAAGATTTGGAAAATCTTGGGATGTGACAGGCTACCACCCTTAAAATAAATCTCGTCCCGAGATTTGGGAAGGCTGGGGTTACAAGCAAATTCAAAACAACTAGGGTACTACCACCCTTAAAAATTTTCAAACAAAAATTACATATTGTCCTTCTTGGGATCCTGGGTAAAACTTCTCTAAGCAAAACATTTGTATTGAGTTCCTTTGTTTCCATACTTGACTCATGGGTCAAGGTTGAGTTTCTCCATAGGCTTGTTCAACTTGTTCTTCATCTTCTCTGGGAAATTGCTTGCATAGTGGCCTAGTTCCTTGCATTTGAAACACATCACTTGGCTGATATCTTTCTTTTCCTTTGGTATCATTGCCTTTCGTTTGTTTCCTTGGTTCTTCTTCTTTTCTGGGCATTCATTAGCATAGTGTCCCATCTCTTTGCAATTGTAACATTGTTCTTGAGTAATATCTTTCTTGTTAGGGTTGGGGCATTTCTTCTTCTTCTTGGGTCTCTCCAAAGCTAAGAGTTCTTCTAGTTCATGTTCTTCATAGGTGGGAGATCTTTCTCTCTTCTTGAGGCATTGATCTTCATGCTCCTTGGATGCATGATCCTTGTCTCTAAAAATATTGTTAGCTTGGGTTCCTTCTAGAATGGCATCCTTGTCATCATTGTTGTAATTAGCTCCTTGGGAAAAGTTTTCTCTCATGTTGAACATTTGAGTAACTAATCCTTGCAACAATTGGGATTGAAGTTTCAAAATCCTTTGTATGGCTGGGTCTAGTCCATTATTGTTGGCTAAAAGCTGAGTTGTCTCTTGGCTCAACTGGTTTTGGGTTACTATAAGTTCTCTCATGTTGTCCTCTTGGTTGTGGTTGTCATCAACCTTGATGTCTTTTGGAGTAGTCATCTGTTTGGGTTGAAGGGAGATTAGAATAGGTATAAGGTTTTTTTTTCTAAGGAATCAATTCTAATCACACACATCACAATTCACACAAGGAATATGCATGCAATCACAAACCAAACAATTCATTCAAACAACAAAGTTCAAGCATATTTTTAGACAATCAAAAATATTTTTGTTACACCACATAAGTTGGTGTGTTTAACTTAACTATAATACGGTGGTCCATCTATATGGTTCACTAGTGATCTTTCCTTCCTTATTGGTTGATTCTTCTTGCATGAGATCTTGGTTTCCTTGGAAAATCTTTTGGTCACAAAACTTCAAGTGGTGTAGGCTCCTTCTAACTTTTGCATTCCCTCAGTCTCTAAATCTTGAACAAGATTTCCTTGTCTCACTTGTAGTCCTTAGTGGTATCTAGGTTGGAAGTACTTGGTGAATATGCTGAAGATGTTGAAGTCATTAGAGTTGAAGAAGTTGAAGAAGTCCTTTGCACATGGTGTAGTCTTTGGCCATGGGGTAGGCTTTTCCATCAAGTTGAAGTAGAAGAGATGTAGAGTTGAAACCAAAATGGTTGAGGAAAGAGTTTACAAGTGTTTTTGTAAATAAGTTTTGGAACAAATACAACTCCTATTTTTCTAAGGGTTTTGTCCAATCCTAGGTTTACAAATCCTACAGGCAACACAATGCTCTGATACCATCTGTAGGGGTCCCAATCTTAGATAAGATAGAGCCCTCTGTGTTTTACAATGCCAGTACCTGGATCAATAGCTAGCATCCACAGTTTAGATGTAATATCAAGAAACAAAGGTCATAATATAACTTTATAACCAGGAATAACATAATTTTATTACATCATACATAGCTCATATGGCTATTACATTACATTGCAGCGGAATAACTATAAGCATGGGGTCCTTCATCTTCAAAGTGCCACAGGCAGATGTTGGTTGTAGACTTTGTAATCCTCATCAATCAATCCTCATTAAAAACAATCAAACCTGCAACATACAAGTTACAGCCACAAAGGGTCAATACATTTGAATTGTATTGGCAAGTGATACTATGGTATTATGGTGGAGTCTATCATCTATATGCATTTGGCTAAGTGGAGTTGAGGCTTGCATTGCTCAAAATAGATTTTTCTTAACATTTGAAAATACTAAGTTTTTGCTTGACAAAATCATTTTTCTCAATCAAAGATTTCAAGATCCTTGTACCAAGCCATCTCTCCATCAATGATTGAAGAATTCAAACAACCCTTGTTCAAACCACAAGATTTTAATTTAGAAATTTGAATGATGAGATTCTTGATTGCTTCCATGTCTTGATGCTCAAATTGTCCTTTACCAGGGACATGGCTAAGTACTTAGTTTTTACACTCTGCAGAGGTGGTGCACTTTCCCCACAAGACTTGGTTTCCCAAGACAAGATCTTTCAGAAGCTTTCCCTTAGACCAAAAATGGACGCGCTCCAACCTATCAAACACTACCACCCACTGTCCATATGGCTAAGTTCTTGCAACCTATATGATCATGGCAGAGCCCATATTGCCAAGTGGTTGCACTTGAAGCTTCTCAACATTTGACATCTCAAATCCCTTTGTTTCCTGGGTGGCCATCCACAAGTGAGATACACAAGCCAATTCCATGGCCTTGTGAACCACTCAACATAACCCAATCCTTCCATTTCCACCCAGGTGATTTATTAACTTAGTTGTTTTATTAAACAAAACATAAGTCCTGAGACTTAGAATATTTTTCCATAGTGTAAATATATTTTCCACCCATGTTTTCTATTAGCTAGGCTAAGCTTGATAGTAGTAGGAAACTATAACTTAGGAAAATCCTACTAAGGATTCATCTACTAGGATTTCCTATAGCAAGGTCTATACTTAGCAAAATCCATGCAAGTTTTACTTAGTAAAATCACTAATGCATAATGAAAGTAATAGGATAGAAAGTATGAAGCATCACTTGCCTTTTGGAAGGGAATGGTAGTTCACTCCTTGATCTTGCTAGTCTCACACTAACTTCACTACAAGTCAATCAAGTAGACACAAAATCAACTAGCATTCCAAACCAATAAATCAATCAAACAATTTTTTAACACTCATAAAACAATGGGATCTAAGTCATGCATGGGAGCATGCACAAGATAGTTTTATTTTGTAAAGAGGGCCTCTATTGGGTTTCTAAACTTTGTAAGATCCAAATTGGTCATTTACCAAAGTGGCAAAGTCATTAGCAAGAGGGTTTTGTCCAAAAACTATTTTAAATCCATTTATCATTTCATGTGGTGAAAATTGTTTTTATCAAGGCAAAACTCTTAAGTTGTTCACAAAATGAGTTGCTAATCTGCAAAACTTGGTGTTTTGAGTCAGCGGGTTTGATCAAACCATTTTCTTAAAGTTTTCTTTCCATAATTATTTTTATAATAAAAACCATTCTTTTTATTTGGCTAGAAAATGACTAAGTCAAGTAATCCAACCTAAATCTTACAAAAAGCATTTTTAATACCAAGGGTTGGTTCCTAGGGTCAGTAAGATCACTACAAACCATTTTTCAAAGTTTTTAATCCAAAAATCATTTTTAAACAATTTTTCTAATCTAAACAAGTACACAAATGTTTCTGCAAATTCAAACAAGCTAACAGATACTATTTGTCAAACTAAGGCCATGGTTGGCTAGGGCTTGTTCCCCTGAATTCATTGATATAAAAATTTTAAAATTTGGACGTGTGGTTTGAAAGTTACAATGGTTTGAAAATCATAACATAATCAGATTTCAAATCTGTTTTTAAACTGAGCAGGTGACACGCGGCGTTATTCCACTGGTTGATACCGGTTCGGCCGGATCGGCATCGTTAACCGCGGGATCTAACTGGAACGTGCGGCGCAGATCGACGCATACCCCTTCGCTCACTTTCTTTCCTAGCCGCTGGTTCAAGATCGGACGGTTGCTGCTGCCTGGCCAAGGACTGGCGGCGCGATGACAACGGCAAGCGGCGGAGCGGTTAGTTGGCGGCGGCTCTAGCGAAATAGGACGCGAAGAAGAGGGGGAGTATGCTCACCAGGTTCGTAATGCAACGCTGATGCTCAACGTGCTACTGGTTGGTGGAGGGGCGCACGGGGACGGGCAAAATTCCTCGCCGGAGTTCCTACTGGCGTCGGGTTTGCTCGGGCGTCGTCGGAGACGGGTCTATGATGCACGTTAGGACAAATGGAAGACAGCATCAGATGCGCAAGACCAAGGCGATGCTGTGTGCGTGATCTAGGAGGCGCGGGGTGGTCGGAGTTCACCTGAAATGCTCGACGGAGCAATGGCAGACGGCGGCGCACGCTTGGTGTCGTCGTTGCCGATGCTCAGGGGCGCCCGCGGGTGCGCTGCGACTGCAGAAGAGTCCGCTGGGGGTTGCTGATCACCGCTGCGTGCTCGAGGAGGCAAGAGGTGGAGTGTGTTTCCCGGAATCGGCGAGAACGGTCGTCGGAGACAGAGGAAGTGCAGGGCAAAATTCCTCGGCCTGGGGGCGTGCTTGAGAGAGGGGTCAGAGGTGAAACGGAGAGGAGTGACTGGCGTTTAAAGGTGCTTGATCACCGCGAGTAATTGTGGCCGTATTAAAACGAATTAAGCCCGAGGATTCAACGGCAGAGGCGAGGAGGAACGGGTCGCTGCGGGGAGGACGAAGAACAGTAGGGTGTGGGGTCCGCTGGCAGTGAAAGAAAGGGAGAAGGGAAGGGGTCCACATGTCAGTTGCTCCGCGGGTTCCTTCTACGGTGAGAAAACGTTTCGCTGCGGTGGGGTGGGGATTGGGCTAGGTGGGCTGTTTGGATTGGCTTAGTTGGGTCAGTCCATTTCCATTTTTTTTCTGTCTGATTCTTTTTCCTTTTTTTTATTTCTATTTTCTGATTTGTTATTTCAAACAATTCTCAAGCATTCAAAAGAATTCAAATCTTCACCAAACATTGTAACTAAGAATTTGGTTCTGTTTAGTAACCTGAACCAAAATTCTAAATAAAATAAATAATACTTTAATCTTTTTAGGTTCCATTTATTAATTAAAT
Source organism: Avena longiglumis (assembly GCA_030063025.1). Classification (NCBI taxonomy): domain Eukaryota; kingdom Viridiplantae; phylum Streptophyta; class Magnoliopsida; order Poales; family Poaceae; genus Avena; species Avena longiglumis. Next base: position 12,209,147 of record CP125977.1, on the reverse strand, counting down.
AAAATGGTCCATGGTTTATTAATAAAACAAGGTTTGGTTTATTTAATAAAATCTTCATTTGAAATCCAAATGCTTTCAAAACCCAATCAGTAGGTTTTATTTGGAAATAAAGAATATTTGGAAAACTTGTTTAAAATAAAATAATCTTTTATTTCAGAGTCCATTAATAATTAAATATAATAGACCTTCATTAATAAATCAAATAGGATTTGTTTTATTAAAATATTTATTTTGAAATCTAAAATAAAGTCAAAACACTTCAGTAGGTTTTAATTAAGAAAATAAAATACTTAGAAAAACTTATTTAAAATAATTTAATAAGTTTTGATATTTTAATTAAAATGGTAAAACCTTTTATTTAAATAAAGTTGGATATTAAATCCTTATTATTTTATTTAAATAAACTTTTGCTAATTTTATTTAAAACAAAATGTTTTAATTCCAATGCTTGGCCAAGGTTTAATTTGGCTTTATAAAATATTCTTTATTTATAAACTTCTATTTCATTTGAAAACAAATCTTTTCATTTAATTGTTTCAAAATAGTATTTCCAAATGTTTTTATTTTTCCTTTTATTAAATGTTTATCTTTTTAAATCCCTTTAGATTTTATTTAATTCAAATGGGTTTGGAGTTCCAATTGAATTCAAAAGTTTCTTCTGGCTCTGAAAATTAAACAAAGTTTTATTTTATTCATTTATTTTCACATTACAAGATTTGGAAAATCTTGGGATGTGACAGGCTACCACCCTTAAAATAAATCTCGTCCCGAGATTTGGGAAGGCTGGGGTTACAGGCAAATTCAAAACAACTAGGGTACTACCACCCTGAAAAATTTTCAAACAAAAATTACATATTGTCCTTCTTGGGATCCTGGGTAAAACTTCTCTAAGCAAAACATTTGTATTGAGTTCCTTTGTTTCCATACTTGACTCATGGGTCAAGGTTGAGTTTCTCCATAGGCTTGTTCAACTTGTTCTTCATCTTCTCTGGGCAATTGCTTGCATAGTGGCCTAGTTCCTTGCATTTGAAACACATCACTTGGCTGATATCTTTCTTTTCCTTTGGTATCATTGCCTTTTGTTTGTTTCCTTGGTTCTTCTTCTTTTCTGGGCATTCATTAGCATAGTGTCCCATCTCTTTGCAATTGTAACATTGTTCTTGAGTAATATCTTTCTTGTTAGGGTTGGGGCATTTCTTCTTCTTCTTGGGTCTCTCCAAAGCTAAGAGTTCTTCTAGTTCATGTTCTTCATAGGTGGGAGATCTTTCTCTCTTGAGGCATTGATCTTCATGCTCCTTGGATGCATGATCCTTGTCTCTAAAAATATTGTTAGCTTGGGTTCCTTCTAGAATGGCATCCTTGTCATCATTGTTGTAATTAGCTCCTTGGGAAAAGTTTTCTCTCATGTTGAACATTTGAGTAACTAATCCTTGCAACAATTGGGATTGAAGTTTCAAAATCCTTTGTATGGCTGGGTCTAGTCCATTATTGTTGGCTAAAAGCTGAGTTGTCTCTTGGCTCAACTGGTTTTGGGTTACTATAAGTTCTCTCATGTTGTCCTCTTGGTTGTGGTTGTCATCAACCTTGATGTCTTTTGGAGTAGTCATCTTTTTGGGTTGAAGGGAGATTAGAATAGGTATAAGGTTTTTTTTTCTAAGGAATCAATTCTAATCACACACATCACAATTCACACAAGGAATATGCATGCAATCACAAACCAAACAATTCATTCAAACAACAAAGTTCAAGCATATTTTTAGACAATCAAAAAGATTTTTGTTACACCACATAAGTTGGTGTGTTTAACTTAACTATAATATGGTGGTCCATCTATATGGTTCACTGGTGATCTTTCCTTCCTTCTTGGTTGATTCTTCTTGCATGAGATCTTGGTTTCCTTGGAAAATCTTTTGGTCACAAAACTTCAAGTGGTGTAGGCTCCTTCTAACTTTTGCATTCCCTCAGTCTCTAAATATTGAACAAGATTTCCTTGTCTCACTTGTAGTTCTTAGTGGTATCCAGGTTGGAAGTACTTGGTGAATATGCTGAAGATGTTGAAGTCATTAGAGTTGAAGAAGTTGAAGAAGTCCTTTGCACATGGTGTAGTCTTTGGCCATGGGGTAGGCTTTTCCATCAAGTTGAAGTAGAAGAGACGTAGAGTTGAAACCAAAATGGTTGAGGAAAGAGTTTACAAGTGTTTTTGTAAATAAGTTTTGGAACAAATACAACTCCTATTTTTCTAAGGGTTTTGTCCAATCCTAGGTTTACAAATCCTACAGGCAACACAATGCTCTGATACCATCTGTAGGGGTCCCAATCTTAGATAAGATAGAGCCCTCTGTGTTTTACAATGCTAGTACCTGGATTAATAGCTAGCATCCACAGTTTAGATGTAATATCAAGAAACAAAGGTCATAATATAACTTTATAACCAGGAATAACATAATTTTATTACATCATACATAGCTCATATGGCTATTACATTACATTGCAGCGGAATAACTATAAGCATGGGGTCCTTCATCTTCAAAGTGCCACAGGAAGATGTTGGTTGTAGACTTTGTAATCCTAATCAATCAATCCTCATTAAAAACAATCAAACCTGCAACATACAAGTTACAGCCACAAAGGGTCAATACATTTGAATTGTATTGGCAAGTGATACTATGGTATTATGGTGGAGTCTATCATCTATATGCATTTGGCTAAGTGGAGTTGAGGCTTGCATTGCTCAAAATAGATTTTTCTTAACATTTGAAAATACTAAGTTTTTGCTTGACAAAATCATTTTTCTCAATCAAAGATTTCAAGATCCTTGTACCAAGCCATCTCTCCATCAATGATTGAAGAATTCAAACAACCCTTGTTCAAACCACAAGATTTTAATTTAGAAATTTGAATGATGAGATTCTTGATTGCTTCCATGTCTTGATTCTCAAATTGTCCTTTACCAGGGACATGGCTAAGTACTTAGGTTTTACACTCTGCAGAGGTGGTGCACTTTCCCCACAAGACTTGGTTTCCCAAGACAAGATCTTTCAGAAGCTTTCCCTTAGACCAAAAATGGACGCGCTCCAACCTATCAAACACTACCACCCACTGTCCATGTGGCTAAGTTCTTGCAACCTATATGATCATGGCAGAGCCCATATTGCCAAGTGGTTGCACTTGAAGCTTCTCAACATTTGACATCTCAAATCCCTTTGTTTCCTGGGTGGCCATCCACAAGTGAGATACACAAGCCAAGTCCATGGCCTTGTGAACCACTCAACATAACCCAATCCTTCCATTTCCACCCAGGTGATTTATTAACTTAGTTGTTTTATTAAACAAAACATAAGTCCTCAGACTTAGAATATTTTTCCATAGTGTGAATATATTTTCCACCCATGTTTTCTATTAGCTAGGCTAAGCTTGATAGTAGTAGGAATCTCTAACTTAGGAAAATCCTACTAAGGATTCATCTACTAGGATTTCCTATAGCAAGGTCTATACTTAGCAAAATCCATGCAAGTTTTACTTAGTAAAATCACTAATGCATAATGAAAGTAATAGGATAGAAAGTATGAAGCATCACTTGCCTTTTGGAAGGGAATGGTAGTTCACTCCTTGATCTTGCTAGTCTCACACTAACTTCACTACAAGTCAATCAAGTAGACACAAAATCAACTAGCATTCCAAACCAATAAATCAATCAAACAATTTTTTAACACTCATAAAACAATGGGATCTAAGTCATCCTTGGGAGCATACACAAGATAGTTTTATTTTGTAAAGAGGGCCTCTATTGGGTTTCTAAACTTTGTAAGATCCAAATTGGTCATTTACCAAAGTGGCAAAGTCATTAGCAAGAGGGTTTTGTCCAAAAACTATTTTAAATCCATTTATCATTTCATGTGGTGAAAATTGTTTTTATCAAGGCAAAACTCTTAAGTTTTTCACAAAATGAGTTGCTAATCTGCAAAACTTGGTGTTTTGAGTCAGTGGGTTTGATCAAACCATTTTCTTAAAGTTTTCTTTCCATAATTATTTTTATAATAAAAACCATTCTTTTTATTTGGCTAGAAAATGACTAAGTCAAGTAATCCAACCTAAATCTTACAAAAAGCATTTTTAATACCAAGGGTTGGTTCCTAGGGTCAGTAAGATCACTACAAACCATTTTGCAAAGTTTTTAATCCAAAAATCATTTTTAAACATTTTTTCTAATCTAAACAAGTACACAAATGTTTCTGCAAATTCAAACAAGCAAACAGATACTATTTGTCAAACTAAGGCCATGGTTGGCTAGGGCTTGTTCCCCTGAATTCATTGATATAAAATTTGTAAAATTTGGACATGTGGTTTGAAAGTTATAATGGTTTGAAAATCATAACATAATCAGATTTCAAATCTGTTTTTAAACTGAGCAGGTGACACGCGGCGTTATTCCACTGGTTGATACCGGTTCGGCCGGATCGGCATCGTGAACCGCAGGATCTAACTGGAACGTGCGGCGCAGATCGACGCATACCCCTTCGCTTACTTTCTTTCCTAGCCGCTGGTTCAAGATCGGACGGTTGCTGCTGCCTGGCCAAGGACTGGCGGCGCGATGACAACGGCGAGCGGCGGAGCGGCTAGTTGGCGGCGGCGCTAGCGAAATAGGACGCGAAGAAGAGGGGGAGGATGCTCACCAGGTTCGTAATGCAACGCTGATGCTCAACGTGCTACTGGTTGGTGGAGGGGCGCACGGGGACGGGCAGAATTCCTCGCCGGAGTTCCTGCTGGCGTCGGGTTCGCTCGGGCGTCGTCGGAGACGGGTCTATGATGCACGTTAGGACAAATGGAAGACAACATCAGATGCGCAAGACCAAGGCGATGCTGTGTGCGTGATCTAGGAGGCGCGGGGTGGTCGGAGTTCACCTGAAATGCTCGACGGAGCAATGGCGTACAAGACGCTGGTGTCGCTGCTGCCGATGCTGTGGGCGCCATGCGGCGCGGCTGCAGAAGAGTCCGCTGGGGGTTGGTGATCACCGCTGCGTGCTCGAGGAGGCAAGAGGTGGAGTGTGTTGGCCGGAATCGGCGAGAACGGTCGTCGGAGACAGAGGAAGTGCAGGGCAAAATTCCTCGGCCTGGGGGCGTGCTTGAGGGAGGGGTCAGAGGGGAAACGGAGAGGAGTGACTGGCGTTTAAAGGTGCTTGATCACCGCGAGTAATTGTGGCCGTATTAAAACGAATTAAGCCCGAGGATTCAACGGCAGAGGCGAGGAGGAACGGGTCGCTGCGGGGAGGACGAAGATGAGGGTGGGGTCCATTGCGCGGTGAAAGAAAGGGAGAAGGGAAGGGGTCCACATGTCAGTTGCTCCGCGGGTTCCTTCTACGGTGAGAAAACGTTTCGCTGCGGTGGGGTGGGGATTGGGCTAGGTGGGCTGTTTGGGCTGGCTTAGTTAGGTCAGTCCATTTCCATTTTTTTTCTGTCTGATTCTTTTTCCTTTTTTTTGTTTCTATTTGCTGATTTGTTATTTCAAACAATTCTCAAGCATTCAAAACAATTCAAATCTTCACCAAACATTGTAACTAAGAATTTGGTTCTGTTTAGTAACCTGAACCAAAATTCTAAATAAAATAAATAATACTTTAATCTTTTTAGGTTCCATTTATTAATTAAATAAAATGGTCCATGGTTTATTAATAAAACAAGGTTTGGTTTATTTAATAAAATCTTCATTTGAAATCCAAATGCTTTCAAAACCCAATCAGTAGGTTTTATTTGGAAATAAAGAATATTTGGAAAACTTGTTTAAAATAAAATAATCTTTTATTTTAGAGTCCATTAATAATTAAATATAATAGACCTTCATTAATAAATCAAATAGGATTTGTTTTATTAAAATATTTATTTTGAAATCTAAAATAAAGTCAAAACACTTCAGTAGGTTTTAATTAAGAAAATAAAATACTTGGAAAAACTTATTTAAAATAATTTAATAAGTTTTGATATTTTAATTAAAATGGTAAAACCTTTTATTTAAATAAAGTTGGATATTAAATCCTTATTATTTTACTTAAATAAACTTTTGCTAATTTTATTTAAAACAAAATGTTTTAATTCCAATGCTTGGCCAAGGTTGAATTTGGCTTTATAAAATATTCTTTATTTATAAACTTCTATTTCATTTGAAAACAAATCTTTTCATTTAATTGTTTCAAAATAGTATTTCCAAATGTTTTTATTTTTCCTTTTATTAAATGTTTATCTTTTTAAATCCCTTTAGGTTTTATTTAATTCAAATGGGTTTGGAGTTCCAATTGAATTCAAAAGTTTCTTCTGGCTCTGAAAATTAAACAAAGTTTTATTTTATTCATTTATTTTCACATTACAAGATTTGGAAAATCTTGGGATGTGACACTAGCAATGGTGTATGGGAGGACCCTCTGGAAAGACTTCGTCACATTCTCAATCTGCCAGTACTCCATCTTGGTGAGTACTAATCCAGCGGCCACTGGTGGCAACAAGATGCGAGTGTGTCATGTGGGTAAAGTGTACAACTTCTGCAGAAGATAATAAAATCTAAGTACTTAGCCGTGTCCCCGGTTATGGACAATACTGAGCATCTAAAGGCCTGAAGCTATGGGAAATCTCGACATTCCAATTTCAAAAGGAAAAACCTTTAAGTGACAACAAAAGGCTTGAAGCACTTGGGGATTTACCAAAGAGCTCAAGAGATTTGGATAAAAACTTGAAGTACTTGGGGATTTACCAAGGAGCTCAAGGGATTTTGATAAAAACTTGAAGCACTTGGGGATTTACCAAGGAGCTCAAGAGATTTTGACAAAGACTTGAAACACTTGGGGATTTACCAAGGAGTTCAAAAAGATTTGACAAAAGATCAAAACTATTTTGAAAAGATAGGATAAAGTATTGCTTTCTGCAAATGAGCCTTAAACCCTACTTAGCCAATTATGCATGTATTGATAGGATCCACTTATTTCTACATAGTAGTGAAACTTGCCAATACAATTCAAATGTATTGACCCTTGTGGCTGTAACTTATAATGTTGCAGGTTCGATTGTTACTAGTGAGGTTGATTGATTAGGATTACAAAGTCTACAACCAACATGTTTTCCAGTGGCACTATGAAGATGAAGGACCCCATGCTTATAGATATTCTGCTGCAATGTAATGTAATAGCCAAATGAGCTATGTAAGATGTAATAAAATTATGTTATTCCCGGTTATAAAGTTGTATTATGACCTCTGTTTCTTGATATTACATCTTAACTGTGGATGCTAGCTATTGATCCAGGGACTAGCATTGTGAACACAGGGGACTCTACGTTATTAAAGGTTGGGACCTCTACAGATGGTATCAGAGCATTGTGTTGCCTGTAGGATTTGTAAACCTAGGATTGGACAAAAACCCTTAGAAAAATAGGAGTTGTATCTGTTCCAAAACTTATTTACAAACAATCTTGTAAACTCTTTCCTCAACCATTTTGGTTTCAACTCTACATCTCCTCTATTTCAACTTGATGGAAAAACCTACACCATGGCCAAAGACTTCACCATGTGCAAAGGACTCCATCAACTCTAATGACTTCAACTTCTTCAACTCTAATGACTTCAACTTCTTCAACTCTAATGACTTCAACTTCTTCAACTCTAATGACTTCAACATCTTCAGCATATTCACCAAGGACTTCAACCATGGTTGTCACTAAGGACAAGTGAGACAATGAAATCTTGCTCAAGATTTGGAGACTTAGGAAACACAACATAGAAGGAGCCATCATCACCTTTGAAGTTTTTGTGACCAAGAGTTTTCCCAAGGGAACCATGAACTCATGCAAGAAGGAATCAACCAAGAAGGATGGAAAGATCACAAGTGAACCATATAGATGAACCACCATGTTTAGTTTAAGTCAAACCCATCAACTTATGTGGTGTAACAAAAATATTTTGGTTGCCTACAAATATGTTGAAACTTGTTGTTGAGTGGAATGTTTGTTTGTGATTTCTTGCACATTGCTTGTGTGAATTGTGATGTGTGATTAGAATTATTTCCTTAGAAATATCTTGCCTATTCTAATCTCAATTCAACCCAAACAGATGACTACTCCAAGAGACTCCAACATCAAGGTTGATGAGACCAACACCAACCAAGAGGACAACATGAGAGAACTCATAGGAACCCAAAACCAGCTGAACCAAATGACAGCTCAGTTCATAGCCAACACCAGTGGGGAAGATCCAACCCTGCAAAAGTTTTTGGAAGACCAAGCACAAATGTTGCATAAGGTGACAGACCAAATGCTCAACATGGAAAGCAACTTTTCCAAAGGAGACAAGGATGTTATTCTAAAAGGAACCAAAGCTTGCAATATTTGTGGAGACAAGGATCACACTTCCAAGGAGCATGGAAATCAATGCCCCAACTGTGAAGAGAAACATCCAGTAGGACAATGTCCCACCTCTCAAGCTACTTGCTACCTATGTGAAGGAAACAACCATGTCCCTATCCAATGCCCCATCTATTCCATAGTTGAACAAAGGAAACAAGGTGGAGTGCAACAAATGATTGCAAACTATCAAGAAGGATCCAAGTCTACCAAGAAGTATGATGACAAAGGAAAATCTCCACTCATACCTCCATGCAATACAACCCAATTCAAAGGACCAAAGAAGAGGCATATGAATTTTCCAAAGAGGAATAGAAGGTCCAAGAAACATGTAGACATTCCTACCTACAAGATAACATATGAACAACATGAACTAGATGCACTCCTAGCTTTGGAGAAGCCCAAAAAGAAAAAGAAGGACAAAAGCCATGTGCAATGTCATCATTGTAAAGAAATGGGACACTATTCCAGTGAATGTCCAGATAAACAGAAATATAAGGAGATTGTTCAAGTATGGTGCAACAACTGCAAAGAGCTAGGCCATTATGCAGCAACTTGTCCACAAGAGACACGTGAAGAACTCAAACTTATTGCATGTTTCAATTGCAAAGAACCAGGACATTATGCAAGCAATTGTCCAGAAAAGATGAAGAACAAGATAAACAAGCCTGATCTCAGCCTTGTCACATGTGTCAAGTGTGGAAACAAAGGACACTATGTAGATGTTTGCCTAGAGAAGTTTCCCCAAGACCCCAAACAAGCCAATATGTAATTTAGTTGGAAAATTTTTAAGGGTGGTAGTACCCTAGATGCTTTGAGCCAACTTGTAACCCTAGCCTTCCCAAATCTCGGGACGAGATTTATTTTAAGGGTGGTAGCCTGTCACATTCCAAGATTTTCTAAATCTTGTAATGTGGAAAAATAAATGAATAAAATAAAACTTTGTTGATTTTCAGGGTGAGAAGAAACTTTTTGAATCCAATTGGAAATTTTCAAAACCTTTTTGGATCAAATAAAATCCTAGAGGGAATTAAAAAGGTAAATAAACAATAAAGTTAAAAATATTTAAAATTACTATTTTTGGATCTTTTAATAAAAAAGATTTGGATTTCAAATGAAAAAGAAAAAGTATAAATAAGGATTATTTTATAGAGCCAAATTAAACCTTGGCCAAGCTTTTGAAATAAAACATTTTGTTTTGATCAAAAGAATAAAGATTTATTTAAAGAAAATAATAGGGATTTATTAATACCCAATTTTGTTAAAGTAAAGACTTTTCCTTTTTAATAAACATTAAAACTTATTAATTTATTTTAAATAAGTTTACCAAGTATTTTATATTCTCAAATAAAACTACTGAAGTGTTTTTGGTTTTATATTTCAAAAAGATAAAGATTTTATTAAAGCAAATTCTATTTGAATTAAATAACTAAGGTCCATTTTATTTAATTATTAATGGGTCCTAAAAATAATATAATTATTTTATTTTAAGACTTTGGTTTATGTTAAACAGAACCAAATTCAATTGCAAAGTTTGGTGGAAGTTTGGATTGTTTTGAATGTTTGATTTGTTTGTTTGAAATTCAATCAGGAAATTCAAACAGAAAAAGAGAAAAGATTCAGAACAAAAAAAAATATGCACAGGACACAGCCCAGCTGGCCAGCCCAACAAGCCCAACAGCAAGCCCACCCCACTCTCTCTCGCGAAACGTTTTCTCACTCAAACACTCACCCGCAGTGTCGCAGACAGTTGGACCCCACCGCACCTTTTCCTCTCTCGCTGACGAGACGACCCCACCGCCAGCGCACTCTCTTCTTCCTCGCGCAGACGTCGCCCTGCCGTTGCAGTCAGTAACGCCGGCGATCAATTCGCGTTAAAGACTGCATTAATCCACCCCGCGACCACGCTCATTTAACCGCTCGCGTCTTACCTCTCTTTTCCCCCAGACCCCGCACCACGAGAGCCACCAGGCTGCCCTGAATTGGATTTGCACTGCCACTGCTCCGACCACCGTCCCCAGCCAATTCCGGCGAGCCCAGACACCGCCTTGCCTCCTCGACCAAACTCACACACTCCCCAGCCTCTGGCGCTTCTCCCTGTGTTTTTTGTTCACTCGCGGGCGCCCCAGAACCTCGACTTGGACAACCACTGAGCGCCGCCGCGTCTGCTTCTCTCTCCGGCGAGTTTTTCTAGTAAGAACCGACCACCCCGCGCCCTCTCAATCACGCACGCATCATCGCCTTGACTTTGCGCGTCTGACCATGCTCTCCGTTTGTTTCCTCGTGACCTGTAGCACCGTCCTCGACGACAACAGAGCGTGGCCGAGGCGTAGCTCCACTCCGGCGAGCGGTTAATCCTGCTCCAGTGCTCCCCTCGCCAGACCAGAACCACCTCGAGCTTCACCTCGACCTCGCGAGCACGGTGAGCATCCTCGTTTCCTCCTTTGCTTCCTGTAGCCGCCGCAGCGTCATCGTCTGACCGCGCCACCGCCGTTCACCACCGCTAGCGCCACCGGTTTATGTCCAGTAGTTGTGAGTCGTTGGATTTTAATCGTACGCACGCGATAGATCACTTAAACGCTGAAGAGGTACGCAACTAGAGCCGTGCGATCTTCTTAGATCCAACGAACCACAGAGCATAATCCGCGCGAACCGGTACCGCCCAATGAGAACACGCCGCGTGGCACTAGTTTGTTTTAAAACAGAATTTGAAATCAGATCTAGATGCAGACTTGAAAACCTTGTAAATTTTGATACACATCCAAAAATTACAAACTTTATATCAATGGAATCAGTGGAACAAGCCCTAGAAAACCATGCAATTTGTTTAGTAAAAAGCTTCTGGTAAAATGTTTGTTTTTGCAGAAACATTTGTATGCTTGTTTAGGTTATAAAAATTATTCCAAAATGATTTTGAGGTTAAAATCTTTGCAAAATGGTTTTTTGTGAACCTACTAACCATAGGAACCAACCCATGGATTTAAAAATGTATTTTGTGGAGTTTAGGAATAAAAACTTGAATTAGCCCATTTCTAGTCAAATAAAAATGTTGATTTTGTTATGAAAATGATTTTTGAGAAAAACCTTTAGAAAATGTTTTGATTCAAACCTACTGACCCAAAATACCAAGTTTTGTGAATTAGCAACTTATTTGGTGAACAATGTAAAATTGTTGGTTTGCTAAAAACAATTTCAATCACATGAAATGATGATTTGATTTAAAAATGGTTTATAGATAAAACCCTTTTACAAATGGTTTTTCCACTTTGGAAAATGACCACTTTGAACCTTACAAAGTTTAGAGCCTAGTGGAAACCACCTTTGCAAATAAAACTATCTTTTGCATGCTTGCATGCATGACTTAGTTTCTATGATTTTGTGTGTGATTAAGTTGTTTGAAATTTTGTTTGGAATGCTAGTTGAATGTGTGTTTGCTTGATTGATTTTTAGTGAAGCTAGAAGAGTGTGATATTAGCAAGATCAAGAAGTGAACCAACATTCCAAAAAGGCAAGTTACACTATCATCCAAAGTCCTATTATTTTCATTATACTTAGTAGATTTTGAAACATGCATGAAAAGGATTTCTATACTTTATGCTATGCTAAATCCTAATAGGATACCCTTATACATTCCTTAGTGAAAACAATGTAGTTGTAAAATGCTTAGCCAAGCTACATATTTTGAGAAGAGATACATGTTGAGATTTTTGAAGTTGAGAAAATACTTGTGTTTTTATATAATAAAACAAGTACTCAATGAACCACCTGGGTGGACAAGGTTACTCAAGTTTTGGACAAGGTGGCAACAAGAGGAACCATGTTTATATGGCAATCTCTTTTTGTTGTGCACCAAATGAAAACCACCCAGGGACTTAGAGATTGAACATGTTTCTCCAACAGTGGCTTCCGTGTACAGCCACATGCTATTATGGCTCTGGCTTAGTCAACTACATTGGGAAGACCCATGCATTGGTCTTCAGGTTAACTGAAAATGAGGGAACTCGGAACCCTACATGGGTGCCTGAAGACAAGCTAGCAATGGTGTATGGGAGGACCCTCTCGAAAGACTTCGTCACATTCTCAATCTGCCAGTACTCCATCTTGGTGAGTACTAATCCAGCGGCCACTGGTGGCAACAAGATGCGAGTGTGTCATGTGGGTAAAGTGTACAACTTCTGCAGAAGATAATAAAATCTAAGTACTTAGCCGTGTCCCCGGTTATGGACAATACTGAGCATCTAAAGGCCTGAAGCTCTGGGAAATCTCGACATTCCAATTTCTAAGGGAAAAACCTTTAAGTGACAACAAAAGGCTTGAAGCACTTGGGGATTTACCAAGGATCTCAAGAGATTTGGATAAAAACTTGAAGTACTTTGGGATTTACCAAGGAGCTCAAGGGATTTTGATAAAAACTTGAAGCACTTGGGGATTTACCAAGGAGCTCAAGAGATTTTGACAAAGACTTGAAACACTTGGGGATTTACCAAGGAGTTCAAAAAGATTTGACAAAAGATCAAAACTATTTTGAAAAGATAGGATAAAGTATTGCTTTCTGCAAATGAGCCTTAAACCCTACTTAGCCAATTATGCATGTATTGATAGGATCCACTTATTTCTACATAGTAGTGAAACTTGCCAATACAATTCAAATGTATTGACCCTTGTGGCTGTAACTTATAATGTTGCAGGTTTGATTGTTACTAGTGAGGTTGATTTATTAGGATTACAAAGTCTACAACCAACATGTTTGCCAGTGGCACTTTGAAGATGAAGGACCCCATGCATATAGATATTCTGCTGCAATGTAATGTAATAGCCAAATGAGCTATGTAAGATGTAACAAAATTATGTTATTCCTGGTTATAAAGTTGTATTATGACCTCTGTTTCTTGATATTACATCTTAACTGTGGATGCTAGCTATTGATCCAGGGACTAGCATTGTAAACACAGGGGACTCTACCTTATTAAAGGTTGGGACCTCTACATGAACGATCGAACACCGCGTAGGGTTCGTCTTCGCCGGGATCCAGAACTTGTCGGGAGGGACGATCGGAACGTTGCCGGCAAAGAGAACGCGACCGATGGCTACGGTTTCGCCGATTCCCGCGAAGATCTTGGTCCTCACCCGCTGAAGAGCCTGAAGCGCCTCTTGCCCCACGGTGGGCGCCAACTGTCGTGGTATTGCCGACGAGTACGCCATGGAGGGGTCCTCACAGTGCGTGTTTAGAGACGTGGGGTAAGGCGGACGGTTGATGGGTACGAGGTAACACGGCTTACCCAGGTTCAGATCCCACAACGGTGGCGGAATCCTACTCCTGCTATAAATCACTATAAGGGAAATACGCCGAGTTACAGAGATAGGTTCGCTGTGCGAGGTGTGTGTAAAACGATGCCCTAAAGGCTCCCATAGGCCTGACTTATATAGTCGCCAGGTCCTAGGGTTACAGGGAAAAGTCCAAGCCGGACAGGTTACAGAGTCCTACACCATCTATCACTAGTCTTGTGTATCTTGTACTCCAAGGCTCCGGGTACGCTGGTGACTCCACCGTAGCCTTCCTTTATCCGGCATGGGCCTCCCTTCTGAATCCACCTAACTGGGCCGCCCACCAGGCCACAGGCCATGCTACAGACTATGCGCCAACCGGGTTAGTCGGATAAGAGACATGCTATGAGGATACCCATATAGCATATCCCCAACATCACCGAGGCTTACTGACTATTGTTTAGTCATATGTATGCGTGAGCATGTGCCAAGTCGATTCACATGAAACATTTAGAGGAGGATACCACAATATCATACCAAGTTATGAATAGAGCAATGCAAGCAAACATTCATATGACATGCTACAAACTATTATCAAGCTGGAGCTAATCACAAGAAACCAAGAACTACTAAGCATCTATCAAAAACATACACCTTACATGAACAGACTAAGCATGCTCACAATGATGAGTATATGTACAAAAATGAAAACAAATAGAGTTTGTTACCAGCCTCTTACCACACCTCAAGTTGTCTTAATCTTCATTATTGCCCTTCACTTGTGTGACTTGAATAATAAAATAAAACCAAAATCCACTAAGGATGGCTGAACCCTGCAAAGAACTCACAAAACCAAAGAAGAACAACAAATATTTTTGGTATTTTCGATTTTTCAAAGCAAGCAAACAAAGCAAAACCAAACAAAGCAAAATCTTTTTGGAATTTTCTTTAAGGCAAACCAAAGCTAAAAAGCAAAGAAACAAACCAAGAGAAACAACGAAAATATTTTTGGTATTTTTGTGTTTTGGGAAAGAAGAATCAAAAACCAAAAAGAAAGCGAAAGAATGGATATACAAAGAACCGACGAACATGATATATAGATGAGTGTGATGTCGGTATACCTCCCCCCAAGCTTAGGCTTTTGGCCTAAGTGGGGCTCAATAGCGCGGGTAGTCACCCCAAGCTGGTGGGTCATCATAGGAATGATCATAGTCTGGCGCTTGCGATGAAGAAGAAGACGTGCCCCAATCAAATGAGGGATGCTGGTATGAAGACTCTCCCAAGTTGTAGGGCTGAACCGAATCGCCTTCGGCATCCTCTCCAACATTCTCCTGCTGGGAGAGCTCCGCCACGTGTGTGTCAAACTCCTCCTCCGTGAGCGACCATCCTTGCCTGTTATCAAAATGAAACAAAGCAGGTGCAGAAAAATAAACTATTTTCTCAGTCCTACCCCCTCTCCAACCACGCTTGGCAAAAGATAGTTCATACGGTAAACTTCTCACAGTAGCCCCCAAGGAAACAAAATTATGCTGAACCATGGAATCAGGATCAAGCCTTTCTATGGGGAACCAATAATCTGAATGGTGAGGCTCTAAACCATGGAAAGCTAGCAACCTAGAGGCAATGAGACCTCCACAAATTCCACCCTTTTCGCGGTTGGTGGGAAGACGGTAAGCTATCAAAGCACCCAAGTTATAAGTTCTATCCCTATTCAAAGCAGCTACGATAAAAGCTAGATCAAAAGAAGATAAATTTCTAGCAATCTTTCTAGCAAGAACACACTTGGTAACGAAATAGGCAAAATATCTAATGGATGGGAACTGAATGTTCCGAATTTTACCACTTTCCTTCGAGAAGTCGAAACCTTGGAAAATTTCAGCATATAAATCCATAAGTGACTTGGGCCTCTCTTTTATCTTCTCACAAGATCCCCAATGAGGTACTCTAATTGCTGCACAGAAATTAGCAAAAGGCAGATCGACAGCTAGATTGTATATTTTATAATGGACCATGGAATTAGATGAAGACCAAGTAAATCGGAAGTCCTGCACCACAGCCATGGTTAGCTTAACATACTGAAATGGTTCACCTTCAACAAAGTGTTCCAACCCTGCATTGGTAATCATAGTTTCGAAATCCTAGAAGATTCCCGCGGCTCTCATAAATTCAGGACATGAATATATGGAAGGAAAGACTCCTTCCTCACAATGAACTTTCATTGGCTCAGGCACCATCAAGTCATATTGATTCAGTGGGTATGCACTCATCTTCCTTTCTGAAATTTTAGACAAAATCAAACCAAGTGATCTCCAAGTTGATAATTGATGAGAAACTACTATAGGAACTTGCTAGAGGGCTACACATGCATCAAAATGGAGTATCTAAGCATAGAACAAGCATGCAAGCTTACACAACATGTCACCTATAGCAGCAAAATACTCAAGATACAATATACCAATCACAAATCTCATTGGACAAGCGGAGGAGGCACATACCAAGGAGCAATCCCTCAAAAAATCAGCAGCAAAGATGGGCTGAGCAAGGAGATCAAAAATCGCGAGCAAGAACAGCAGGAACTCGAGCTTGAGAAAGTTTTCCGGTGTTTTTCGGGAGAGAGAAAGAAAATGGATGGGAGGAGGCACCTTGGAGGGGCCCAGGTGGGCCACACCCCAACCAGGCGACACCTAGGGGCTGGTCGCGCCCACCAGGGGTGTGCTGTCCTGGGGTGGCCCCTGGGTCACTCCAGGTGTCCCTCTGCCCCTTTTTTCGAGGAAAAATTTATTTTGAATTTTCTAGGATTTTTCGGGAAACTTTATTTTTGGCCAATTTTCAGGGTATGAAAATTGATTTTCTTGCAGAAAATCTTTTTTTTAGAAAAAACAAAAGCAAACCAAAAACCAAACTTCAGAAGTTCTAAGACACTCTAACAAGCAAACAACTAACAAAACCAAAGCTACCAAAATAAAAAGGCAAAGACTATGAAGGATAAAAGTAAAAGAAAGCAAGTAAACCACAGTGGAAACATTATTTTGTTCATTAAAATCCTTTTTTTTACAAAGTTGATCAAGTCTTGTTACCAAAAAAATCTTATATGAAACAAAACTTTGCATTCCACAAGGTGATTATGTTACCTCAAACTTGATAGCAATGGTCCCAATCATAATAGTTTCAAAATTTTCTTATGGAATGGGACAATAAATTTCTCCAACCTTGATGCGCTCAATATTTTCAATGGAATTCTGGCAATAGCTCTTAGCAACCTTCTTGGGGAAATAAACAGTATGCTCTTTGTCATTAATATTGAATGTTACTTTTCCTTGATTACAATTGATGACAGCACCTGCAGTAGTAAGAAAAGGTCCCCCAAGAATAATAGACATATTATCATCTTCAGGCATCTCAAGCACAACAAAAAAAAACCAAGCAATTATGAGCCACTTGAACAGGAACATCCTCACATATACCAACAGGAATAGTAGTTGACTTATCAACCATTTGCAAAGATATATCAGTTGGTATCAACTTTTCTAGCTGGAGTCTCTTGTAGACAGAAAAAGGCATAATACTAACTCCAGGCCCCAAATCACATAAAGCAGTTCTAACATAATTATTATTAATAGAGCAAGGAATAGTTGGTATTCCTGGATCACCAAGTATCTTTGGAACCTTACCCCCATTGAAGGAATAATTAGCAAGCAAAGTAGAAATTTCCTCATTAGGAATCTTCCTTTTATTAGAGACAATATCCTTCATATACTTTGAATAAGGAGGCAACTTAATAGCATCAGTCAAAGGAATTTGCAAAAATAAAGGTTTCATCCACTCACAAAACTTGTTGTAGTGTTCTTCCTCCTTTGACTTGTGTTTCTTACTGGAAAAGGCATAGGTTTCTGCACCCAAGGTTCTCTCTCTTTACCATGTTTATTAGCAATAAAATCTTCCTTAGTGTACCTATTGTTCTTAGTGTGCTTCTCAGGTTCTTCCTCAACTTCCTCCTTATCAGGAGCATCAATTTTATCATTACCACTCTCAGTTTCAGCATTAGAGACGGATATACTATTAGGATCTACAGCAGGTTCAAGTGGTTCCTCAACTACCTTATGTTTCTTTTTCTTTCTCTTACGAGGGCTACCACTACTTTCACCTTGTTGAGAATCCGTCTCAATTCTTTTAGGGTGTCCTTCAGGATATAAAGGATCTTGAGTAGCTATACCACTCCTAGTTCTAATTCCATAAGCATGTTTATCTCCTGAGGTATTAACTAACATATCCTTTTGTATCTTAGCAAGTTGATCAAGTTGGGTTTGAACCATTTGAAAGTGTTTACAAAGCATTTTAATATCATTAGAAGTTCTTTCCACAATATATTTCAACTCATTAATAGATCAAGAGTTTTCCAATAAATGATTCTGAACTTGTTTATTAGAATTACCTTGTTTAACAATAAATGTGTCAAGTTCCTCTAAGCATTGATCAGGAGGCTTACCATAAGGAATATCACCTTCATCAAACTAGAGAGATTGTACATCAATATTAGATGAGTGGGGAATTGTCTTACATAATTCTTCTATAGGAGGTAGATTCTTCACATCTTTAGCTCCAATACCTTTCTCCTTTAGACATTTCTTAGCTTCCTTCACCACTTCATCATTTAATGCAATTACTCCTCTCTTCTTTGGTGTTGGTATTGGAACTGGTTCAGGCACAGTTGGTTTAGGAGTAATAGGCTCAGGTGTATTTAGCTCAATTGAAGTCCAATCATCATAATTCTTGCTTATTTTAGCCATTAATTCTTCAGCATCTGTAGGAGTTGTTTTCCTAAAAACACAATAAGCAAAACTATCTAGGTATGTCCTAGAATCATTAGTTAATCCATTATAATAAATATCAAAGAGCTCATTTTTAGGTAATGGACATCCAGGATGTGCACGAATCAAGGCACAGAACCTTGTCCATGACTCAGGCAATTTCTCTTCTTCTCCCTGTTTCAAATCAAAAAGTTTCTGCAAAGCAGCATGTCTAGCACTGGGAGGAAAATATTTCTGGAAGAAAGAAGCAATCAAGCAATTAGGGCTATCAATGGAACCAGGAGGCAATCTATTAAACGAAGCCCTAGCTTCTCCTTTTAGTGAAAAAGGGAAGATCTTAGTAACAATGTACTTGCGCATCTTAAAATCATCAGAGAACAAAGCACTCATAGTAGAGAGCTCATTCATATGAGCTACAACACTCTCATTTTCAGTCCCACAAAAAGGTTATTTCTCAACAATGTCTAAATAGAATAAATCAAGAGAGTAATCATAATCTCTCTCTTTAATATCTATGGGAGAGGTGGCAAACTTAGGATCATAGGACATTTTAGGAATAATGGTACGTCTTGCAAGGAGACTCTTAATAGCACTAGCACCATGTGTGTTTCGGCACTCTTCAACAAATTCATAAGTGAACTCAATGTAACCATCATTAATATCATAACTCTCTCTAGATTCAGGTGAGCTAACAGGTGTAACAGTGTCTTCACTAGGAGTTTCAGTATTTCCTAGACTAGCCATAGTAGCATCTAGGAAAGGACCTAATGAACCACTCGCATCAAGAACAATAGAAGTAACATCATGAGTATCAAAAACAGTTTCAGATTCAGCAGTAGTAGCAGTTTGTGTAGCATGAGTATGTGGTGGTGGTGTGACAAGCTTACTTATAACAGACGGTGAATCAAGAGCAACAGAGGTGTTTAGGACTATACCTCTTCTTGTAGTGGATGGTAAAATAGGAAAATTTCCATCACGAGACTTCCCCATGATGAAAGGAGTAGCAGTGAACAATAGTAGATCCAAGTGAACTTACAAATCTATGCTCCCCGGCAATAGCGTAAGAAAATAGTCTTGATGACCCACAAGTATAGTGGATCGCAACAGTCTTTTATGGTAGTATTACCCAATTTATTGATTCGACACAAGGGGAGACAAAGAATACTTGCAAGCCTTAACAACTGAGTTGTCAATTTAGCTGCACCTGGAAATAGTTCTTGCTCAGAGAATTTTATCGGTAGCAACAGTTTGTAGTGGCAACAACAAAGCAACAGCAGCAGTAAAACATGAGAAATATTAACAGTAGTAGCAAACAGTAGGATATGAGTGCGGTAGGCATAGGGATGGATGGACGGGCATTGCATGGACGAGTCTAAACATATAACTATAGGGGTTCGTAGCATGGAAAACAAAAGAATTATATCGCATGCACACAAACAAGCAAAGATCTATCTACTAGATTGTAGCAACGAGTCGATTAGAGTACTCACCCTCGAAGATTCAAAGCGGTTAACGAGAGCATATTCTCGTGGGTGATGTAGTCGTACACTTGCCGATCTCAAGATCGCGTAGACGATCCTTCCGGCGCTATGTTTCAGCAGCGCTTCTGCATTCAGTCACATGTTCGGTACTCGATTAAGACCTTCCTCTACCTTGTTCCAGCAGGCAGCGGAGGTTGTAGTTCTCCCCTCGCGATTCCGGCAACACGACGACGTGGTGTCAGAAGTAGAGGGAAAATCCTGCAGGGCTTCGCTTAAGCCAGAGCAGGTTATGGTGGATCTAGGGTTTCCAACGATCTAGGTTTAGAGGTCCAGCGAGAAGGAGGTGGAATCGGCGGTGGCTACGGTGACGACCCGGCGGCGGCAAGCGGCGGCGGCCGCGACGGTGCTGGGGTGGCGACGGCTGCGCTGTTTGGTGGGGAGGGCTGGTTGTGTGGCCTTGGGGCACCCCTTCTCCTCTATTTATGAGAGTGAGGGCAGCTTGGGAGAGGGAAGTTTGAATCATTCCCCAACTCCCTCTCCTAGTTGGCTTGTGGTGGAGGTAAAGAAGGATTCTTTCCTTTCGCCACTAGGATACATTGTCCCAGTTTGACTTTTCAAACTTGCCTTTTGACTTTCAATTTGGCGCTTGATTTCTTTCTTGATAATGCCCAACCAAGTGACCTAGGACATGATTCAATCATTCCACTTATCCATGACACATTCATGTACCCTTCCCCTTCCGGTCCGGTGAACCTACTAGACCCTTCTAGAACCTCTCCGATGAAATCATCGGAATCATTCCCGAACTCTAGAATTGGACTTTCCTTATATGAATCTTATTCTCCGGACCATTCCAGATCTCCTCGTGATATCCTGGATTCCATCCGAAACTCCGAACAAAATTTGGTCTCCCTAATTACATTCCATATCTACTAAAAAACATCGAATCCTTAAGTGTGTCTCCCTACGGTTTGTGAATTATGCGGACATGACCGAGACACTTCTCCGATCAATAACCAATAGAGGAATCTGGAAATTCATATGGCTCCCACATATTTCTACGATTACTTTGCGATCGAATGAACCACTTACATACGATACCAATTTCCCATTGTCTCGCGATAGTTTACTTTTCCGAGGATTGATCGTCGGTATCTCTGCATACCTAGTTCAACCTCGTTACTGATAAGTACTCTTTCTTGTTCCCGTGATATGTGATCCCTTGTGAGTCATTCACATGCTTGCAAGCTAATTGGATGACATTCCACCGAGAGGGCCCAGAGTATATCTATCTGTCATATGGATGGACAAATCCCACTCTTGATCCATGTGCCTCAACACATACTTTCCGAACACTCAATGCCACCTTTATAGCCACCTAGTTACGGTGTGGTGTTTGATGTCATCAAAGCATCCTTCCGGTGATGGTGATTAGCATGATCTCATGGTCGAAGGAATTAGGTTACTATGTATCAGAAAGCTTATAGCAAACAAACTATTTAAATTTGATATTTATGCTATGCTTATCTATAGGAGTATGTCCATCACACCATTATCCTAATGATATGTTCCTTTTGTTAATAACATCTCAATGTTCATGATCAGGAAACCACGATCATGTATCAACCAACAAGCTTGTATTACAAAGAGGCTTTACCAGGGACTCTAATTTAGTTTACAAATCACACAAGTATTAATGTTTCCGGTTAATACTATTATAGCATGAATGTAAACATTTATCATAAACACAAAGATATAATAATAACCACTTTTATTATTGCCTCTAGGGCATATCTCCAACAGTCTCCCACTTGCACTAGAATCAACTAATCTAGATTACATGGTAATATACCGAACACGCATGGCGGTTTGGTCCTGGTCATGTTTTGCCCTCGGGAGAGATTTAGTCAACGGATCCACCACATTCAAATTTGTGTGTACTTTGCAAATCTTTATGTCACCATCTTGTACATGCTCTCGAATAGCGTGAAAACGCAGCTTGATATGCTTCAGCTTCTTGTGTGACCTTGGTTCTTGCGCATTGGCTATGGAACACATGTTATCACAATAGATAGACATTTGTTCCAGCGCACTGGGAACCACACCGCGCTCTGTAATGAACTCCATCATCCATATCGCCTCTTGTGAAGCCTCCGAAGCACCTATGTATTCTGATTTAGTTGAAGATCTTGCCATAACGCTTTGCTTTGCACTCCTCCAGCTAACTGCTTTACCATTTAAAGTAAATACGTATCCATATTGAGATTTAGAATCATCTGGATCGGTGTTCCAACTAGCATCGGTGTAACCATTAACAACGAGCTGTTCATCACCTCCATAAGAAAGAATCATCTCCTTTGTTCTTCACAAGTACTTAGAGATGTTTTTGACCGCTGTCCAATGATCCACTCCTGGATCACTTTGATATCTGCTAGTCAAACTAACAGCATATGCAATGTCGGGTCTAGTACATATCATGGCATACATGATAGATCCTATGGCTGAGGCATAGGGAGTCGTACTCATCCTTTCTCTATCTTCTGTCGTGGCAGGACTTTGAGTTTTACTCAAGGTCGTATTGGGCAACATGGTCAAGAACCCTTTCTTGTTATCTTCCATTCCAAACCTCTTTAGAACTTTGTCAAAATATGTACTCTATGACAATTATATTAGGCGTCTCGATCTATCTCTATAAATCTTTATGCCTAATATGTAAGCTGCTTCGCCAAGATCTTTCGTTGAAAAACTATTATTCAAATAATCCTTGACACTATTAAGAAGGTATACATCATTCGCAATCAACAATATGTCATCCACATATAGTACTATGAATTCTACAGAGCTCCCACTGACTTTCTTGTAAATACAAGCATCTCCATAAGTTTGTATAAATCTAAATTTTTTGATTACCTTATCAAAATGTTGATTCCAACTTTGGAATGCTTGCTTCAATCCATAAATGGACCGTTGAAGTTTGCATACCATGTTAGCATCTTTAGGATCGACAAAACCTTTGGGTTGTACCATATACAACTCCATCAATGTCTCCATTGAGGAACACCATTTTGACATCCATCAGCCATATCTCATAATCATAATATGCAGCGATTGCTAACAAAATCCTCACAGACTTTAGCTTCGCTACCGGTGAGAAAGTCTCATCGTAGTCAACTCCTTGAATTTGTCGAAACCCTTTTGCGACAAGTCGACCTTTATAGACAGTAACATTACCATCAACATCTGTTTTCTTCATGAAAATCCATTTGTTCTCGACAGCCTTCCAGCCATCCGGTAAGTCCACCAAAGTCCACACTTGGTTTTCGTACATGGATCCAATCTCGGATTTCATGGCTTCTTGCCATTTATTGGAATCTGGGCTCATCATCGCTTACTCATATGTCGCAGGCTCATCGGTGTTGTCCACCAACATGACACTCATAACAGGATCATACCAATCAGGAGTGGTACGTGTTCTCGTTGACCTGCGAGGTTCCGTAGTAACTTCAATCGAAGTTTCATGATCAACATCATTAGCTTCCTCTCTTATTGGTGTAGGAGCCACATGAACTACTTCCGGTGCTGCGCTACTCTCAAGTCCGAGACAAGGTTCAACAACCTCGTCGAGTTCTACTTTCCTTCCAGTCACTTCTTTCGAGAGAAACTCCTTCTCTAGAAAGGATCCATTCTTGGCAACAAAGATTTTGCCCTCGGATCTATGATAGAAGGTATACCCAATAGTTTCCTTCGGGTATCCAATGAAGACGCATTTTTCCGCTTTGGGTTCAAGCTTGTCGGGCTGTAACTTCTTTACATAAGCTTCGCAACCCCAAACTTTAAGGAACGACAATTTAGGTTTCTTCCCAAAACATAATTCCTACGGTGTCATTTCAACGGATTTAGATGGTGCTCTAATTAAAGTGAATGTGGTTGTTTCTAATGCATAACCCCAAAATGGTAGCGGTAAATCTGTAAGTGACATCATAGAACGAACCATATCTAAGAGAGTTCGATTACGATGTTCGGACACACCATTACGTTGTGGTGTTTCCGGCGGTGTCAATTGTGAAAGTATTCCACATTTCTTCAAATGCTCGCCAAACTCATAACTAAGATATTCACCTCCACGATCAGATTGT
The DNA here is from genome assembly GCA_030063025.1 of Avena longiglumis. Lineage (NCBI taxonomy): Eukaryota > Viridiplantae > Streptophyta > Magnoliopsida > Poales > Poaceae > Avena > Avena longiglumis. The sequence continues at coordinate 12,185,078 of CP125977.1, read as the reverse complement.
AGAAACTTAATCTTCTTGTTACGTTGATTCTCTACTTCACTTTGAAATTCCTTAAACTTCTCGAAAGTTTCGGACTTATGTTTCATGAAATAGATATACCCATATCTACTCAACTCATCTGTGAAAGTAAGAACATAACGTTAACCACCCCGCGATGCTACACTCATTGAGCCACACATATCGGTATGTATGATTTCCAATAAGTCCGTAGCTTGCTCCATCATACTAGAAAATGGAGTCTTAGTTATTTTAACCATCAGACATGCTTCGCATCTTTCAAGTGATTCGAAATCTAGTGATTCAAGAAGTCCATCGGAATGGAGTTTCTTCATACGCTTCACTCCAATGTGACCAAGACGACAGTGCCACATATAGGTCGAGTTATCGTTCAATTTCAAACATTTAGCTTCAATATTATTAATATGTGTATTACTATAATCGAGACTCAATAAAAATAGACCATCTTTCAAAGGTGCAAGTGCATAAAACATATTACACATATAAATCAAAGAACCATTATTCTCGGACTTAAACAAGTAACCGTCTCGCAATAAACATGATCCATATATAATGTTCATGCTCAACGTAGGCACCAAATAACAATTATTTAAGTATAAAACTAATCTCGATGGTAGATGAAGAGATAGCGTGCCTGCGATCACATCAACCTTTGATCCATTTTCAACGCGCATCATCACCTTGTTCTTCGCTAGTTTCCGTCTATTCTGCAGCACCTGTTTCGAATTACATATATGAGAAACTGAACTAGTATCAAATACTTTTGCACTACTACGACTACTAGTGAGATACACATCAATAACATGTATATCGGATATACCTTTCTTCTTGATGTTGTCGTTCTTCAAATCCGCCAAGTACTTAGGGCAATTTCGCTTCCAGTGACCTTCTCGCTTGCAGTAAAAGCATTCAGTATCAGGCTTAGGCCCAGCCTTTGTCTTCTTCGTCGGCGCGGTAACTTTCTTACCATCCTTCTTGAAGTTTCTCTTTTTCTTAGACTTGCCTTGCTTCTTGAATTTGGTGGTCTTATTGACCATCAACACTTGGTGATCTTTCTTGATCTCCACTTCCGCAGACTTTAACATGGAGAAGAGTTCGGGCAACGACTTGTCCATGTTTTGCATATTGTAGTTCATACGATACCAATTTCCCTTTGTATCGCGATAGTTTACTTATCCAAGGTCTGATCGTCGGTATCTCTGCATACCTAGTTCAACCTCGTTACTGATAAGTACTCTTTTCTTGTTTCCTTGATATGTGATCCCTTGTGAGCTAGTCACATGCTTGCAAGCTAATTGGATGAAATTCCACCGAGAGGGCCCAGAGTATATCTATCCGTCATATGAATGGACAAATCCCACTCTTGATCCTGTGCCTCAACACATACTTTCCGAACACTCAATGTCACCTTTATAGCCACCCAGTAACGTTATGGTGTTTGATGTCATCAAAGCATCCTTCCGGTGATGGTGATTAGCATGATCTCATGGTCGAAGGAATTTGGTTACTATATATCAGAAAGCTTATAGAAAATGAACTATTGAAATGACTTGATTTGTATGCTACGCTTATCTATAGGAGTATGTCCATCACATCATTCTCCTAATGATATGACCTTGTTGTTAATAACATCTCAATGTTCATGATCAGGAAACCATGATCATATATTAACCAACAAGCTAGTTTAACAAGAGGCTTTACTAGGGACTCTTTTATGTTTACAGATCACACAAGTATTAATGTTTCCGGTTAATACAATTATAGCATGGTATGTAAACATTTATCATAAGTATGAAGATATGATAATAACCTCTTTATTATTGCCTCTTGGGCATATCTCCAACACTTTGCTTAAAGCAGTTATCCGTTGCTTCCAACTTAATACTGGAGCTGGTTCGGGTGATAACCTGAAAGTGGATTACTAGTCATAGATGAAGTTGGATGATGGTCTATGTATCTTGTTGTCTTGCCCAATTGAATCTCATAGGATCATGAATGTCTAGTATTGCATTGTTATGCTTTGCTTAGTCCTGTCAATTGCCCTGCTGTAATTTGTTTACCCTGCATGTCATGTTTGTTTATCCTAAGGAGAACACCTCTAGTGAACTATGGACCCTGGTCCAATCTTTACCATTGATACACCTTCCACTACTACTGTTTACTTTCTGCAAACCACTATTACCTTCCACACCATACAGTTAATCCTTTGTTTTCAGCAAACCGGTGAGATTGACAACCTCACTGTTTGTTGGGGCAAAGTCTTGAGTTTGTGTTGTGCAGATTTCCAAGTTGCTACAACACCTTTGAGTCGTTTCCTTCCTCCTACTGGTTCGATAACCTTGATTTCTTACTGAGGGAAAACTTGCTGCTGTGCTCATCACACCTTCCTCTTGGGGTCTCCCATCGAAGCTCTGTAATCATCTGATCCATCATCAAGAGCAATCGAGAAGAAGGACACATACGCCTTTACAAGGACTACTTCCATCCAACTGATCCAGTATTCAAAGAGAAGGCATTCTGTCGCCGCTATCGGATGTCAAGGAACCTGTTCTTGCAAATTCTCAATGGGGTGACAAAGTACGATAATTACTTCGAGGCCAAGTACGATTGTAGCGGTAAGATTGGCTTCTCCTCTTACCAAAAATGTTCTGATGCCATTCGGCAGCTTGCATATGGAGTGCCTGGTGACCTCCTCGACGACTACATGCGCATGAATGAATCCACATGCCATGAGGCTATGTACCAGTTTTGCAGCGCGGTTATTGCAGTGTTTGGCAAAGTTTATCTAAGAGAGCCAAACACCAAATACACTGCCCGCCTTTTGTCCATCAACGAGAGAAGGGGGTTTCCTGGTATGCTTGGCAGCATCGACTGCATGCATTAGCAGTGGAAGAACGGTCCCTTTGGTTGACAAGGTAAGTGCAAAGGACATGCAGAGGGGCGCACCGTCATACTAGAGGCTGTTGCATCACAAGATCTCTAGATTTGGCACTCCTTTTTTGAGCATGGCTGGATCAAACAATGCCATCAATGTGCTGCAGCGGTCTCTGGTGTTTGCTAGGCTGGCAGAAGGCAATGCTCCACGGATTTCTTATCAGATCAATGGCAATCCAAATAATATGGGTTACTATCTTGCTATCGGCATCTACACCTCCTGGGCCACCTTTGTGAAGAAAATACACAATCCTGGAGATGAGAAGTGCAAGAGGTTAACGAAAGAGGAAGATGCCTATAGGAAGGATGTGGAGAGAGCATTTGGTGTGCTTCAGAGCACTGAGAGGATGTGGGATATGATGACAGTTTGTGTCATCATGCATAACATGATCATCGAGGACGAGCGTGATGTCGGCATCATGGACCAAGGCTGGGACTTTCAGGGTCAGTTGGTTGAGCCAGAGCCAGGTCTAGTGTCTTGGAAGATTTCATGCAAGTGCATAAAAATTTGTGTCACAGGCAAACCTACAAACGACTTTAACTGGATTTGGTTGAGCATATACGGGCTCGTGCGGGAAATCTCAATGTTTAATCTTTTATTTATTTGGTATAATTTGAATGACAATTTAGTTGTTTTCTATCGAACCATGTGAGCCTAAAATATTTATATGTAAGCACTATTTCAATTTGATTATCTAGTCTATTTTATTTGTATCCCAAAAATTAATTATGTGACAACGTTTGCAAACATATGAAATTCCTCGCCAGCGCTAGCCAAGCGCGGAAAAATGTGTCAGCGGCTCACCGAACAGGCCGGATCCCTCCCCATATCAACCGCGGCATGACCCAAACTGATAAAAACGGACTGTTTGAGTCGATCGGATGGGTCGACCTGGTGAAGATGACCTTTGAAGATGACCTTGGCGACCGTGTATGGCCGTGTATCGGAAGCCCTTGCTCTTGGCGCTGATATACATGTGAGTAAACTGCTCGTAGCATCCGATTGCCTGAATGGGGTCAAGAAGATCAATGAAAGAGCCCGTTATGGTCAGCGTTGCATGATTGTTCAGGGTATCATGAGTTCATGACAAGGAAGCAAGATTTTGTTGAGGCTACGTTTAGCCAAGAACGACCAGAAGCTAACAGGAAAACACATCGCTTGGCACGCTCATCGACTGCTCTAGATGTTGGTAGGTGGTTTCTTAATCCCCCTAGCAATTTGGGAATTTCTGTAAACATTATGATTAATGAATAAAAGGTCCCGTCGTTCCGCTAAAAAATGTCTGGACATCAGGCCATCTGCCCATATACGAGGTGACGATTAACGCACCTGCAGCATTGCATGGATCCGGTCATGTTTATGAACAAATCAGAGGCCAACTTGTTGCGGGATCACGTGTCGCCGTGTCCACTATATTCACTCTCGCAACAAGGTCACATGCATGTTCTGCCAATGGACTGACAAGATCTGGAAGCAAGTTGTGTGACATGATAAGACTATGTATACTCAGTAGTACTTTTATGATCCCACTGCCATAATATGGTCCGATGTTGTTTAATAAGTATGTGATTTATTGCTTTGGTTTTCCAATATACCAATTTTCCAGCATAGTTCAAACAACGAGACCAGCAATGCGTATTTCTACGCAGCATCAACACCACTAATACATAGTATGAGAGATGCATTGTCTTGTATACTTTTATTATACTACATAGTATAAAGCAGGAATTTGCTCTCCTGACACATACAAAGCAAATGGACACGTTGAACTAGCATGAACGTACATGTACATTTTTCTGACTGCTCCAGTAGTACATGCGTCAACATTAAAATATGCTGTACAAATTACTGGGCAAAAATAATCAAGACAAAATAATTTCTTCAATATAAGTTGCGGACGTTGTTTTTCAAACAAATGGTAGGTGGTAAGGGCATCTCCACCGGCTATATCCAAACTATCCGAGCGTGTCCGAATAGGTTCGTGTGAATGCACGGGACATGCGCGGTGCCCAGCGACAATACCCATTCAAACTAATCATGATGGATCGATCTATTCATGACTCAGATCTGATGCATGGATGGGTCTGTTCGGACGGACACGGACACAAACTGGCCCAGATACATACACACAATGGGTCTTCTTCTCTTGATCTGGCCTGTCCGTTTTTGCCTATTTATTTGAGTCAGGCTGCTGTGCGCGGCTGGCCGGACCATGACCCAAAAACGCCAGTGAATCAATCTAAACGGACTAAAACGGACAGTTTAAATCGTTCGTTTGGGTCTCGCTGATGAAAATGCCGGCCCTAATGGCCATAAAGAACCTGCAGATGCAGCCACCCTATATCCCACCCTCTATTCAGCACCAACGTCCATTGATTATCTCTGAGTACATTCATTGCACTGTTTCCGTTAGTAGTATGAATCTGTATTCTGCATGTATCCTCATTTACTCCATAATATTTATATAGATATGATCAATACTCACTTAGTTTGTCAACATACCATCCAAAGGCGAGAGGCTTCTCTCAGTGTTAAGTGGTCGCCGCTGCCGGAAGGTAATCTGATGATCAACGTTGATGCTGCTATTTTCTCTTCATCTGGCAGCATGGGTGCAGGGGTGGTGATCCGTGATTCTTCAGGAACCTTCTTGCTGGGTTGTAGCGAGAGCTCTCCTAACATTTCAGATCCTGAACTTGCTGAGGCCACTGCGGCTAGATTGGCGCTGACCTTCGCCCGCGAGGAGGGTCTAGACAGTCTGGTTCTTTCTTCCGACTGCCTGTCCCTGGTGAACCGGGTGAATTCTTCTACTCGTGATAGATCAAAGTGTGCCCCTATTGTTGATGATATCAAATCTCTGATGGCATCGTTCACCACCTGTTCCATAGCTCATGTTTTTCGTTCTCAAAACAATGTTGCGCACTGTTTAGCGCGTTCGTATGAGTTCTTTGTTAGGAAGATTTGGCGTTGTGTGCCGCCGGAATGCATCCGGCTGGCTATCTATAATGAACTTGTTGTTGTTTGATCAATAAAGCTCACACGTTCTCTCTCAAAAAAAAATGTGTAGGGTCCAAAATGTTATGCAGCAGGAGACCCCTACCGGTGCATTTACCCTAGCAACGGCCACATGTGCCAGGCATCCATTACGGCATCTGACTGCTCACTATTCAGCTGCTCTATCCCAAAAATTGTCCTTCGTTCCCAAAACTTCCATAGTTCGTCTTTCTTATTTTGATCTTTGTTCCGACAAACTCAGTTAAGTTGTTTCACGCACCGAATGTCCCTCGGTTCATGTGTAGATTGTATTCTAGCTTTTTCAAAAATTTCCCATTTAGACCTTGTTTTGTTCCCGTGTTTTTAGTGAATTAGCTATGTTAATCCCCTGGGGATTGGGTGAAACGATTCCCCTCACCCAATCCCCGTCAAAGCTTTGCATCGAGAGAAGGTTTTAGAAAAGCGAGGAGAAGTTAGCGTTTCAGTTTATAGGCCAATCGGAGTGTTTTGGCAAGGATATTTGGGGTTAAGCCTGTTCAAACTTGGGCTACAAAACAGGCTAGCTAGGATTTCTAGAAATCCCAGGGTGGCCCAGAAAATACACTCTAAAACCTCACAAAACAGGCCTACAAAACAAGGCCTTAGAGTGTGTTATGTAGTAGATTCCCTATTATGCCCCCACGTTTAGGCGCGGATCCAGGCCCAGGGCAATTTGGGCGATGGCCCGGGACGCAACTGAAATTAGTACTTACCATCTAAGAAAAAATAAATCTGTCCCGGGGTGCAGCCCAACGCTGGCCCATTAGATGTGACTCGTTGGAAACCCAATCGTGATTCCTGAAGTATCCCTTATCCTTTTTTGCGTCCGCCCTTATTCCGTCATTCGTCCTCATGGCCGTAGGAAACGCTCTGCCACCGCTCACCGGCCAGGACCAAGCCGATGCCGGCGACGCGCCATGCCAGCAGGGTGTTTGACGCCCTTACCCTGGCCTCCCGTGCTCCCTAGACCGGCGGACCGCCTCCCCCTAACGGCCTGACAGGTTGCGCCGCCCGATAGTCCCCTGCTCCCGTAGCCGTTGCCACCCTCCTATCGCTGAGTCGCTCTGCCTCCTCTGCTCGGTTGTATCTAATTGGAATTCGAAACTTAGTATATCACCTGGCTGTATACAACCTCTAATCTGAATTCAGCTAGGAGTAATTGAATTGGACTGGATACACTCATACGGTCATACACTAATCCAATTTCAGCAATTGGATACACTAGTAAGTAAAACCGATTGGAACTTCAATAATTGGATTTATTTGTTTGTAATTGATTTGAACTCATCCTTTTCCAATGAAATATTCTTCCTCTCTTGAAGGTATTGGTTCTTCTTCTACTTATTTGATGAGGTTATGGGAGGTTCGGAGGAAGTAAACCAGTGATTTGGTACTATCTTTTGTATCTCGAACTACTATTTCTAGTTTGATGTCATCTAGTATTACTATTTTTTTAATGTTATTTAGCATGTATGTTCTTGGATCATTGACAATTAATTTGAAAACATATGCGCTACCGCACCAAATTTTCTATGCTGTTAGAATAGTTGAGTATATTTTTGTGTGTTTAGTCTTTGGCCCGAGGATTGCTTTAATCCTGGCTCCACCACTCCACGTTGGTCTCCTGATGCATTAAAAGGTCTCCTCAAATCCCATGACGTCCTCCCACTAGTGGAAACGAGGTCTTTTGTTGATCCCGAAAAGGGGCTTTAACACCAGTTCTTCTACGAACCGGTGTTAAAAGGGGGGCGTCATGGCCCTCAGTGAGTTTTAACACCGTTCGTGCACGAACCGGTGTTAAAGGTCCTCGAAGAAGGGTTTACAAGACTTCTTTTAACACCGTTCGTGGCATGAATGGTGTTAAAGGGGCTATATAAGACACCACCCCAGCCCACACACACCCCATTCTTCCATTCTTTCACATTTTGGAGCCTAGCAAGAGGGTGTGAAGAGTGCTAGTTTGTGTTTTTTTCATGTGCACTAGAGGTGTTCTGAAATGCCCGAGAGCTCAAAATAAGCTTTCTTGTTGCTCTTCCGTCTCCGAGGTCAAGGCAACTATAGTTTCATGTGTCATTGATGTACTATATATATAAATGGTCATCTCCTATTATTTTTGATATATACTACATATTAATGCAGATGAATCGGCAATGGATGTACGGTGACCGCCGCACTTCCGAGTACATTACGGGCCTCCAAAATTTCATCGTTGTGGCTAATGCAAACCGTGGTCACAATGGTTTTATGTGATGTCCGTGTGTTCACTTGTCGCCGTAACAAGAAAGACTACTCAAATACCGTAACCATTCACGCCCACCGCTTCGATCCGGTTTCATGCCCGGCTATAATTATTGGACCAAGCATGGAGAAAAGGGGTTGTGATGGAAGATAACGAAGAAGAAGAGGATGATGAAAATATCATAATATGTATCCCGAATATGATGATAATGCAACGGAGGTAGATAATGAAGATCAAGAGGGCGAGATGGGCCCACCGATGACGATCTTGGTCGGGCCATTCTCGATGCAAAGGAAGAATGTGAAACCGAAAAGGAGAAGGAGAAGTCGGAGCAGATGTTAAAGGATCACAAAACATTGTTGTATCCAACTTGCGAAGATGGCCACAAAAAGCTAGGTGCCAATCGGATTTCTTTGCAATGGAAGGCGAGAATGGTTTGACCGACAACAAGATTTTCAAAGTTGTTGGTAAAATGAAGAATCTTCTTCCAAAAATAATGAGTTGCACAAGACATACCAAGCAAAGAAGGTTGTACGCCTTCTAGGATTAGACGGCGTAAGATACATGCTCGCACGATCGCATCCTCTACCGCGGTGAGAAGTACGAGAATTTGGATGCATGCCAGATGCACCGCATCACGGTATAAGACCGAGACGATCTCGACGATGTTGAGGGCGAGGCCCCTAGGAAGAAGGTTCCGCCAAGGTTATGTGGTATGCTCTATAATACCACGGTTAAAACGTCTCTTCGTAAATAAAGAGCATGCCAAGTTGTTGCGATGGCACATGGAAGAACGTAAGAAAGACGCGATGTTGAGACACCACCGATGGGTCACAGTGGAGAAAAGTTGAGCGAGAGTACCGGACTTCGACGTGATGCAAGGAACTTAAGGTTTGGTCTAAGTACGCATAACATGAATCCTTTTGGTGAGAAGAGCTACAAAGACACGGCACGTGATCCTATGTATCTATAACCTTCCTCCTTGGTTGTGTATGAAGAGGAAGTTTATTATGATGCGGTGCTCATCCAAGGCCCGAGGCAACCCAAGAACGACATTGATGTGTACCTAAGGCCATTAGTTGAAGAACTTTTACACTGTGGCCAAACCAGGTGTACGATGTGGGATGAGCACAAAGGGGAGCCATTTGACCTACGAGCATTGCTTTTCGTAACCATCAATGATTGGCTGCTCTTAGTAACATTTCAGGAAGACAAACAAGGGATACAATGCATGCACACTATTTAGATGATACCAAAGTGTATATTTGGATAAATGTAAGAAGGTTGTGTACCTAGGGTATCGCCGATTTCTTCCGAACTCGCATCCAAAGAAAGAAAGGCAAGCATTTCAAACGTCTGGCGTAACCCCGGAGGAAGCCCTCCGCATCGTGAGAAGGTATTTGGTATGGTCAAGGACCTAGAAGTAATCTTTGGAAAAGGTCCTGGCAGTCTATCTGTTCCGAATGACGATGCCGGACACGCGCCCATGTGGAAGAAGCAAACTATATTTTGGGACCTATCCTATTGGAAAGTCTTAGAGGTCCGCTCTTCAATCGACGTGATGCACGTGACGAAGAATGTTTGCGTGAACCTGCTAGGCTTTCTAGGAGTGTATGGGAAGACAAAAGATACACCGGAAGCACGATAGGACCAGCAACGTCTGAAGGCCCCTGAAGAGCCTATGCATCCTGAGAACGAGAAGGGTAAACGATGCCACTTAACTCCTGCCAGCTACGCTCTTACCAAAGCAGATAAGGAAATCTTTTTTGAATGTCTGAGCAGTATCAAGGTCCCGTCTGGCTTCTCCTCGAATATAAAATAAATATGGCAAAGAAAAAATTCCAAAACCTGAATTCTCATGACTGCCACGTGATTATGACACAATTGCTTCCGATTGCATTGAGGGGGCTTCTACCTGAAAATGTTCGAGTACCCATTGTGAAGCTATGTGCATTCCTCAATGAAATATCTCAGAAGGTAATCGATCCAGAAAGCCTACCAGGGTTACAAACAGATGTGGCCCAATGTCTTGTCAGCTTTGAGTTGGTGTTCCCACCATCCTTCTTCAATATTATGACGCATCTCTTGGTTCACCTAGTAGAAGAGATTGCCATTCTCGGTCCTGTATTTCTACACAATATGTTCCCCTTTGAGAGGTACATGGGAGTCTTAAAGAAATATGTTCATAACCGTGCTAGGCCAGAAGGAAGCATCTCCAAGGGCTATGTAACAGAGGAGGTCATTGAGTTCTGTGTTGATTTTATTCCTGACCTTAAGGCGATTGGTGTTCCAGAATCACGACATGAGGGGAGACTGCATGGAAAAGGCACCCTAGGATGTAAAGCAATGATATGTAGGGACGGGTATTCTCTCAATCAAGCACACTACACGGTTTTACAAAGATCTATCTTGGTTGCCCCGTATATCAATAAATACAAGAATTTAATACGCCTCAAACACCCGGGCGGTCGATGAATGGATTATAAGTGAACACATGGCGAGTTTTGGCGGTGGTCGCAAAGACTTCTCACGAATAACACCACTGCTAGGGGATCACTGTACTTGTTGGCGTGACACCATCTTCGATCGTATGTACTTTCCAAGGGTACGAGATAAATGGGAATACATTTTACACGATAGGCCAAGATAAAAGAGCACCAACCAAAATAGTGGTGTCCGCTCGATGCAGCAGAAGACAATGGGCAGAAGACCACGTATTATGGGTTCATAGAGGAGATGGGAACTTGACTATGGACCTAATTTTAAGGTCCCCTTGTTTCGATGCAAATGGGTCAAGCTAACAGGAGGAGGGGTTGAGGTAGACAAGAAGTATGGAATGACAACGTGGATCTCAACAATCTTATGAAGAACTTAGACGAACCATTCGCCCTAGCCAATGATGTGGCTCAGTTTTCTATGTGAAGGACATGTCCTCCGCACCAAAAAAAGAAAAAAATATGCAAACGAATACATCATATGATGAGCCAAAGGCCACATAGTTCTTTCGGGGAAAAGAAACATCGTGGGAATCGAGGACAAGATGTACATATGTTAGAAGATTATAATAAGTTTGATGAAATTCCGCCCTTCACAGTGAAAACTGACCCAAGCATTCCATTAAGTAAAGAAGATGCTCCATGGTTACGTCTGAAGCGATCATAAGGAAGGACATATGCCAAGAAGTTCATGCTCATATTATGTAACTCTAGTTCATGTTTTTAATATTAATACATGTCTTGAGTGTTAGTCATGTTTTGTGTATGGACCGGGACTATGAGAAGAAGTTGTCCCGATTCGTACTTACCATTAAGATCTGATCTCCAAACGCTGCGGTGACATATTAGGAGTGCCTCTATGACCAGTTTCTTGGAGATGCCGAGGACTAGGCTCGTCGGCATCTCCCCGAACTGGCCGTAGTGGTGTCCTCGCCTCAAAACCATCTTGCAGCTTTGTAACTTCTCTAACTAGATCAATACACAGGAGCTAACTAATTTCACATATTAGGGAGTGTTTATGACCAGCTTTTCGGAGATGGAGGACTGGCCCGCTCAAGCATCTCCCCGAACTGGCCGTAGTGGTGTCCCCGCCTCAAACTGGCCGGAGGATCGGACTCACAAGGATGCCTATTTATAGTACAAGCAGCTCGACATAGTGTTGACACTTACGAAATAATGTCGACACTCACCCCTATTATTTGACTCGTGTTTTGTCCGGATGGTGTCCCCAACCGGGACTAAATGATCATCTTTTGTCCTGGTTGGTGACACCATCCGGAACAAGGTACAAGCCGCACGACATAATGTCGACACTCACACCTATTATTAGTGTCGATTGTTTGTCGGTTGGTGTCTCCAACCGGACTAAAGGTTCATCTTTAGTCCCGTTGGTGACACCATCCGGACAAGGTACACGACATATAATGTCGACACTCACCCCTATTATTAGTCTTGACGTGTTTTGTCCCGGTTGGTGTCTCCAACCGGGACTAGAGTTCATCTTTAGTCCCGGTTGGTGTCTCCAACCGACTAAAGGTTCATCCCGCCATTTTTTCCCGCCATTTTTCTTCCCGCCATTCTTCTTCCCGCCATTTTTCTTCCCGCCATTCTTCCCTCCAGTTCTTCCCGCTAGTTCACTATATATATATGTAGGGGTTGGCCTCCATTGTCATTGCACATCTCTAGACTCATATCGCAACCTCATCACTCTTTCCCATGGCTACCCCCATAATACTAACCCCCCAGGAGGCGGAGGCGCTTTGCGCCTCGAACTACCCCTCGCCGGCTCTGATGTCCCTGGCTGGATCCCGAGTGTCGGAGGCGCGTGCAGTTCCTCCGTCCCCTCTAGGTGTGGCGCCGGATGGCCATCACGAACCACTACTACTTCGAGCTCACGCCGGAGCGGAGGAATCCCATATGGCATCCCGACTATTTCCCTACTTGGGAAGCCTTCTTCGTGGATCGGCATGAGAGGCGCCGCCAGCACGAGGAGGACGCCCACCTCCTCCTAACTTCAACGAGGTCGGCCGTCGGCTATGGTGGCGGTCGGACTCTCCAGAGGCGTCATGGCCTATGACACCGCCACGACTCTAACCCCTGCGCTACCCTCAAGTCCAGCCCACGCTACCCTCAAGTCCAGCCCACGCGCATTTCCAGAGGTTCAATTACGGCGACCCGACGATGATGACGGCGGCCATGTAGTACGACTACAATGGCGAGTATTACAGGTGTAGGCGGAGCTGATCAATCACTCCAACATTCGAAACAAGTTCGCCGATTGTTAGTTAATCCGCCATGTATCTTAATTTTCGCTTTTATGTATCTTAATATTCAGTTCCATTCGCCGATTGTTACTTAATCTGCCATGTATCTTAATTTTCAGTTCTTTATGTATCTTAATTTTCAGTTCAGTTTGATGTAACTGTCTCAAAATGACCTATCTCATTCGAGGTTTCTTGGCTTTCGGGTCAAATGACCAATGTTATGGCTAGAATCAAGGCATAGTTTGTGATAATATGGCCATATTGTGCATACATGTGCATCATGGCATGGCAAACAATGTTGAAATGAAAAATATATGAATTTTATGAAAATTATGATATATTATTCATATTTTTCTGAGTTTAAATGAAAAAGATATGAATTTTCTAAATTAATATCATATTTTTTGAATTAAAAATGCCCCTTTAATGCATGAAATAAATGCCCCCCTTTAACAACGGTTCCAGACAGGAACCGGTGTTAAAGGGGGCATTTATTTCGCTTCAGCACCCCTTTAAGACCGGTTCCAACGAACCGTGTTAAGGGGATAATAAATGCGCTGAAACCGTGTTAAAGGGGGTAATAAATGCTGGAATGCCTCACTTTAACACCGGTTCCAGCCACGAACCGGTGTTAAAGGGTGTATTTATTTCACCTTCCCTTCCTTTTCCCCCGAGCAGATCGATCGAACACGAGAGATCGGCCGCTCGACCCGCCGTCTCGCCGCCGCCTGAGCTCGAGGTCCGCTGCCCGCCGCCTCACCCGCTGCCCGCCGCCGGAGCTCGAGGTCCGCCGCCCGACCCTCTCTTCCCGCATCCTTCCCTCCTCTAACACGGTGGGGCTCCGCCTTCGACGCTTAGACGCCGCCTTAGCCCTCCAACGCCTGCTCCGGCCGTGCGCTCCCCGCCCTTCCTGGACAAGGCCACCCGCCGGCCCTCCTCCTCGCCGCTCCCGACGACGCTGCCGCTGTGGGAGACGGCGCGACGCCAAGATCGGCGGCTACGATGCGTCGGGGCACGAGGTGGCCGTGAACGCGTGGGCCATCGGGAGGGACCCGGGCTGGGGCGATGGCGCGAGGAGTTCGACGACAGGTTCGGGCGGCGAGGTGGACTCGCACGGCAGACTCGAGCCGGTGCTCGCCCGGCGGCGGGCCGTGTGCAGGTCGATGGCGCTGATGAACGTGGAGTTCGCCCTGGCCAGCATGCTCTGCGGCTTCGATTGGGCGCTGCCGGAGGGGACCAAGGCGGAGGAGATGTGCATGGAGGAGACCGGCGGACTCACCTTCCACCCCAAGACGCCGCTCCTGCTCGTGCCCACCACATACGTGCCGCCGCGCGCCTAGCTCACCCTTGTTTTACCGCGCGGTGCGATGATCGGCCTGACCATTGTCCGCCGTTCCCAAATAAAATAGAGAATTGCTAATTCCCAGTTAGCTGAGATTTAACATTGGGCGGAATCACCTTCTTATACGTCCGATTAATCTATTAAGATCGAGTTCGCGCGGCCAGCCATCCACGTATCTAGCTCTAGTGTTGTGATGAGTTGGCCCAGCCCATGCGAGTGCTCCCGATCACGTACGGGTCAGCAGACAGGTTCTGGGTTTTGTTTTGTTTATTATTTATTACTAGCATAGTGTTTGTGCGTTGCCATGGCTTTTTAATTACACATATGAACATATTTGCATAATATATCAACTATATAAACACAGTTCTTTAGGCCTCGTTGGTTTAGACTTTAGAAGCATGTGGAGTAAAAAGAAAATAGCTTATAGGAAAGATATTATAATAGGCCACACCTAAACCCTAACTGACCACCTCGCTCTCTTCCCCGTGCAGGAGCGTCTCGCCGCCGCCGCTTCGGAGCTCATAGGCCACACCTAAACGCCGACGCCGCCCGCCGCCCGACGAGCCCGCCGCTAGCACCGCCGCCCGACGAGACCGCCGCATCCGTCCGACGAGCACCGCCGCCCGACGAGCACCGCCGCCCGACGAGACCAACGTCACCCCACCGGTGAGCGCCACATGTCTGCCACGTGTATGATTGCTGACTCATCGTGATTAAAACTTGTTTGCTCGATAAATTGTACTACATGCATAGATTAAAACTTGTCTACAAATTGGACCTCTGACTCATTTGTGTATTTATTTGTGTATTTTGGTATGAATAATATGTATATTTGTGTATGAATCCAAGTCCACTTGAATGTTTACACTCTTACTCTAGATAATATTATTGTTTTAGAAACTATGGATCCACTTAGTAGAAACCTTGAAGAAGAAGATATAATGGAGAACATTATTGATGAGGACACCTCACAATATCTGAACTTGGAGGGACATGATGACGACAGCTCAAGTACTAGTCATGGAGAAGATGAAGACTCCGGTGAACGCAATTCAATGGTTACAAAGTCCGGCGAGGTATATGCATTGATTAAGCCTCTGCTGACTTTCGTGTATACAAATTAACGCTTCTTTCTTCTTTTATCCCTCTGGATCGACCAGCCAGCAGCCATCTTCTTCTACGAAAAAGAGCAAGCGAGGCGCGAGCCAGCGGTTGAAAGATCGTGCAAAGTTCACGATCGAAGTAGTCCGTGTTGATGGCAGGACGATGGAGCCCAAGAAGGCCGCAGACAAATTTGTACGTCAGGCTGGAGTTCTTGTTAGGGACCAAATCCCAATCATAATTGAAAATTGGAATAAGCCAAAGAAGGGCGACGGTACCTTTGTCGATAACAGATCCAAAGAAACGCTTTGAATTCGTTGTTGGTAAATTTCACCCTTCCGCCAGAGGAGGATGAAAACAACCGTTATAAAGGAAAAGGTCAAAGAGTGGACTCTAAAGAAGATGGCGACGCTTTCAAGAATCGGAAGACAAAATTGAACAAATTTGTCAAATCGGCGAGACTCCAAATTTCAAGACGCATTATGCGAAGATAAGACCTCACCGGCCCGAATTTGAGACATATAAAAAGTGCTATAGCTAAAAGAGGTCGAAACCAATACGCTTAATGCCTCAAGAAGGAATATCACCAGAGGACGGGGTCGTGGCTACATATCTCGTGAGGCCTAAGTGGGAGGAAGCTGAGAAGGCCTCGCATGAGAGGGATCACACCCTGCAGATGGGTGGGACCTACGTGCAAAGACTTGGTTCTACGGAATCGGGGCAAGGTTGGACCCAGAAACAGGATTGTGTATCTTCCCAACCCTCCTTGCCAAACCCGTCACTGAACTCATCACGGCATACGAGGAAACATCCGCCAGGACCTTCCATCCCGACAGAGAGAATGACCAGATCACACACGCCATCAGTAAAAAAGAACACCCTGGACATGCACGAGGCACGGGGGTATGACGTGGAAGGATGGGTTTGCCGACTGGAGCGACTCTTACAGATGGCGCGACATAAAAGAAAAAGAGCGTACATAGCGGATGACACAGATAGAACATGCACTTGCGGCGCTGCAGGCGCAAGTGACTGCACAACAGAGCCATCAAGCTACCGGCCCATCTCAGCGGCACAAAGAGCTCTGACCGAAGTCGCTCATGCCCAAACTCGCGCTGAAAGCAGCAGTGGCTTCCACGGAGAACGTGCAGCCCATGCTTGAAATGACGGGTCCTCGATACCCGTGGATGAGATCACGGAGAGCGAACACGCTGAGCTGCATGTGAGATTAATGGGCTTATCAATTAAGGTGGTCGGCTATGCCTTACCTCCGTAGCTGGTGGAACTTACCACCGCCGACCGATTCCAGATGGCTATGCTATTGTCGGGTGGATGAGGTTGTGAAGGAATATGAGGAAGCACAGCTTGACCATGCTACGGTGAAGGGAAACTCAACTCAAATTTGCGTGAAAACAACCATTCTTTGGAAGAAGGAACACATTGTGCTTCCAAATTGAGGTCACTGCACCCCGCCTCCTCAGCGTCAGCTTGTCCGAGCCGCTCAGCCATGTCGCGCGGCAGCCATCTCCGCCCGTCACCATCTCTGCGGTAGCCATCTCCGTCCCATCACCATCTCCGTGCTTCAGCCATCTCCTCAACAGAAGCGGAAGAGAACTGCCACGAGGAGCATCGAGACCGCCACAAAGAAATCCGCAGGAAACCGTACGCCAAAGAGTTCAAAAAACTACGTCCCGCAGCCTTCCGCCAAGCCATTGCCGGTTTTACCGTGGAATCGCAGCGACGAGGAGACCAATAGGATCTCGGAAGAACAGGTCAAGAAATTCTTTGCACCTAGACGGGCCGAGCCAAAGGAGAAAATAGATCCGGCGGTGGTGGAGAAGTTTTACAATAATCTTTCGAAACCTGAAACCCCACTTGTGCCGGACTACGAGCGCCAGATTTTGAAGGCGGATGCAAGGCGCCGTAGGGAGACTGAAAGTAGCAATGTGAGGCACCCTGTAAAACAGTTCCCATGCTCGGAGAGCAGGAAAACCAATCATGTGCCCCGCCCAAATGTTCGACACACGGACGCCTCCCGTAAATGATTACGAGGCGAGCTACAAAGAAAGGCCAATGAGATGGGGATGACTTACATTGCATACTTGAACGTCATGGGAGACAACTTACCCAAATGCGATGCCAACCCCATACAGCCATGGAAGTATGGGAAGAATCTCACAAGAAAGAGGAGCTCAAGACTCTACCAACAAAGATGCGAAAATTGCACAAGTGGTACCTTCATTTCTTCAAGACGAGAAAGGTAGAATGGATCACGAGCATATAAGAGATGATATTTTCTTATGGAGATGACGCGATCGACTTCAACATTCAAGACTTGCATTTTCTATTCAATCGAAGGAACTCGACAAAGCTGCCATCAGCCTTTATTGTGTGTAAGTACTATTTCTATAATTTATATCTCATCTCATTCACTTTATTAATTGCATGTATATATATATGCTCACCATATATGTATATACTATTATGCAGGAAAAAGGTTATGGAATGCAGTGAAAGGAGGCCCTTTTGACATTGGGTTCGTTGACCCAAATAGAGTTCATGAAGAAGTGGTAGAAACCAAACCCGGCAAAGAAGATTACTTGCTAACGCCTTTACTAAGACAACAAACCAAAAGGGAAATACTATTGCCTTACAACTTCTCGTGAGTACTGTTACCCTCATCTTGTACACATTCTATTTCAGCTTACTCGATGTTAAGTGTAACTGATGATGAGTTATGCGTATGCGAGGTTCCACTTTATTCGCTAGTCATTCAATCCGACTCAGAAAAGTCCTTGTCATGGACTCGCACGAAAAGAAAAGAGATATGGGCAAACTTTAGAGAGATGCTCGAGGTAATTTCAATCATATTATCGCACTAGATCGGCAACTTTCGTGACAATAAGTAATTAATTACTCCTTTATCCATTTTGTTTGTCGGACAGGGGTTTGAAAAGGTTCACGGGCAGGGCCGTGGGTGAATGGTCGTAAGAACTAAAATTTGTAGACCAAAATGTAAGTAATACTAGCTATCTTCCAATTCCATTATATCATGCTTTATTGATTATTATTTTGATTGAACTCTCTATTCTCGTAAAGTGCGCATCGTGGACAAGGCAATAACTTATGTGGGTACTATGTTTGAATTCATTCAAGAACACGATATGTGCGACGGCCAAGCCGCACTAGAACAACTTAGAGTAAGTAAACAAAGTCCACAACATTATTTTATTACCATCAATTGTGTTGAGTTTTATTCTTATATATATATTGACCCATTCTTCATATATATTCAGATCGAGCGGATCGGGACCAACTCCTACCATTTGAACGCATACGAGCCATTCAAGAGGAATTGGCGGGTTCATACTTGATGAGGTCGCCACGCTGGCGAGAACTCTTTAGATATCCACCAAAATGAACGATGACGATGTATGTGCCGATGGCGATGTATGTGCCGATGACGATGTTTGTGTATAATAATAGTTGCTTAATTATTCATGTACTCGTATGTACCGGCGATGTTTGTGTATACCGCCCCGATCGATTCCCCTCGCCCTCCCGCAAATACGCCCGCAGGCGAGGCATGGCAGAGATTTAGGCCATTTTCCGCCATGGCAGAAAATCGCCTAAATCTGCCATGCAGAAGAATTTAACACCGGTTCCAGACAAGAACCGGTGTTAAAGGGTTGAGGCTGCTGCAGCCCCATCGCCACCTTTAACACCGGTTCGTATAAGAACCGGTGTTAAAGGGGCCCCCCCTCTAACACCGAACCCTCAACAGCGATTGGGGAACCGCTGTTAGAGGGCCCTCCCAACCGGAGTTAAAGGGGGTGGCCTGCACTAGTGTCCCTTTCGCGAGTTGAAACGAGAAAGAGTGGGTTAGCAGCTGGCCATGCAATCAATTGCAAAGAAGGCAAGGCATCGATAACCAATGGATGCATGCATTGATTTATGGTAGCGCAGGCAGATGTGAGACAACAACAATGGCAAATTAGTCAAATTTCTCTCTAATCTAGCTCACAAGTGGCTTTTCTTGGTATCTATGTTTTGTGTAGAACGCAAACTATATGTGAACTAAGGGAGTAATCTTATTCGCGAATCCTGCTATATATCGTTTGTGCCCTCTTTCATTTCTGCTAGGACAACCCGGTAGATTTGTGCGCAAAGGCACTGAATCTTAGAGTCAAAGGTAAGCCTATGGGAGTTAGTTCATGATCTATAGGTAATTGTCTTTTGATTGCTCCTCGGGGTTCATGTTACCACCGGTAGACTTTCGTTTTTAGTCACTAAGGCTATTGCAGCGCTAAGCCTTTTCCTAGTAGTGAATCTGCGAAGCCACAAGCACACCTGTGAAGACGCCGGTGTGACCCGAGCTCCAGAGAAGAAGTAAAGGTAGAAACAAGGCCCAATGACATACATTTATTAATCAGAAAGATTCATCTGTAGGGGCAGCCAGTGAAAGTAGCATAAAGTATGTGAAACCAACCAGCCCACCTAGTGGCATACCTTGTAAATATGGTCCTACTCCCACCCAACTCCATATAAAGGCCGCCCACTCCCAAGGTGGACATACTAGATGTCTCACCCCTCATCCCTCTTAGGAGAGAGCAAAGAGACAAGAGCTCCTCCCCCACCAGCCAACTCCCCTATAATAATTGCACCCTCTCCGTCTTCCCCCTACAGGAGAGGAACGATGGACTCTGACGAGGGTTCGACTCATCAATGCCCATTGTTATGGACTTGGGTTTTGGAGAAGGAGGGGACGCTGGAGATCATGGAACGGCTAACTGACAAGCAACGCAGGACACAGTGTTTACCCAGGTTCAGGCCCCCGGAGGGAAAACCCTACTCCTGCTTGTCTGCTCTCGATTAATGGCGAAGCCAAAGGTTACAGGGGTGTGCAGATTGGGTCTAGCGGTGTGTATGCTAGGGTTGTCGATCGTCTAGATCTGTTGTCTATTGTGGCTATAGAGATCGTAGATCTGTCTATTGGGGGGTTTATGGCGTTCCCTCCTTGTTGGACACTCCTAGCATTTATATATGGGGCAGGCTAGGTCTTAGGTACCAATACGGGTTGGCTACAAGTTAGATTCAAACTCTAGTCTTTAGATTTCCTTGCCTTGCGCGTTTGGGAGTCCGTGTCCATATGGCTTCATACCAGCCGAACCGCCATAGGCTTCATGGACCTTGACAGGTCGTCGAGTGGGCCTTCCATTGAGCCGCACTAGGTAGGCTATAAGCAGGTGCCCGTTAGGCATACCCATGTTAGTAGCCATCGAGTGTCCATCCGAATCAAAGATTCGTGTGGAGACTCAGTTGTCTTGAATCTTGTATTAGGATGTCGGAGTCGAAAGTTGTGTCGAGTGCGAAGTACTTCACCCGGAAGTTCATCGGGTCAACCGAATTTGTAGATGTTCATAGGGATGATAGTAAACATTCCTGGTGCCCTTGACGGACCGAGACCGATTAATTGTGTAGGGGTTCGTAGCATGTAAACAAAAAAATTCTATCGCATGAACACACACAAGCCAAGATCTATCTACTAGATTGTAGCAATTTTTCGATAGAGTACTAACCCTCGAAGATCCAAAGCGGTTAACGAGAGCAGATTCTCATGGGTGATGTAGTCGTTCACTTGCCGATCTTAAGATCGCGTAGACGATCCTTTCGGTGCCACGTTCTGGCAACGCTCCCGCAGTCGGTCACACGTACGGTACTAGATGAAGGCCTACTTCTCCCTTGTTCCAGTAGGGAGCGGAGGTTGTAGCTCTCTCCTCACGATTCCGGCTGCACAACAGCGTGGTGTCGGAAGTAGAGGGGAGATCCCACAAGGCTTCACCTAAGCCAAAGCGAGTATGGTGGAGTAGAAGAGGGCCTTGGCGATCTAGGTTTTAGATGCCGAGGGAAGACTGCAGCCGGAGGCTAGGGTTTAGGCTAGACGACAGCGGCGGTTTAGAGGGGATCTATGGCGCCGACGGCTTGGGGGGCAGCGGTGGCCTATGGATTGGGTCTTGGGCGCCTAGGGCAAGGGGGATACCTCGGGGATGTCCAAGGGTGTTCCTAGACCAGGTGGAAACCCTCCCTAACTCAGAAACCATGTTGGGATTTGACTTTTTCAAACTGCCTTTTTTGACTTTCAAATTAGAGTTTGATTTCTCTCTTCCAAGTGTCCAACCAAGTGACCTAGGACATGATGAAACCATTCCACTTAGTCATGACACATCCATGTACCCTCCCCCTTCTGGTTCGTTGGACCTTCTAGACCCTTCTAGAACATTCCGGTGAAAACACCGAAACCATTTCCGAACTCCAGAATTGGACTTTCCTTATATGAATATTATTCTACGGACCATTTCGGATCACCTCGTGATATCCCGGATCTCATCCAAGACTCTTAACAACATTCGGTCTTCTTACTCACATTCCATATCTACTAAACAACATCGAATCCTTAAGTGTGTCTCCCTACGGTTCGTGAATTATGCAGACATGACCGAGACTCTTCTCCGATCAATAACCAATAGAGGAATCTGGAAATTCATATGGCTCCCACATATATCTATGATTACTTCGTGATCGAATAAACCATTTACATATGATACCAATTTCCCTTTGTCTCGTGATACTTTACTTATCCGAGGTTTGATCGTCGGTATCTCTACATACCTAGTTCTACCTCGTTACCGATAAGTACTCTTTACTCATTCCTATGATATTTGATCCCTCGTGAGCCATTCACATGCTTGCAAGCCAGTTGGATGACATTCCACCGAGAGGGCCCAGAGTATATCTATCCGTCATATGGATGGACAAATCCAACTCTTGATCCATGTGCCTCAACACATACTTTTCGAACACTCAATGCCACCTTTATAACCACCTAGTTATGAAGTGGTGTTTGATGTCATCAAAGCATCCATCCGGTGATGGTCATTAGCATGATCTCATGGTCGAAGGATTTAGGTTAATATGTATTTGAAACCTTATAGCAAGTGAACTATTTAAATGACTTGATCTTATGCTATGCTTAACTATAGGAGTATGTCCGTCAAATCATTCTCCTAATGATATGACCTTGTTGTTAATAACGTCTCAATGTTCATGATCAGGAAATCATGATCATATATTAACCAACAAGCTAGTTTAACAAGAGGCTTTACTAGGGACTCTTTTATGTTTACAAACCTCACGAGTATTAATGTTTCCGGTTAATACAATTATAGCATTGTATGTAAACATTTATCATAAGTACGAAGATATGATAATAACCATTTTATTATTGCTTCTTAGGCATATCTCCAACAAATTGCACTTGGGAAAAACATCATCACCTACTCAAACTCGAGTCCCCAGATTCGAATTCGGAAATTGCTGGCATAGTTAGACTCATGACGTGGAGGCCATACCGAGCCGAACTCTAGTTGATAAGTATGTACCCAATGTGTCCGTCGGGATTTTCTTCATGTCATAGACACTGTATTAAACTAGTAGAGCGCAACGGATGCGGTTGCCAGGCCATCAGATTGTATTTGTATGTCTTATATTTACATTGCAGACTGATACGTCGGAAACATATCTATAATTTTTGATGTTCCATGCTTGTTTAGTATCTACTTTGCTTTGCTTTGTCCACACTTTGAGGTGCTTTTCATATGTTTTATGGTACTAACCTATTAACAAGTTGCCACAGTGCTAGTTGCCTGTTTTCTACTATTTTTGGTTCCATAAAAGCTAGTAAGTAAATATTCTCGAAATTGGATGGGACAAAATAAAAAGTCAATATTTCACCTAGGATAACACGGAGTCCGAAGGAGAGACGGAGGGGCGCACAGGGCGGCTGCACCCCCAGGCGCGCCCTAGGGTGGGCCCACGCCTAGGCAGGGTATAGTCCCCACTGGCCGCCTCCCAGCCTCGCCTCTTCGCCTATAACAAGCCCCCAATGCCTAAACCCTAAGTACCCGATCAATATCCCACGAAACCGTTTGTAGCCGCCACCACCATCGTCCCTAGATCGGGGGGATCTGAAGCTCTTCCCGACACCCTGCCGGAGGGGAGATCATCCGGGAGGCCTTCTTCTTCATCATGCCAGCCTCCGGTATGAAGTGTGAGTAGTTCCACCTTGGACTATGGGTCCATGAAGTAGCTAGATGGTTGTATCTCCTCCCTTGTGATTTCATGTCTAGATCTTGTGAGCTCCGTTCATGATCAAGATCTCATCTATTTGTAATCATGCATGTTGTGTTTGCGGGGATTCGATGGATATTGAGAATACTATGTCAGATTGATTAATGGTTTTGTCTTAATGATTCTATCATGTTTGTGTTGTTTGTGATCTTGCATGCTCTCCATTGTTAGTAGCTACCTTGGACAAGTAGTGACTAGTGACTCCAAGAGGGTTATTTATGATCGATAGTGGGTTCATGCCTCTATTTAATCAAGGGAAGTGACAGAAATCTCTAATGTTGTAGATGTGCTATTGCCAATAGGGAGAAAACAATGGTCTCTTGTTCATGGAACAAGTGGATTGTTTACCTTACACACATTGCTTAAAGCAGTTGTCTGTTGCTTGCAACTTAATACTGGAGGGGGTTCGGATGATAACCCAAAGGTGGACTTCTAGTCATAAATGCAGTTGGATGGCGGTCTATGTATCTTGTTGTATTGCCCAATCGAATCTAATAGGATCTTTATGTCTAGTATTGCATTGTTATGCCATGCTCAGTCCTATCAATTGCCCTATTGTAATTTGTTTACCCAGCATGCCAGTTTGTTTATCTAAGGAGAAAGCCTCTAGTTAACTATGGACCCCGGTCCAATCTTTACCATTGATACATCTTCTACTGTTACTGTTTACTTGCTGCAATCCATCATCACCTTCCACACCATACAGTTAATCCTTTGTTACAGCAAACCAGCGAGATTGAAAACCTCGCTTTTAGATGGGGCAAAGTCTTGAGTTTGTGTTGTGTAGGTTTCCACGTTGCTTGCAACACCTTTGAGACGTTTCTTTCCTCCTACTGGTTCGATAACCTTGGTTTCTTACTAAGGGAAATCTTGCTGCTGTGCTCATCATACCTTGCTCTTGGGGTCTCCCAACGAGGCGTTGAACACGCCATCAAGATTATTTCTGGCGCCGTTGCCGAGAGGCTAAGGACGTCTTCACAAGGGGAGTCCTCCTCAACCTTTCTCTTTATTTTGTTTTTGGTTTGCTTAGTTTCTTTTGCTTGGTTTTGTTTTCCTATTTTTATCAAAAACTCCAAAAAAAATAGTTTAGTTTGGTTTTATTTCTCTATCAAAAACACAAAATTTTTTAGTTCCTACTCTAGCTGCTGATGCTGCTATTTTTGGCTTGCTCCACTATTGCCAAAATGAACTCTGCTGAGAACACCAAGTTGTGTGACTTCACTATCACAAACAACAATGATTTCCTAAGCACTACTATTGCTCCACATGCTCCTAATGCTACCTTTTATGAAATTAAGCCTGCTTTGTTGAATCTTGTGATGAGAGAGCAATTTTCTGGTGCTAGTTCTGATGATGTCGCTGGCCATCTCAATAGCTTTGTTGAACTTTGTGAGATGCAAAAGTATAAGGATGTAGATGGAGATATTATTAAGCTCAAGATGTTTCCTTTCTCCTTGAGAGGAAAAGCTAAATAATGGTTACTATCCTTGCCTAGGAATAGTATTAATTCTTGGAATAAGTGCAAAGATGCTTTTATTGGAAAGTACTATCCTCCTGCTAAGATTATATCTATGAGAAGTGACATTATGAAATTTAAACAAATTTATAATGAACATGTTGCTCAAGATTGGGAAATAATGAAATCTTTGGTTAAGAATTGTCCCGCTGATGGACTTACTGCTTGGATGATTATCCAGACTTTTTATGTAGGTTTGAACTTCTCTTCAAGAAACTTGTTGGATTAAGCTGCTGGAGGTACCTTTATGACCATCACCTTGGGTGCTGCAACAAAACTCCTTGATAATATGATGGTTAATTATTCTGAATGGCAAACTGAGAGAGCTCCACATGGTAAGAAGTTAAATTCTGTTGAAGTAACCTCTTCTTTGAGTGATAAGATTGATGTTATTATGGCTATGCTTGTTAATGGGAAAGTTCCTTTACATCCAAACAATGTTCCCTTAGCCTCTTTGGTTGCTCAAGAAGAGCAAGTTTATGTGAACTTCATTAGAAACAATAATTTCAACAACAATGCCTATAGGAATAATTTTGGTAGTAACAAAAATTATAGGCCTTATCCTCCTAATAATGGCAATACCTATGGAAACTCCTACAACAATGCTAAAAGTGCCCCCTCTGAACTTGAAGTTATGCTCTAGGACTTTATTAGTAAACAAACCACTTTCAACAAGACTGTGGAGGAAAAGCTTTTGAGTGCCGAGGAAAATATTTCCTCTTTGTCTGAAGCGCAGTCCTCCTTGATTAATAAAATGGCTGCTAAACCTGAAACCATTTAAAGTACCTTTGCTGCTACTCATGCCATATAAGTTACTATTGATGAAAATGTTAGACTGTTAGCCCAACTTCATGCTAAGTGGGAAAGGGAAGCTGAAATTTATAGAAACAATAGTGTGTCCACCATCACCAAAATGGATGCCACTAAACCACAATAAATCCCTATTCCTCCTCCTACAATGCCTAAGCCTAATGAGTCTACTACTAGTGATGCTAAGTTTGATTTTGATCTTGGTTGGAATATTTCTGAAGTGATTTTGTTCCTGCAAAAACTTGCTAGAAGTCCTGATGCTAGTGATATGCATGTTGCTTTCACCAAACACATTATAGTTGCTCTTGTTAAGATTAAGGAAGAGAAGTTAAAAAACAAAGATTTTATTCCAAGGAAAGTAGAATATAGTTGGGAACACATTATTAATATGCAAGTGAATGACTTTGATCTCAAAGCTTCATGTGATCTTGGTTCCAGTGTCTCTATTATGCCTAGGAAGATTTATGAAATGCTTGATTTGCCACCTTTGGAAGATTGTTATTTGGATGTCCCACTTAATGATAATGCTAAGAAGAAACTCATGGGGAGTATTAATGATGTTCTCATTATGGTTAACAATGCTTATGTCCCTGTTGATTTCTATATTTTGGATGTTGAATACAATGCTTCTTGTCCTATTACTTTGGAAAGACCTTTTCTTAGAACTGTTGGTGCCATCATTCATATGAAAGAAGGCACCATTAAATATAAATTTCCATTCAATAAAGGTATTGAAAACTTCCCTATGAGGAGATAGAAGTTGATTTTTTCTCCTCCTTTGAAAGCAAGGTTTGATGTTAATGCTTCTTCATTTGAAAATACTTGATTTCTTGCTTCTTGTGCCTAACTTAAAGGCGTTAAAGAAAAGTACTTGTTGGAAGATAACCCAAGAGTTTCCTCGAGTCTTGGAAGTTATTACTTCAGTAATGACCTCTAATTATCCTTTTGGTTTGCTTTTTGTGCCAAGAATGACCTCTAATAAGAGGGAAGTAAGATTTGGGGAGTTGCTGTCCCGAAACAGATTTCTGTCCTCCACTATAAACATTCTTGAGGAGTGTCTGTAAGTCATATTGAGCTGAATATTTACGAATAAATCCAGTATGTTAGCTAACTTCCGTTAGTTCAACACTTTTTGATTTGAGAAAAATAAGGTCTTCGAAAAAATCGGTTTCTACCTGCTGGTCTGTTTTGACAGATTTCTCCTATTATTTGCATTTGCTTCTTATTGATTCCTTTTTGGGTTCTTTTTGAGAAATTGAGCTTTTTTGAAGGAGTTGGTACAGTAGATTGTGTCTTTAGTGAAAAGTTTTGCTGTTCTAAATATAAACCCAAGGGTCTATTATCTTTTGAATACACTAATGTTGCTAATGAAGATTGTGTGAAGTTTTGTATGAAGGAGAAATTTCAGGTGTAGAGAGAGAATGATGTAATGAGATGAAGAATAGACAAAAGCTCAAGCTTGGGGATGCCACCACGGTGTCACCCTAAGAAATATCCAAGAGGTACAAGCGTCAAAGCTTGGGGATGCCCAAGGCATCCCCTTCTTCGTCAATAAAAAGCTCAGGTCTTTCTAGACACTTCGTTTTTATTGTTTCATGCACTGTTGTGTTGTTCTTGGAGCATCTTAGTTTTTGTTTGATTTTCTTAGTTTGTTTAGTTTCTTGAATAAGGTAGTTTGGACCCCCGTTCTCGCTGTGTTGTTTCAAATAAGTTGATTGGTGTTGGAAAGGAGTAGAAAGTTCTTGCTTGAAAGTGCAAGAGGAGCTTTCTTTGACTCTGTATTAGACTTTAATATGTCATGCTAGGTGTTATTTTGACCATATGCTTATTGATTATTGCTGTAGCATGGCTTGTTCCAAACAATTGGGATTGCTTAGTGTGCCTTGAAGGAATCATGCGTTCTTTTAGCATGCAAAAGCATGGTATTGTGGTATTCTCCTTTGATGCTTTGTTTGGGTTGACTTGGCACATGCTCACACCATGTTATGACTATGAACAAGTCACCATAGACTCTATGATCATTTAGTCCTTGACTTGTAGTACCACTCTATGCTTTGATTAGTAATGTTTTGTCGCTCTGCATGATTATGGCCATTATTGCTCTCTTAGTTGGTTGCTCCCAGTCTTTTGCTAGCCTCCACTTGTATGAGTAAGCTCTACTCATGCTTCCAACTTCCAAGAAACCAAGTTATTCCAAAGTGTCCACTATAAATTCCTATGCATGGCGTGTTACACCATTCCAAGTATATTCTTGTTTTCATCTATCTTCCAATTAAAAAAGTAGTTTTTATGTGAAAACTTAGTGATTAAAGCTCTCACAAACTTGATGGCACACTTTATATTCCTTGCCCCTAATAAACTTGAACCATTGTGTCATCTATGTTGTTTATGCTTGCACTTATACATTGGAATTAGTAGAACCATGTTTTCATGGGTAATGTTTTCAACATTGCACTTATACTTTGTACACAGTTGATATCATGCTGTTTTGTCTATGGATGTCACCGGTGTGAAATAAAAAGGGAGCTTGTAAGTCCATGGAGTTATGTATTTTGTGTTAGAGAAACGCCTAGGCCGCTAGCCTAAGCCATGCTTAATCATGGTGGAAACTTGCAGCATCACCATAATGAGCAATCTGTGAAGCATCCTCAATAAAAACCTATGCAAATAGAAATAAAAAGATCGCTGAGATGCTCATTGTCTGCTTGCCTTGTCATTTTGGTTATGGGAAAGCTCATGTACCATGTGCAAGGGGTACCCGTTGGCGGTTCTCTATGATGCACATGTACTTACTATGACAAGAACTTACAAGTGACCAAAGTTGAGTAGCATGAGGTGCGGCCTCGTATTCAAGGGACATGAGATTGCCAACTTATACTTTGTCAAGCATATACACCATAGTTTGTTCACTTTAACCTTAATCACTTCAAGATGCTTATGCTAGGGGCAATGAGGGCTGAAAACTAACAAGTACCATAATTTTTGGAAGATCTTTTTGAGACTTGAAATCCTTGCTTCCCTTTATGAAGGGCCTTTCTTCCACTATTATATTGAGTCTCCACCTTCTACCTATAGGCACTAGTTAAGAGAGCATAGTTGCCATTCTTAGTTCTATGTGCAGTGTCCCAAAACATATTGATTGATGCATATTGTTGATATTGCTTGTTCTTGAACTATTTGTATCTAGTCACTCTTATGAACTTTGAAGGTGTCCTATGCATATATTTGCTACTCTATGAGGGACAAGCTGAATGCTACTATGCTATGTTTTCTGTATGTGAAATAAACAAACATTTTTCAATGCATGTTATTCATGATCTTTGTTTGTCGCATTTCATGTTGCATGAATAGTTACTTTGTCTTATTGTTAGAACTCCATCTTTCATGAACATGTTTAGAGTTCTTTGATCCCATCTTTCAATGCTTGCAAATGGTTTGATCTTCGTTTTGATGGGGCATGTCACCTCAAAATTTATTCTTTTATCACTTACCTACTCGAGGACGAGCAGGAGTTGAGCTTGGGGATGTTTGATACGTCGGAAACATATCTATAATTTTTGATGTTCCATGCTTATTTAGTATCTACTTTGCTTTTCTTTGTACACACTTTGAGGTGCTTTTCATATGTTTTCTGGTACTAACCTATTAACAAGTTGCCACAGTGCCAGTTTCCTGTTTTCTGCTGTTTTTGGTTCTAGAAAAGCTAGTAAGGAAATATTCTCGGAATTGGACGGGACAGAAGCAAAAGTCAATATTTCACCGAGGAGAACACGGAGTCCAGAGGAGAGACGGAGGGGTGCCATAGGGCGGTTGCACCTCCCAGGCGCGACCTAGGGTAGGCCCCCTCCTGGGCAGGATGTGGGCCCCCTGGCCGTCTCCCAGCCTCGCCTCTTGGCCTATAAGAAGCCCACGATGCCTAAACTCTAATTAAGTACCCGATCAATATCCCATGAAACCGTCTATAGCCTCCGCCACCATTGTCCCTAGATCGAGGAGGGGATCTGAAGCTCTTCCCGGCACCCTGCCGGAGGGGAGATCATCCCGGAGGCCTTCTTCTTCATCATGCCAGCCTCCGGTATGAAGTGTGAGTAGTTCCACCTTGGACTACGGGTCCATGTAGTAGCTAGATGGTTGTATCTCCTCCCTTGTGCTTTCATGTCTAGATCTTGTGAGCTCCGTTCATGGTCAAGATCTCATCTATTTGTAATCATGCATGTTGTGTTTGCGAAGATCCGATGGATATTGAGATTACTATGTCAGATTGATTAATGGTTTTGTCTTAATTATTCTATCATGTCTGTGTTGTTTGTGATCTTGCATGCTCTCCGTTATTAGTAGCTATCTTGGCCAAGTAGTTGCTAGTGACTCCAAGAGGGAGTATTTATGCTCGATAGTGGGTTCATGCCTCTATTTAATCAAGGGAAGTGATAGAAATCTCTAAGGTTGTAGATGTGTTGTTTCCGCTAGGGAGAAAACAACGGTCTGTTGTTTCTACCTTACACACTTTGCTTAAAGCAGTTGTCTGTTGCTTGCAACTTAATACTGGATGGGGTTCGAATGATAACCCAAAGGTGGAATTCTAGTCATAGATGCAGTTGGATGGCAAAGTCGCCAATGCGTTCGATTGCTCTTCGGGTGGTCAGGGAGATGTTATCTCTGAATCTGACATTGTAGTGTGCATTGAGTTACACTTATAGGAATTGTCCATAGGCAATGCTTAAACCATATGTTGGCTTCACTGTTGGGAGAAGAAGAAAGTGAAGAAGATCAAGTGATGACAAAGGTGTTGTCACATCCCAAGATTTTCCAAATCTTATAATGTGAAAAATAATATAAACAAAATAAATTTTTGTTGAAAATCAGGATGAAAAGAAACTTTTGTTTCTAAATGGAAACTTAAAATCCCATCTTGAACAAACTTTTGTAAAAGTTTGAATCCAACAAAAATCCAAATCAAGGGAAATGCATTCCTCAATGAATGTATCTAGAAATTTAAACACTTGGAAAATAAATCCAAACCCTAAACCCATATGGAATAAAATCATTTCCAAGTTATCTCCAAATCCATGGATGAGATCCATATAAAAATTGATCAACAAACATTCACAAAGGATCAAGAAAGACAAACAGAAATATTATAAAACCATATAAATTGGTTTCACTTAATTGGAACCATAAATAAAATCTTATGAATTTAATAAGATAAGAAATTGAATTCCCAAAGTTAATAAAGCATCTATCAAGAAACCCATACCAAATGGTGAGCAAATAACCCTAAAGATATTTAAAAGGATAAATAAATATCAAATAAGACTTCACAAATTGGAATCACCAAGTTTGGATCTCTAAATAAAAAGATATGGATTTTATAAGATAAAGAAAGAAATTTTTAATAAAGAATATTTTAAGACCAAATCAAATCTTGGACCAAACCCATAAACAAGTGGAATAGGTTATAATCCAAATCCAAATAAAGATATTGGTTAAAGAATTTCCAAAATAAAATAAAAAGGCTTAGACCAAATCCTATTAGAATAAAGACAAATCCAAATTTTAAATGATTAATAAATCTTATTAAAAGCTTTTCCAAATAATTCAAGATGAATTATTTGACACCCTTTTTAAATAAAAAAAACCTACTGAAAAGATTTGGAAGGTTTAAAAGAATTTAATGGTGTTTGAAACATTATTAAAACCTATGTGATTTAAAACAAGGGCCCTTTTATTAATTAAAAGACCTCAAAAAGAATAAAATAAATTCCAAAAATTATCATCAGAATGTTTTACTAATCAGTATTTGAACCTACTCAAATTTTGGCAAGGTTTTTAATTCAAATGAATGATTGAATTGACCAAACAAATCAAAACAGAATAAAAGAAAGAGAAATAGAAAAGCATTCAGAACAAATAAAAGGGAACAAGCCAGCCCAGCCGGCCAGCCCAACCTAGCCCACTGCTCCTCTCCCATAGAAAACTGATTCGAACCAACGATCAAACCCGCAGCGACACTGACGCGTGGACCCCGCACTCCTTCTCTCTCTTCCACTGTCAAGCGAACCCACTCTCCCCAGTCATCGTCCTCACCCACCCCGCTGACCATGCACGCCCCCTCTCGCCGGCTGTTGCTGCCAAATCAAAGCCAGCGTAATACACAGTAACGCCGCGATTAATTAGCCCCTCAATCACGCGTACTAAAGCGCCTGCCCCTCCTCTCAATTTTCCCTCCCTCGCACGCACCAGCACGCCACCGGGCTGCGCTAATTTCACCAGAGACCCCGCTCTGCTCCGACGAACTCGCGAGCAAATTCCGGCCAGCCCGCACCACCCCTTGCCTCCCCGAGCACACAGGCACGTTACCCAGACTCTGGCGCACCTCCCTGACCCTCATCTCTCTCGCGCGTTCTCTGCAGCGTCGACCACAACGACGAACGGTAGCGCCGCCGCCTGCCATTTCCTCCGGCGAGACTTCCTGGTAAGCTCGGACCGCCCCGATGCCATTCATTGATGCTCAGATGTTCCCTGGTACCGTGCGCGTCTAACACACCTCTTATTTTACTTTGGCACGCCTTGTAGCCCCGCCCCCGTCGACGACCGTACGAACCCGAGGCGCAGCTCCACTCCGGCGAGCGATTCCGATCACCTCCGTGCGCCCCTTCGCCAGCCAGTACCACCTTGAGCTTCCCCAAGCTTCGGCGAACACGGTGAGCCTTCTCCTCCTCTCCCTTGCGTCTTGTATCACCGGCGACGACCTCGTCTGAGCGCTGCCGCCAGAGCGCCGCCGCCAGCGCCGCTGTTAAATGGTCAAACGCGTAGCGACCGTAGGATCTTGATATGATGAACGCGATAGAACGAGAGCGAAGGGGTAAGTAGCACCTGCCCGCCGTGCGATGTAACTTGATCTAACGTCTCACAGCGCGTGATCTAGACGAATCGGTACCAACGTATTAGATCAAGACACGTGTCCCTGCTGATTTGTTTAAAAACAGAATAGTTCTATTAGATGTTCCATTTTGTAAATTCCATAACTTTAAATCTACACGTCCAAAATTTGCAAACTTTATATCATTGGATTCAGAAAAACAAGCCCAAGCCAACCATGTAATTTGTTTAGTAAAAAGCTTATGGTAAAATGTTTGTTTTTTCAGAAACTTGTGTATGCATGTTTAGGATATAAAATTTATTCCAAAATGTTTTTGAGGATAAAATCTTTTGCAAATGGATTGTTTTGAACCTACTGACCATAGGAAACAAATTGTGGATTCAAAAATGTATTTGGTGAAGCAAAAGAATAAATCTTTGATTTAAACCATTTCTAGTCAAATGAAAATATGATTTAATTATTAAAAATGGTTTTGGAAGAAAACCTTTGAGAAATGTTTTGGAAATAAACTCTCTGACCCTAAACACAAGGTTTTGTGATTTGAAAACATATTTTGTGAAACCTATAGATTAATGCCTTATTAAAAACATTTCTACACCACATAAAATGATACCTTGTTCTAAAAATGGTTTATGAAGTAAAACCTCTAACAAATGATTTTGCCACCTTGTAAAATGACCATTGGGTGTTTTCAAATGTTTATGAACCATTGGAAACCACTTTTACAAATAAAACAACCTTTTGCATGCTTGCATGCATTACTTTGATTTTATTATTTTATGTGATGAATTGCTTGAATGGTAGTTTGAAATATTGTTTGCTTGATTGAATTGTAGTGATTTGAAGCGAGTGAACATTGCAAAGAACAAGGAAGTGAACTTATACTCTCTACCAAAAAGGCAAGTGATGCTTCATACTTTTGTTCCATTATTTTCACTATGCACTAGTGATGTTTCTAAGTAGGACTTGCATGGAATTTTGCTAAGTATAAACTATGCTATGGGAAATCCTAGTAGATGAAACCTTAGTAGAAATTTCCTAAGTTAAGATTCCTACTACTATCATGCTTAGCTTAGCTAGTAGAAAACAAGGTTGGATTATATATTCATACTATGGAAAAAGTTCTAAGTCTGAGGACTTGTGGTTTGTTTAATAAAACAACTAAGTGAATGAAACACCTGGGTGGAATGGAAGGAATGGTTTGTGTTGAGTGGTTCACAAGTCCCATTTCTATGGTTTACCTTGTGTATCTCACTTGTGGATGGCCACCTATGTAAGGTTCCCAACCTTTAATAAGGTAGAGATCCCTGTGTTTACAATGCTAGTCCCTGGATCAATAGCTAGCATCCACAGTTAAGATGTAATATCAATAAACAAAGGTCATAATATAACTTTATAACCTGGAATAATATAATTTTATTACATCTTACATAGCTCATTTGGCTATTACATTACATTGCAGCAGAAAACCTATAAGCATGGGGTCCTTCATCTTCAAAGTGCCACAGGCAAACATGTTGGTTGTAGACTTGTAATCCTAATCAATCAACTTCACTAATATCAAACAAACTTGCAACATAACAAGTTACAGCCACAAGGGTCAATACATTTGAATTGTATTGGCAAGTTTCACTACTATATAGAATATAATTGGATCCTATCAATACATGCATATTTGGCTAAGTAGGGTTTTAGGCTCATTTGCAGAAAGCAATAGTTTATCCTATCTTTTCAAATTAGTTTTGATCTTTTGTCAAATCTTTCTGAACTCCTTGGTTAATCCCCAAGTGTTTCAAGTCTTTGTCAAAATCTTTTGAGCTCCTTGGTACACCCCAAGTGCTTCAAGTTTTTATCAAAATCTCTTGAGCCCCTTGGTACACCCCAAGTGCTTCAAGCCTTTTGTTTTCACTTTAAAGTTTTTCTTTTGGAAATTGGAATGTCGAGATTTCTCATAGCTTCAAGATTTAGTTGCTCAGTATTTCCCATAACTGGGGACACGGCTAAGTACTTAGAATTTTGATCTTCTGCAGAAGTTGTACACTTTACCCACATGACACAATCTCATCTTGTTGCCACCAGTGGCCGCTGGATAAGTACTCACCAAGATGGAGTACTGGCAGATTGAGAATGTGACAAAGTCTTTCCATAGGGTCCTCCCATACACAATGCTAGCTTGTCTTCAGGCACCAATGTAGGGTTCCTAGTTCCCTCATTTCCAGGTAACCTGAAGACCAATGCATGGGTCTTCCCAATGTAGTTGACTAAGCCAGAGCCATTTAGCATGTGGCTGTACACGGAAGCCACTGTTGGAGAAACATGTTCAGTCTCTAAGTCCCTGGGTGGTTTTAATCTGGTGCACAACAAAAAGAGATTGCCATATAAACATGGTTCCTCTTGTTGCCACCTTGTCCAAAACTTGAGTGTCCTTGTCCACCCAGGTGGTTCATTGAGTACTTGTTTTGTTATATAAAAACATAAGTCTTTTCTCAACTTCATAAAGTCTCAAAATGTATCTCTTCTCAAAATATATAGCATGGCTAAGAATTTTACAACTACATTGTTTTCACTAAGGAATGTATAAGGGTATCCTTTTAGGATTTAGCATAGCATATAGTATAGAAATCCTTTTCATGCATGTTTCAAAAATCCACTAAGTATAATGAAAATAGTAGGACATGGATGATAGTGTCACTTGCCTTTTTGGTAGAGAATGTTGGTTCACTTCTTGATCTTGCTAATTTCACACTCTTCTATCTTCACTACAAATCAATCAAGCAAACACAAATTCAACTAGCATTCCAAAACAATATTCAATCAAATTAATCACACCTAAAATCATAGAAACTAAGTCATGCATGCAAGCATGCAAAAGATAGTTTTATTTCAAAGGTGGTATCTACTAGGCTCTAAACATTGTAAGGCTCAAAGTGGTCATTTTCTAAAGTGGCAAAGTCATTTGCAAAAGGGTTTTATCTATAAGCCATTTTTTTAAATCAAATCATTATTTCATGAAGTGGAAAATGTTTTTAGCAAAGCAACAATTTTATATTGTTCACAAAACAAGTTGTTAATTCACAACTTGGTGTTTTAGGGTCAGTAGGTTTGAATCAAAACATTTTCAAAGGTTTTACCCAAAATCATTTCCATATCAAAATCAATTTTTTATTTGACTAGAAATGGGCTAATTCAATTATTCAATCCTAATATTTACAAAATACATTTTTAAATCCATGAGTTGGTTCCTAGGGTCAGTAGGTTCACAACAAACCATTTTTCAAAGATTTCAACCCCAAAATCATTTTGGAATAATTTTTATAACCTAAACAAGCATACACAAGTTTCTGCAAAAACACACAATTTAGCAGAAACTCTTTACTAAAAAAATTGCATGGTTGGCTAGGGCTTGTCTTGCTGATTCCATTGATGTAAAGTTTGCAAATTTTGAACGTGTGGGTCAAAAGTTATGGATTTTTCAAATTTGCAAACAAATCAGATTCTAATTCTGTTTTAAACAGATCCAGTGCCACGCGGCGCAATACTACTGGTCGATACCGGTTCGCACGGATCGGCCTCTGTGAGGCGTTGGATCTAAACAGATCGCGCGGCTCAGACTCAAACTTACCTCTTGACTTAAGTTCTAATTTAAGCCACATGACCGAGATCTAACGGTGTAAATCTAATTGACCAAAGTGAGCGGCGCTGACGGTGGCTGGCGGCGGCGGCGTGTATGGCTACGGTGGAGCTGGTGCTAGAGGAAGCGAGGAAGAGGTTGGCGAGGCTTACCAGACTCGTAGAGACTTGCTGAAGCTCGAGGTGGTACTGTCTGGCGAAGGGGCGCACGGAGGTGATCGGAATCGCTCGCCGGAGTGGAGCTGCGCCTCGGGTTCGTACGGTCGTCGACGGAGGCGGGGCTACAAGGCGTGCCAGATCTAAATAAGGGGTGCGTTAGACGCGCATGGTACCAGGAAACATGTGAGCATCAACGAACGACTTCGGGGCGGTCTGTCTTACCAGGGGGAGGTCGCCGGAGGAAGAAACAGACGCGGCGACGGTGGTCGTCGTTGCCGAGCCTGCAGAGCATGCGCGGTTGAGCTGGCGACACGGGAAGGTGCGCCTGGGTCTGGGGAATGTGCCCGTGTGCTCGGGGAGGCAAGGGGTGGCGCGGGGTCACCGGAATTTGCTCGCGAGTTTGTCGGAGCAGAGGGTGGTGTAGGAGAAAATTTGGCAGCCTCGGGGCGCTCTAAGGTGGGGCGACAGAGGGGAACGAGAGAGGAGATGCTGGCGCTTAAGTAGGCGTCGTCGCAGGGCCGTTACATGGCGTGGTTAACGCCTAATCACGCCGGCATTTCATCGGAAGTAATGGCCAGAGAGGAATGAGGGGCGAGGTCATCACGGGGAGGAAGATAGTGAGCTGGCGGTGGGGCCGTCTGGCAGCGAGAGAGGAAAAAGGGAAATGGGGTCCACACATGCAGCGCTCTGTGAGTGCGTGTTTAGGTGGAAGCAGCTTAGCGTCTTGAGAAAAGTTGGGCTGGATTGGTGGGCTATTGGGCCAGACGAGTTGGGCTGAACCCTTTAGTATTTTTTTTTGTACTGAAACTTTTTCCTATTTTCCATTTCACTTTCTATTTTTAATTTCAATCAAACAATTCAACATTCAAAACAATCAAACTTCCACCACACTTAGCATTTGATTTTTGTTCTGTTTAACAACACAAATCCAAGTCCCAAAAATAAAATAATATTTTTATTTTAGGGTCCATTAATAATTAAATGACTAGACCTTAATCATTTAATTCAAATAGGATTTGTTTTGTTAAAATCTTTATTTTTGAAATCTAAATATAAAACCAAAAACACTTCAGTAGGTTTTATTTGAGAATATAAAATACTTGGAAAACTTATTTAAAATAAGTTTTTGTGTTTATTCAAAATAGAAAAGCCTTGGTTTTATTAAAATGGGATATTAATAAATCCTCATTATTTTATTTAAATAAACCTTTACTCTTTTTATCAAAACAAAATATTTTAATTCAAAAGCTTGGCCAGGGTTTTATTTGGCTTATAAAATAATCTTTATTTAATATTCTATCCTTCTCTTTGAAACCAAATCTTTTATTAAAAGATCTAAAACTAGTAATTCCAAATATTTAAGTTTATTGTTTATTTATCTTTTTAAATCCCTTTAGGATTTTATTTGATCCAAATAGGTTTTGAAAGTTTCCAATTGGATTCAAAAAGTTTCTTCTCACCTTGAAAATCAACAAAGTTTTATTTTATTCATTTATTTTTCACATTACAAGATTTGGAAAATCTTGGGATGTGACAGGCTACCACCCTTGAAATAAATATCGTCCCGAGATTTGGGGAGGCTAGGGTTACAAGTATGCTCAAAGCATCTAGGGCACTACCACCCTTAAAACTTTTCCAACTAAATTACACATTGGCCTTCTTGGGATCTTGGGGAAGCTTCTCTGGGCAAACATCTGCATCGTGTCCTTTGTTTCCACACTTGAAACATGTGACAAGGCTGAGATCCTTCATAGGCTTGTTTATCTTGTGCTTCATCTTTACTGGACAATTGCTTGCGTAATGTCCTGGTACTTTGCAATTGAAACATGTGATAAGTTTGAGTTCTTCACGTGTCTCTTGTGGACAAGTTGCTGCATAATGGCCTAGCTCTTTGCAGTTGTTGCACATACTTGGCCAATCTCCTTATACTTCTGTTTCTCTGGACATTCACTGGAATAGTGTCCCATTTCTTTACAATGATGACATTGCACATGACTTTTGTCCTTCTTTTTCTTGGGTTTCTCCAAAGCTAGGTGTGCATCTAGTTCATATGTTATCTTATAGGTGGGAATGTCTACTGGTTTCTTTGACCTTCTATTGCTCCTTGGATAATTCATATGCCTCTTCTTTGGTCCATTAAATTGGGTTGTATTGCATGGAGGTATAAGTGGAGCTTTTCCTTTGTCCTAATCCTTCTTGGTAGACTTGGATCCTTCTTGATAGTTTGCAATCATTTGTTGCACTCCACCTTGTTTCCTTTGTTCAACTATGGAATAGATGGGGTATTGGATAGGGACATGGTTATTTCCTTCACATAGGTAGCAAGTAGCTTGAGAGGTGGGACATTGGCCAACTGGGTGTTTCTCTTCACAGTTGGGGCATTGATCTCCATGCTCCTTGGAAGTGTGATCCTTGTCTCCACAAATATTGCAAGCTTTGGTTCCTTCAAGAATAACATCTTTGTCATCTTTGTTGTCACAAACTCCTTTGGAAAAGT
Organism: Avena longiglumis; assembly: GCA_030063025.1. Taxonomy (NCBI): domain Eukaryota; kingdom Viridiplantae; phylum Streptophyta; class Magnoliopsida; order Poales; family Poaceae; genus Avena; species Avena longiglumis. The sequence continues at coordinate 12,145,975 of CP125977.1, read as the reverse complement.
TGCTTTCCGTGTTGAGCATTTGATCTGTCACCTTATGCAACATTTGATCTTGGTTTTCCAAAAATCCTTGAAGGGTTTGATCTTCCCCACTGGTGTTGGCTATGAATTGAGCTGTCATTTGGTTCAACTGGTTTTGGGTTGCTATGAGTTCTCTCATGTTGTCCTCTTGGTTGGTGTTGTTGTCATCAACCTTGATGTTGGAGTATCTTGGAGTAGTCATCTGTTTGGGTTGAATTGAGATTAGAATAGGCAAAAGATTTTCTAAGGAATTAATTCTAATCACACACTTCACAATTCACACAAAACAATGTGCAAGCAATCACAAACATACACTCCTTTCAAACACAAGTATCCAAGCATATTCTTAGGCAACCAAAAATATTTTTGTTACACCACATAAGTTGGTGGATTTGTCTTAAACAAAATATGGCGGTCCATCTACATGGTTCACTTGTGATCTTTACATCCTTCTTGGTTGATTCTTCTTGCATCAGATCATGGTTTCCTTAGGAAAAATTCTTGGTCACAAAACTTCAAAGGTGAGGATAGCTCCTTCTAAGTTGTGTTTCCTTAGTCTCCAAATCTTGAGCAAGATTTCTTGTCTCACTTGTCCTTAGTGATATCCAAGGTTGAAATCCTTGGTGAATATGCTGAAGATGTTGAAGTCATTAGAGTTGAAGATGTTGAAGTCATTAGAGTTGAAGATGTTGAAGTCATTAGAGTTGAAGATGTTGAAGTCATTAGAGTTGATGGAGTCCTTTGCACATGGTGAAGTCTTTGGTCATGGGGTAGGTTTTTCCATCAAGTTGAAATAGATGAGATGTAGAATCAAAAATCAAAGTGGTTGAGGAAAAGAGTTTACAAGATTGTTTGTAAATAAGTTTTGGAACAAATACAACTCCTATTTTTCTAAGGGGTTTTGGTCCAATCCTAGGTTTACAAATCCTACAGGCAAAACAATGCTCTGATACCATCTGTAAGGTTCCCAACCTTTAATAAGGTAGAGATCCCTGTGTTTACAATGCTAGTCCCTGGATCAATAGCTAGCATCCACAGTTAAGATGTAATATCAAGAAACAAAGGTCATAATATAACTTTATAACCAGGAATAATATAATTTTATTACATCTTACATAGCTCATTTGGCTATTACATTACATTGCAGCAGAAAACCTATAAGCATGGGGTCCTTCATCTTCAAAGTGCCACAGGCAAACATGTTGGTTGTAGACTTGTAATCCTAATCAATCAACTTCACTAATATCAAACAAACCTGCAACATAACAAGTTACAGCCACAAGGGTCAATACATTTGAATTATATTGGCAAGTTTCACTACTATATAGAATATAAATGGATCCTATCAATACATGCATATTTGGCTAAGTAGGGTTTTAGGCTCATTTGCAGAAAGCAATAATTTATCCTATCTTTTCAAATTAGTTTTGATCTTTTGTCAAATCTTTCTGAACTCCTTGGTAAATCCCCAAGTGTTTCAAGTCTTTGTCAAAATCTTTTGAGCTACTTGGTACACCCCAAGTGCTTCAAGTTTTTATCAAAATCTCTTGAGCTCCTTGGTATACCCCAAGTGCTTCAAGCCTTTTGTTTTCACTTTAAAGTTTTTCTTTTAGAAATTGGAATGTCGAGATTTCCCATAGCTTCAAGCTTTAGTTGCTCAGTATTGCCCATAACCGGGGACAAGGTTAAGTACTTAGAATTTTGATCTTCTGCAGAAGTTGTACACTTTACCCACATGACACAATCTCATCTTGTTGCCACCAGTGGCCGCTGGATAAGTACTCACCAAGATGGAGTACTAGCAGATTGAGAATGTGACGAAGTCTTTCCATAGGGTCCTCCCATACACAATGCTAGCTTGTCTTCAGGCACCAATGTAGGGTTCCTAGTTCCCTCATTTCCAGTTAACCTGAAGACCAATGCATGGGTCTTCCCAATGTATTTGACTAAGCCAGAGCCATTTAGCATGTGGCTATACACGGAAGCCACTGTTGGAGAAACATGTTCAATCTCTAAGTCCCTGGGTGGTTTTCATCTGGTGCACAACAAAAAGAGATTGCCATATAAACATGGTTCCTCTTGTTGCCACCTTTTCCAAAACTTGAGTATCCTTGTCCACCCAGGTGGTTCATTGAGTACTTGTTTTGTTATATAAAAACATAAGTCTTTTCTCAACTTCATAAAGTCTCAAAATGTATCTCTTCTCAAAATATATAGCATGGCTAAGCATTTTACAACTACATTGTTTTCACTAAGGAATGTATAAGGGTATCCTATTAGGATTTAGCATAGCATATAGTATAGAAATCCTTTTCATGCATGTTTCAAAAATCCACTAAGTATAATGAAAATAGTAGGACATGGATGATAGTGTCACTTGCCTTTTTGGTAGAGAATGTTGGTTCACTTCTTGATCTTGCTAATTTCACACTCTTCTATCTTCACTACAAATCAATCAAGCAAACACAAATTCAACTAGCATTCCAAAACAATATTCAATCAAATTAATCACACCTAAAATCATAGAAACTAAGTCATGCATGCAAGCATGCAAAAGATAGTTTTATTGCAAAGGTGGTTTCTACTAGGCTCTAAACATTGTAAGGCTCAAAGTGGTCATTTTCTAAAGTGGAAAAGTCATTTGCAAAAGGGTTTTATCTATAAGCCATTTTTTAAAATCAAATCATTATTTCATGAAGTGGAAAATGTTTTTAGCAAAGCAACAATTTTATATTGTTCACAAAACAAGTTGTTAATTCACAACTTGGTGTTTTAGGGTCAGTAGGTTTGAATCAAAACATTTTCAAAGGTTTTACCCAAAATCATTTCCATATCAAAATCAATATTTTTATTTGACTAGAAATGGGCTAATTCAATTATTCAATCCTAATCTTTACAAAATATATTTTTAAATCCATGAGTTGGTTCCTAGGGTCAGTAGGTTCACAACAAACCATTTTGCAAAGATTTCAACCCCAAAATCATTTTGGAATAATTTTTATAACCTAAACAAGCATACACAAGTTTCTGCAAAAACACACAATTTAACAGAAACTCTTTAATAAACAAATTGCATGGTTGGCTAGGGCTTGTCTTGCTGATTCCATTGATGTAAAGTTTGCAAATTTTGGACGTGTGGATCAAAAGTTATGGATTTTTCAAATTTGCAAAGAAATCAGATTCTAATTATGTTTTAAACAGATCCAGTGCCACGCAGCGCAATACTACTGTTCGATACCGGTTCGCACGGATCGGCCTCTGTGAGGCGTTAGATCTAAACAGATCGCGCGGCTCGGACTCAAACTTACCCTTTCACTTAAGTTCTAATTTCAGCCACAAGATCGAGATCTAACGGTGTAAATCTAATTGACCAAACTTGAGCAGCGCTGACGGCGGCTGGCGGCGGCGTGTCTGGCTACGGCAGAGCTGGTGCTAGAGGAAGCGAGGAAGAGGTTGGCGAGGCTTACCAGACTCGCAGAGACTTGCTGAAGCTCGCGGTGGTACTGGCTGGCAAAGGGGCGCACAGAGGTGATCGGAATCGCTCGCCGGAGTGGAGCTGCGCCTCGGGTTCGTACTGTCGTCGACGGAGGCGGGGCTACAAGGCGTGATAGATCTAAATAAGGGGTGCGTTAGACGCGCATGGTACCAGGAAACATGTGAGCATCAATGAACGTCTTCGGGGCGGTCTGTCTTACCAGGGGGAGGTCGCCGGAGGACGAAACAGACGCGGCGACGGTGGTTGTCGTCGTTGCCGAGCCTGCAAAGCACGCGCGGTTGAGCTGGCGACACGGGAAGGTGCGCCTGGGTCTGGGGAATGTGCCCGTGTGCTTAGGGAGGCAAGGGGTGGCGCGGGGTCGCCGGAATTTGCTCGCGAGTTCGTCGGAGCAGAGGTTGGTGTAGGAGAAAATTTGGCAGCCTGGGGGCGCGCTAAGGTGGGGCGACAGAGGGGAACGAGAGAGGAGATGCTGGCGCTTATGTAGGCGTCGTCGCAGGGCCGTTACATGGCGTGGTTAACGCGTAATCATGCCGGCATTTCATCGGCAGTAATGGCCAGAGAGGTCGTCGCGGGGAGGAAGAGAGTGAGCTGGCAGTGGGGTCGTCTGGCAGCGAGAGAGGAAAAAGGGAAATGGGGTCCACACATGCAGCCGCTCTGCGTGTTTAGGTGGAAGCAGCAGCGCATGGGGGAAAAGTTGGGCTGGACTGGTGGGCTGTTGGGCCAGACGAGTTGGGCTGAACCCTTTAGTATTTTTTTTGTACTGAAACTTTTTCCTATTTTCCATTTGACATTCTATTTTGAATTTCAATCAAACAATTCAACATTCAAAACAATCAAACTTCCACCACACTTAGCATTTTATTTTTGTTCTGTTTAATAACACAAATCCAAGTCCCAAAAATAAAATAATATTTTTATTTTAGGGTCCATTAATAATTAAATGACTAGAATTTAATCATTTAATTCAAATAGGATTTGTATTGTTAAAATCTTTATTTTTGAAATCTAAATATAAAACCAAAAACACTTCAGTAGGTTTTATTTGAGAATATAAAATACTTGGAAAACTTATTTAAAATAAGTTTTTGTGTTTATTCAAAATAGAAAAGCCTTGGTTTTATTAAAATGGGATATTAATAAATCGTCATTATTTTATTTAAATAAACCTTTACTCTTTTTATCAAAACAAAATATTTTAATTCAAAAGCTTGGCCAGCGTTTTATTTGGCTTATAAAATAATATTTATTTAATATTCTATCCTTCTCTTTGAAACCAAATATTTTATTAAAAAATCCAAAAATAGTAATTCCAAATATTTTAATTTTATTGTTTATTTATCTTTTTTAAATCCCTTTGGGATTTTATTTGATCCAAATAGGTTTTGAAAGTTTCCAATTGGATTCAAAAAGTTTCTTCTCACCTTGAAAATCAACAAAGTTTTATTTTATTCATTTATTTTTCACATTACAAGATTTGGAAAATCTTGGGATGTGACAGGATACCACCCTTGAAATAAATCTCGTCCCGAGATTTGGGGAGGCTAGGGTTACAAGTATGCTCAAAGCATCTAGGGAACTACCACCCTTAAAAATTTTCCAACTAAATTACACATTGGCCTTCTTGGGATCTTGGGGAAGCTTCTCTGGGCAAACATCTGCATCGTATCCTTTGTTTCCACACTTGAAACATGTGACAAGGCTGAGATCCTTCATAGGCTTGTTTATCTTGTGCTTCATCTTTACTGGACAATTGCTTGCGTAATGTCCTGGTTCTTTGCAATTGAAACATGTGATAAGTTTGAGTTCTTCACGTGTCTCTTGTGGACAAGTTGCTGCATAATGGCCTAGCTCTTTGCAGTTGTTGCACCATACTTGGCCAATCTCCTTATACTTCTGTTTCTCTGGACATTCACTGGAATAGTGTCCCATTTCTTTACAATGATGACATTGCACATGATTTTTGTCCTTCTTTTTCTTGGGTTTCTCCGAAGCTAGGAGTGCATCTAGTTCATATGTTATCTTATAGGTGGGAATGTCTACTAGTTTCTTTGACCTTCTATTGCTCCTTGGATAATTCATATGCCTCTTCTTTGGTCCTTTAAATTGGGTTGTATTGCATGGAGGTATAAGTGGAGCTTTTCCTTTGTCCTCATCCTTCTTTGTAGACTTGGATCCTTCTTGATAGTTTGCAATCACTTTGGCATGTCTTGTAGCCCATACGTCGACCGAAATCAGAACACCGGCGCAACTCCACTCCGTGAGCGATTAGATCACCTCGTCGCCCTCGCCAGCCAGTACCACCTTGAGATTCCCTAAGCTTCGGCGAACACGGTGAGCCTTCTCCTCCTCTCCCTTGCGTCCTGTATCACCGGCGACGACCTCGTCTGAGCGCTGCCGCCAGAGTGCCGCCGCCAGCGCCGCTGTTAAATGGTCAAACGCGTAGCGACCGTAGGATCTTGATATGACAAACGCGATAGAACGAGAGCGAAGGGGTAAGTAGCACCTGCGTGCCGTGCGATGTAACTTGATCTAACGTCTCACAGCGCGTGATCCAGACGAATCGGTACCAGCGTATTAGATCAAGACACGTTTCCCTGCTGATTTGTTTAAAAACAAATAGTTCTATTAGATGTTCCATTTTGTAAATTCCATAACTTTAAATCTACACGTCCAAATTTTGCAAACTTTATATCATTGGATTCATAAAAACAAGCCCTAGCCAACCATGTACTTTGTTTAGTAAAAAGCTTCTGGTAAAATGTTTGTTTTTTCAGGAACTTGTGTATGCATGTTTAGGATATAAAATTTATTCCAAAATGTTTTGAGGATAAAATCTTTTGCAAATGGAGTGTTTTGAACCTACTGACCATAGGAAACAAATTGTGGATTCAAAAATGTATTTGGTGAAGCAAAAGAATAAATCTTTGATTTAAACCATTTCTAGTCAAATGAAAATATGATTTAATTATTAAAAATGGTTTTGGAAGAAAACCTTTGATAAATGTTTTGGAAATAAACTCTCTAACCCTAAACACAAGGTTTTGTGATTTGAAAACATATTTTGTGAAACCTATAGATTAATGCCTTATTAAAAACATTTCTACACCACATAAAATGATACCTTGTTCTAAAAATGGTTTATGAAGTAAAACCTCTAACAAATGATCTTGCCACCTTGTAAAATGACCATTAGGTGTTTTCAAATGTGTATGAACCATTGGAAACCACTTTTACAAATAAAACAACCTTTTTCATGCTTGCATGCATTACTTTAATTTTATTATTTTATGTGATGAATTGCTTGAATGGTAGTTTGAAATATTGTTTGCTTGATTGAATTGTAGTGATTTGAAGTCAGTGAACATTGCAAAGAACAAGGAAGTGAACTTATACTCTCTACCAAAAAGGCAAGTGATGCTTCATACTTTTGTCCCATTATTTTCACTATGCACTAGTGATGTTTCTAAGTAGGACTTGCATGGAATTTTGCTAAGTATAAACTATGCTATGGGAAATCCTAGTAGATGAAACCTGAGTAGAAATTTCCTAAGTTAAGATTCCTACTACTATCATCCTTAGCTTAGCTAGTAGAAAACAAGGGTGGAATATATATTCATACTATAGAAAAATTTCTAAGTCTGAGGACTTGTGGTTTGTTTAATAAAACAACTAAGTGAATGAAACACCTGGGTGGAATGGAAGGAATGGTTTGTGTTGAGTGGTTCACAAGGCCCATTTCTATGGTTTACCTTGTGTATCTCACTTGTGGATGGCCACCCATGAACAAAGAGATTTGAGATGTCAAATGTTGAGAAGCTTCAAGTGCAGCCACTTGGCATTATGGGCTCTGCCTGGATCATATAGGTTGCAAGAACATAGCCAAATGGACAGTTGGTGGTAGTGGGAATGATAGGTTGGAGCGCGTCCATTTTGGTCTAATGGAAGGCTTCTGAAAGATCTTGTCTTGGTGAAACCAAGTCTTGTGGGGAAAGTGCACCACCTCTGCAGAGTGTAAAATCTAAGTACTTAGCCATGTCCCTGGCAAAGGACAATTTGAGCATCAAGACATGGAAGCTATCAAGAATCTCATCATCCCAATTTTCTAAGTTAAAAACTTGTGGGTGAACAAGGGTTGAAAGGATCACCAATTTCTATTGGGAGATGCCTTGGGAATATTTTGTTAAAGCAAAAACTTAGTGTTTTCAAATGATAAGGAAAATATATTTTGAGCAAAGCAAGCCTAAGCTCCACTTAGCCAAATGCATATAGATGATAGACTCCACCATACTACCATAGTATCACTTGCCAATACAATTCAAATGTATTGACCCTTTGTGGCTGTAACTTGTTATGTTGCAGGTTTGATTGATATTAGTGAAGTTTAATGATTAGGATTACAAGTCTACAACCAACATGACTGCATGTGGCACTTTGAAGATGAAGGACCCCATGCTATTGTTATATTCTCCTGCAATGTAATGTAATAGCCAAATGAGCTATGTAAGATGTAATAAATTATGTTATTCCTGGTTATAAAGTTGTATTATGACCTTTGTTTCTTGATATTACATCTTAACTTTGGATGCTATCTATTGATCCAGGGACTAGCATTGTAAACACAGGTATCTCTACCTTATTTAAAGGTTGGGAACCTTACAGGTGTTCAAGGAGTGATCCAAAGATTGGTCATGTGAGAGTTGAGCCTATAGCAAGTGTGTCTTGAAGAATATATGGAGTGATACCTCTTGTGTATCTTCAAGACACCAACATAATAAAAAAAAGAAATGAAGGAGAAGAATAAAGAAATTATGATTAAGGGTGTCTTGAAGCAAAAATATAGAGTTTCTCATGTGTATCTTCAAGACATCATCCAAATGGAGTTAGAAGAAAAGTTGTGCAAAATAAAGATGTGCCATATCTAGAAGATCTCATTCTTGATTCTTGCCTCCTTGGTGACCATGGATCGATGAAGTCAAGGTCAAAGTAAAGGTTTCCCCAGGTTGTATGGGGGATAAACTTGCAAGTCTTCATCAAGCGATTGCGTACAAGAGCAATCAAGAAAGGTATTCCATCTTGAGAAGGACAAGATCGTCTACATCAAAATCAAGTGGACTACGCGCAAGGCAAATGTATGATCTTGATAGGGTTTCCTTCTTATCGGTCTCGTGGTGTTAGTTTGGGAGACCGGTTTATAGGTTAGATAACCGTACTATCAAGAGGGGATCTCAAGTGAGTAACTCGATCATATATTTCGGAGAGAGCTCAAACCTTTGCATACTTAGCATCGTCCTTTCTTAGTTGTTATTTGGATATTATCCATGTGAGGTTATGGAGCTTATGGTAATATTCATAACAAGCTCTAGTTCATGAAAAACAGATCTCCCTTTCATATCTTATTGCGTTTTTGATCTTTGAGGTTTTCCTGTTTCTCACCAAGGGAGGTATCTCACATTATAATACATGAAATGTTCTCACTTGGTGGTATCCAATATTTGGTTTCGGGTCAATCCCCTTTCCAACAAAATTGGTTTCGGGTCAATTGGAGTTTCTAATCTCTAGATATCAGCATTTGAAGTTTGCCTCTTATTTGGTTCTATCGTCCCTGGCTGAAACAAAAGGTTGATGGAATATCCAGACTAGAATCTTCGGTGTGCAAGCACCGGAGTCACCGATGTGGACTGGAGAGAGACCGGATTCTCCGGTGCTTTCACGCAGACCGGAGTCTCCGGTGTGGATAGACCAGAGTCTCCGGTGTACAAGAGACCGAAGTCTTTGAAGAATTTCCGAAGGAGGTTTCCCCAAGTCAGCTGGTTGTACGGAGACGGACCGGAGATGGTCCGGAGTCTTCAGTGTAAACTGGAGTCTCCGGTCTACAGACCGGAGTCTCCAGTATGGAAATTCCCCAATGGGGAGAAAACGGTGAGGAATCAGTGGGCCTATATAAAGGGCCCTTCTTCCCCAATAGACCAAGTTCGAGTTCCACAAGCTTTCCCTTCCATTTTAACCCTCTTTAGCTTGATTCTGTTCAATCCCTCCTTTGATTATTGCATATACTTTAGGGATTTCAAAGAGGAGATCTAGATCGGTTTTGGGACTAAAGGTCCCCGTTCAAGTCCCGGTCCCTCCCTGAACCGGGACAAAAGAAGCTCCACGTGGCTGCGGTGCAGAGGGGGGGGGGTGGAGGAAAATTAGTCCCGATTCGTATAATGGACCGGGACAATGTGAGCTCTGCCAGGGCAGCTTTTTGCGTGTTTCGGCTGCCGCGACAGTGGGTGGCTGTGCGGCAGCAGGTTCTGCCGCGACAGAGTTTTGGGCATTTCTCTGCCACGGTAGAGGAGGGAGAGCGAGCGAGGTTTGGCGTTTGTGATAGGAACCATTACAGAACATTAGGATTCTGTAAATCTCCCTTGAACCATAAAACTGTGGGCAATAGCTCATGAAAACATCCATAAAACACGAAAACTACGAGTTTCAGGTCATATCTCTCCAACATGTATCGGGACTTAAGGTTGCTGTAAATCTCCCTAACCCCAAAACAGTGGGCAATAGCTCATTAAAACGGCTATAAAACGCAAAAACGACGAGTTTTTAGTCATATATCTAAAACATGTAACGGATCTTACAGGCCTAGAAAATCCAATTGGAACCCAAAAACTGTGGGCAATAACTCATGAAAATGGCCATAAACACGAAAAGAGCAAGTTTTTGGTCATAACTCTCAAACATGTATCGGGTCTTAAGGTTGTTGAAAATCGGCATTGAACCCCAAAACTATGGGCAATAGCTCGTGAAATAGGCCATAATACACGAAAGCGACGAGTTTTCGTCATAACTCTCATACAAGTATCGGGTCTTAAGATTGCTATAAATTGCACTAGAATCATAAAACTGTGGGCAATAGCTCATGAAAACAGCCATTGAATGCGAAAACTGCGAGTTTCGGGTCATATCTCTCCAACATGTTTCGGTTCTTAAGGTCGATGTAAATCGCCCTAGAACCCCAAAACAGTGGGCAATAGCTCATGAAAACGGCCATAAAACGCAAAAACGACGAGTTGTTAGTCATATATCTAAAACATGTAACGGGTTTTACAGGCCATGCAAATCCAATTGGAACCCAAAAACTGTGGGCAATAACTCATGAAAATGTACATAAACATGAAAACAACGAGTTTTGGTCATAACTCTCAAACATGTATCGGGTCTTAAGATCGTTAAAAATCGGCCTTGAACCACTACTCGGAAATAGGTCGTTTGTGGCGCACCTGTAAATACCATCCGTGGCGCACTAGGTGTGTGCGACTAGCCGCACGCTATGGCTAAAAAGTGTTGGTAGCACACTACCCTGGCGCGGTACGGTTATATGGCGTTACGCGTAGCGCACTACCAGGTGCACCACGGGTATTGGAACAGGTGCGCCACGGCTGTGTTTTTCAAAAAAAACAAAAAAAATTCAAAAAACACCCTCGTTTTGAAATGCAAAAGAAATCAGGTCTGCGCATCGCCGCCGTCGTGTCTCCTCGCCGGAGCATGGTGATCGTGGCCACGACCTGCAACCGCAGGGTGGTGCGGGAGGCCGTGGCCACGCGCTAGTCCTTGCCGGTATCAAGGAAGAGAGGGAGGAGGAGGTGTGGCTGGAGAAAGGAAGGTAAGAAGAGAGGGAGGAAGGAAGGTAGGAGAGGAGAAGGAGGTCACCGTCGCTCGTCGTCACTGCAAGGAGGAGGATAAGGCCTCCGTTGACGTCGTCACTACAAGGAGAGGCGGAGGCCGGAGCAAGGACGAGGAGAAGGCTGCCGTCGCCATGGTCACTGCAAGGTGAGGAGGTCGGAGAGAGGAGAAGGGGAAGGAGGAGATGGAGAAGGAGGAAAAAAGAGAAGGAAAAGGAGGAGGGAGGATAATGAAAAGGGGAAGGGGGAAGCAATAATATTGGGGTAGGTGGGAGGGGTGGGGATTCAAATATCGAATCCTGACCAACTCACTCGTAGCGCACTAGGTGGTGGTGCGCTATGGGTAAGTTGCCCTCTATTTTTTCTGTAGAAAAAACAGTCTTTTGACCGTAACTTTTTACTCTTTTCGAATTTAGAAAATATAAAAATTGCTAAATGACCGGAAGTGGTTGCGAGCGGATGCGAAATCTCCTTCTTGTCATTTTGGTATCTTAAACGTATTTTTTCGATATTGTATGCAAATGTTACGGCCGTTTTACCGTGGCATAACTATTTTTTGCAGAAAAATCGAAATTCTTGTTTGTTAATTTTTCTACAAACTAGACCACATCATCTACCTAAATATGAAAGGATTTTATTTTTTGAAGTGTTTTTCATTTTATTTTTTGCAAGGCTAAAAAGCGGATCCAAGGGAGGTGGAGTTGGTACAGGCCACTTAGCCGTAGGGCACTAGGGCAGAGTGCCTTATGGCTAAGTTGACTCAGCTGCTGCAACACATATACCCGTAGCACACAAGGGCAGAGTGCAGTTTCACAACCGTTGCGCACCTTGACCAAGTGCGCTACGGGTATGTGGTATGTGGCCACCTGTGCCATTGCCCACACATAGCCGTGGCACACCACCTTCATGTGCGCCACGCTTATGGTAGTCAGCTGTAGGGCACCTGTGGGAAGTGCGCCACGCTTATTTTACCCGTGGGGCACCACAAGCACGTGCACCACGGAAGGATGGATTACCTATAGCCGTTTTCCTAGTAGTGAACCCCAAAACTATGGGCAATAGCTCATAAAAACGGCCATCAAACACAAAAGCGACGAGTCTTCGTCATAACTCTCAAACATGTATCGGGTCTTAAGGTTACTATAAAACTTTGGGCAATAGCTAATGAAATTAGCCATAAAATGAGAAAACTGCGAGTTTCGGGTCATAACTCTCCAACATGTATCGGGTCTTAAGGTCGCTATAAATCGCCCTCAAACCCAAAAACAGTGGACAATAGCTCATGAAAACGTCCATAAAAAGCAAAAACGACGAGTTTTTAGTCATATATCTAAAACATGTAACGGGTCTTATAGGCCTTGCAAAACTAGAACCCAAAAACTGTGGCCAATAACTCATGAAAATGGCCATAAACACGAAAACAACGAGTTTTTGGTCATAACTCTCAAACATTTATTGGATCTTAAGGTCGTTGAAAATCGGCCTAGAACCCCAAAACTACGGGCAATAGCTCATGAAAACGGCCATAAAACGCAAAAACGACGAGTTTCTAGTCATATCACTCAAACATGTATCGGGTCCTAAGGTCGCTGCAAATCGCCCTTGAACCCCAAAACTGTTGGCAATAACTCATGAAAACGACCATAAAATGCGAAAACGACGAGTTTCTGGTCATATCTATCAAAGATGTATCGTGTCTCACGGTCGTGGAAAATCGCTCTGGAACCCCAAAACTATGGGCAATACCTCATGAAAACGGCCATAAAAAGAGAAAACAATGATTTTTTAGTCATATCTCTCTAACATGTAAAGGGTCTTATAGGCCTTGCAAATCCGCTTGGAAGCCAAAAACCGTGGGAAATAACTTTTGAAATGGCCAAAAAACACGAATACGACGAGTTTTTGGTCATAACTCTCCAACATGTATCGGGTCTTAAGGTCGTTGCAAATAACCCTATAACCCCAAAAGAATGGGCAATAGCTCATAACTCATGAAAATGGCCATAAAACGTGAAAATGACGAGTTTCTTGTCATATCTATCAAACATGTAAGGGGTCTTACGAGGCATGCAAATCCACCTAAACCAGAAACTATGAGCAATAGCTCATGAAAACGGCCATAAAACATAAAAGCGACAACTTTTTGGTCAGAACTGTCAAACATGTATCGGGTCTTAAGGTTACTGTCAATTGCCCTGGAACCATAAAACTATGGTCAACACCTCATGAAAACAGCCATAAAACGCGAAAATTGCGAGTTTTTGGGTCAAATCTATCGAACATGTACCAGGTCTTAAGGTCGTTGTAAATCGCCCTGGAACCCCAAACAGTGGGCAATAGCTCATGAAAACGGCCTTAAAATGCGAAAACAACGAGTTTTTAGTCATTTCCGTCAAACATGTAATGGGTCTTACAGGCCTTGCAAATCCGCTTGGAACGCAAAAACCGTGGGAAATAACTCATGAAAATGGCCAAAAACACGAGAACAGTGAGTTTTTCGTCATAACTCTCAAACATGTATCAGGTCTTAAGGTCGTTGTAAATAACCCTATTACCCCAAAACAGTGGGCAATAACTCATGAAAATGGCCATAAATCTCAAACATGTAACAGGTCTTACAGGCCTTGCAAATCCAATTGGAACCCAAAAATTATGGGCAATAACTCATGAAAATGGCGATAAACACGAAAACAATGAGTTTTTGATCATAACTCTCAAACATTTAATAGGTCTTAAGGTCGTTTAAAATAGCACTGGAACCCTAAAACTATAGGCAATACGTCATGAAAACGGCCATAAAAAGCGAAAACGACGAGTTTTTAATCATATCTCTCTAACATGTAACGAGTCTTACAGGCCTTGCAAATCCGATTGGAAGAAAAAAACCATGGGAAATAACTCATGAAATGGCCAAAAAACACGAATACGACGAGTTTTTGGTCATAACTCTCAAACATGTATCGGGTCTTAAGGTCGTTGCAAATCACCCTATAACCCCAAAACAATGGGCAATAGCTCATGAAAATGGCCATAAAACGCGAAAATGACGAGTTTCTTCTCATATCTCTCAAACATGTAAGGGGTCTTACGAGGCATGCAAATCCACCTAAATCTCAAACTGTGGGCAATAACTCATGAAAAAGGCCATAAAACACAAAAGCGACGAATTTTTGGTCATAACTCTCAAACATGTATCGGGTCTTAAGGTTACTGTCAATTTCCCTGGAACCACAAAAATATGGGCAACAGCTCATGAAATCTTTCATAAAACGCGAAAATTGTGAGTTCTGGGTCATATCTATCCAACATGTACCAGGTCTTAAGGTCGTTGTAAATCGCCTTGGAAACCCAAAACAGTGGGAAATAGCTCATGAAAACCGCCATAAAATGCGACAACAACGAGTTTGCAATCATTTCTCTCAAACATGAAATGGTCCTACAGGCCTTGCAAATCCGATTGGAACGCAAAATCGTGGGAAATAAATCAGGAAAATGGCCAAAAATCACGAGAACGATGAGTTTTTCGTCATAACTCTCAAACTTGTATCGGGTCTTAAGGTTGTTGTAAATAACCGTATAAACCCAAAACAGTGGGAAATAACTCATAAATCTCAAACATGTCACGGGTCTTATAGGCCTTGCAAATCCAACTGGAACCCAAATATTGTGGGCAATAACTCATGAAAATAGCCATAAACACGAAAACAACGAGTTTTTGGTGATAACTCTCAAACATTTAAGAGGTCTTAAGGTCGTTTTAAATCGCCCTAGAATCCCAAAACCTTGGACAATAGCTCGTGAAAACGGCCATAAAACGCAAAAACGACAGGTTTTTGGTCTTATCTCTCAAACATGTAAGCGTTCTTACGAGGCATGCGAATCCGCCTGGAACCCGAAAACTATGTGAAACGACTCATGAAAATAGCCATAAACACGAAAACGACGAGTTCTTGGTCATAAATCACAAACATGTAGTGGGTCTTAAGGTCGTTGAAAATCGGCCTAGAACCCCAAAACTATGGGCAATATCTCATGAAAACGGCCATAAAACGCAAAAACGATGAGTTTCTAGACATATCACTCAAACATGTATCGGGTCCTAAGGTCGCTGTAAGTCGCCCTGTATCCCCAAAACTGTTGGCAATAACTCATGAAAACAACCATAAAACGTGAAAACGAGAAGTTTCTGGTCATATCTCTCAAACATGTATCGTGTCTTACGGTCGTTGTAAATTGCACTAGAACCCCAAAATGTGGGCAATACGTCATGAAAACGCCCATAAAAAGCGAAAACGGCGAGTTTTTAGTCACATCTCTCTAACATGTAACGAGTCTTACAGGCCTTGCAAATCCGCTTGGAAGCAAAAACCCATGGGAAATAACTCATGAAATGGCCAAAAAATACGAATACGACGAGTTTTTGGTCATAACTCTTAAACATGTATCGGGTCTTAAGGTCATTGAAAATCACCGTATAACCCCAAAATAATGGGCAATAGCTCATGAAAATGGCCATAAAACGCGAAAATGACGAGTTTCTTGTCATATCTCTCAAACATGTAAGAGGTCTTACAAGGCATGCAAATCCACCTAAACCTGAAACTGTGGGCAATAACTCATGAAAACAGCCATAAAAGACAAAAGCGACGACTTTTTGGTCGTAACTCTCAAACATGTATCGGATCTTAAGGTTACCGTCAATTGACCTAGAACCACAAAAATATGGGCAACAGCTCATGAAAACTGTCATAAAACGCGAAAATTGTGAGTTTTGGGTCATATCTATCCAACATGTACCAGGTCTTAAGGTCGTTGTAAATCGCCTTGGAACCCCAAAACAGTGGTCATAAGCTCATAAAAACCGCCATAAAACGCGACAACAACGAGTTTTCAATCATTTCTCTCAAAGATGTAATGGTCCTACAGGCCTTGCAAATCCGCTTGGAACGCAAAAACGTGTGAAATAAATCATGAAAATGGCCAAAAATCACGAGAACAATGAGTTTTTCGTCATAACTCTCAAACTTGTATCGGGTCTTAAGGTCGTTGTAAATAACCCGATAACCCCAAAATAGTGGGCAATAAATCATGAAAATGGCATAAATCTCACACATGTAACGGGTCTTACAGGCCTTGCATATCCAACTGGAACCCAAAAATTATGGGCAATAACTCATGAAAACAGCCATAAACACAAAAACAACAAGTTTTTGGTCAAAACTCTCGAACATTTATGAGGTCTTAAGGTCGTTTTAAATCGCCATAGAACCACAAAAATGTGGGCAATAGCTCGTGAAAACGGCCATAAAATGCAAAAACAACAAGTTTTTGGTCATATCTCTCAAACATGTAAGCGTTCTTACGAGGCATGTAAATCCGCCTGGAACCCGAAAACTATGGGAAAAGACTGATGAAAATAGCCATAAACACGAAAACGACGAGTTCTTGGTCATAAATCACAAACATGTAGTGGGTCTTAAGATCGTTGAAAATCGGTCTTGAACACCAAAACTGTGGGCAATAGCTCATGAAAATGGC
Source organism: Avena longiglumis (assembly GCA_030063025.1). Lineage (NCBI taxonomy): Eukaryota > Viridiplantae > Streptophyta > Magnoliopsida > Poales > Poaceae > Avena > Avena longiglumis. The sequence goes on along the minus strand of CP125977.1, from coordinate 12,129,256 downwards.
CATAAAACGCAAAAACGACGAGTTTCTAGTCATATCAATCAAACATGTATCGGGTCCTAAGGTCACTGTAAATCGCCCTATAACCCCAAAACTGTTGGCAATAACTCATGAAAACGACCATAAAACACGAAAACGTTCATTTTCTGGTCATATCTTTCAAACATGTATCGTGTCTTACAGTCGTTGTAAATCGCACTGGAACCCCAAAACTATGGGCAATACGTCATGAAAACGCCCATAAAAAGCGAAAACGACGAGTTTTTAGTCACAACTCTCTCACATGTAACGAGTCTTATAGGCCTTGCAAATCCGCTTGGAAGAAAAAAACCATGGGAAATAACTCATGAAATGGACAAAAAACACGAATACGGCGAGTTTTTGGTCATAACTCTTAAACATGTATCGGGTCTTAAGGTCATTGCAAATCAAATATAACCCCAAAATAATGGGCAATTTCTCATGAAAATGGCCATAAAACGCGAAAATGACGAGTTTCTTGTCATATCTCTCAAACATGTAAGGGGTCTTACGAGCCATGCAAATCCACCTAAACCTGAAAATGTGGGCAATAACTCATGAAAATAGCCATAAAACACAAAAGCGACGACTTTTTGGTCATAACTCTCAAAGATGTATCGGGTCTTAAGGTTACCGTCAATTGACCTATAACCACAAAAATATGGGCAACAGCTCATGAAAACTGTCATAAAACGCGAAAATTGTGAGTTTTGGGTCATATCTATCCAACATGTACCAGGTCTTAAGGTCGTTGTAAATCGCCTTGGAACCCCAAAACAGTGGTCAATAGCTCATGAAAACCGCCATAAAACGCGACAACAACGAGTTTTCAATCATTGCTCTCAAACATGTAACGGTCCTACAGGCCTTGCAAATCCGTTTGGAACGCAAAAACGTGTGAAATAAATCATGAAAATGGCCAAGAATCACGAGAACAATGAGTTTTTTGTCATAACTCTCAAACTTGTATCGGGTCATAAGGTCGTTGTAAATAACCCTATAACCCCAAAATAGTGGGCAATAACTCATGAAAATGGCATAAATCTCAAACATGTAACGGGTCTTACATGCCTTGCAAATCCAACTGGAACCCAAAAATTATGGGCATTAACTCATGAAAACAGCCATAAACACAAAAACAACAAGTTTTTGGTCATAACTCTCAAATATTTATGAGGTCTTAAGGTCGTTTTAAATCGCCCTAGAAGCACAAAAATGTGGGCAATAGCTCGTGAAAACGGCCATAAAACACAAAAACGACGAGTTTTTGGTCATATCTCTCAAACATGTAAGCTTTCTTACGAGGCATGCAAATCCGCCTAGAACCCGAAAACTATGTGAAAAGACTCATGAAAATAGCCATAAACACGAAAACAACGAGTTCTTGGTCATAAATCACAAACATGTTGTGGATCTTAAGGTCGTTGAAAATCGGCCTCGAACCCCAAAATTATGGGCAATAGCTCATGAAAACGGCCATAAAACGCAAAAACGACGAGTTTCTAGTCATATCACTCAAACATGTATCGGGTCCTAAGGTCGCTGTAAATCGCACTATAACCCCAAAACTATTGTCAATAACTCATGAAAACACGAAAACGGTAAGTTTGTGGTCATATCTCTCAAACATGTATCGTGTCTTACGGTCGTTGTAAATCGCACTGGAACCCCAAAATGTGGGCAATACGTCATGAAACGCCCATAAAAAGCGAAACGACGAATTTTTAATCACATCTCTCTAACATGTAATGAGTCTTACAGGCCTTGCAAATCCGCTTGGAAGAATAAAAACCATGGGATATAACTCATGAAATGGCCAAAAAACATGAATACGACGAGTTTTTGGTCATAACTCTTAAACATGTATCGGGTCTTAAGGTCATTGCAAATCACCCTATAACCCCAAAACAATGGGCAATAGCTCATGAAAATGGCCATAAAACGCAAAAATGACGAGTTTCTTGTCATATCTCTCAAACATGTGAGGGGTCTTATGAGGCATGCAAATCCACCTAAACCTGAAACTGTGGGTAATAACTCATGAAAACGGCCATAAAACACAACGAATTTTTGGTCATACCTCTCAAACATGTATCGGGTCTTATGGTTACTGTCAATTGACCTGTAACCACAAAAATATGGGCAACAGCTCAAGAAAACGGTCATAAAACGCGAAAATTGTGAGTTTTGGGTCATATCTATCGAACATGTACCAGGTCTTAAGGTCGTTGTAAATCGCCTTGGAACCCCAAAACTGTGGGCAATAGCTCATGAAAACCGCCATAAAACACGACAACAACGAGTTTTCAATCATTTCTCTCAAACATGTAATGGTCCTACAGGCCTTGCAAATCCGCTTGGAACACAAAATCGTGGGAAATAAATCATGAAAATGGCCAAAAATCACGAGAATGATGAGTTTTTCATCATAACTCTCAAACTTGTATTGGGTCTTAAGGTCGTTGTAAATAACCCTATAACCCCAAAACAGTGGGCAATAACTCATGAAAATGGCATAAATCTCAAACATGTAATGGGTCTTACAGGCCTTGCAAATCCAACTGGAACCCAAAAACTATGGGCAAAGACTCAAGAAAATAGCCATAAACACGAAAACGACGAGTTTTTGGTCATAAGTCTCAAATTTGTATCGGGTCTTAAGGTTGTTGTAAATCGCCCTAGAACCTCAAAACAGTTGGCAATAAATCATGAAAACGACCACAAAACGCGAAAACGATGAGTTTCTAGTCATATCTCTGAAACGTGTAAGGGTTCTTACGAGGTATGCAAATCCACATGCAACCCAAAAACTATGGGCACAAACTCATGAAAATGGCCATCAACATAAAAATGACGAGTTTTTGGTCATAACTCTCAAATATGTATCGAGTCTTAAGGTTGCTGTAAATTGCCCTGGAACTATAAAACTGTGGGCAATAGATCATGAAAACAGACATAAAACGCGAAAATTGCGAGTTTTGGGTCATATATCTCCAACATGTACCAGGTCTTAGGGCGTTTTAAATCGCCTTGGAACCCCAAAATAGTGGGAAATAGCTCATGAAAATAGCCGTAAAACGCAACAACAATGAGTTTTTAGTCATTTACCTCAAACATGTAATGGTCCTACAGGCCTTACAAATTCGCTTGGAACGTAAAAACCGTGGGAAATAACTCATGAAAATGGCCAAAAAACACGAGAACGATGAGTTTTTCGTCACAAATATCAAACATATATCGGGTCTTAAGGTTTATGTAAATCGCCCTTGAACCATAAAACTGTGGATAATAGCTCATGAAAACAGCCATAAAACGCGAAAACTGCGAGTTTCAGGTCATATGTAGAGGTCCCAACCTGATAAGGTAGAGATTCATGTGTTTACAATGCTAGTCGCTGGATCAATAGCTAGCATCCACAGTTTAAGATGTAATATCAAGGAACAAAGGTCATCTAACAACTTATAATCAGGAATAAAATAATACATTACATCTTACATAGCTCATTTGGCTATCTCATTACAATGCAGCAGAAATATCTATATAGCATGGGATCCTTCATCTTCAAATGCCACAGGAAATCATGTTGGTTGTAGACTTGTAATCCTATTCAACACACTTCACTAACATCAAACAAACCTGCAACATAATAAGTTACAGCCACAAGGGTCAATACATTTGAATTGTATTGGCGAGTGATACTATGGTAGAGTAGTGATATCTAACATCTATTTGCATTTGGCTAAGTGTAGATGAGGCTTGCTTTGCTCAAAATAAGTTTTATTATTAGTTAAAAACACTAAGTTTTTGTTTGTGAAATCACCCAAGGAATCTACCAATTGAAAACTGGAATCCTTTAACACTTGTTCAACCACAAGTTTTTAACTTAGAAATTTGGATGAGGAGATCCTTAATAGCTTCCATGTCTTGATGCTCAAATTTTCCATTGCCAAGGACACGACTAAGTACTTAGATTTTACTCTGTCGAGAGGTGGTGCACTTTCCCAAAAAGACTGGACCAGTCCCTAGCCTTGTGTAACCACTCAACATATCCCATTCATACCATACCACCCAAGTGATTCATTCACTTAATAGTTTTATTAGGAAAAAACATAAGTCAAAAGACTTAGAAATATTTCATAGCATGAATAATCCACCCTTGGTTTCTACTAGCTAAGCAAAGCATGATAGTAGTAAGGATCTTAACTTAGGGGAAATTCTACTAAGGCATCATCTACAAGGATTTCCCAAGGGATAGTTAACACATAGAAATTTCCATGCAAGGCCTACTTAAAAATATCACTAATGCATAGTCAAAATAATAGGAAAAAATGTATGAAGCACCACTTGCCTTTTTGGTAGAGAAACTAGGTTCACTCCTTGATCTTGCTATTGTCACACTCTTCAAATTTCACTACAAATCAATCAAGCAAGGAACAATTCAAAACTAGCATTCAAACAATCCACCACATAAAATAATAAAGACAAGGAAATGCATGGAGGCAGGCAAAGGTTTTTTTAATTGGAAAATTGGTTTCTAATAAGGTTATAAACATTTTAAAACACCTATTGGTCATTTATAAAAGTGGCAAGATCATTTGAAAACAAGTTAGTGAAAATAGGCCATTTAAATCATTTTTGTTTTGATAGAAATGATTTTATTAAAGGAATAATTTCTACTGTTTGCCAAATATATTTTTAACCATAAATGTTAGTGTTTATGGTCAAAGTGTTTAAAACTAATCTATTTGCAAAAGGTTTCACCAAAAAATCATTTTTAAATCATAGCAACATTTTTGTTTTACTAAAAATTCTTTTATTCAAAATAATTCCTTGTGTTAGTCAAATATATTTTTAAATCCAAAAGTTAGTGCTTAGGGTCTGAGGGTTCAAATTAAACCATTTTCAAAATATTTTACTCAAAAAATCATTTTTAGAATACATTTTACACTCAAAATAGACCTAATAATGTTTCTACAAAAACACTCAATTTTACAGAAGGAAAATACTAAACTAAGCGCACTTTTGTAAAGGTTACATTTTTCTGAATCCATTGATATAAAATTTGTAAATTTTGGATGTGTAGAACAAAAGTTATGAATTTTTCAAAATCATTCATCTAATAGAGCCTTTTCTGTTTTTAAAACCTGAACTAGGTCCCGCGTCACAATATCATTGGCTGGTACCGGTTCATGAGGATCGCGCTACACAGAGCGTTGGATCTAACTAGAATCGTTCAACATAAATCAGCTGATACCCTTTCGACTAGGATCTAATCTCAGCCAACAGATCAGCATCTAGCGGCTCACAACGATTCGACCAGACATGGGCGGCGTTGGGCAACGGTGAGCGGCAGCACGGCAATGTCAGTGATGGTCTAGCGCAACCAAGAAGCAAGGGAGAAAAGGGAGAGGCTCACCAGTTTTACAGCGACGTGCTGATGCTCGAGGAGGTCGTGTGAAGGCTAGAGGTGCTCGGACATGACATCAATTCCTCACTGGAGTTGCTACTCGCGACAGCGTGCTCGGGGCGTCGTTGTTGGCGAAGCTACGGACTATGCTAAGGCAAAAATAGTGTCGTTAGATGCGCGAGACGAAAGTACGTGAGCGTCAATGAGAGTGAAGGGGGCGGTTAGGGTTTACCGGGGGAGGTCGCCGGAGTCGAAGTAGTCCGCGATGGCACTTAGACGAAGACGAAGTCGAGCTTCCAGGGCACGCACGAACAAGCAGTTAGTGACCATAGGTGCGGGATACGGTGGTGAGCAAGCTCGTGTGAGCCATGGGTAGTGGGGGTGGTTGTGCTTGCCGAATAGATGTTGAGGCTCGCCGGAGGCAGTGAGGTTTGAGCAAGAAATTCGGGCAGCCTAGGGGCGATCTGGCAGCGTGGTCTGAGGGGAACGGGAGAGGGGAGGATGACTCTTAAGAGATCAAGGTCGTGGGCGAGAATTAAGCTGGCAATAACGAGAATTTATGCGAGGCATTGAACGGCAGAAAACGGTAGAGGGATTTGGGGGAAGAACTGGTCGTGGGGACGATGATGATGTGGTTGGTGGGACCTAGTTGTCAGCAAGGTGAGGGGGTACGGTGGGGTCTTGCGGTCAGTGAGATGAGGGCTAATTCGCGGGTGAGAAAACATTTCGTGGGGGAGAAGAGAGGGGCTGCCGGGTGGGCTGCGCTGTTGGGACAGATTTGGGCTAGCTCGCCTCGACTGGTTTGTTTTCTTATTTTTTTCTTTCTGTTTTCTTTCTCTATTTCTGTTTCCTATTTTCAATTCAAACCTTTTTATTTATGTTTCAGTTTGAATTCAAATTTGACCAAACCTTTTCAGTAAGTTTGTACTGTTTATTGTTGTGTTTAAATAGTCCACCTTGAATTAATTCTAATATTTTATTATGGCTTTAATATTTATTTACAAGAGGCTTGTGTCTTTATTCAAATAATATTTAATATGATTCATAAACTCACTTTGAATTCAGATTTTTATCAAACCTTTTGTAAACCTTTTAAGTAGGTTTTTACTGTTTGTTAATGTGTTTAAATAATCCATTTTAGAATAATTCTTATATTCTTTTATGCTTTATTATTTACTTAAATGAGGCACTTGTCTTTATTCAAATAAAATCAAATATGGTTTAATCCCATATAATTTTATTCAAATATTTCCTTTATTCTTTTTAAGTTAATTAGATAACTTTTAAATCCACTTTGGCAATTTCAAATATTTTTCTTATGATTTAATTAATCATTTATATTAGGGATTTTGTCTATATTGAAAACAAATATGGTTCAAGTACATATAAGTTTTATTCAAACAATATTTATTCCTTTATTTTATTTGGATTATCTTTATTCCATTTTCTTATGGATTTAATTCATGTTTTAAATTGTCTTCTAAATAATTTTCTTGTGATTTATTATTTAGTTTAGGCAATTTGTCTTTATTTAAATAAAATTGAATATGGTTTAATCCATATGATTTTATTTATATAATATTTTACTCCTTTTTATTATTCAGTAAACTTTTATTTGTTTAAGGGTTTGGCCAAGATTTAATTTAACCTTTAAATATTCTTATTTATTTATATCTTTCTTTATCTTATAAAATCCATATCTTTTTATTTAGAGATCCAGAATTAGTGATTCTAATTTGTATGATTTTATTTAATATTTTTTTATCTTTTTAAATCCTCTTGGAATTATTTTTCTCACAATTTTTTATTGATTTTTGTTAGGAGCTTTATTAGCTTTGGAAATTAATTCCTTTTATCTTATTAAATTCATAAGTTTTTATCCATGGTTCCAAATTGAGTGAAACCAATTTCTATGGTTTCATAATATTTTGGTTTATCATTTTAATCATTTATAAATGTTTGTTGCTGAATTTTTATATGGATCAAATCCATAGTCTTAGAGAGGTCCTGGAAATAATTTTCTTCCATTAGGGTTTTAGGGTTTTTGTTTAATTTTCCCAAGTGTTTAAATTCAAGATTCGTTCCATGCATAAAATGCATTTGATCATTGGAAATGATTTCTTTCATTAAGATTTGGGGTTTTGGTTTAACTTTTCCAGATGTTTGAATTTCGAGATACATTCATTGATGAATGCATTTCACTTGATTGAAATTTTGTTGGATTCCATTTTCATTCAAATTTTGTTCAAGTAGGGTTTTGATGTTTCCATTTAGAAGAAAAAAGTTTCTTTTTACCCTAAATTTCAATAATTGTTTCTTTTGTTTATTTAATTTGCACATTTCAAAACTTGGAAAATTTTGGGATATGACAGGCTACCACCGTTAAAAGAAATCCCGTCCCAAGATTTGGGAAGGCTAGAGGTTACAAGTTGGCTTCAAGATAACTAGGGTACTACCACCCTTAAACGATTTTTGACTAGATTACATCTTGGCTTTCTTGAGATCTTGATGAAACTTCTCTGGACAGTTATTTGCATAATGTCCTTTGTTTCCACACTTGAAACATGTGACAAGGTTGAGATCTTCATGTATCTTCTTTGGACAGTTGTTTGCATAGTATCCTTTGTTTCCACATTTGAAACATGTGACAAGGTTGAGATCTTCATGTATCTTCTCTACACAGTTGTTTGCATGGTGTCCTTTGTTTCCACATTTGAAACATGTGACAAGGATGAGATCTTGACGTGTCTTCTCTGGACAATATGATGTATAATGGCCTAGCTCTTTGCAGTGGTTGCACATCACTTGGATAATATCCTTCCTCATCTTTGGTTTCACTATTGCTTGTTTGTTTCATTGGCTCTTCTTCTTCTTGGGTCTGTCCAAAAATAGGTGTTCTTTTAGTTCATGTTCTTCATAATTCACCTCAAAGGTGGGAAAGCTTCCTCGGTTCCTTGAACAATTCCTTGGATAATGTCCATGTTTCCTATTTTGTCCACCATGGTGAGTCACAATGTATGGAGGTGCATACTGAGATTTGACTTTGTCTTCATCCTTCTTGCTATGGAGGTTTCCAAACATTTGATGTTTTCCATCTTGTTTCATCTGTTGAACTATAGGATAGATGGGGCATTGGATACGTACATGGTCATTTCCTTCACATAGGAAACAAGTAACTTGAGATGTGGGGCATTGTCTAGTTGGATGTTTCTCTTCACAATTAGGGCATTGGTCCATATGCTCTTTATAAGTTTGTCCTATGTCTCCACAAATTTTGCAAGCTTGAGTTCCTTCTATGATATCATCCTTGATATAATTGTTGTCACAATCATTTTGGGAAAGGTTTCTTCTCATGTTGATCATTTGATTGGTCATCCTTTGCAATAATTGAGATTGGGTTTCGAAGAATTTTTGCATGGTTGGGTCTAACCCATTGTTGTTGGTTAAAAACTGAGTTGTCACTTGATTCAATTGGGCTTGGGTTGCTAGTAGTTGTTCTCTCATGTGCATTTCTTGGTTGTTGTTGTCACCATCCTTGATGTTGGAGTCTCTTGGAGAAGTCATCTATTTGGGTTGGATTGGGATTATAATAGGCAAAAGATTTCTAGAGGAAGAATTCTACTCACACACAACAAATCACACAAGCAATGTGCAAGCAATCACAAACATGCATTCCACCCAAACAACAAGATTCAAGCATGTTTTTAGGCAACAAAATATTTTTGTTACACCACATAAGTTGGTGTGATACATATATGATCTAAAAAAACACTAGTATGGTGGTCCAACTATGGTTATCACTTGAGATCATTCCATTTTTCTTAGTAGCTTCTTCATGAACTAGATCATGGTTTCCTTGGAAAAACTCTTGTATTTTGGTCACAAAACTCAAAGGTGATGATGGTTCCTTCTAGGTTGTGTTTCCTTAATCTTCAAGTCTTGAGTAAAATTCTTGTCTCACTTGTAGTCCTTAGTGATGTCCAAGTTGAAGTCCTTGGTGAAACTGAAGTTGAAGTCATTGGTGATATTGTAGTTGGAGTCATTTGTGATGTTGAAGTCCTTGCTCATGTTGAAGTTTTGTCCATCAAGTTGAAAAGGAAAAGATGTAGAATCAAAACCAAAAAGGTTGAGGAAAGGGTTTACAAGATTGTTTGTAAATAATTTTGAAGAAATACAACTCCTATTTTTCTAAGGGGTTTTGTACAATCCTAGGGTTTACAATCCTATAGGAAACACAGTGCTCTGATACCATCTGTAGAGGTCCCAACCTGATAAGGTAGAGATTCCTGTGTTTACAATGCTAGTCCCTGGATCAATAGCTAGCATCCACAGTTTAAGATGTAATATCAAGGAACAAAGGTCATATTACAATTTATAACAAGGAATAAAATAATACATTACATCTTACATAGCTCATTTGGCTATCTCATTACAATGCAGAAGACTTGTAATCCTAATCATCTTAAAATGCCATAGGCAATCATGTTGGTTGTAGACTTGTAATCCTAATCAACACACTTCACTAACATCAAACAAAACTTCAACATAATAAGTTACAACCACAAGGGTCATTACATTTAAATTGTATTGGCAAGTGATACTATGGTAGAGTAGTGGTATCTAACATCTATATGCATTTGGCTAAGTGTAGCTGAGGCTTGCTTTGCTCAAAATAAGTTTTCCTTATTAGTTGAAAACACTAAGTTTTTGTTTGTCAAATCACCGAAGGAATCTACCAATTGAAAATTGGAATCCTTTATCCCTTGTTCAACCACAAGTTTTTAACTTGGAAATTGGGATGAGGAGATCCTTGATAGCTTCCATGTCTTGATGCTCAAATTTTCCATTGCCGGGGACACAGCTAAGTACTTAGATTTTACTCTCTCGAGATGTGGTGCACTTTCCCCACAAGACTCAACATGCATCGAGACAAGATCTTTCAGAAGCCTTCCCTTAGACCAAATGGAGGCGTTCCAACCTATCACCCGTACCACCTTCTATCCATCTGGCTAAGTTATTGCAACCTATATGATCCAGGCAGAGCCCATATTGCCATGTGGCTGCACTAGAAGCTTCTCAACACTTAACATCTCAAATCTCTTTGTTCCTGGGTGCCTTTACACAAGTGTGATACACAAGTTTTAACCAATCCCTGGCCTTGTGTAACCACTCAACATATCCCATTCATACCACTCCACCTAGGTGATTCATTCACTTAGTAGTTTTATTAGGAAAAAACATAAGTCAAAAGACTTAGAAAAATTTCATAGCATGAATAATCCACCCTTGGTTCCTACTACCTAATCTAAGCATGATAGTATTAAGGATCTTAACTTAGGGAAAAGTCTACTAAGGCATCATCTACTAGGATTTCCCAAGGCATAGTTAACACATAGAAAATTCCATGCAAGGCCTACTTAAAAATAGCACTAATGCATAGTCAAAATAATAGGACAAAATGTATAAAGCACCACTTGCCTTTTTGTTAGATAAACTAGGTTCACTCATTGATCTTGCTATTGTCACACTCTTCAAATTTCACTACAAATCAATCAAGCAAGGAACAATTCAAAAGTAGCATTCAAACAATTCACCACACAAAATAATAAAGACAAGGAAATGCATGCAAGCAGGCAAAGGTTGTTTTATTTGGAAAATTGGTTTCTAATAAGGTTATAAGCATTTTAAAACACCTATTGGTCATTTATAAAACTGGCAAGATCATTTGAAAACAAGTTAGTGAAAATAGGCCATTTAAATCATTTTTGTTTTGCTAGAAATGATTTTATTAAAGGAATAATTTCTAGTGTTTGCCAAATATATTTTTAACCATAAATGTTATTGTTTATGGTGAAAGTGTTTAAAACTAATCCATTTGTAAAAGGTTTCACCCAAAAATCATTTTTAAATCATAGCAACATTTTTATTTTACTAAAAATGCTTTTATTCAAATTAATAATTCCTTGTGTTAGTAAAATATATTTTTATATCCAAAAGTTAGTGTTTAGGGTCAGAGGGTTCAAATCTAACCATTTGCAAAAGATTTTACTCAAAAATCATTTTTTAGAATATATTTTATACTCAAAATAGACCTAATACTGTTTCTGCATAAACACTCCATTTTCCATAAGCAAAATACTAAACTAAGGGCTCTGTTGGCAAGCTTACATTTTTCTGAATCCATTGATATAAAATTTATAAATTTTGGACGTGTAGAACAAAAGTTATGAATTTTTCAAAATCATTCATCTAATAGAACCTTTTCTGTTTTTAAAACCCGAACTAGGCCACGCATCACAATCTCATTGGATGGTACCGGTTCGTGAGGATCACGCTACACAGAGCGTTGGATATAACTATAATCGTATGGCACACATCAGCAGATACCCTTTCGACTAGGATCTAATGTCAGCCAATAGATCAGCATCTAGCGGCTCACAACGATTCGACCAGAGATAGGCGGCGCTGGGCAACGGTGAGCGGCGGCGTGGCTCTCTCAGCGATGTTCTAGCGCAACCTGGAAGCAAGGGAGAGGCTCATTGGGTTTGCAGCGACGTTCTCATGCTCGAGGAGGTCGTGGGAAGGCCATGGGTGCTCGGACATGATAGCAATTCCTCACCAGAGTTGCTACTGGCGACGGCATGCAAGGGGCGTCATCGTTGGCGAAGCTACGGAATATGCTAAGGCAAACAAGTAATGTCGTTAGATGCATGAGATGAAGGCGAGTACTCTAGCGTTAATGCGAGTGAGGGGCGGTCAGGGTTTACCGGGGGAGGTCGCCGGAGTACTTCGCGGTGGCGCTCAGACAAAGACGAAGCCGAGCTTCGAGGGAGCGCCCGGACATGGAGTGAGTGCTGGTAGGTGTGGGAGACGCTGGCGAGCAAGCTCTTGTGAGCCAGGGGTAGTGGGGCTGGTTGTGCTTGCCGAAATCGATGTTGAGGCTCGCCGGAGGCAGTGAGGTTTGAGCAAGAAATTCGGGTAGCCTAGGGGCGATCTGGCAGCATGGTCTGAGGGGAACGGGAGAGGGGAGGAAGACGCTTAAGATGGCAAGGTAAAGGGCGAGAATTAAGCTGGCAATAACGCAAATTTATGCGAGGCATTGAACGACAGAAAACGACAGAGGGATTTGGGGGAAGAACTGGTCGCGGGGACGCGATGACGTGGTCGGTGGGACCTGGTTGTTAGCGAGGTGAGGAGGGTACGGTGGGGTCTCGCGGGTGGGATGCACTGTTGGGATATATTTGGGCTAGCTCGCTGGGCTGGTTTGTTTTCTTATTTTTTCTTTCTATTTTCTTTTTCTTTTTTCTATTTCTGTTTCCTATTTTCAATTCAAACCTTTTTATTTATGTTTCAGCTAGAATTCAAATTTGACCAAACCTTTTCAGTAAGTTTGTACTGTTTATTGTTGTGTTTAAATAGTCCTCCTTTGATTAATTCAAATATTTTATTATGGCTTTAATATTTATTTACAAGAGGCTTGTGTCTTTATTCAAATAATATTTAGTATGATTCATAAACTCACTTTGAATTTAGATTTTTATCAAACCTTTTTTAAACCTTTTCAGTAGGTTTTATCTGTTTGTTAATGTGTTTAAAAAATCCATTTTAGAATAATTCTCATATTCTTTTATGGTTTATTATTTATTTAAATGAGGCACTTGTCTTTATTCAAATAAAATCAAATATGGTTTAATCCCATATAATTTTATTCAAATAATTCCTTTATTCTCTTTAAGTTAATTAGATAACTTTTAAAGGCAATTTCAATTATTTTTCTCATGATTTAATTAATCATTTATATTAGGGATTTTGTCTTTATTAAAAACAAACATGGTTCAAGTCCATATAAGTTTTATTCAAACAATCTTTATTCCTTTATTTCATTTGGATTATCTTTGTTCCATTTGCTTATGGATTTAATTCATGTTTTAAATTGTCTTCTAAATAATTTTCTTGTGATTTATTATTTAGTTTAGGCAATTTGTCTTTAATGAAATAAAATTGAATATGGATTAATCCATATGATTTTATTTAAATACTCCTTTATATTATTCAGTAAACATTTATTTGTTTAAGGATTTGGCCAAGATTTAATTTGACCTTTAAATATTCCTTATTTTTTTATTTCTTTCTTTATCTTATAAAATCCATATCATTTTATTTAGAGATCCAGAATTGGTGATTCCAATTTGTATGATTTTATTTAATATTTTTTTATCTTTTTAAATCCTTTTGGGATTATTTTGCTAAAAATTTGGTATTGATTTTTGTTAGGAGATTTATTAGCTTTGGAAATTAATTCCTTTTATCTTATTAAATTCATAAGTTTTTATCCATGGTTCCAAATTGAGTGAAACCAATTTCTATGGTTTCATAATATTTTGGTTTATCATTTTAATCATTTATAAATGTTTGTTGCTGAATTTTTATATGGATCAAATCCATAGTCTTAGAGAGGTCTTGGAAATAATTTTCTTCCATTAGGGTTTTAGGGTTTTTGTTTAATTTTCCCAAGTGTTTAAATTCAAGATTCATTCCATGCATAAAATGCATTTGATCTTTGGAAATGATTTCTTTCATTAAGATTTGGGGTTTTGGTTTAACTTTTCCAAATGTTTGAATTTCAAGATACATTCATTGATGAATGCATTTCACTTGATTGAAATTTTGTTGGATTCCATTTTAATTCAAATTTTGTTCAAGTAGGGTTTTGATGTTTCCATTTAGAAGAAAAAAGTTTCTTTTTACCCTAAATTTCAACAATTGTTTCTTTTGTTTATTTAATTTTCACACTTCAAAACTTGGAAAATTTTGGGATATGACAGGCTACCACTGTTAAAAGAAATCCCGTCCCAGGATTTGGGAAGGCTAGAGGTTACAAGTTGGCTTCAAGACAACTAGGATACTACCACCCTTTAACGATTTTTTGACTAGATTACATCTTGGCTTACTTGAGATCTTGATGAAACTTCTTTGGACACTTGTTTGCATAATGTCCTTTGTTTCCACGCTTGAAGCATGTGACAAGGTTGAGATCTTCATGTATCTTCTCTGGACAGTTTTTTGCATAGTGTCCTTTGTTTCCACAATTGAAACATGTGACAAGGTTGAGATCTTCATGTATCTTCTCTAGACAGTTGTTTGCATAGTGTCCTTTGTTTCCACATTTGAAACATGTGACAAGGATGAGATCTTGAGGTGTCTCCTCTAGACAATATGATGCATAATAGCCTAGCTCTTTGCAGTGGTTGCACATCACTTGGATAATATCCTTCCTCATCTTTGGTTTCACTATTGCTTGTTTGTTTCATTGGCTCTTCTTCTTCTTGGGTCTCTCCAAAGCTTGGTGTTCTTTTAGTTCATGTTCTTCATACTTCACCTCAAAGGTGGGAAAGCTTCCTCGGTTCCTTGAACAATTCCTTGGATAATGTCCATGTTTCCTGTTTTGTCCACCATGGTGAGTCACAATGTATGGAGGTGCATACTGAGATTTGACTTTGTCTTCATCCTTCTTGGTATGGAGGTTTCCAAACATTTGATGTTTACCATCTTGTTTCATCTGTTGAACTATAGGATAGATGGGGCATTGGATAGGAACATGGTCATTTCCTTCACATAGGAAACAAGTAACTTGAGATGTGGGGCATTGTCTAGTTGGATATTTCTCTTCACAATTAGGGCATTTTTCCATATGCTCTTTATAAGTTTGTCCTATGTCTCCACAAATTTTTCAAGCTTGAGTTCCTTCTATGATATCATCCTTGATATAATTGTTGTCACAATCATTTTGGGAAATGTTGCTTCTCATGTTGATCATTTGATTGGTCATCCTTTGCAATAATTGAGATTGGGTTTCGAAGAATTTTTGCATGGTTGGGTCTAACCCATTGTTGTTGGTTAAAAACTGAGTTGTCACTTGATTCAATTGGGCTTGGGTTGCTAGTAGTTGTTCTCTCATGTGCATTTCTTGGTTGTTGTTGTCACCATCCTTGATGTTGGAGTCTCTTGGAGAAGTCATCTATTTGGGTTGGATTGGGATTATAATAGGCAAAAGATTTCTAGAGGAAGAATTCTACTCACACACAACAAATCACACAAGAAATGTGCAAGCAATCACAAACATGCATTCCACCCAAACAACAAGATTCAAGCATGTTTTTAGGCAACAAAATAATTTTGTTACACCACATAAGTTGGTGTGATCAATATATGATCTAAACTAAACACTAGTATGGTGGTCCAACTATGGTTACACTTGAGATCATTCCATTATTCTTAGTAGCTTCTTCATGAACTAGATTATGGTTTCCTTGGAAAAATTCTTGTATTTTGGTCACAAAACTCAAAGGTGACGATGGTTACTTCTAGGTTGTGTTTCCTTAATCGTCATGTCCTGAGTAACATTCTTGTCTCACTTGTAGTCCTTAGTGATGTCCAAGTTGATGTCCTTGGTGAAACTGAAGTTTAAATTTTCCAAATGTTTAAATTTCAAGATACATTCATTGATGAATGCATTTCACTTGATTGAAATTTTGTTGGATTCCATTTTCATTCAAATTTTGTTCAAGTAGGGTTTTGATGTTTCCATTTAGAAGAAAAAACTTGGAAAATTTCAACAATTGTTTCTTTTGTTTATTTCATTTTCACATTTCAAAACTTGGAAAATTTTGGGATGTGACATCATATATCTCCAACATGTATCGTGTCTTAAGGTTGCTGTAAATCGCCCTACAACCCCAAAATAGTGGGCAATAGATCATGAAAACGGCCATAAAACGCAACAACGACGAGTTTTTAGTCATATATCTAAAACATGTAACGGGTATTACAATCCTTGCAAATACAATTGGAACCCGAAAACTATGGGCAATAACTCATGAAAATGGCCATAAACACGAAAACAACGAGTTTTTAGTCATAACTCTCAAACATCTATCGGGTCTTAAGGTCGTTGAAAATTGGCCTTGAACCCCAGAACTGTGGTGAATAGCTCGTGAAAGCAGCAATAAAACACGAAAGCGACGAGTTTTCATCATAACTCTCAAACATGTATCGGGTGTTAAGGTTGCTATAAATTGCCCTGGAACCATAAAACTATGGGCAATAGCTCATGAAAACAGCCATAAACACGAAAATTCTGGGTCTTACGAGGCATGCAAATCCACCTAAACCTGAAACTGTGGGCAATAACTCATGAAAACGGCCATAAAACAGAAAAGCGACAACTTTTTGGTGATAACTCTCAAACATGTATCGGGTCTTAATGTTACTGTCAATTGCCCTGGAACCATAAAACCACGGGCAATATCTCATGAAAATAGCCATAAAACGCAAAAATGTAAGTTTTGGGTCAAATCTCTCCAACATGTACCAAGTCTTAAGGTCATTGTAAATCGCCCTAGAACCCTAAAACAATGGGCAATAGCTCATGAAATTGGCTTAAAATGCGAAAACAACGAGTTTTTAGTCATTTCCCTCAAACATGTAATGGGACATACAGGCCATGCTAATCCGCTTGGAACGCAAAAACCGTGGGAAATAACTCATGAAAATGGCCAAAAAACACGAGAACGGCGAGTTTTTCATCATAACTCTCAAACATGTATCAGGTCTTAAGGTCCTTGTAAATAACCCTATAACCCCAAAACAGTGGGCAATAACTCATGAAAATGGCCATAAATCTCAAACGTGTAACGGGTTTTACAGGCCTTGCAAATCCAACTGTAACCCAAAAATTGTGGGCAATAACTCATGGAAATGGCCATAAACACGAAAACAACGAGTTTTTGATCATAACACTCAAACATTTATCAGATCTTAAGGTCGTTTTAAATCGCCCTAAAACCCCAAAACTGTGGGCAATAGCTCATGAAAATGGCCATATAACACAAAAACGACGAGTTTCTGGTCATATCTCTCAAACATGTAAGCGTTCTTATGAGGCATGCAAATCCGCCTGGAACCCAAAAACTTTGGGAAAATACTCAAGAAAATAGCCATAAATACGAAAACGATGAGTTTTTGGTCATAAGTGTCAAACATGTATCGGGTCTTAAGGTTGTTGTAAATCTCCCGAGAACCCCAAAAGAGTTGGCAATAAACCATGAAAACGGCCATAAAACGCGAAAACGATGAGTTTGTAGTCATATATCTCAAACATGTAAGGGTTCTTACGAAGCATGAAAATCCGCCTGGAACCCAAAAACTATGGGCAAAAACTCATGAAAATGGCCATAAACATGAAAACGACGAGTTTTTGGTCATAACTCTCAAATATGTATCGGGTCTTAGGGTTGCTGTAAATTGCCCTGGAACCATACAGTGGGCAATAGCTCATGAAAACAGCCATAAAACACGAAAATTGCTAGTTTTGGGTCATATCTCTCCAACATGTACCAGGTCTTAAGGTCGTTTTAAATCGCCTTCGAACCCCAAAACAGTGGGAAATAGCTTATGAAAATGGCCGTAAAAGGCGACAACAACGAGTTTTTAGTCATTTCCCTCAAACATGTAATGGTCCTATAGGCCTTGCAAATTCGCTTAGAACGCAAAAACCGTGGGAAATAACTCATGAAAATGGCCAAAAAACTAGAGTTTTTAGTCACAAATATCAAACATATATCGGGTCTTAAGGTTTATGTAAATCTCCATTGAACCATAAAACTATGGGCAATAGCTCATGAAAACAGCCATAAAACGGGAAAACTGCGAGTTTCGGGTCATATCTCTCCAACATGTATCGGGTCTTAAGGTCACTGTAAATCGCCCTAGAACCCCAAAATAGTGGGCAATAGCTCATGAAAACGGCCATAAAACACAATAACGTCGAGTTTTTAGTCATATATCTAAAACATGTAACGGGTCTTACATGCCTTGCAAATCCGATTGGAACCCAAAAATCATGGGCAATAACTCATGAAAATGGCCATAAACACGAAAACAACGAATTTTTAGTCATAACCCTCAAACATGTATCAGGTCTTAAGGTCATTGAAAATCGGCCTTGAACCCCAAAATTATGGGCAATAGATCATGAAAACGGCCATAAAACACAAAAGCGACGAGTTTTTGTCATAACTCTAAAACATGTATCGGGTGTTAGGGTTGCTATAAATTTCCCTGGAACCATAAAATTGTGGGCAATAGCTCATGAAAACAGGCATAAAACGCGAAACTGGAGTTTCGGGTCATAACTCTCCAACATGTATCGGGTCTTAAGGTCGCTGAAATCACCCTCAAACCCAGAAACAGTGGACAAAATCTCATCAAAACGGCCATAAAACGCAAAAACGACGAGCTTTTAGTCATTTATCTAAAACATGTAACGGGTCTTACATGCCTTGCAAATCGAGTTGGAACTCAAAAAATATGGGCAATAACTCATGAAAATGGCCATAAGAATGAAAACTATGAGTTTTTGGTCATAACTCTCAAACATGTATCGGGTCTTAAGGTTGTTGAAAATCGTCCTTGCACCCCAAAACTATGGGAAATAGCTCATGAAAATGACCATAAAACGCGAAAACGACGAGTTTGTAGTCATATCACTCAAACACTTATCGAGTCCTAAGGTCGCTGTAAATCGACCTGAACCATAAAACTGTTGGCAATAGCTCATGAAAACAACCATAAAAAACGAAAACGTTGATTTTTTTGGTCATATCTCTCAAACATGAATCGTATCTTACGGTCGTTGTAGATCGCACTCGAACCCCAAAACTGTGGGCAATGCCGCGTGAAAACGGCCATAAAAAGCGAAAACGACGAGTTTTTAGTCATATCTCTCTAACATGTAACGAGTCTTACAGGCCTTGCAAATCCGCTTGGAAGCCAAAAACCGTGGGAAATAACTCATGAAATGGCCAAAAAACACGAATACGACGAGTTTTTGGTCATAACTCTCAAACATGTATCAGGTCTTAAAGTTGTTGCAAATCACCCTATAACTCGAAAACAATGGGCAACAACTCATGAAAATGGCCATAAAACGTGAAAATGACGAGTTTCTTGTCATATCTCTCTCAAACATGTAAGGGGTCTTACCAGGCATGCAAATAAACCTAAACATGAAAATGTGGGCAATAACTCATGAAAACGGACATAAAACACAAAAGCGACGACTTTTTGGTCATAACTCTCAAACATGTATCGGGTCTTAAGGTTACAGTCAATTGCCCTGGAACCATAAAACTATGGGCAATAGCTCATGAAAACAGCCATAAAACGCAAAAAATGTGAGTTTTGGGTCAAATCTCTCCAACATGTACCAGGTCTTATGGTCATTGTAAATCGCACTGTAACCCAAAACAGTGGGCAATAGCTCATCAAATTGGCTTAAAATGCGAAACAACGAGATTTTAGTCATTTCCCTCAAACATTTAATGGGTCTTAAAGGCCTTGCAAATCTGCTAGGGAACGCAAAAGCCATGGGAAATAACTCATGAAAATGGCCAAAAACACGAGAACGGCGAGTTTTTCGTCATAACTCTCAAACATGTATCAGGTCTTAAGGTCATTGTAAATAACCCTATAACCCCAAAACAGTGGGCAATAACACATGAAAATGGCCATTAATCTCAAACATGTAACGGGTCTTACAGGCCTTGCAAATCCAATTGGAACCCAAAAGTTGTGGGCAATAACTCACGAAAATGGCCATAAGCACGAAAACAATAAGTTTTTGATCATAACTCTCAAACATTTACCAGGTCTTAAGGTCGTTTTAAATCTCCATAAAACCCCAAAACTATGGGCAATAGCTCATGAAAACGACCATAAAACAGAAAAACGACGAGTTTCTGGTCATATCTCTCAAACATGTAAGTGTTCTTATGAGGCATGCAAATCCGCCCGGAACCCATAAACTATGGGCAAAGACTCAAGAAAACAACCATAAACATGTAAACGACGAGTTATTGGTCATAAGTCTCAAACATGTATCGGGTCTTAAGGTTGTTGTAAATCTCCCTAGAACCCCAAAACTGTTGGCAATAAATCATGAAAAAAGGCCATAAAACGCGAAAACGATGAGTTTATAGTTATATCTCTCAAACATGTAAGGGTTCTTACGAGGCATGAAAATCCTCCTAGAACCCAAAAACTTTGGAAAAAACTCATGAAAATGGCCATAAAGGTGAAAATGGCAAGTTTTTCGTCATAACTCTCAAATATGTATCGGGTCTTAGGGTTGCTGTAAATTTCCCTAGAAGCATAAAACTGTAGGCAATTGATCATGAAAACGACCATAAAACACGAAAGCGACGAGTTTTCGTCATAACTCTCAAACATGTATCGGGTGTTAAGGTTGCTATAAATTGCCCTTGAACCATAAAACTGTGGGCAATAGCTCATGAAAACAACCATAAAAATCGAAAACATGTATCGGGTCTTAAGGTGGCTGTAAATCGCCCTCGAACCCAAAAACAGTTAACAAAAGCTCATGAAAACGGCCATAAAACGGAAAAAACGATGAGTTTTTAGTCATATATCTAACACATGTAACGGGTCTTACAGGCCTTGCAAATCCAGTTTGAACCCAAAAACTATTGGAAATAACTCATGAAAATGGCCATCAGAATGAAAACAACGAGTTTTTGGTCATAACTCTCAAACATGTATGGGGTCTTAAGGTCGTTGAAAATCGGCCTTGAACTCCAAAACTATGGGCAATAGCTCATGAAAACGGCCATAAAACGCAAAAAACGACGAGTTTGTAGTCATATCACTCAAACACGTATCGTGTCCTAAGTTCGCTGTAAATCGCCCTATAACCCCAAAACTGCTGGCAATAACTCATGAAAACGACCATAAAACGCGAAAACGATGAGTTTCTGGTCATATCTCTTAAACATGTATCGTATCTTATGGTCATGGTAAATCGTACTGGACCCCCAAAACTGTGGGCAATACCGCATGAAAACGGCCATATAAAGCGAAAACAACGAGTTTTTTGTCAAATCTCTCTAACATGTAACGAGTCTTATAGGCCTTGCAAATCCGCTTGGAAGCCAAAAACCATGGGGAATAACTCATGAAATGGAAAAAAAACACGAATACGACGAGTTTTTGGTCATAACTCTCAAACATGCATCAGGTCTTAAGGTCATTGTAAATAACCCTATAACCCCAAAAATGTGGGCAATAACTCATGAAAATGGCCATAAATCTCAAACATGTAACGGTTCTTCAAGGCCTTGCAAATCCAACTGGAAGCCAAAAATTGTGGGAAATAACTCATGAAAATGGCCATAAACACGAAAACAATGAGTTTTTGATCATAACTCTCAAACATTTATTAGGTCTTAAGGTCGTTTTAAATCGCTCTAAAACCCCAAAACTATGTGCAATGGCTCATGAAAACGGCCATAAAACACAAAAACGACGAGTTTCTGGTCGTATCTCTCAAACATGTAAGTGTTCTTATGAGGCATGCAAATCCTCCTGGAACCTAAAAACTATGGGCAAAGACTCAATCAAATAGCCATAAACATGAAAACGAGGAGTTTTGGTCATAAGTCTCAAACATGTATCGGGTCTTAAGGTTGTTGTAAATCGCCCTAGAACCCCAAAACGGTTGGCAATAAATCATGAAAACGGCCATAAAACGCGAAAACGACGAGTTTCTAGTCATATCTCTCAAACATGTAAGGGTTCTTACGAGGCACGAAAATCCGCCTGGAACCCAAAAACTATGGGCAAAAACTCATGAAAATGGCCATAAACCTGAAAACGACGAGTTTTTGGTCATAACTCTCAAATATGTATCGGATCTTAGGGTTGCTGTAAATTTCCCTAGAACGATAAAACTGTAGGTAATAGATCATAAAAACGTCCATAAAACACGAAAGCGACGAGTTAAGGGTCATAACTCTCCAACATGTATTGGGTCTTAAGGTTGCTATAAATTGCCCTGGAACCATAAAACTGTGGGCAATACCTCATGAAAACAACCATAAAACACGAAAACTGCGAGTTTCGGGTCATAACTCTCCAACATGTATTGGGTCTTAAGTTTGCTGTAAATCGCCCTCGAACCCAAAAACAGTGGACAAAAGATCATGAAAATGGCCATAAAACGCAAAAACGACGAGTTTTTAGTCATATATCTAACACATGTAACGGGTCTTACAGGCCTTATAAATCCAGTTGGAACCCAAAAACTATGGAAAATAACTCATGAAAATGGCCATAAGAATGAAAACAACGAGTTTTGGTCATAACTCTCAAACATGTATGGGGTCTTAAGGTCATTGAAAATCGGCCTTGAACCCCAAAACTATGGGCAATATCTCATGAAAACGGCCATAAAATGCAAAAACGATGAGTTTGTAGTCATATCACTCAAACATGTATCGGGTCCTAAGGTCGCTGTAAATCGCCCTATAACCCCAAAACTGTTGGCAATAACTCATGAAAACGACCATAAAACACGAAAAGGATGAGTTTCTGGTCATATCTCTCAAACATGTATCGTATCTTACGGTCGTTGTAAATCGTACTAGAACCCCAAAACGGTGGGCTATACCTCATGAAAACGGCCATAAAAAGCGAAAACGATGAGCTTTTAGTCATATCTCTCTAACATGTAACGAGTCTTAAAGTCCTTGCAAATCCGCTTGGAAGGCAAAAAACGTGGGAAATAACTCATGAAATGGACAAAAACACGAATACGACGAGTTTTTGGTCATAACTCTCAAACATGTATCAGGTGTTAAGGTCATTGTAAATAATCACTCAAACATGTATCGGGTCCTAAGGTCGCTGTAAATCGCCCTATAACCCCAAAATTGTTGGCAATAACTCATGAAAACGACCATATAACGCGAAAATGATGAGTTTCTGGTCATATCTCTCAAACATGTATCGTATCTTACGGTCGTTGTAAATCGTACTGGAACCCCAAAACGGTGGGCTATACCTCATGAAAACGGCCATAAAAAGCGAAAACGATGAGCTTTTAGTCATATCTCTCTAACATGTAACGAGTCTTACAGTCCTTGCAAATCCACTTGGAAGGCAAAAAACGTGGGAAATAAATCATGAAATGGACAAAAAACACGAATACGACGAGTTTTTGGTCATAACTCTCAAACATGTATCAGGTCTTAAGGTCATTGTAAATAACCCTATAACCGCAAAACAGTGGGAAATAACTCATGAAAATGCCATAAATCTCAAACATGTAACGGGTCTTACAAGCCTTGCAAATCCAACTGGAACCCAAAAATTGTGGGCAATAACTCATGAAAATGGCCATAAACACGAAAACAATGAGTTTTTTATCATAACTGTCAAACATTTATTAGGTATTAAGGTCGTTTTAAATCGCCCTAAAACCCCAAAACTACGGGCACTAGCTCCTGAAAACGGACATAAAACACAAAAACGACGAGTTTCTGGTGATATCTCTCAAACATGCAAGCATTCTTATGAGGCATGTAAATCCGCTTGGAACCCAAAAACTATGGGCAAAGACTCAAGAAAATAGCCATAAACATGAGAACGATGAGTTTTTGGTCATAATTCTCAAATATGTATTGGATCTTAAGGTTGTTGTAAATCGCCCTAGAACCCCAAAACCGTTGGCAATAAATCATGAAAACGGCCATAAAACGCGAAAACGACGAGTTTCTGTTGCCTGTCAAAACCCACCGGCGAGCAGCGACGAGCAACATGAAGAGCCGGGAGGCTCCCAGAACTGCTGGTGGGCCCTGGTCCCTCGGGCAACGGCCCGCAAAACTCCGGCACACGTCCTGGCGGATGCAAGGGCGTGCCACCTGACCTATACCTGGTCAGGAAGGTGATGGATTGCTTCGATTAGTTTCCTGCATGGCAAACAAACATACATAAAATTCGAGCCGCAACCGGCTCCTAGGTTTCCCTGTGAATCGGCTCCTGGAGCCGATTGTCCCATAGTTCTGCATTAGATCTATGATAACATGGGGTTTTGCTTCATCAATACAAGTTAAATCGATCTACGACAGTTTAACGTTTTCACCACGTAATTGGAACATCCTACACGTAATTGAGCCTGGTAGATACAAAAGATGATAGAAAACTAACCCTAGAGAAGGCCTAACAACCGACATAAAGTCAATTCCCGGAACAACTCCTCTCGAATTAGCAAACCATATCCTTACGTACTACTGGATCGTTCAACCCGTTTGCAAGGCCTGATTATGTGGATATCAAACTAAACCTTGGAAAACAAGTCATAACTATAACAGATCAAAACAACTGAATAAAGATCAAGCAAGATGCCGCCCTTCCACCCAAGGAAAGGTGCAAGGGCAGCGAGATAACTAGAGGTAGCATAACTAAACAATCATAGCAAAAAGTACCAATGATAACCTACGCAAATCTATGATAATAGTATTACCCGCCATCAACAAAGCTTCAGTACGAGTCACACCAAATAATGCATAAGCAGATACTGCCTAGATCGCAAGATGCGATCTAGGCAGCATGATACTTACCCGAAAGAAACCCTAGAAACAAGGGGTGGCGATGCGCCGAGATTGTGTTTGTTGTGAACGTGATTGTCCCCCTTTTCTCAATAACCTTAGGTACATATTTATAGTCCGGAGACTTTCTATCTTTGGAATAACCCTAACAACTCTATCTCTTACTTAAACCGAAACGGAACCTACTACAATATACAGATACACGGGCAATTTAGCCCAAATCCACGCACAAGGCCGATCCAGCAATACGTTGCATATATGTATCCTCCAAGCCCATCTTGATTACAGCCCATCTCCTTCTTTGGCCAAAATGTGGCGATAACACATGCCCCCCTGGTTTTGGCAATAATAATTCCAAAACCACTCTGTTGTTGTTTTTTCTTCCAGTTGGCATGAGCACATCCAACAGAATAATCAAGCCTGGATACGAATTCTACCAGCCGGTCGTAGTGGCTCGGCAATTTGGCCTTGGACAAGTACCTCCCCATTTCTTTCTCCACCATCTTACGGAGAGCAGAGCTGACCTGCCCGATCCTCTCATCGGTCAAAGGTGTTATTCCTTCTTCGATGCTCTGACCGTCCCAATTCCTAACAACCTCACCTTCGCATCATCAACCGATGGTTTTGAGAACTGGTGGTCGATGTGGAAGACTCATGCCTTCAGGAGAGCTCTGGGACCGTTGCTGGAACAGCTCGATGCTGAATATGATATCCCCGTAGAACAGGTACCACTACTCGTAAATTTCTTGATGCAGCTCACAAATAATTTTTCTAATAACCCACTCTGTCTCCTTGCAGCAACAAGATGGTCCTGAACCTACGCACGGTGATGGCTCCCCCTTCGAATTCTTCCCACCAGCTCCTGTGGTCCTTTTTTGCAAAAACTCGCCACCTTTGAAAAAGGTCGTGATGCAGAACCAGCCGATATCACCACAATCGGCTTCCAAGAACCAAGCAACTTCTAAGTCAGCCGCCTCTCGAGTTCCAACTAAAACAAGAACGATGGTGAGGAAGGTAGCTGCCAGGAAGACCTTGAGGCGCCGGAGCCCTTCTCCAGAAAGTTCGCATGTACGCTGATCCATGCCTTGGTTGATCTCTTTCATCCTTGCAAACATGCTCGTGCTTACTAGCTCTCCTTTCTTACAGGCTTCCGTCGAAGACACCTCCAGCGAGGACACACAATCCAATCGAGGAGAATTGGGCCCAACAGACTCTGAGAGGACCATCACACCGAGCCAGCCAGATTTGCCACAATCGGCTCCCAGGAAAAGGCCAGTTCCTGAACCTGCTGCCCCCCGAGCATCAGTCGAGGCGTGGCCAGCCGTGAGCCCCAAGAGGACTCGCAAGGGACTGCAAACTTCTTCGTCGAGCCAGGAGGTTTCGAAATATCACCCTCCATGCTCTTACCAATTGTTTTTTATCTGCCGATTCATCACTATTTACATCGGCAAGCACCTTCCATGCAGGCGACTGATACTTCTAGTGGGAAAGCCGGGGAAGCGCCGATGCCTCTCGCAAGGCTGGATCCAGTAATCCCTGACGGTGTAGATGAAACGGTTACCACTTTAGTCGAGCCCCCAGCGACAACACACAAGCCGATTGTCTCGTCATCTGCTGTCCCCTTGATCTTAGGAGAGGTACGTTCGCCTCATTCGGCTCATCCTTCCATGTTAGATGCATACTGATGCCACTTCGGCCTGCCAGGGTTGTGATATTTCAGGCCTGCTGACGTTCGACCCTGAATCCATCGAACCAACTCTCTCTGTTGCCAACGATGAACCACGAGCAAGGGCTGTTCCACCTCAATTCCAGCGTCTCAAAGCCTTGCTGTCCTCCCCGATCGAGAAGTTGATCGAGGGTTCTGAAGAGGTGAAGAGTGTTCTTGCCGAAATCAAGGACCAACTCCCAGTAGCATTGCAGGTGAAGCTTTGGCCAGTTGTAACTCTGTCTTTCTACGGGTCAAGGGTGAAGTCGGCTCGTGAGAGGATTAATCTGCGCCGCGCCCAACTCCCGCTGAAGGCCAATATTGCAGACAAATGTCAGCAGCTCAACGAGAAAAAGGCGTCTCTGGATGCCAAAACTGACACCTCTGTCAGCACCGCCGAGCTTGCACTTTTGAAAAAGGAATTGGAAGATCTTGAAGAGAAGGTCCGGGCGACTAAACAGCTCATTCGTGACAAGGAAGCATTCATCGCCCGCTCCCAAGACGAAGCAGAAGGCCTCAAAGCTCAACTGAAGACTGATCTGGCGGAAATACGTGCCCTGAACAAGCAGCTAGTGACGGGCAAGGACGAAGATGACGAAGTCGAGATCGCCGAGGTGGATCGTGTCCGTGCTGACGCCCTCCACGCCTTCGAGGCATTCCTTCAGTAGCTCATTCATGTAAACCGGCACCTGCTCGTAACAGTTTAAACCTCTAGAGTCGATGACTGTGCATCGGCTATATATATTTTCTTTTTATTTTTTTTATTTTTTGGCCGATTTCATGTATCGGCCCCATATTTCACTGTCCATCATCCCACATGCTTGGGAAATATTTCTTGAGATGCTGGCCGTTGACAGCCACTGGGAATTTCGCGCCGTTTAGCTCCTCAAGCATGTACGCGTTCCCCCTTAAAACTTGATCGACCCTGTATGGCCCGTGCCAATTTGGAGACCATTTACCATATGCTGCATCCTTAGTCCCCAATGGCAATACATCTTCCCATACCAGATCGCCAACGTGGAACTCCTTTGGTCTCACCTTCTTATTATATGCACGAGCTACCTTGGCCTTGTTCTCTTTGATTTTCTCAAGCGACCACAGCCTAAGCTCAGTTAAATCCTCAACACTGTCACTCATCAGGGTCGCATATTCTTCAGTTGTTAGATCGTTCTGAAAAGTGACACGTCTAGATCCAGCCGTAATCTCCCAGGGCAATACGGCTTCTTGTCCATAGACTAGATGGTATGGCGAGGTATTTATCGCTCCATGACATGACATGCGATAAGCCCATAAAGCCTCTGACAAAACCTCGTGCCAACGCCTAGGGTGCTCATCGACTTTCCTCTTGATCAGCTTGATAAGGCTCTGGTTGGACGCTTCAGCTTGCCCATTTGCTTGAGCATAGTATGGAGATGATCGGATGAGCTTAATTCCCATGTCCTCGCAGAATTTTCTAAACTCTTGAGAAATGAAGACCGAACCTCCATCGGTCGTGATAGTTTGGGAAATCCCGAATCTATGAATGACATGTTCTTTCACAAAATTGATAACATCCTTCGAGTTTACTGACTTCATAGGGACGTCTTCCACCCATTTAGTGAAATAAACTTTAATGGCCAAAATCCACATGTGGCCTTTGCTTGATGGAGGATTGATCTTGCCAATCATATCCATGCCCCAACCTCGGAATGGCCAAGGCTTGATGATGGGGTTCATTGCTGACGCGGGTACAGTCTGAATTTTTCCAAATTTCTGACATGCTTGACACCCTTTGTAGTACTTAAAACAGTCCTCAAGCATGGTGGGCCAATAAAACCCTGATCGCGTGATCAACCATTTCATCTTGTGAGCCGATTGGTGAGTTCCACAGGCGCCTTCGTGTACCTCGTGCAGGAGCCGATTGGCCTCGGTTGGCCCCAGACATTTGAGCAGTAACCCTTCCAGAGTCCTGTAAAACATGTCGTCCCCAATAAGCACATACTTCATGGCCTTGTACCTTATCCGTTTAGGTGCCCCCCGAGCCGAATCTTTCAAGTAATTGAAGATATCGGCTCTCCAGTCGTCCGCCTCCAGAAACTGTACTTGAACATCAGTTCCTTCTACTACGTCCTTGTAGCCTGAAGCCATTTGTGCGAGATCATTCGCCTCGGTATTCTGCGATCGCGGGATCCAGTTAAAGTTTATGTACCGGAACTGTGCCATCAGCTCACGGCATTGCAACCATAATGGGAAGAGCGACTCGCTCTCACACTTGTATTCCTCCGTGAGTTGGGAAATCACCAATTTGGAGTCTCCAAATATTTCCACTGCTTCTGCTCCAGCTTCGATGAGCAACTCCATTCCCTTGCGTATCGCCTCATATAATGATAATCTCCGCTGAGAGCAAGATGTGGCGCAGCTTGGTGCAGGTGAAAAACAGGCAGAGGCACAACTTATCGATCTCAGGATACCTTGTATCTGCATCCAGCATCCTTCTGCTGATGTAAAACACAACTCGCTCCAGACCATCATAAACTTGCACCACCACCGAGGCGATGGACGTGTCAGCTACTGACAAATAAATATAGAACGGCCTATCCGGCTGGGGGGAAACCAACACTGGCGGCTTCGTTAGATATTCTTTGATCTCGTCGAAGGCTCGTTGTTGTTCTGTCCCCCAGCGGAATTCCTCATCAGACTTAATTTTCACCAGTCCCATGAACGGCTCTATTCTTCCTGACAGATTGGAGATGAATCTTCTGACGAAGTTGATCTTTCCAATGAGAGACTGCAGTTCTTTCTTCGTGGTAGGTGGCTTCATTGTTCGCACTGCCTCCTGACTTTTCAGGCCGATCTCAATTCCGCGTTCATGGACCAAGAAACCCAAGGACTGACCGGCCGTCACCCCGAAGGCACACTTATTTGGATTCATCCGTAGCCCGAATTTTCTTGTTCGGTCCAGGATGCATTGCAGATCGTCCAAGTGTCCTTGTACTGAAGCAGACTTGACCACCACGTCATCGATATAAATTTACACCAGCTTGCCGATCAGATCATGGAAGATGTAATTTATGGCTCTTTGGTATGTGGCGCCGGCATTCTTCAGTCCAAACGTCATGACTACATATTCAAACAACCCCACCGAACCTGGGACTCTGAACGCAGTCTTGTGTATATCTTCCGGAGCCATAAAAATTTGGTTGTAACCGGCATTGCCGTCCATGAAGCTCAAGATCTTATGACCAGCAGCTGTGTTGATTAATGTCTCTGCTACCGGCATCGGATACTCATCCTTTGGAGTAGCTCTATTGAGATCCCGAAAATCTATGGCAACACGCCAGCGGCCATCCTTTTTCTCTACAGGTACGATACTAGAAATCCACTCAGCATACATGCATGGCCTGATTAACCTAGCCGTCAACATTTTCTCGATCTCTTTCTTGACTTCTTCCAAAATTTCAGCCTTCATCTGTCGTGCTCGCTGCTGGAATGGCCGAAACCCTTTTTTAAGCGGGAGTCGATGCTCAATGATGCTCCTGCCTAACCCAGGGATCTCTGTATAGTCCCAGGCAAAGCAGTCTGGATATTCTTTCAACAAAGCTATCATCGGACCCCGCAGATTCGGATCTAACTTCTTGCTGATAAATGTTGGTCGTGGCTTATCCCCAAGACCGATGTCAATCTCCTCTAGCTCATCAGCGGAGGTAAACCCATACCCTAGCTTTCTGTCACCTGCTAAATCTATGCTAAACACGGGGCAAACAGTTGGTGAGGATAACAAAAATAATTTGGGCCGATTGCCTGAATCGGCCCCCTTTTTGATTGCATTAGTCAAGGACGGTTTACACCTTATTTGTGCTCGACAATGGCAGGGAATCTCCCTACTACGACTGCATGACCTGCTTGTCGCAAGATTACTTCTTTTTATTTTTTGTGGCCGATCGCAGGGATCGGCCGTACCACATACGATCGTGGTCTTTGCTATTCTGTCAGGCCAGTGGATAAGACCAGCCTCACCCCGTTTTTTGTAGCTTCAATGCGCTCACAGCCGTCTAGACTGACTCCAGAGATCGGCTCTTGGTCTTCTGCTTCCCAGATGTTCATGCCAGCTATGGAGATCTCGATCGAATCATCTGCCTGGATGACCTCCACTTCATCTCCATCCCACTGTATTAGGCACTGGTGCATCGTGGATGGAATGCAGAAGTTAGCGTGAATCCAATCCCTCCCCAGCAAGACAGCGTAGGTGCTTTTGCTGTCAACGACGAATAATGACGTAGGGATGGTTTTTACGCTGCGGTCGGATCCACGTTGTAACGCCTTGCGTTTCTGAAGTTTGGCCGTTGAAGTCGCTTAACGTGACATTGGTTTTGATCAGATCTGTAGTGGAACGTCCCAAACGCCGTATCATGGAGTATGGCATTATATTGACTGCCGCTCCGGTGTCAACCAACATCTTGCGGACAGGCTGCCCATTGATATAACCTCGCAGGTACAGGGCTTTCAGATGTTTGTAGCCCTTCTCTCGTGGCTTTTCAAAGATGACCGGACGTGGGCCGCAGTCAAACTGTGCCACCGGTAGTTCTTTGGTCCTTGGAGCGCAAAACTCTGACGGAAGTATGAACACCATGTTTGTCCCAGCCGATGTCTTTGCATCGGCTTTTACTGGTTTGGGGCGCCACTCTTTCCTTTTCGGACGAGCCTCCGTTTCCAAGGTTTGCCGAATTTTCACGGCCAGATCGGGCCGTGCTTTCCTTAAAGCGTGGAGGTGCGTGTCGGCTTCCTCCAGTTCTGTGATCGCTGAACTCTCGCTTTTGGGTGTGTCTGAGTCCATCGGGACACCACCTTGGCCGGTGATATCTGTCTTCTTCTTCTTCACCCTTTGGCTCCTCGAGATCTTTTGCTCGAGATGACTTCTCTTGTCTGTTCTGAGGCGGTAGAGGCCCTAGACGCTTGAACACTGAAACTGGACATGTGTCATCCTTCTGCTGTCCACATTCCGGGCAGTTGTCGATTGTAGGCAATCGGCTCATTCCGGCATCCCAGCAATACTTGAAGAAGGGACAATCCCAATGTTTATCCACGCCTTCCTTTTCCTTTGACTTTCCCCTAGCGAGGTGCTCATATCCTTCATCATCTCTATCAGCGGCGGCGTCGGTCATCTTGGCGCTCATACTTGTTAAGGAGATGCGTGGAGTGTGGCTTCGATATCGCCGCGCTTCTCACTTGCTCCTCGGTTAAATACGCTTTGTCATCATAACGGGCCGTCGCGTGGACCAGCCTCCTCTCTTTCTTTGCCCGAGCGACCGCCTTCCTCCTTATATGTGCCATGGTGGTACAGGTCCCGCCATATTATCATCGAACGAAATCAACCGGCCTCGTGGAGTGGTGTGTTCTACCGTGTTGACGCGGAAATGGGTTTGTGTCTACTTTCATGGCGAATTGCCCAAGGATCGACGGCCCTATTCTATCGCCGTTTGGATCTGGCGTAGTTCTTGCAATCATTGGTGGTGTGGGTGAGCAGTGATGCCACTTGCATATGGTCTCCGTTCATCTCTTGAGCCGTAGGGATTTTATGGCCTTGGGTAACTTCACCGCTTTTCTTTCAGTGATAAATCGAATATCTTCTCAGCTTTGCTCACATCAGTCGAACCCTTTTGCAGGCCCTTCTGTTTTACCCATTTGCGGGACAGGATCGCCCCGAGCCCATTCAGCCACGGCCACCTCTGGTCTTGTACAGGATCCTCTTCTTCTGTCGACCAGGCCTATCGGACGTTTGAACTTGTCTTGGTACAACTCGGTGGCACTGTTCATACATTGTCGGTTTAGCCATGTGCGCCAATGAATTGTACTCTACTTGGAAAGCGGATCCTTGATAGGTCTGAGAGACCCAATACCGCCACCGACTTCGCTTTCTCAGTTAAACGAGCCGAATAACATCGGTTCTTGACAGTCTTGAAGCGCTGAATGTACTCGGCTACCGTTTCTCCCCGCTTTTGCCGCACCTGCGCCAGATTTGTAATGCCAGCCTCGGTAGCTTCTGAATGAAACTGAATGTGGAATTGCTCTTCCAGGTGCTTCCAGGTCTGGATCGAATCAGGTGGCAACGAGGTGTACCACCCAAAAGCTGGTCCTGTCAGAGATTGTGCAAAGAACCTTACGCGTAACTGATCCGATGCTGAAATCATGCCTAACTGTGCCAGGTATCGCCTCACATGCTCGATCGAGCTCGACCCTTCTGATCCGCTAAACCTTTAGAACTCAGGGAGCCGATACTTGGGCGGCAGCGGAATCAGATCAAACTCGTTGGGGTACGAGTTGGAATAGCCGATTGTCCTTCTCTTCGGCACGAAGCCGAACTGGTCTCTCAGGATGGTACGGATTTGCTCCACCGTTTGAGCTGCAGGGGCTGAGTTCTCATGACTTGTTCCGGTGGCGTACTTGACTAGCCATGCCTGTTTATCAGCGTCCATCCCAGACATCCCTGCTCCAGAAATACCTGCTCCCGAAGCCCCTGCTCCAGAAACTCCTGCCCCAGAAATCCCTGCGGTTGCAATCTGGTTCGTGCGCGTCAGGCTATTGCAGTCAGGCACGTAGGTGCACACATATCCATGTGGGATCTCTTTAGGCGGTTCAAACAGGAACTGGCAATCGCCTGGGTCACCTCCAACCTTGTAGACGACGTACGCCGGTGCCCCTGGTGGCTCCGGAGCTGCCAGCGTGAATGGCATCTGTGGCACAGTGGAGCAGTCTTTCTCCCTGGTGAGTCCCTAGAGTAGGCCCCGACGGAGAGTACTGATGTTTCATGATCTCCTGAACTACGCGAACCGCGATGCGCTCGAAAGCGTTCACTAGGCTCTCAGAATGGCGGTGAAGAGAGTGAGCCACCATGTAGTTGACTTCCTGTCGCAGAGCTCTGGTGCGCTCCTCTGAAGGAACAGACAGATCCACCTCATCAAGAGCACCTTCGGGCGAGAACCCTTTCCACCTGATGCCATGCTTACGGGTCCTCTCAAAAGAGCCGATGAGATCGGCTTCGAAGAGAGCTTTGATATCATCATACTTCGCCTTGTGCTCCTCAGGCAGATCGTCGTACGTGACCGGTCTGTCCCCCATCGCAGTCGGATGTTGATGTAGATGCTGTTGATGTCCCACCGGCATGTGCGAGAATGTGTTGCTGTCAAAACCCACCGGCGAAGCGACGAGCAACACGAAGCGGGAGGCTCCGGCTATGGTGGGCCTGGTCCCTCGGGCAGCACCGCAAAACTCCGGCACACGTCCTGGCGGATGCAAGGGCGTGCCACCTGACCTATACCTGGTCAGGAAGGTGATGGATTGCTTCGATTAGTTTCCTGCATGGCAAACAAACATACGTAAAATTCGAGCCGCAACCGGCTCCCAGGTTTCCCTGTGAATCGGCTCCTGGAGCCGATTGTCCCATAGTTCTGCATTAGATCTATGATAACATGGGGTTTTGCTTTATCAATACAAGTTAAATCGATCTACGACATTTTAACGTTTTCACCACGTAATTGGAACATCCTACACGTAATTGAGCCTGGTAGATACAAAAGATGATAGAAAAATAACCCTAGAGAAGGCCTAACAACCGACGTAAAGTCAATTCCCGAAACAACTCCTCTCGAATTGGCAAACCATATCCTTACGTACTACTGGATCGTTCAACCCGTTTGCAAGGACTGATTATGTGGATATCAAACTAAACCTTGGAAAACAAGGCATAACTATAACAGATCAAAACAACTGAATAAAGATCAAGCAAGATGCCGCCCTTCCACCCAAGGAAAGGTGCAAGGGCAGCGAGATAACTAGAGGTAGCATAACTAAACATTCATAGCAAAAAGTACCGATGCTAACCTACGCAAATCTATGATAATAGTATTACCCGCCATCAACAAAGCTTCAGTACGAGTAACACCAAATAATGCATAAGCAGATACTGCCTAGATCGCAAGATGCGATCTAGGCAGCATGATACTTACCCGAAAGAAACCCTAGAAACAAGGGGTGGCGATGCGCCGAGATTGTGTTTGTTATGAACGTGATTGTCCTCCTTTTCTCAATAACCTTAGGTACATATTTATAGTCCGGAGACTTTCTATCTTTGGAATAACCCTAAAAACTCTATCTCTTACTTAAACCGAAACGGAACCTACTACAATATACAGATACACGGGCAATTTAGCCCAAATCCACGCACAAGGCCGATCCAGCAATACGTTGCATATATGTATCCTCCAAGCCCATCTTGATTACGGCCCATCTCCTTCTTTGGCCAAAATGTGGCGATAACAGTTTCTAGTCATATCTCTCAAACATGTAAGGGTTCTTTCGAGGCATGAAAATCCGCCTAGAACCCAAAAACTATGGGCAAAAAATTTTGAAAATGGCCATAAACCTGAAAACGATGAGTTTTTGGTCATAACTCTCAAATATGTATCGGGTCTTAGGGTTGCTGTAAATTGCCCTAGAACCATAAAACTGTAGGAAATAGATCATGAAAACGTCCATAAAACACGAAAGCGTCGAGTTTTCGTCATAACTCTCAAACATGTATCCGGTGTTAAGGTTGCTACAAATTGCCTTGGAACCATAAACCTGTGGGCAATACCTCATGGAAACAGCCATAAAACACGAAAACTGCGAGTTTCGGGTCATAACTCTCCAACATGTATCGGGTCTTAAGGTCGCTGTAAATCGCCCTCGAACCCAAAAACAGTGGACAAAAGCTCATGAAAATGGCCATAAAACGCAAAAACGACGAGTTTTTAGTCATATATCTAACACATGTAACGGGTCTTACAGGCCTTGCAAATCTAGTTGGAACCCAAAAACTACGGAAAATAACTCATGAAAATGGCCATAAGAATGATAACAACGACTTTTGGTCATAACTCTCAAACATGTATGCGGTCTTAAGGTCGTTGAAAATCGTCCTTGAACCCCAAAACTATGGGCAATAGCTCATGAAAACGGCCATAAAACGCAAAAACAAAGAGTTTGTAGTCATATCACTCAAACATGTATCGGGTCCTAAGTTCGATGTAAATCGCCCTATAACCCCAAAACCGTTGGCAATAACTCATGAAAACGAGCAGAAAACACGAAAACGATGAGTTTCTTGTCATATCTCTCAAACATGTACCGTATCTTACTGTCGTTGTAAATCGTACTAGAACCCAAAACGGTGGGCAATACCGCATGAAAACGGCCATAAAAAGCAAAAACGACGAGTTTTTAGTCATATCTCTCTAACATGTAACGAGTCTTACAGGCCTTGCAAATCTGCTTGGAAGCCAAAAAAACGTGTAACGGGTCTTGCAGGCCTTGCAAATCCAATTGGAACCCAAAAGTTGTGGGCAATAACTCACGAAAATGGCCATAAACACGAAAACAATAAGTTTTTGATCATAAATCTCAAACATTTATCAGGTCTTAAGGTCGTTTTAAATCTCCATAAAACCCCAAAACTGTGGGCAATAGCTCATGAAAACGACCATAAAACACAAAAACGACGAGTTTCTGGTCATATCTCTCAAACATGTAAGCGTTCTTATGAGGCATGCAAATCCTCCTGGAACCCATAAACTATGGGCAAAGACTCAAGAAAACAGCCATAAACATGTAAACGACGAGTTTTTGGTCATAAGTCTCAAACATGAATCGGGTCTTAAGGTTGTTGTAAATCGCCCTAGAACCCCAAAACTGTTGGCAATAAATCATGAAAAAGGCCATAAAACGCGAAAACAATGAGTTTATAGTCATATCTCTCAAACATGTAAGGGTTCTTACGAGGCATGAAAATCCGCTTAGAACCCAAAAACTATGGAAAAAACTCATGAAAATGGCCATAAAGGTGAAAACGGCAAGTTTTTCTTCATAACTCTCAAATATGTATCGGGTCTTAGGGTTGCTGTAAATTTCCCTAGAAGCATAAAACTGTAGGCAATTGATCATGAAAACGGCCATAAAACACGAAAACGACGACTTTTCGTCATAACTCCCAAACATGTATCGGGTGTTAAGGTTGCTATAAATTGCCCTTGAACCATAAAACTGTGGGCAATAGCTCATGAAAACAACCATAAAACGCGAAAACATGTATCGGGTCTTAAGGTGGCTGTAAATCGCCCTCGAACCTAAAAACAGTTAACAAAACCTCATGAAAACGGCCATAAAACGCAAAAACGATGAGTTTTTAGTCATATATCTAACACATGTAACAGGTCTTACAGGCCTTGCAAATCCAGTTGGAACCCAAAAACTATTGGAAATAACTCATGAAAATGGCCATCAGAATGAAAACAACGAGTGTTTGGTCATAACTCTCAAACATGTATGGGGTCTTAAGGTCGTTGAAAATCGGCCTTGAACTCCAAAACTATGGGCAATAGCACATGAAAACGGCCATAAAATGCAAAAAATGACGAGTTTGTAGTCATATCACTCAAACACGTATCGTGTCCTAAGGTCACTGTAAATCGCCCTATAACCCCAAAACTGGTGGCAATAACTCATGAAAACGACCATAAAACGCGAAAATGATGAGTTTCTGGTCATATCTCTCAAACATGTATCGTATCTTACGGTCGTTGTAAATCGTACTGGACCCCCAAAACTGTGGGCAATACCGCATGAAAACGGCCATATAAAGCGAAAACAACAAGTTTTTTTGTTAAATCTCTCTAACATGTAACGAGTCTTATAGGCCTTGGAAATCCGCTTTCAAGCCAAAAACCATGGGGAATAACTCATGAAATGGAAGAAAACACGAATACGACGAGTTTTTGGTCATAACTCTCAAACATGCATCAGGTCTTAAGGTCATTGTAAATAACCCTATAACCCTAAAATTGTGGGCAGTAACTCATGAAATTGGCCATAAATCTCAAACATGTAACGGTTCTTCAAGGCCTTGCAAATCCAACTGGAAGCCAAAAATTGTGGGAAATAACTCATGAAAATGGCCATAAACACGAAAACAATGAGTTTTTGATCATAACTCTCAAACATTTATTAGGTCTTAAGGTCGTTTTAAATCGCCCTAAAACCCCAAAACTATGGGCAATGGCTCATGAAAACGGCCATAAAACACAAAAACGACGAGTTTCTGGTCATATCTCTCAAACATGTAAGTGTTCCTATGAGGAATGCAAATCCGCCTGGAACCCAAAAACTATGGGCAAAGACTCAATCAAATAGCCATAAACATGAAAACGAGGAGTTTTGGTCATAAGTCTCAAACATGTATCGGGTCTTAAGGTTGTTGTAAATCGTCCTGGAACCCAAAACGTTTGGCAATAAATCATGAAAACGGCCATAAAACGCGAAAACAACGAGTTTCTAGTCATATCTCTCAAACATGTAAGGGTTCTTACGAGCCATGAAAATCCGCCATGGAAACCAAAAACTATGGGCAAAAACTCATGAAAATGGCCATAAACCTGAAAACGACGAGTTTTTGGTCATAACTCTCAAATATGTATCGGGTATTAGGGTTGCTGTAAATTTCCCTAGAACGATAAAACTATAGGTAATAGATCATGAAAACGTCCATAAAACACGAAAGCGACGAGTTTTAGTCATAACTCTCAAACATGTATCGGGTGTTAAGGTTGCTATAAATTGCCCTGGAACCATAAAACTTTGGGCAATACCTCATGAAAACAACCATAAAACACGAAAACTGCGAGTTTCGGGTCATAACTCTCCAACATGTATTGGGTCTTAAGGTTGTTGTAAATCGCCCTCGAATCCAAAAACAGTGGACAAAATCTCATGAAAATGGCCATAAAACGCAAAAATGACGAGTTTTTAGTCATATATCTAACACATGTAAAATCCAGTTGGAACCCAAAAACTATGGAAAATAACTCATAAAATGGCCATAAGAATGAAAACAACGAGTTTTGGTCATAACTCTCAAACATGTATGGGGTCTTAAGGTCGTTGAAAATCAGCCTTGAACCCCAAAACTATGGGCAATATCTCAAGAAAACGGCCATAAAACTCAAAAACGGTGAGTTTGTAGTCATATCTCTCAGACATGTATCGTGTCCTAAGGTCGCTGTAAATCGCCCTATAACCCCAAAACTGTTGGCAATAACTCATGAAAACGACCATAAAACGCGAAAATGATGAGTTTCTGGTCATATCTCTCAAACATGTATCGTATCTTACGGTCGTTGTAAATCGTACTGGAACCCCAAAACGGTGGGCTATACCTCATGAAAACGACCATAAAAAGCGAAAACGATGAGCTTTTAGTCATATCTCTCTAACATGTAACGAGTCTTACAGTCCTTGCAAATCCGCTTGGAACGCAAAAAACGTGGGAAATAAATCATGAAATGGACAAAAACCACGAATACGACGAGTTTTTGGTCATAACTCTCAAACATGTATCAGGTCTTAAGGTCATTGTAAATAACCATATAACCCCAAAACAGTGGGCAATAACTCATGAAAATGGCCATAAATCTCAAACATGTAATGGGTCTTACAAGCCTTGCAAATCCAACTGGAACCCAAAAATTGTGGGCAATAATTCATGAAAATGGCCCTAAACACGAAAACAATGAGTTTTTGATCATAATTGTCAAACATTTATTAGGTATTAAGGTCGTATTAAATCGCCCTAAAACCCCAAAACTACGGGCACTAGCTCCTGAAAACGGACATAAAACACAAAAACGACGAGTTTCTGGTGATATCTCTCAAACATGCAAGCATTCTTATGAGGCATGTAAATCCGCTTGGAACACAAAAACTATGGGCAAAGACTCAAGAAAATAGCCATAAACATGAGAACGATGAGTTTTTGGTCATAATTCTCAAATATGTATTGGATCTTAAGGTTGTTGTAAATCGCCCTAGAACCCCAAAACCGTTGACAATAAATCATGAAAACGGCCATAAAACGCGAAAACGACGAGTTTCTAGTCATATCTCTCAAACATGTAAGGGTTCTTTCGAGGCATGAAAATCCGCCTGGAACCCAAAAACTATGGGCAAAAACTCATTGTTGCCCAATACGCCAAATATCATTGTCACAAAGTACATATTTGGACAAAGTTCTAAAGAGGTTTGGAATGGAAGATAGCAAGAAAGGGTTCTTGCCCATGTTCCCAATACGACCTTGAGTAAAACTCAAAGTCCGACATCAGCAGAAGATAGAGAAAGGATGAGTAAGACTCCCTATGCCTCAGCCATAGGATCTCTAATGTATGCCATGCTATGTACTAGACCCGACATTGCATATGCTGTTAGTTTAACTAGCAGATATCAAAGTGACCGAGTGGATCATTTGACGGGTCAAAAACATCCTTAAGTACTTGAGAAGAACTAAGGATATGGTTCTTTCTTATGGAGGTGATGAGCTCGTTGTTAATGGTTACACCGATGCTAGTTGGAACACCGATCCGGATGATTCTAAATCACAATGGATACGTATTATTTTGAATGGTGCAGCGATTAATGGAGGAGTGCAAAGCAAAGCGTTGTGGCGAGATCTTCAACTGAATCGGAATACATGGCTGCTTCGGAGGCTTCACAAGAAGCGATATGGATGAAAGAGTTCATTACAGAGCTGGGTGTGGTTCCTAGTGCGCTGGACCCAATGTCTATCTACTGTGATAACATGGCGCCATAGCCAATGCGCAAGAACCAAGGTCACACAAGAAGCTAAAGCATATCAAGCTACGTTTTCACGCTATTCGAGAACATATCCAAGATGGGGATAAAAATATTTGCAAAGTACACACAGATCTAAATGTGGCGGATCCGTTGACTAAACCTCTCCCAAGGGCAAAACATGACCAGCACCAAACTGCCATGGGTGTTCGGTATATTACCATGTAATCTAGATTAGATGACTCTAGTGCAAGTGGGAGACTGTTGGAGATATGCCCTAGAGGGAATAATAAATGTAGTTATTATTATATCTTTGTGTTTATGATAAATGTTTACATTCATGCTATAATAGTATTAACAAGGAAACATTGGTACTTGTGTGAATTGTAAACTAAAATAAGAGTCCCTAGTAAAGCCTCTATATAATACTAGCTTGTTGGTTAATAGATAATTGTGGTTTCCCTATCATGAACATTGAGATGTTATTAACAACAAGATCATATCGTTAGGAGAATGATATGATGGACATACTCCTATAGATAAGCGTAGCATAAAGATCAAGTGATTTCAATAGTTCAATTGCTATATGATTTCTGATACATAGTAACCTAATTCCTTCGACCATGAGATCATGCATATCACCTTTACCGGATGGATGCTTTGATGACATCAAACACCACACCGTAACTGGGTGGCTATAAAGGTGGCATTGAGTGTTCAGAAAGTATTGGTTGAGACACATGGATCAAGAGTGGGATTTGTCCATCCATATGACAGATAGATATACTCTGGGCCCTCTCGGTGGAATGTCATCCAATTAGCTTGCAAGCATGTGACTGGATCACAAGGGATCACATATCACGGGAACGAGAAAAGAGTACTTATCGGTAACGAGGTTGAACTAGGTATGCAGAGATACCGACGATCATAACCTCGGATAAGTAAACTATCGTGAGACAAAGGGAAATTGGTATCGTATGTAAGTGGTTCATTCGATCGCAAAGTAATCATAGAAATATGTGGGAGGCATATGAATTTCCAGATTCCTCTATTGGTTATTGTTCGGAGAAGTGTCTCGATCATGTCCGCATAATTCACGAACCGTAGGGAGACACACTTTAGGATTCGACATTGTTTGAGTAGTTATGGTATGATGAGAAAGAGACCGAATGTTGTTCGGAGTCTCGGATGGGATCCGGGATATCACGAGGAGATCCGGAATGGTCCGGAGAATAGGATTCATATAAGGAAAGTCCCGTTTCGGAGTTGGGGAATGATTCCGGTGTTCTCATCGGGAATGTTCTAGAAGGTTCCGGAATGTCCGGCACTCCAGAGGGGAAGGGTACATGAATGTGTTATATCAAGTTGATATGATTGCATCATGTACTAAGTGTCATCGCTGTCCGAAATAAAGGATTTAATCAAATCCTAGTTTGAAAAGTCAAACGGCTAGTTTAAAAGTCAAACGGCAGTTTTCGGAAAGAGGAGGAGAGGTGGAAACCGAGTTGGGGAGGAGTTCCCTCCTCCAACCGGCGGCCCACCTCCAAGCCGAGTTGGGGAGGGACTCCCCTCCCCTTGGCCGCGCCTCCCACCTATAAAGGGAGGGGCAGGGCTGCCCCTCCTAGTACACAATATCCTCTCCTCCAAAACCCTAGACCCAAGCCGCCGCCGCCGCCTCCAAGCCGCCGCCGGCCCCTAGGGCATCAACTCGCCGCCGCCTAGCCAAACCCTAGCCGCTGGCTTGCCCCCTCCTCGGCGTGGAGGGCTCTCTCATACTCCACCATACTCGCTCCAGCTTAAGGCGAAGCCCTGCGAGATCTCCCCTCTACTTCCGGTACCACGCCGTTGTGCTGCCGGAATCGCGAGGAGAGTGCTACAACCTCCGCTTTCTTTGGAACAAGGGAGAGGAAGGTCTTCGTTCAGTACCGAGCGATGTGACCGATTGGGAGTGCTGCTTGGAACACTGGCCGGAAGGATCGTCTACGCGATCTTGAGATCGGAAGAGTACGACTACATCACCCACGAGAATCCGCTCTCGTTAAACACTTTGGAATCTTTGAGGTGAGTTATTCTATCGACTCGTTGCTACAATCTAGTAGATAGATCTCGCTTGTTTGTTTGTATGCGGTAGAAATTTTTTGTTTTCCATGCTACGAAACCCTCAAAGTGATATCAGTCGTGTCTATATGTAGATCTGTTGCTGAGTAGAACACAATGGTCATTGTGGGCGTTGATGCTTTTATTGTCGATTGCTTCTTGTGTACTTTGCATCTTGCGGTATGTTGGGATGAAGCGGCCGGGCTAACCTTACATGACATCGTTCATGAGACTTGCTCCACGCTTGACATGCAACTTGTATTGCATAAGTGGCTTTGTGGGTGCTGTTTCTCCTAGCATAGTTAAGATCCAATTTACAACGGGTGATTAACAATACTAGTATCAATGTTGTGGTTCTTGTTCGTAAGTTAGAGCGACACTTATTGAAAGCCCCAAACCACGTAAAACATGCAAAGAAAGTAGAGGCGTAACTTTGTTTTGCGGGGGGTGAAGTGATGTGATATGGCCATGATTGCGATTATATTTGATGTATGCAATGTTCCTTATTGTAAGTTGGCAACGGCGGTGAAATATGGTTGTCTTTAATTTATGTTAAGACCCGCGTGTCTATTCAAAGTAGTTGTAATAGTTGAAGCCGGTGGACGACAACCATGGAGAAGCGTCATTGACCTTGATGCAATGCCGGTGATGATGGAGATCATGTTCGTGCTAGAAGATGGAGATCGGAAGCACAAAGAAGAAAGGCCATATCATATCACATATTATGAATTGCATGTGATGTTAATCCTTTATGCATCTTGTATTGCTTAGTAGACGACGATAGCATTATAATATGATCCCTCATGCACATGAATTTCAAGTCATAAAGTGTTCACCCTTAGTTAGCACCGTTGCTAAAGCTTGTTCTTTCGAAGCACCACGTGATGATCGGGTGTGTTAGATTCCGCAAGTGTATACAACGTGAGCAAGCCAGATTTGCTCATGCGGAAACTAAGGTTTGATCTTGACGAGCCTAGCATGTACAGACATGGTCTCGGAACACGGATCACCGAAAGGTAAATCATGAATCATATAGTAGATATGATGAACATGTTGATTGTTCGCCATTGAACCTATATCAACTCTCGTGATGATCGGTGTTGATGTGGTGGATTTGGTTCGTGTGATCACTAAAACAATGTGAGGGATATTGTTTTGAGTGGGAGTTCACCTTGATTAATTTTATTATTAATTTGAACTCAATTTGTCATAAACTTAGTCTAAATTATTGCAAATATGTTGTAGATCAATGGCAGCCCCTACCATCAATTTTAATGCATTCCTAGAGAAAGAAAAGTTGAAAACAACAGAAGCAACTTCGCGGATTGGTTCCGCAATTTGAGGATTGTCCTCACAGCTGGTAATTTGACCTATGTGCTGGATGCACCGCTGGGTGACCCACCTGCAGCTGATGCTCCCGATGAAGTAAAGAATGTTTACCTCACTCGGAAGACTCAGTACTCCACAGTTCAGTGTGTTATCTTGTATGGT
The DNA here is from genome assembly GCA_030063025.1 of Avena longiglumis. Taxonomy (NCBI): domain Eukaryota; kingdom Viridiplantae; phylum Streptophyta; class Magnoliopsida; order Poales; family Poaceae; genus Avena; species Avena longiglumis. Next base: position 12,085,443 of record CP125977.1, on the reverse strand, counting down.
TTAGAATCATAGCTTCAGAAAAGGTTTGAGAATTCAGACCCATATGATATTGTCGAGGATCTCAAATTGATCTTTGAGACTCATGCGGCAATTGAAAGCTATGAGGCTTCTGAAAAGTTCTTTAACTCCAAGATGGAAGAGGGCAGCTCCGTCAGTGATCATGTGCTTAAGATGTCTGGGCACGCAAACAAACTTCAAAGCTTGGGTATTGTGATTCCTAATGCTTTGGGGATGTACCGTGTCCTCCAATCACTACCACCAAGTTACAAGAACTTTGTGATGAACTACAACATGCAAAACATGAACAAGACGTTGCCAGAACTCTTTGCCATGTTGAAATCTGCAGAAGTGGAGATCAAGAAAGAGCACCAAGTGTTGTTGGTCAATAAGACCACAAAATTCAAGAAAGGCAAGTCTAAGCAGAAGGGACACTTCAAGAAGGGTGGTAAGAAAGTTACCACGCCGACGAAGAAGACCATGGCTGGACCTAAGCCTGATACTGAGTGCTTTTACTGCAAGGGAGAAGGTCACTGGAAGCGGAATTGCCCAAAGTACTTGGCGGATTTGAAGAACGGCAACATCAAGAAGAAAGGTATATCTGATATACATGTTATTGATGTGTATCTCACTAGTACTCGTAGTAGTGCACGGTATTTGATCTTTGGTTCGGTTGCTCATATTTGTAACTCGAAGCGGTCTTTGCAGAATAAACGGAAGCTAGCAAAGAACGAGGTGACGATGCGCGTGGGAAACGGATCAAAGGTTGATGTGATCGCGGTCGGCACGCTACCCCTTCATCTACCATAGGGATTAGTTTTATACTTAAATAATTGTTATTTGGTGCCTGCGTTGAGCATGAACATTATATCGGGATCTTGTTTATTGCGAGACGGTTACTTGTTTAAGTCCGAGAATAATGGTGGTTGTTCGATTTATATGAGTAATATGTTTTATGCACATGCACCTTTGATAGATGGTCTATTCTTGTTGAATCTCGATAGTGGAAATACACATATTAATAACATTGAGGCTAAACGTTTGAAATCGAGCGATAACTCGACCTATATGTGCTTATCGTCTTGGTCACATTGGAGTGAAGCGTATGAAGAAACTCCATTCCGATGGACTTCTTGAATCACTTGATTTCGAATCACTTGATAGATGCGAAGCATGTCTGATGGGTAAAATGACTAAGACTCCATTTTCTGGTATGATGGAGCGAGCTACAGACTTATTGGAAATCATACATACCGATGTGTGTGGTCCAATGAGTGTAGCATCGCGCGGTGGTTATCGTTATGTTCTTACCTTCATGGAATACTTGAGTAGATATGGGTGTATCTATTTCATGAAACATAAGTCCGAAACTTTCGAGAAGTTTAAGGAGTTTCAAAGTGAGGTAGAGAATCAACGTAACAAGAATATTAAATTTCTACGTTTTGATCGTGGAGGTGAATATCTAAGTTACGAGTTTGGCGAGCATTTGAAGAAATGCGGAATACTTTCGCAGTTGACACCGCCGGGAACACCACAGCGTAATGGTGTGTCCGAACGTCGTAATCGAACTCTCTTAGATATGGTTCGTTCTATGATGTCACTTACAGATTTACCGCTATCATTTTGGGGTTATGCATTAGAAACAGCCACATTCACTTTAAATAGGGCACCGTCTAAATCCATTGAAACGACACCGTATGAATTATGGTTTGGGAAGAAACCTAGATTGTCGTTCCTTAAAGTTTGGGGATGCGAAGCCTATGTAAAGAAGTTACTGAGGACAAGCTTGAACCCAAAGCGGAAAAATGCGTCTTCATAGGATACCCGAAGGAAACTATTGGGTATACCTTCTATCATAGATCCGAAGGCAAAATCTTTGTTGCCAAGAATGGGTCCTTTCTAGAGAAGGAATTTCTCTCGAAAGAAGTGACTGGAAGGAAAGTAGAACTCGACGAGGTTGTCGAACCTTCTCTCGAAATTGCGAGTAGCGCAGACCAGGAAGAAGTTCTGTGGTGCACGCACCAATAAGAGAGGAAGCTAATGATGATGATCATGAAACTTGGTTGAAGTTGCTCTGAGCCTCGGGTCAACGAGAACTCGTACCACTCCAGATTGGTATGATCCCGTTATGAGTGTCATGTTGGTGGACAACACCGATGACCCTGAGACATATGAGGAAGCGATGATGAGCCCAGATTCCAATAAATGGCAAGAAGCCATGAAATCCGAGATTGGATCCATGTACGAAAACCAAGTGTGGACTTTGGTGGACTTACCGGATGGCCGGAAGGCTGTCGAGAACAAATGGATTTTCAAGAAGAAAATAGATGCTAATAGTAATGTTACTGTCTATAAAGCTCGACTTGTCGCAAAAGGGTTTCGACAAATTCAAGGAGTTGACTACGATGAGACTTTCTCACCAGTAGCGAAGCTAAAGTCTGTGAGGATTATGTTAGCAATCGCTGCATATTATGATTATGAGATATGGCAGATGGATGTCAAAACAGCATTCCTCAATGGAGACATTGATGAAGAGTTGTATATGATGCAACCCAAAGGTTTTGTCGATCCTAAAGATGCTAACAAGGTATGCAAACTTCAACGGTCCATTTATGGATTGAAGCAAGCATCCCGAAGTTGGAATCAACGTTTTGATAAGGTGATCAAAAGTTTTGGTTTTATACAAACTTATGGAGAAGCTTGTATTTACAAGAAAGTGAGTGGGAGCTCTGTAGCATTCTTAATACTACATGTAGATGACATATTGTTGATTGGGAATGATGTAGACCTTCTTAATAGTGTCAATGAAGGATCTTGGCGAAGCAGCTTATATATTAGGCATAAAGATTTATAGAGATAGATCGAAACGCCAAATATCATTGTCACAAAGTACATATTTGGACAAAGTTCTAAAGAGGTTTGGAATGGAAGATAGCAAGAAAGGGTTCTTGCCCATGTTGCTATGTCGACCTTGAGTAAAACTCAAAGTCCGACATCGGCGTAAGATAGAGAAAGGATGAGTAAGACTTCCTGCCTCGACCATAGGATCTCTAATGTATGCCATGCTATGTACTAGACCCGACATTGCATATCTTTGTTAGTTTAACTAGCAGATATCAAAGTGACCCAAGAGTGGATCATTTGACGGTCAAAAACATCCTTAAGTACTTGAGAAGAACTAAGGATATGGTTACATCTTATGGAGGTGATGAGCGCTCGTTGTTAATGGTTACACCGATGCTAGTTGGAACACCGATCCGGATGATTCTAAATCACACTGGATACGTATTTATTTTGAATGGTGCAGATTAGCTGGAGGAGGGCAAAGCAAAGCGTTGTGGCGAGATCTTCAAGAATCGGAATACATGGCTGCTTGGAGGCTTCACAAGAAGCGATATGGATGAAAGAGTTCATTACAGCTGGGTGTGGTTCCTAGTCTTGTTGGACCCAATGTCTATCTACTGGATAACATGGGCGCCATAGCCAATGCGCAAGAACCAAGGTCACACAAGAAGCTAAAGCATATCAAGCTACGTTTTCACGCTATTCGAGAACATATCCAAGATGGGGATATAAATATTTGCAAAGTACACACAGATCTAAATGTGGCGGATCCGTTGACTAAACCTCTCCCAAGGGCAAAACATGACCAGCACCAAACTGCCATGGGTGTTCGGTATATTACCATGTAATCTAGATTAGATGACTCTAGTGCAAGTGGGAGACTGTTGGAGATATGCCCTAGAGGCAATAATAAATGTAGTTATTATTATATCTTTGTGTTTATGATAAATGTTTACATTCATGCTATAATAGTATTAACAAGGAAACATTGGTACTTGTGTGAATTGTAAACTAAAATAAGAGTCCCTAGTAAAGCCTCTATATAATACTAGCTTGTTGGTTAATAGATGATTGTGGTTTCCCTATCATGAACATTGAGATGTTATTAACAACAAGATCATATCGTTAGGAGAATGATATGAGGGACATACTCCTATAGATAAGCGTAGCATAAAGATCAAGTGATTTCAATAGTTCAATTGCTATATGCTTTCTGATACATAGTAACCTAATTCCTTCGACCATGAGATCATGCATATCACCTTTACCGGATGGATGCTTTGATGACATAAAACACCACACCGTAACTGGGTGTCTATAAAGGTGGCATTGAGTGTTCGGAAAGTATTGGTTGAGACACATGGATCAAGAGTGGGATTTGTCCATCCATATGACGGATAGATATACTCTGGGCCCTCTCGGTGGAATGTCATCCAATTAGCTTGCAAGCATGTGACTGGCTCACAAGGGATCACATATCACGGGAACGAGAAAAGAGTACGTATCGGTAACGAGGTTGAACTAGGTATGCAGAGATACCGACGATCATAACCTCGGATAAGTAAACTATCGTGAGACAAAGGGAAATTGGTATCGTATGTAAGTGGTTCATTCGATCGCAAAGTAATCATAGAAATGTGTGGGAGCCATATGAATTTCCAGATTCCTCTCTTGGTTATTGTTCGGAGAAGTGTCTCGATCATGTCCGCATAATTCACGAACCGTAGGGAGACACACTTAAGGATTCGACGTTATTTGAGTAGTTATGGTATGATGATAAAGAGACCGAATGTTGTTCGGAGTCTCTGATGGGATCCGGGATATCACGAGGAGATCCGAAATGGTCCGGAGAATCAAATTCATATAAGGAAAGTCCCGTTTCGGAGTTGGGGAATGATTCCGGTGTTTTCATCGGGAATGTTCTAGAAGGTTCCGGAATGTCCGGCACTCCGGAGGGGAAGGGTACATGAATGTGTTATATCAAGTTGATATGATTGCATCATGTACTAAGTGTCATCGCTGTCCGAAATAAAGGATTTAATCAAATCCTAGTTTGAAAAGTCAAACGGCTAGTTTAAAAGTAAAACGGCAGTTTTCGGAAAGAGGAGAAGAGGTGGAAACCGAGTTGGGGAGGAGTTCCCTCCTCCAACCGGAGGCCCACCTCCAAGCCGAGTTGGGGAGGGACTCCCCTCCCCTTGGCCGCGCCTCCCACCTATATAGGGAGGGGCAGGGCTGCCCCTCCTAGTACACAAGATCCTCTCCTCCAAAACCCTAGCCCCAAGCCGCCGCCGGCCCCTAGGGCATCAACTCGCCGCCGCCTAGCCAAACCCTAGCCGCCGGATTGCCCCCTCCTCGGCGTGTCTAAACCCTAGATCGTCAAGGGCTCTCTCATACTCCACCATACTCGCTCCGGCTTAAGGCGAAGCCCTGCGAGATCTCCCCTCTACTTCCGGTACCACGCCGTTGTGCTGCCGGAATCGCGAGGAGAGTGCTACAACCTCCATTTTCTTTGGAACAAGGGAGAGGAAGGTCTTCATCAGTACCGAGCGTGTGACCAAGCTGAGCGCCGAACGCAGCGCCGGAAGGATCGTCTACGCGATCTTGAGATCGGGAAGAGTACGACTACATCACCCATGAGAATCCGCTCTCGTTAAACACTTTGGAATCTTCGAGGGTGAGTTATTCCATCGACTCGTTGCTACAATCTAGTAGATAGATCTTGGCTTGTTTGTTTGTATGCGGGAGAAAATTTTTGTTTTCCATGCTACGAAACCCTACAGTAACGGGTCTTACAGGCCTTGCAAATCTAGTTGGAACCCAAAAACTATGGAAAATAACTCATGAAAATGGCCATAAGAATGATAACAACGAGTTTTGGTCATAACTCTCAAACATGTATGCGGTCTTAAGGTCGTTGAAAATCGGCCTTGAACCCCAAAACTATGGGCAATAGCTCATGAAAACGGCCATAAAACGCAAAAACGAAGAGTTTGTAGTCATATCACTCAAACATGTATTGGGTCCTAAGTTCGATGTAAATCGCCCTATAACCCCAAAACCGTTGGCAATAACTCATGAAAACGACCATAAAACACGAAAACGATGAGTTTCTTGTCATATCTCTCAAACATGTATCGTATCTTACGGTCGTTGTAAATCGTACTAGAACCCAAAACGGTGGGCAATACCGCATGAAAACGGCCATAAAAAGCGAAAACGACGAGTTTTTAGTCATATCTCTCTAACATGTAATGAGTCTTACAGGCCATGCAAATCCGCTTGGAAGCCAAAAAAACGTGTAACGGGTCTTACAGGCCTTGCAAATCCAATTGGAACCCAAAAGTTGTGGGCAATAACTCACGAAAATGGCCATAAACACGAAAACAATAAGTTTTTGATCATAACTCTCAAACATTTATCAGGTCTTAAGGTCGTTTTAAATCTCCATAAAACCCCAAAACTGTGGGCAATAGCTCATGAAAACAACCATGAAACACAAAAACGACGAGTTTCTGGTCATATCTCTCAAACATGTAAGCGTTCTTATGAGGCATGCAAATCCACCTGGAACCCATAAACTATGGGCAAAGACTCAAGAAAACAGCCATAAACATGTAAACGACGAGTTTTTGGTCATAAGTCTCAAACATGTATCGTGTCTTAAGGTTGTTGTAAATCGCCCTAGAACCCCAAAACTGTTGGCTATAAATCATGAAAAAGTCCATAAAACACGAAAACGATGAGTTTATAGTCATATCTCTCAAACATGTAAGGGTTCTTACGAGGCATGAAAATCCGCCTAGAACCCAAAAACTATGGAAAAAACTCATGAAAATGGCCATAAAGGTGAAAACGACATGTTTTTCGTCATAACTCTCAAATATGTATCGGGTCTTAGGGTTGCTGTAAATTTCCCTATAAGCATAAAACTGTAGGAAATTGATCATGAAAACGGCCATAAAACACGAAGGCGACGAGTTTTCGTCATAACTCTCAAACATGTATCGGGTGTTAAGGTTGCTATAAGTTGCCCTTGAACCATAAAACTGTGGGCAATAGCTCATGAAAACAACCATAAAACGCGAAAACATGTATCGGGTCTTAAGGTGGCTGTAAATCGCCCTCGAACCCAAAAACAGTTAACAAAAGCTCATGAAAACGGCCATAAAACGCAAAAACGATGAGTTTTTAGTCATATATATAACACATGTAACGGGTCTTACAGGCCTTGCAAATCCAGTTGGAACCCAAAAACTATTGGAAATAACTCATGAAAATGGCCATCAGAATGAAAACAACGAGTTTTTGGTCATAACTCTCAAACATGTATGGGGTCTTAAGGTCGTTGAAAATCGGCCTTGAACTCCAAAACTATGGGCAATAGCTCATGAAAACGGCCATAAAACGCAAAAAATGACGAGTTTGTAGTCATATCACTCAAACACGTATCGTGTCATAAGGTCGCTGTAAATCGCCCTATAACCCTAAAACTGCTAGCAATAACTCATGAAAACTACCATAAAACGCGAAAACGATGAGTTTCTGGTCATATCTCTCAAACATGTATCGTATCTTATGGTCATTGTAAATCGTACTAGACCCCCAAAACTGTGGGCAATACCGCATGAAAACGGCCATATAAAGCGAAAACAACGAGTTTTTTGTCAAATTTCTCTAACATGTAACGAGTCTTATAGGCCTTGCAAATCCGCTTGGAAGCCAAAAACCATGGGGAATAACTCATGAAATGGAAAAAAAACACGAATACGGCGAGTTTTTGGTCATAACTCTCAAACATGCATCAGGTCTTCAGGTCATTATAAATAACCCTATAACCCCAAAATTGTGGGCAATAACTCATGAAAATGGCCATAAATCTCAAGCATGTAACGGTTCTTCAAGGCCTTGCAAATCCAACTGGAAGCCAAAAATTGTGGGAAATAACTCATGAAAATGGCCATAAACACGAAAACAATGAGTTTTTGATCATAACTCTCAAACATTTATTAGGTCTTAAGGTCGTTTTAAATCGCCCTAAAACCCCAAAACTATGGGCAATGGCTCATGAAAACGGCCATAAAACACAAAAACGACGAGTTTCTGGTCATATCTCTCAAACATGTAAGTGTTCTTATGAGGCATGCAAATCCGCCTGGAACCCAAAAACTATGGGCAAAGACTCAATCAAATAGCCATAAACATGAAAACGAGGAGTTTTGGTCATAAGTCTCAAACATGTATCGGGTCTTAAGGTTGTTGTAAATCGCCCTGGAACCCCAAAACGGTTGGCAATAAATCATGAAAACGGCCATAAAACGCGAAAACGACGAGTTTCTAGTCATATCTCTCAAACATGTAAGGGTTCTTACGAGGCATGAAAATCCGCCTGGAACCCAAAAATTATGGGCAAAAACTCATGAAAATGGCCATAAACCTGAAAACGACGAGTTTTTGGTCATAACTCTCAAATATGTATCGGGTCTTAGGGTTGCTATAAATTTCCCTAGAACGATAAAACTGTAGGTAATAGATAATGAAAACGTCCATAAAACACGAAAGCGACGAGTTTTAGTCATAACTCTCAAACATGTATCGGGTGTTAAGGTTGCTATAAATTGCCCTGGAACCATAAAACTGTGGGCAATACCTCATGAAAACAGCCATAAAACACGAAAACTGCGAGTTTCGGGTCATAACTCTCCAACATGTATTGGGTCTTAAGGTTGCTCTAAATCGCCCTCGAACCCAAAAACAGTGGACAAAAGCTCATGAAAATGGCCATAAAACGCAAAAACGACGAGGTTTTAGTCATATACCTAACACATGTAACGGGTCTTACAGGCCTTGCAAATCCAGTTGGAACCCAAAAACTATGGAAAATAACTCATGAAAATGGCCATAAGAATGAAAACAACGAGTTTTGGTCATAACTCTCAAACATGTATGGGGTCTTAAGGTCGTTGAAAATTGGCCTTGAACCCCAAAACTATGGGCAATATCTCATGAAAACGGCCATAAAACGCAAAAACGGCGAGTTTGTAGTCATATCACTCAAACATGTATCGGGTCCTAAGGTCATTGTAAATCGCCCTATAACCCCAAAAGTGTTGGCAATAACTCATGAAAACGACAATAAAACGCGAAAATGATGAGTTTCTGGTCATATCTCTCAAACATGTATTGTATCTTACGGTCGTTGTAAATCGTATTGGAACCCCAAAACGGTGGGCAATACCTCATGAAAACGGCCATAAAAAGCGAAAACGATGAGCTTTTAGTCATATCTCTCTAACATGTAACGAGTCTTACAGTCCTTGCGAATCCGCTTGGAAGGCAAAAAACTTGGGAAATAAATCATGAAATGGACAAAAACACGAATACGACGAGTTTTTGGTCATAACTCTCAAACATGTATCAGGTCTTAAGGTCATTGTAAATAACCCTATAACCCAAAAATAGTGGGCAATAACTCATGCAAATGGCCATAAATCTCAAACATGTAACGGGTCTTACAAGCCTTGCAAATCCAACTAGAACCCAAAAATTGTGGGAAATAACTCATGAAAATGGCCATAAACACGAAAACAATGAGTTTTTGATCATAACTGTCAAACATTTATTAGTTATTAAGGTCGTTTTAAATCGCCCTAAAACCCCAAAACTACGCGCACTAGCTCCTGAAAACGGACATAAAACACAAAAACGACGAGTTTCTGGTCATATCTCTCAAACATGCAAGCATTCTTATGAGGCATGTAAATCCACTTGGAACCCAAAAACTATGGGCAAAGACTCAAGAAAATAGCCATAAACATGAGAACGATGAGTTTTTGGTCATAACTCTCAAATATGTATTGGATCTTAAGGTTGTTGTAAATCGCCCTAGAACCCCAAAACCGTTGGCAATAAATCATGAAAACGGCCATAAAAAGCGAAAACGACGAGTTTCTAGTCATATCTCTCAAACATGTAAGGGTTCTTTCGAGGCATGAAAATCCGCCTGGAACCCAAAAACTATGGGCAAAAACTCATGAAAATGGCCATAAACCTGAAAACGACGAGTTTTTGGTCATAACTCTCAAATATGTATCGGGTCTCAGGGTTGCTGTAAATTTCCCTAGAACCATAAAACTGTAGGTAATAGATCATGCAAACGTCCATAAAACACGAAAGCGGCGAGTTTTCGTCATAACTCTCAAACATGTATCGGGTGTTAAGGTTGCTACAAATTGCCCTAGAACCATAAAACTGTGGGCAATACCTCATGAAAACAGCCATAAAACACGAAAACTGCGAGTTTCGGGTCATAACTCTCCAACATGTATCGGGTCTTAAGGTCGCTGTAAATCGCCCTCGAACCCAAAAACAGTGGACAAAATCTCATGAAAATGGCCATAAAACGCAAAAACGAATAGTTTGTAGTCATATCACTCAAATATGTATCGGGTCCTAAGTTCGATGTAAATCGCCCTATAACCCCAAAATCGTTGGCAATAACTCATGAAAACGACCATAAAACACGAAAACGATGAGTGTCTGGGCATATCTCTCAAACATGTATTGTATCTTACGGTCGTTGTAAATCGTACTAGAACCCAAAACGGTGGGCAATACCGCATGAAAACGGCCATAAAAAGCGAAAACGACGAGTTTTTAGTCATATCTCTCTAACATGTAACGAGTCTTACAGGCCTTGAAAATCCGCTTGGAAGCCAAAAAACGTGGGAAATAACTCATGAAATGGACAAAAAACACGAATACGACGAGTTTTTGGTCATAACTCTCAAACATGTATCAGGTCTTAAGGTCATTGTAAATAACCATATAACCCCAATACAGTGGGCAATAACTCATGAAAATGGCCATCAATCTCAAACATGTAACGGGTCTTAGAAGCCTTGCAAATCCAACTTGAACCCAAAAATTGTGGGCAATAACTCATGAAAATGGCCATAAACACGAAAACAATGGGTTTTTGATCATAATTATCAAACATTTATCATGTCTTAAGGTCGTTTTAAATCGCCCTAAAACCCCAAAACTGTGGGCAATAGCTCATGAAAACGGCCATAAAACACAAAAATGACGAGTTTCTGGTGATATCTCTCAAACATGTAAGCATTCTTATGAGGCATGTAAATGTGCCTGGAACTCAAAAACTATGGGCAAAGACTCAAGAAAATAGCCATAAACATGAAAACGATGAGTTTTTGTTTATAATTCTCAAACATGTATTGGATCTTAAGGTTGTTATAAATCGCCCTAGAACCCCAAAACCGTTGGCAATAAATCATGAAAACGGCCATAAAACGCGAAAACGACAAGTTTCTAGTCATATCTCTCAAACATGTAAGGCTTCTTACGAGGCATGAAAATCCGCCTGGAACCCAAAAACTATGGGCAAAAACTCATGAAACTAGCCATAAACCTGAAAACGACGAGTGTTTGGTCATAACTCTCAAATATGTATCAGGTCTTAGGGTTGCTGTAAATTTCCCTAGAACGATAAAACTGTAGGTAATAGATCATGAAAACGTCCATAAAACACGAAAGCGACGAGTTTTCGTCATAACTCTCAAACATGTATCGGGTGTTAAGGTTGCTATAAATTGCCCTCGAACCATCAAACTGTGGGCAATAGCTCATGAAAGCAGCCATAAAACACGAAAACTTCGAGTTTCGGGTCATAACTCTCCAACATGTATCGGGTCTTAAGGCCGATGTAAATCGCCACTACAAGAAATGTGTTTACTTGTGACCTTCTCATAGTGACGGGGAATAAAATCTTCATAGATCTATGACGATTTCGCACAAGATGGTCGTAGATTGTTTGGAGAGGTCAAAACCCTATAAAATTACGATGATTTCTGAAAAATCGTCGTAATTTTTTCATACGAAAACATCATAATTTACATGACACAGCTGGGAGACTTATTTATAGCAGATTATGACGAATTTAAATCGTCGTAATTTCTAAATCGGAATGCATTTAAATGATTAGAAGACCACATCAGCAATTCCGCCTACGTGTCACGTCTATGTGTCAATGTTTGCTTTTTCCACGTGTCAGCACCAAGCTTGCATGCATGTAATAACATGCAAAAATAAGTTGGGGTGAAGATTCGAACCCGGAACCTCTTGAATACATAACGCTGCAACCACTGCACCAAAGATTCTTTCATGTCTAACTATTGAGATGCCACTATTTAATTAGACCAAAGTATGTTGGTCTTTCACAAAATAACCAATAAAAGGTGAAGAAATGGGGGCACGCGAAGGTCAAACCCGCGACCACGCGTCAAGCTAAACCGACAGAGTTCAGAACCACCGCATCACACAATCATACATGTTATATTTTTGAAGTTGTTTTATATTAATATACCAATCGGATGTTGGGATTTTACAAATTAGTGAATAAAAAGTGCAAAAATGGGGCAGGCGGGGGTTGAACCCGCAACCTACAGCATGTAGGAAGCAACCGTTGCCACTAGTCCATGCACCGGTTCATGTTAAACATACAAGTCGTGGCCTTATATCATTTGTTCATCTGTTGGGCTGGCTCAATATATCACTAGAATAGGCCTCGGTGGGAAGTGATATGGGCCGCGGTGGGAGGGACTAGGCCTTTCACGCACTAGGCCATCTCGGCTGGTATAGTTAGGTAGTTTTTTTCTTCTTTTGTTTTCTCATTTTCTTAATTCTTTTATATCTTTTTCATAACTATTCCAAAAGAATTGATTTTTATCTCAATTTTTTTATAAAACTCTGTACATCTTCTTAAGATATTAATTAAAAATACTTTGACTATTTTAAAATAGTGTATTTACTAATCTCATATTAGTCCATAGTAGGGATAATATCATATTTTTAAAATATGATTTTGAAACAAGAGCTTCAAATTCAACATTTTGGATGAGCTAGGGGATGAGTCTCTCTAAACTAGCATTGGTTCTCTGATGAAACATCATATTGTGAGTCTAAAAATTATTTTTTACAAAAATCATGAGCATCGGATCATGTACCTGCAGTTCAAATCGGACCCACTTCCTACCGATTCAGCAGGAATTTGTCTTTTTCGCCAGGGGCGAACGGAAAGGTTTGAGATATCCCGGTTGGGACATTGTCCATGTAAGGTGGTCTAATATTTTTACAAAATGTGAAGGTACCATTCTAAAACTGTCGTTTGGTGGTTTCTTGACAAAACGGCCCGTTTTTTGCGCTCAGAAAATGGAAAATGGATTCTCCGTGTGACGAAAAGGAAAACTTCCTCCTGCAACATTGTTATCCATCCCAATATGCACACGCGTGCACAATACAGGCACATTATCACAAACTATGCCACGATTCTATCCATAACACTGGTCGTTTGGCCCGAAAGACATGAAACCTCATACATGATAGGTCATTTTTTAGAAGGTTTTTTCGAGACACTTGCAATATACCAAGTTTGGTATTTTTCCTTTCAACTATGTCACATAATAAGACACCACGCGAAAGATTTGCATTGATAGGACCATTTTTGAATTTTTTATACCCGTTTCAAACTATGGTCAAAACCGTGGACAAGAAGGCTCTTAGCTAGGGGATGAGTCTCTCTAAACTCGCATTGGATCTCTGATGAAACATCATATTGTGAGTCTAAAAATGATTTTTTCCAAAAATCATGAGCATCGAATCATGTACCTGCAGTTCAAATCGGACCCACTTCCTACCGATTCAGCAGGAATTTGTCTTTTTTGCCAAGGGCGAACAGAAAGGTTTGAGATACCCTGGTTAGGACATTGTCCATGTAAGGTAGTCCAATAATTTTACAAAATGTGACGGTACCATTCTAAAACTGTCGTTTGGTGGTTGCTTCACAAAACGGCTCGTTTTTTGCGCTCGGAAAATGGAAAATGGATTCTCCGTATGTCGAAAAGGAAAACTTCCTCCTGCAACATTGTTCTCCATCCCAATATGCACACGCGTGCACTATACGGGAACATTATCACAAACCATGACGCGATTGTACCCATAACATTGGTCGTTTGAGTTGTAAGACATGAAATTTCATACTCGGTAGCTAATTTTGAAAGCACTTTTTTAAAATATTTGAAATATTGCAAGTTTGTTATTTTACATGGAAACAAGGTCATATAAAATGACACAATGCAAAGATTTTCCCTATATTTTTTATCTAGTTATTATGCCGATTTCATACCATGGACACTTCTTCAGCCAATCAGAATGCAAAATGAGGGTACCCACGGATCACCCCACTGAATAGGATCCTAACCGTCCACGAGCGCTCGATCCAACATTGTGGAACTCATCCTCAGTCCCTCACCCACCGAAAATTTGGCGCTGGAAAAGTTCAATTTTGCTGCGTGCCGCAACCGCAAACCCTAGTACCCTAACGAGTCGTCCACCCCATCGCGTAGACCCACCCGCGCCGCCTCCACTCCTCTCCCCACCTCGTCTCCTCTCCCACTGCTCCAGATCCCTCACCGCATGCCGCAACCGCAAACCCTAGTACCTCACCGAGATCCCTCCCCCACTGCTCCAGATCCCTCCGCGTCGGCGTCGGCGGACTGCTCCAGATCCCTCTTCCCCCGCACCAAAGACTTCTCTAGTACATCTGTAACCCTAGAGGGACTGTCCTCCCGAAGCGGCTGGCAGCACGGAGCTCGGCGACTTCCTCCACCGCATTGCCCACGACCCGCAAATACGAGTCTGTGGCTGCCATGGGTCTTCGGCCGGCTGTCGTGATTCCTCGCCTCCTCCCGACGACCCTCGAGCAATAGGTATGGGCTGATGACGATGGCCGTGTTCGGGTGGCGTGGTGCAGTAGGCGCGCTAGTGGCGGAATCAACGTCGGCATCTAGATCCTCGGGTTCGAGTCTTCTGCTATCGTCATCGCCGGGATAGCTACTAGTTGCTGATTCAATTCGTCCGTGCCTTGTCGCTCTCCTGCATCTGTTGCTGCTGTCAAGGGATTTCAGTTCTCAGGTATGCAGTATTTCCCGTTTTGTAGAAAACACGATGCCATCCTAATTCGCAAAAGTGGATTGTCAATTAGCCACCGTAAGCTACCCATGTACTAGAGGGTGTGTTCTCGATCCGAATCTAGTACTAGTAGATGTGGTAGCTGGAGTAGATGTGAATGTGTAGAGCTACCTGATCTTTTACTCTTATTTAATTCCAGCCGATGGCTTATGGATGTGGGAATTCAAATGCATACCTAGGGACAAGGACAAATAAATAGGATCTATACCTTTTCTTACTCATATAAAAGATCGGGAACCATGCTTTGAAGAGGTTAATATGGAGGGTGTATCCCGGGAATCTATAGGTCAATCACCTAACGCAAACTAGAAATATAGATTCTGGTGTAGAAGCCTTTGCAGGTTCATTTTTCTAAACATCTACATAATGGAGCTACCTTGTTTTAGAAAATATTCTAATTTGGATACAGGAGTTTCTTATGAATTCTACAGTTTTTTTCCTTTAGTTTGGTAAAATTTAGATAGGTGTGGTAGCATATTCCTGGGCTCAGAGAAAATCAGAGTCTAAATTGTTTGAATTGTTGGCGTGCATATATTGGAAGTTCTGTAATCACATTTAAATTTCTTACCTTTGTCCATCTTAACTGTCTATAAACTTGTGTTAGCAATACATCTATAAAATAACATTTGCTTAACATAGTTGGTATGGTAGCCTCCTGATATCACATTTGAATTTACCAATGCATGGATCTCATTGGTTTCTTGTTGATGTGCAACTGATCCACTGTTTTGGCTTATGTTTATTTGCATAGCATGCGTATAATTATTTGCTGCTGCAGGGAGCTTTTGATAGTGGTCTTGATATTTTGCACAGTGATAAGAGCTTTGCGGGTTTAAAGAAGGACGAGACGCAGCTAGATGTAGAGGTTCCGCACAGTTTGACTCCTCTACTCCTCTATGGTTTCTGCCTACTGTCGTAATCACAAATTTAGTACATCTGTCTCTGCATGGCATGTATATGATACTAGTCTGTTTTTAATATCAAACTGGGATACATGGATGGTCACACTATCTGTTCTAGTTTAATGGCATGCCCTATTCAGTAGCTTTATCAAGAGATTACAAGAAAGCTGCAGTAGATAGAAACTTATAGTGCTTTTTGAGATCATGACTGTACCATGTTATGTTCACCTGTAACTAAAACTTGCAATTACTAGCATTGATATATCTATTGCTTCATTTACCTTGATTTCACACCAAAAAAGATATGGCCAAGAAATTTTGATAATCTTTGAACTGTTCTTTTATATTTATTATCATTACTAGTTGTTCCTGTTCCTATAACATGTCATATATGATCATTACTGTTGTTATAATGTTGTTGCTTGATTTGATACAAGCATAGTTCTTAACCATTGTTAGATTATTGCATACTAGCTAATTTTTTACCAACTATTGTTTGCTCAATATGTGTAGATGCTAATTAGTAGTCATGAATCCTTCTATTTTCCACTTTTTGTTTGTCAAGTTCCATCTGTTCCTATGATGAACATTTTAGTAATCGGAGCATTCATTTGTTTTTATGTTCTTCTGCTTTGTGTTTTTTGTTTCCTTTTGCTCTATGAGAAACAATTTCTATGCAACTGATGATAGCCCCGGTAATAACTGAACATGCTAATAATAGTGTCTTTTTTGTTTGTTGTGTGTAGGTTATGTCGCTTGGGTTCTTGTCTGTGCACATTCCTCATCGGAGCTCGGGATCACACAATCCACACTCGACAGGCTTTAGTCAGTGAATGAAATAACCAAGATGGATTCAAATACACCTTTACATTTGATTCTTTTTTGGAATAAGTACTACTTTTGATTCACCATTTGACATGAAGCAAGACCAAGATGTTCACGCATGAAGCTAGAGAACTTCGAGGACAAGATGAAGCTCAACCTAGTGGCCGCGGGATGGTACTTAGTGGCTTTGTGATCTTATTATGTACTTGGTTGCTGTCACCTATTGTGTACTTGGTGGCCGTGTGATCTTATTGTGTACTTGGTGGCTGTCACCTATTGTTTGCTTGGTGGATCTGAACTAGGTGCTGCTTGTCAGCTTAATTGCTCATAATGCTGGAATTACTGTAAATTTGATGTTTTGATGATGTATATGTTTTGCTGAATTACTTATTTCAAATGTTGATTCCTGTGTATATTTACCTTCTGTGTTGAGTATGGGATTATTGAAATAGGTCCCTGAAGAGGATGTGGCCCAAAGTAATATGTACTGCAGTGGAAGGCCATGGCCTGAAGTAGTATAGCCCAAAAATTGTGAATGAACAATATATATTACAAGCAAAGGGCTAAGGCCCATTATTAAAATGGACTGTGAAAAGAACCGAGGCCCATTATTAAAATAGATTGTGGAATGAACTGGGTCAACGAGAATGGATCGTAAAAGCCATAGACTTGAAAAGAAGAAAGGCCAAATTTTTGGGCTCAGCCCAAATAAGAGACCAAAATGGACCAGGCTGAATCTGCATTACGACGTTCTCATTTCGTCATAGTTTTGCCACGTCGGATTGGCCACGTAGGATCTGACATGGCTAGGCTAGACTGCCAGTGACGATATTGGATCGTCATAGAGGTTATGACGATCTAATATCTTCATAGACGATTACGATGATTTTACAAAAAACGTAGTTGTATGCAATTACTGACGCTCAGTTTTTGACGATATTTTTTTCGTCATAAGATCGTCATATATAGTAGATAATGACGATTTAGTGACGAAAATAGAGGGTCATGTATCAACAGATTCCTTGTAGTGCGCCCTCAAACCCAAAAACAGTGGACAAAAGCTCATGAAAATGGTCATAAAACGCAAAAACGACGAGTTTTTAGTCATATATCTAACACATGTAACGGGTCTTACAGGCGTTGCAAAAAATATGGAAAATAACTCATGAAAATGGCCATAAGAATGAAAACAACGAGCTTTGGTCATAACTCTCAAACATGTATGGGGTCTTAAGATCGTTGAAAATCGGCCTTGAACCCCAAAACTATGGGCAATAGCTCATGAAAACGGCCATAAAACACAAAAACGACGAGTTTGTAGTCATATCACTCAAACATGTATCGGGTCCTAAGGTCACTGTAAATCGCCCTATAACCCCAAAACTGTTGGCAATAACTCATGAAAACGACCATAAAACGCGAAAACGATGAGTTTCTAGTCATACCTCTCAAACATGTATCGTATCTTAAGGTCGTTGTTAATCGTACTAGAACCCCAAAACACTGGGCAGTACCGCATGAAAACGGCCATAAAAGGCAAAAACGATGAGTTTTTAGTCATATCTCTCTAACATGTAACGAGTCTTACAGTCCTTGCAAATCAGCTTGGAAGGCAAAAAACGTGGGAAATAACTCATGAAATGGACAAAAAACACGAAAACGACGAGTTTTTGGTCATAACTCTCAAACATGTATCAGGTCTTAAGGTCATTGTAAATAACCCTATAACCCCAAAACAGTGGGCAATAACTCATGAAAATAGCCATAAATCTCAAACATGTAACGGGTCTTACAAGCCTTGCAAATCCAACTTGAACCCAAAAATTGTGGGCAATAACTCATGAAAATGTCCATAAACACGAAAACAATGGGTTTTTTATCATAACTGTCAAACATTTATCAGTTCTTAAGGTCGTTTTTAATCGCCCTAAAACCCCAAAACTGTTGGCAATAGCTCATGAAAACGGCCATAAAACACAAAAACGCCGAGTTTCTGGTGATATCTCTCAAACATGTAAGCATTCTTATGAGGCATGTAAATCCGCCTGGAACCCAAAAACTATGGGCAAAGACTCAAGAAAATAGCCATAAACATGAGAACGACGAATTTTTGGTCATAATTCTCAAACATGTATTGGATCTTAAGGTTGTTGTAAATCGCCCTAGAACCCCAAAACCGTTGGCAATAAATCATGAAAACGGCCATAAAACGCGAAAACGACGAGTTTCTAGTCATATCTCTCAAACATTTAAGGGTTCTTACGAGGCATGAAAATCCGCTTGGAACCCAAAAACTATGGGCAAAAACTCATGAAAATGGCCATAAACCTGAAAACGACGAGTTTTTGGTCATAACTCTCAAATATGTATCGGGTCTTAGGGTTGTTGTAAATTGCCCTAGAACCATAAAACTGTAGGTAATAGATCATGAAAACGTCCATAAAACACGAAAGCGACGAGTTTTCGTCATAACTCTCAAACATGTATCGGGTGTTAAGGTTACTATAAAATGCCGTAGAACCATAAAACTGTGAGCAATATCTCATGAAAACAACCGTAAAACACGAAAACTGCGAGGTTCGGGTCATAACTCTCCAACATGTATCGGGTCTTAAGGTCACTGTAAATCACCCTCGAACCCAAAAACAGTGGACAAAAGCTCATGAAAACAGCCATAAAAGTTAAAAACTGCGAGTTTCGGGTCATAACTCTCCAATATGTATCGGGTCTTAAGGTCGTTGTAAATCGCCCTCGAACCCAAAACAGTGGACAAAAGCTCATGAGAATGGCCATAAAACGCAAAAACGACGAGTTTTTAGTCATATATCTAACACATGTAACGGGTCTTACAGGCCTTGCAAAACCAGTTGGAACCCAAAAACTATGGAAAATAACTCATGAAAATGGCCATAAGAATGAAAACAACGAGTTTTGGTCATAACTCTCAAATATGTATGGGGTCTTAAGGTCGTTGAAAATCGGCCTTGAACCCCAAAACTATGGGCAATAGCTCATGAAAACAGCCATAAAACGCAAAAACGACTAGTTTGTAGTCATATCACTCAAACATGTATCGGGTCCTAAGGTCACTGTAAATCGCCCTATAACACCATAATTGTTGGCAATAACTCATGAAAAAGACTATAAAACGCGAAAACGATGAGTTTCTGGTCATATCTCTCAAACATGTATCGTATCTTACGGTCGTTGTAAATCGTACTGGAACCCCAAAACGGTGGGCACTACCGCGTGAAAACAGCCACAAAAAGCGAAAACGATGAGTTTTTAGTCATATCTCTCTAACATGTAACGAGTCTTATAGTCCTTGCAAATCCGCTTGGAAGGAAAAAAACGTGGGAAATAACTTATGAAATGGACAAAAAACACGAATACGACGAGTTTTTGGTCATAACTCTCAAACGTATATCAGGTCTTAAGGTCAATGTAGATAACCCTATATCCCCAAAACAGTCGGCAATAAATCATGAAAATGGCCATAAATCTCAAACATGTGATGGGTCTTACAAGCCTTGCAAATCCAACTTGAACCCAAAAATTGTGGGCAATAACTCATGAAAATGGCCATAAACACGAAAACAATGGGTTTTTTATCATAACTGTCAAACATTTATCAGGTCTTAAGGTCGTTTTTAATCGCTCTAAAACCCCAAAACTGTGGGCAATAGCTCATGAAAACGGACATAAAACACAAAAACGACGAGTTTCTGGTGATATCTCTCAAACATGTAAGCATTCTGATGAGGCATGTAAATCCTCTTGGTACCCAAAAACTATGGGCAAAGACTCAAGAAAATAGCCATAAACATGAGAACGACGAGTTTTTGGTCATAATTCTCAAATATGTATTGGATCTTAAGTTTGTTGTAAATCTCCCTAGAACCCCAAAACCGTTGGCAATAAATCATGAAAACGGCCATAAAACGCGAAAACGACGAGTTTCTAGTCATATCTCTCAAACATTTAAGGGTTCTTACGAGGCATGAAAATCCGCTTGGAACCCAAAAACTATGGGCAAAAACTCATGAAAATGACCATAAACCTGAAAACGACGAGTTTTTGGTCATAACTCTCAAATATGTATCGGCTCTTAGGGTTGCTGTAAATTGCCCTAGAACCATAAAACTATAGGTCATAGATCATGAAAACGTCCATAAAACACGAAAGCGACGAGTTTTCGTCATAACTCTCAAACATGTATCGGGTGTTAAGGTTGCTATAAATTGCCCTGGAACTATAATACTGTGGGCAATATCTCATGAAAACAGCCATAAAACACGAAAACTGCGAGTTTCGGGTCATAGCTCTCCAACATGTATCGTGTCTTAAGGTCACTGTAAATCGCCCTCGAACCCAAAAACAGTGGACAAAAGCTCATGAAAATGGCCATAAAACGCAAAAAAAAGGAGTTTTTAGTCATATATCTAACACATGTAACGGGTCTTACAGGCCTTGCAAATCCAGTTGGAAATCAAAAACTATGGAAAATAACTCATGAAAATGGCCATAAGAATGAAAACAACGAGCTTTGGTCATAACTCTCAAACATGTATGGGGTCTTAAGATCGTTGAAAATCGGCCTTGAACCCCAAAACTATGGGCAATAGATCATGAAAACGGCCATAAAACACAAAAACGACGAGTTTGTAGTCATATCACTCAAACATGTATCGGGTCCTAAGGTCGTTGTAAATCGCCCTATAACCCCAAAAATGTTGGCAATAAATCATGAAAACGACCATAAAATGCGAAAACGATGAGTTTCTAGTCATATCTCTCAAACATGTATCGTATTTTACGGTTGTTGTAAATCGTACTAGAACCCCAAAACGGTGGGCACTACCGCGTTAAAACAACCACAAAAAGAGAAAACGATGAGTTTTTAGTCATATCTCTCTAACATGTAACGAGTCTTATAGTCCTTGCAAATCCGCTTGGAAGGAATAAAAACGTGGGAAATAACTTATGAAATGGACAAAAAACACGAATACGACGAGTTTTTGGTCATAACTCTCAAACGTATATCAGGTCTTAAGGTCAATGTAGATAACCCTATATCCCCAAAACAGTGGGCAATAAATCATGAAAATGGCCATAAATCTCAAACATGTGACGGGTCTTACAAGCCTTGCAAATCCAACTTGAACCCAAAAATTGTGGGCAATAACTCATGAAAATGGCCATAAACACGAAAACAATGGGTTTTTTATCATAACTGTCAAACATTTATCAGGTCTTAAGGTCGTTTTTAATCGCCCTAAAACCCCAAAACTGTGGGCAATAGCTCATGAAAACGGACATAAAACACAAAAACGACGAGTTTCTGGTGATATCTCTCAAACATGTAAGCATTCTTATGAGGCATGTAAATCCGCTTGGAACCCAAAAAATATGGGCAAAGACTCAAGAAAATAGCCATAAACATGAGAACGACGAGTTTTTGGTCAAAATTCTCAAATATGTATTGGATCTTAAGTTTGTTGTAAATCTCCCTAGAACCCCAAAACCGTTGGCAAAAAATCATGAAAACGGCCATAAAACGTGAAAACGACGAGTTTCTGGTGATATCTCTCAAACATGTAAGCATTCTTATGAGGCATGTAAATCCGCTTGGAACCCAAAAACTATGGGCAAAAACTCATGAAAATGACCATAAACCTGAAAACGACGAGTTTTTGGTCATAACTCTCAAATATGTATCGGGTCTTAGGGTTGCTGTAAATTGCCCAAGAACCATAAAACTATAGGTAATAGATCATGAAAACGTCCATAAAACACGAAAGCGACGAGTTTTCTTCATAACTCTCAAACATGTATCGGGTGTTAAGGTTGCTATAAATTGCCTTGGAACCATAATACTGTGGGCAATAGCTCATGAAAACAGCCATAAAACACGAAAACTGCGAGTTTCGGGTCATAGCTCTCCAACATGTATCGTGTCTTAAGGTCACTGTAAATCGCCCTCGAACCCAAAAACAGTGGACAAAATCTCATGAAAATGGCCATAAAACGCAAAAACGAGGAGTTTTTAGTCATATATCTAACACATGTAACGGGTCTTACAGGCCTTGCAAATCCAGTTGGAAACCAAAAACTATGAAAAATAACTCATGAAAATGGCCATAAGAATGAAAACAACGAGCTTTAGTCATAACTCTCAAACATGTATGGGGTCTTAAGATCGTTGAAAATCGGCCTTGAACCCCAAAACTATGGGCAATAGCTCATGAAAACGGCCATAAAACACAAAAACGACGAGTTTGTAGTCATATCACTCAAACATGTATCGGGTCCTAAGGTCGTTGTAAATCGCTGTAGGGGTCCCAATCTTGGATAATATAGAGCCTCCTGTGTTTACAATGCTAGTCCCTGGATCAATAGCTAGCATCCACATTTTAGATGTAATATCAAGAAACAAAGGTCATAATATAACTTTATAACCAGGAATAACATAGATTTATTACATCTTACATAGCTCATTAGGCTATTACATTACATTGCAACGGAATAACTATAAGCATGGGGTCCATCATCTTCAAAGTGCCACAGGCAGATGTTGGTTGTAGACTTTGTAATCCTAATCAATCAATCTTCACTAAAAACAATCAAACCTGCAACATACAAGTTACAACCACAAAGGGTCAATACATTTGAATTGTATTGGCAAGTGGTACTATGGTATTATGGTGGAGTCTACCATCTATATGCATTTTGCTAAGTGGAGTTGAGGCTTGCATTGCTCAAAATAGATTTTCCTTAACATTTTGAAAATACTAGTTTTTGCTTGACAAAATCATTTTTCTCAATCAAAGATTGAAGATCCTTTCCAAGGCATCTATCAACCAAAGATTGAAGATTTCAAACAACCCTTGTTCAATCCACAAGTTTTAACTTTAGAAATTTGAATGATGAGATTCTTGATTGCTTCCATGTCTTGATGCTCAAATTGTCCTTTACTAGGGACATGGCTAAGTACTTAGATTTTACACTCTGCAGAGGTGGTGCACTTTACCCACAAGACTTGGTTTCCCAAGACAAAATCTTTCAGAAGCCTTCCCTTAGACCAAAATGGACGCGTTCCAACCTATCAAACACTACCACCCACTGTCCATATGGCTAAGTTCTTGCAACCTATATGATCATGGCAGAGCCCATATTGCCAAGTGGTTGCACTTGAAGCTTCTCAACATTTGACATCTCAAATCCCTTTGTTTCCTGGGTGGCCATCCACAAGTGAGATACACAATCCAAGTCCATGGCATTGTGAACCACTCAACATAACCCAATCCTTCCATTCCACCCAGGGGATTCATTAACTTAGTTGTTTTATTAAACAAAACATAAGTCCTTAGACTTAGAATATTTTTCCATAGTGTGAATATATATTCCACCCATGTTTTCTATTAGCTAGGCTAAGCTTGGTAGTATTAGGAAACTTAACTTAGGAAAATCCTACTAAGGATACATCTACTAGGATTTCCTATAGCAAGGTCTATACTTAGCAAAATCCATGCAAGTTTTACTTAGCAAAATCACTAATGCATAGAGAAAGTAATGGGACAAAAAGTATGAAGCATCACTTGCCTTTTTGGTAGAGTATAGGTTCACTTCTTGATCTTTGCAACAATCACACTCTTCAAGTCACTACAAATCAATCAAGCAAGGCACAAACTCAATTTACCAATCAAGCAAAACAACACACATAAATAACAAAGTCAAAGAAATGCATGCAAGCATGCCAAGCTTTGTTTTGTTTGAAAAAGTGGTTCCTAGTGGGTCATAGTCATTTGGGTACATCTAATGGTCATTTCCTAAAGTGTCCAAGTCATTTGCAAAAGGTTTCACTTTAAAACCATTTTCAAAACAAAGTGTTATTTTATGTGGTGTAGAAATATTTTTACTAAGGCATTAGCCCATAGGGTTCACCAAATGAGTTGCTATTGCAAAACTTGGTGTTTTGGTCAGTAGGTTTGGTCCAAACCATCTACTCAAAGTTTTCTTCCCATAAACATTTCCATAATAAAACCAATTCTTTTTATTTGGCTAGAAAATGACTAAGTCAAGTAATCCAACCTAAATCTTACAAAAATCATTTTTAATACCAAGGGTTGGTTCCTAGGGTCAGTAAGGTCACAACAAACCATTTTTCAAAGGTTTTAATCCAAAAATCATTTTTAAACAATTTTTATACTCTAAACAAGCTCACAAAAGTTTCTGCAAATTTAAACAAGCTAACAGATACTATTTGCTAAACTAAGGCCATGGTTGGCTAGGGCTTGTTCTCCTGAATTTATTGATATAAAATTTGCCAAATTTGGACGTGTGGATCAAAAGTTATAAGGGTTTGAAGTTTGTAAATAATTCTGATTTCAAATTCTAATTTCAATCTATCTGGTGACACGCGGAGTTATCTAACTGGTTGGTATCGGTTCGGTCGGATTGACCTCTCTGGATCGTTAGATCTAAGTGGGATCGCACGGCACTGGTTGCTCTATACCCCTTCGATAAGTCATTCAATCGTGTGCCTCAGATCTGACGGACGGTACATGCTGGCCAAGAAGCAGGCGCGGAATGTTACCGTGAGCGCGGTCGATTAAGCGGCCCAGCGGCGAGAAGCAAGAGAGGGTAAGAAGATGCTCACCGGGCTCAGGAGAACATGGCGAAGCTCAAGGTGCTCGTGGTTGGTCAAGGGGCGCACAGGTGGGTCGGCAATCTCTCGCCGGAGTCAGGGCGGCGTCAGGTGGTCCTGGTTGCGGTCGGAGGCGACGCTGTCGATCATGAGAAGCCAAACGGAGGGCACGATTAGGTGCGCAAGACCAAAGTGAAGCTGCTGGCATGATCGAGAAGCAAAGGGGCGGCCGGTCTCTACCTGGGGTTGTCGTCGGAGAAGAAACAGGCGGCGGCGCTGTCAGAGCTAGTCCAAGCCCAAGCTCTGGGGCGCCCGCGGTCAAATGGGTGGTACGGGGAGGAAGGTCTGGGAGTGGGAAAGCTGCTAGGGTGCTCGGGGAGGCTTGGAGTGGTGTGTGTTGGTCGGATTTTGGCGAGGAAGGTCGTCGGAGACAGGGAAGTGTCTGGCAAAATTCTTCGGCCTGGAGGCGCGCTTGAGGGAGGGGTCAGAGGGAAACGAGAGAGGACGTGCTGGCGTTTTATCGAGCTTGATTACTGCGAGTTAAGGTGGCTGCGTTAAGGCGTAATCAATCCGAGAATTTAAGCACCTGTGGAGGAGAGAGGAAGAACCAGTCCGCTGGGGAAGAAGGCGATGGGGTGTGGGGTCCTCTGTCAGTGAGAAAAGGAAGAAGGGGAGGGGTCCACTTGTCAGCGTCGGTGTGGGTTGGAAACAGAGTGAGGAATGTTTTCTTTCGGGTGAGGGGGAGCTGCGCTAAGTGGGCTGTTGGGCTGACTTAGTTGGTCAGTCCACTTCCATTTTTTTGCTTTGTTTGTTTATTCTTTTCTATTTTCTGATTTGTTATTTCAAACAATTATTCAAACATTCAAACAACAATCAAACAAACACTCAACTTTACTTTGAATTTGATTCTGTTTTTTTCAACATAATCCAAATCTCAAAATAAAATAATATTTTATTTATTTTGGATCCATTTATTAATTAAATAAAATGGATCTTTAATTTATTAAATAGTGTTTGATTTATTTAATGAAATTTCCATTTGAAAACCAAATGTTTTAAAAATCAAATCAGTAGGTATCATTTGGAAATAAAAAATATTTGGAAAATTTGTTTAAAACAAAATAACCTTTTATTTTAGGGTCCATTAGTAAATTAATAAAATGGGCCTTGGTTATTAAATCAAAATAGAGTTTCATTTTATTAATAAAATCTTTATTTGAAACCTAAATATTTTCAAAACCAAATTAGTAGGTTTAATTTGGAAATATTAAATACTTGGAAAATTGTTTTAAAACAAAATAACATTTTATTTTAGAGTCCATTATTAATTAAATATAATAGACCTTCATTATTAAATCAAATAGGATTTGTTTTATTTAAATATTTGTTTTGAAATCTAAAATAAAACCAAAACATTTTAGTAGGTTTTGTCTGAGAATATAAAATATTTAGAAAACTTATTTTAAATAAATTTAATAAGTTTTGATGTTTCAATTAAATTGGTAAAACCTTTTATTTAAATAAAGTTTGGATATTAATTCCTTATTATTTTATTTAAATAAACCTTTGCTGTTTTTATTTAAAATACATGTTTTAATTTCCAAAGCTTGGCCAAGGTTTTAGTTTGGTTTTATAATAATCTTTATTTATAAATCCACCTTTTCATTTGAAAACAAAATCTTTTATTAAAAGATTCCAAAATAGTAATTCCAAAAAAAATTTAATTTCCTTTAATTAAATGTTTAACTCATTAACTTCGTTTAGGATTTTATTTAATTCAAATGGGTTTGAAGTTCCAATTGAGTTCAAAAAGTTTCTTCTGGCTCTGAAAATCAAACAAAGTTTTATTTTATTAATTTATTTTCACATTACAAGATTTGGAAAATCTTGGGATGTGACAGACTACCACCCTTAAAATAAATCTTGTCCCGAGATTTGGGGAGGCTAGGGTTACAAGCATGTTCAAAACAACTAGGGTACTACCACCCTTAAAAATTTTCAAACAAAAATTACATATTGGCCTTCTTGGGTCCTGGAAACTTCTCTAAGCAGATTTTTGCTTTGTTTCTATACTTGACTCATGGGCCAAGGTTGAGATCCTTCATAGACTGATTTAACTTGTTCTTCATCTTTTCTGGACAATTGCTTGCATAGTGGCCTAGTTCCTTGCATTTGAAACACATCACTTGGCTAATATCTTTCTTTTCCTTGGGTATCATTGCCTTTTGCTTGTTTCTTTGGTTCTTCTTCTTTTCTGGGCATTCATTGGCATAGTGTCCCATCTCTTTGCAATTGTAACATTGCTCTTGAGTAATATCCTTCTTGTTAGGGTTGGGGCATTTCTTCTTCTTCTTGGGTCTCTCCAAAGCTAGGAGTTCTTCTAGTTCATGTTCTTCATAAGTGGGAGATCTTTCTCTCTTCTTGGGGCATTGATCTTCATGCTCCTTGGATGCATGATCTTTGTCTTTAAAACTATTGCTGGCTTGGATTCCTTCTAGATTAGCTTCTTTGTCATCCTTGTTGTCATTAGCTCTTTGGGAAAAGTTTTCTCCCATGTTGATCATTTGAGTAACTAATCCTTGCAGCAATTGGGATTGAAGTTTCAAAATCCTTTGTATGGCTGGGTCTAGTCCATTGTTGTTGGCTAAAAGTTGAGTTGTTTCTTGGCTCAACTGGTTTTGGGTTGCTATAAGTTCTCTCATGTTGTCCTCTTGGTTGTTGTTGGTGTCATCAACTTTGAGGTTGGAGTCTCTTGGAATAGTCATCTGTTTGGGTTGAAGGGAGATTTAGAATAAGCAAGATATTTCTAAGGAAATATTTCTAATCACACACATCACAATTCACACAAGCAATGTGCATGCAATCACAAATCAAACATTTCACTCAAACAAGGTTCAAGCACATACTTAGGCAACAAAATATTTTTGTTACACCACATAAGTTGGTGTGTTTGACTTTAACTATAAATGGTGGTCCATCTACATGGTTCACTTGTGATCCTTCCATCCTTCTTGGTTGATCCTTCTTGCATGAGATCATGGTTTCCTTGGAAAAACTTTTGGTCACAATACTTCAAAGTTGTTGATGGCTCCTTCTTATTTTGCATTCCCTCAGTCTCTAAATCTTAAGCAAGATTTCCTTGTTTCACTTGTAGTCCTTAGTGGTATCCAAGTTGGAAGTCCTTGGTGAATATGCTGAAGATGTTGAAGTCATTAGAGTTGAAGATGTTGAAGAAGTCCTTTGCATATGGTGCAGTCTTTGGCCATGGGTAGGTTTTCCCATCAAGTTGAAGTAGAGAAGAAGTAGAGTTGAAACCAAAATGGTTGAGGAAAGAGTTTACAAGTGTTTTTGTAAATAAAATTTTGGAACAAAATAACTCTTATTTGTCTAAGGGTTTTTGTCCAATCCTAGGGTTTACAAATCCTACAGGCAACACAATGCTCTGATACCATCTGTAGGGGTCCCAATCTTGGATAAGATAGAGCCTCCTATGTTTACAATGCTAGTCCCTGGATCAATAGCTAGCATCCACATTTTAGATGTAATATCAAGAAACAAAAGTCATAATATAACTTTATAACCAGGAATAACATAGATTTATTACATCTTACATAGCTCATTAGGCTATTACATTACATTGCAGCGGAATAACTATAAGCATGGGGTCCATCATCTTCAAAGTGCCACAGGCAGATGTTGGTTGTAGACTTTGTAATCCTAATCAATCAATCTTCACTAAAAACAATCAAACCTGCAACATACAAGTTACAGCCACAAAGGGTCAATACATTTGAATTGTATTGGCAAGTGGTACTATGGTATTATGGTGGAGTCTACCATCTATATGCATTTTGCTAAGTGGAGTTGAGGCTTGCATTGCTCAAAATAGATTTTCCTTAACATTTTGAAAATACTAGTTTTTGCTTGACAAAATCATTTTTCTCAATCAAAGATTGAAGATCCTTTCCAAGGCATCTATCAACCAAAGATTGAAGATTTCAAACAACCCTTGTTCAATCCACAAGTTTTAACTTTAGAAATTTGAATGATGAGATTCTTGATTGCTTCCATGTCTTGATGCTCAAATTGTCCTTTACCAGGGACATGACTAAGTACTTAGATTTTACACTCTGCAGAGGTGGTGCACTTTACCCACAAGACTTGGTTTCCCAAGACAAAATCTTTCAGAAGCCTTCCCTTAGACCAAAATGGACGTGTTCCAACCTTTCGAACACTACCACCCACTGTCCATATGGCTAAGTTCTTGCAACCTATATGATCATGGCAGAGCCCATATTGCCAAGTGGTTGCACTTGAAGCTTCTCAACATTTGACATCTCAAATCCCTTTGTTTCCTGGGTGGCCATCCACAAGTGAGATACACAATCCAAGTCCATGGCATTGTGAACCACTCAACATAACCCAATCCTTCCATTCCACCCAGGGGATTCATTAACTTAGTTGTTTTATTAAACAAAACATAAGTCCTTAGACTTAGAATATTTTTCCATAGTGTGAATATATATTCCACCCATGTTTTCTATTATCTAGGCTAAGCTTGGTAGTATTAGGAAACTTAACTTAGGAAAATCCTACTAAGGATACATCTACTAGGATTTCCTATAGCAAGGTCTATACTTAGCAAAATCCATGCAAGTTTTACTTAGCAAAATCACTAATGCATAGAGAAAGTAATGGGACAAAAAGTATGAAGCATCACTTGCCTTTTTGGTAGAGTATAGGTTCACTTCTTGATCTTTGCAACAATCACACTCTTCAAGTCACTACAAATCAATCAAGCAAGGCACAAACTCAATTTACCAATCAAGCAAAACAACACACATAAATAACAAAGTCAAAGAAATGCATGCAAGCATGCCAAGCTTTGTTTTGTTTGAAAAAGTGGTTCCTAGTGGGTCATAGTCATTTCGGTACATCTAATGGTCATTTCCTAAAGTGGCCAAGTCATTCGCAAAAGGTTTCACTTTAAAACCATTTTCAAAACAAAGTGTTATTTTATGTGGTGTAGAAATATTTTTACTAAGGCATTAGCCCATAGGGTTCACCAAATGAGTTGCTATTGCAAAACTTGGTGTTTTGGTCAGTAGGTTTGGTCCAAACCATCTACTCAAAGTTTTCTTCCCATAAACATTTCCATAATAAAATCAATTCTTTTTATTTGGCTAGAAAATGACTAAGTCAAGTAATCCAACCTAAATCTTACAAAAATCATTTTTAATACCAAGGGTTGGTTCCTAG
This sequence comes from Avena longiglumis, assembly GCA_030063025.1. NCBI lineage: Eukaryota > Viridiplantae > Streptophyta > Magnoliopsida > Poales > Poaceae > Avena > Avena longiglumis. The sequence goes on along the minus strand of CP125977.1, from coordinate 12,054,924 downwards.
GGTCAGTAAGGTCACAACAAACCATTTTTCAAAGGTTTTAATCCAAAAATCATTTTTAAACAATTTTTATACTCTAAACAAGCTCACAAAAGTTTCTGCAAATTTAAACAAGCTAACAGATACTATTTGCTAAACTAAGGCCATGGTTGGCTAGGGCTTGTTCTCCTGAATTTATTGATATAAAATTTTCCAAATTTGGACGTGTGGATCAAAAGTTATAAGGGTTTGAAGTTTGTAAATAATTCTGATTTCAAATTCTAATTTCAATCTATCTGGTGACACGCGGCGTTATCTAACTGGTTGGTATCGGTTCGGTCGGATTGACCTCTCTGGATCGTTAGATCTAAGTGGGATCGCACGGCACTGGTTGCTCGATACCCCTTCGATAAGTCATTCAATCGTGTGCCTCGGATCTGTATCGGACGGCTGCTACTGCCTGGCCAAGAACGGGCGGCGGAATGTTACCGGCGAACGGCGGAGCGGTCAGTTGGCGGCGGCGCTGGCGAGGCAGGAAGCAAGAGAGGGTAAGAAGATGCTCACCGGGCTCAGGAGAACATGGCGAAGCTCAAGGTGCTCGTGGTTGGTCAAGGGGCGCACAGGTGGGTCGGCAATCTCTCGCCGGAGTCAGGGCGGCGTCAGGTGGTCCTGGTTGCGGTCGGAGGTGACGCTGTCGATCATGAGAAGCCAAACGGAGGGCACGATTAGGTGCGCAAGACCAAGGTGAAGCTGCTGGCATGATCGAGAAGCAAAGGGGCGGCCGGTCTCTACCTGGGGTTGTCGTCGGAGAAAGCAGCGGCTGTCAGAGCTAGTCCAAGCCCAAGCTCTGGGGCGCCCGCGGTCAAATGGGTGGTACGGGGAGGAAGGTCTGGGAGTGGGAAAGCTTCTAGGGTGCTCGGGGAGGCTTGGGGTGGTGTGTTCTGGTCGGATTTTGGCGAGGAATGTCGTCGGAGACAGGGAAGTGTCTGGCAAAATTCTTCGGCCTGGAGGCGCGCTTGAGGAGGGTCGAGGAAGCGAGAGGACGTGCTGGCATTTTATCGAGCTTGATTACTGCGAGTTAAGGTGGCTGCGTTAAGGCGTAATCAAGCCGAGAATTTAAGCCTGCAACGGCGAGGAGAGGGGGAAGAACCAGTCCGCGGGGTGGGGAAGAAGGGCAGTAGGGTGTGGGGTCCTCTATCAGTGAGAAAAGGAAGAAGGGGAGGGGTCCACTTGTCAGCGTCGGTGTGGGTTGGAAACAGAGTGAGGAATGTTTTCTTTCGGGTGAGGGGGAGCTGGGCTAAGTGGGCTGTTGGGCTGACTTAGTTGGGTCTGGTCCACTTCCATTTTTTTTTTCTGCCTGTTTGTTTATTCTTTTCTATTTTCTGATTTGTTATTTCAAACAATTATTCAAACAACAATCAAACAAACACTCAACTTTACTTTGAATTTGATTCTGTTTTTTTTCAACATAATCCAAATCTCAAAATAAAATAATATTTTATTTATTTTGGATCCATTTATTAATTAAATAAAATGGATCTTTAATTTATTAAATAGTGTTTGATTTATTTAATGAAATTTCCATTTGAAAACCAAATGTTTTAAAAATCAAATCAGTAGGTATCATTTGGAAATAAAAAATATTTGGAAAATTTGTTTAAAACAAAATAACCTTTTATTTTAGGGTCCATTAGTAAATTAATAAAATGGGCCTTAGTTATTAAATCAAAATAGAGTTTGATTTTATTAATAAAATCTTTATTTGAAACCTAAATATTTTCAAAACCAAATTAGTAGGTTTAATTTGGAAATATAAAATATTTGGAAAATTGTTTTACAACAAAATAACATTTTATTTTAGAGTCCATTATTAATTAAATATAATAGACCTTCCTTATTAAATCAAATAGGATTTGTTTTATTTAAATATTTGTTTTGAAATCTAAAATAAAACCAAAACATTTTAGTAGGTTTTGTCTGAGAATATAAAATATTTAGAAAACTTATTTTAAATAAATTTAATAAGTTTTGATGTTTCAATTAAATTGGTAAAACCTTTTATTTAAATAAAGTTTGGATATTAATTCCTTATTATTTTATTTAAATAAACCTTTGCTGTTTTTATTTAAAATACATGTTTTAATTTCCAAAGCTTGGCCAAGGTTTTAGTTTGGTTTTATAAAATAATCTTTATTTATAAATCCACCTTTTCATTTGAAAACAAAATCTTTTATTAAAAGATTCCAAAATAGTAATTCCAAAACATTTTTAATTTCCTTTAATTAAATGTTTAACTCATTAACTTCCTTTAGGATTTTATTTAATTCAAATGGGTTTGAAGTTCCAATTGAGTTCAAAAAGTTTCTTCTGGCTCTGAAAATCAAACAAAGTTTTATTTTATTAATTTATTTTCACATTACAAGATTTGGAAAATCTTGGGATGTGACAGATTACCACCCTTAAAATAAATCTCGTCCCGAGATTTGGGGAGGCTAGGGTTACAAGCATGTTCAAAACAACTAGGGTACTACCACCCTTAAAAATTTTCAAACAAAAATTACATATTGGCCTTCTTGGGTCCTGGAAACTTCTCTAAGCAGATTTTTGCTTTGTTTCTATACTTGACTCATGGGCCAAGGTTGAGATCCTTCATAGACTGATTTAACTTGTTCTTCATCTTTTCTGGACAATTGCTTGCATAGTGGCCTAGTTCCTTGCATTTGAAACACATCACTTGGCTGATATCTTTCTTTTCCTTGGGTATCATTGCCTTTTGCTTGTTTCTTTGGTTCTTCTTCTTTTCTGGGCATTCATTGGCATAGTGTCCCATCTCTTTGCAATTGTAACATTGCTCTTGAGTAATATCCTTCTTGTTAGGGTTGGGGCATTTCTTCTTCTTCTTGGGTCTCTCCAAAGCTAGGAGTTCTTCTAGTTCATGTTCTTCATAAGTGGGAGATCTTTCTCTCTTCTTGGAGCATTGATCTTCATGCTCCTTTGGATGCATGATCTTTGTCTTTAAAACTATTGCTGGCTTGGATTCCTTCTAGATTAGCTTCTTTGCCATCCTTGTTGTCATTAGCTCTTTGGGAAAAGTTTTCTCCCATGTTGATCATTTGAGTAACTAATCCTTGCAGCAATTGGGATTGAAGTTTCAAAATCCTTTATATGGCTGGGTCTAGTCCATTGTTGTTGGCTAAAAGTTGAGTTGTTTCTTGGCTCAACTGGTTTTGGGTTGCTATAAGTTCTCTCATGTTGTCCTCTTGGTTGTTGTTGGTGTCATCAACTTTGAGGTTGGAGTCTCTTGGAGTAGTCATCTGTTTGGGTTGAAGGGAGATTTAGAATAAGCAAGATATTTCTAAGGAAATATTTCTAATCACACACATCACAATTCACACAAGCAATGTGCATGCAATCACAAATCAAACATTTCACTCCAACAAGGTTCAAGCACATACTTAGGCAACAAAATATTTTTGTTACACCACATAAGTTAGTGTGTTTGACTTTAACTATAAATGGTGGTCCATCTACATGGTTCACTTGTGATCCTTCCATCCTTCTTGGTTGATCCTTCTTGCATGAGATCATGGTTTCCTTGGAAAAACTTTTGGTCACAATACTTCAAAGTTGTTGATGGCTCCTTCTTATTTTGCATTCCCTCAGTCTCTAAATCTTAAGCAAGATTTCCTTGTTTCACTTGTAGTCCTTAGTGGTATCCAAGTTGGAAGTCCTTGGTGAATATGCTGAAGATGTTGAAGTCATTAGAGTTGAAGATGTTGAAGAAGTCCTTTGCATATGGTGCAGTCTTTGGCCATGGGTAGGTTTTCCCATCAAGTTGAAGTAGAGAAGAAGTAGAGTTGAAACCAAAATGGTTGAGGAAAGAGTTTACAAGTGTTTTTGTAAATAAAATTTTGGAACAAAATAACTCTTATTTGTCTAAGGGTTTTTGTCCAATCCTAGGGTTTACAAATCCTACAGGCAACACAATGCTCTAATACCATCTGTAGGGGTCCCAATCTTGGATAAGATAGAGCCTCCTGTGTTTACAATGCTAGTCCCTGGATCAATTGCTAGCATCCACATTTTAGATGTAATATCAAGAAACAAAGGTCATAATATAACTTTATAACCAGGAATAACATAGATTTATTACATCTTACATAGCTCATTAGGCTATTACATTACATTGCAGCGGAATAACTATAAGCATGGGGTCCATCATCTTCAAAGTGCCACAGGCAGATGTTGGTTGTAGACTTTGTAATCCTAATCAATCAATCTTCACTAAAAACAATCAAACCTGCAACATACAAGTTACAGCCACAAAGGGTCAATACATTTGAATTGTATTGGCAAGTGGTACTATGGTATTATGGTGGAGTCTACCATCTATATGCATTTTGCTAAGTGGAGTTGAGGCTTGCATTGCTCAAAATAGATTTTCCTTAACATTTTGAAAATACTAGTTTTTGCTTGACAAAATCATTTTTCTCAATCAAAGATTGAAGATCCTTTCCAAGGCATCTATCAACCAAAGATTGAAGATTTCAAACAACCCTTGTTCAATCCACAAGTTTTAACTTTAGAAATTTGAATGATGAGATTCTTGATTGCTTCCATGTCTTGATGCTCAAATTGTCCTTTACTAGGGACATGGCTAAGTACTTAGATTTTACACTCTGCAGAGGTGGTGCACTTTACCCACAAGACTTGGTTTCCCAAGACAAAATCTTTCAGAAGCCTTCCCTTAGACCAAAATGGACACGTTCCAACCTATCAAACACTACCACCCACTGTCCATATGGCTAAGTTCTTGCAACCTATATGATCATGGCAGAGCCCATATTGCCAAGTGGTTGCACTTGAAGCTTCTCAACATTTGACATCTCAAATCCCTTTGTTTCCTGGGTGGCCGTCCACAAGTGAGATACACAATCCAAGTCCATGGCATTGTGAACCACTCAACATAACCCAATCCTTCCATTCCACCCAGGGGATTCATTAACTTAGTTGTTTTATTAAACAAAACATAAGTCCTTAGACTTAGAATATTTTTCCATACTGTGAATATATATTCCACCCATGTTTTCTATTAGCTAGGCTAAGCTTGGTAGTATTAGGAAACTTAACTTAGGAAAATCCTACTAAGGATACATCTACTAGGATTTCCTATAGCAAGGTCTATACTTAGCAAAATCCATGCAAGTTTTACTTAGCAAAATCACTAATGCATAGAGAAAGTAATGGGACAAAAAGTATGAATCATCACTTGCCTTTTTGGTAGAGTATAGGTTCACTTCTTGATCTTTGCAACAATCACACTCTTCAAGTCACTACAAATCAATCAAGCAAGGCACAAACTCAATTTACCAATTAAGCAAAACAACACACATAAATAACAAAGTCAAAGAAATGCATGCAAGCATGCCAAGCTTTGTTTTGTTTGAAAAAGTGGTTCCTAGTGGGTCATAGTCATTTGGGTACATCTAATGGTCATTTCCTAAAGTGGCCAAGTCATTTGCAAAAGGTTTCACTTTAAAACCATTTTCAAAACAAAGTGTTATTTTATGTGGTGTAGAAATATTTTTACTAAGGAATTAGCCCATAGGGTTCACCAAATGAGTTGCTATTGCAAAACTTGGTGTTTTGGTCAGTAGGTTTGGTCCAAACCATCTACTCAAAGTTTTCTTCCCATAAACATTTCCATAATAAAATCAATTCTTTTTATTTGGCTAGAAAATGACTAAGTCAAGTAATCCAACCTAAATCTTACAAAAATCATTTTTAATACCAAGGGTTGGTTCCTAGGGTCAGTAAGGTCACAACAAACCATTTTTCAAAGGTTTTAATCCAAAAATAATTTTTAAACAATTTTTATACTCTAAACAAGCTCACAAAAGTTTCTGCAAATTTAAACAAGCTAACAGATACTATTTGCTAAACTAAGGACATGGTTGGCTAGGGCTTGTTCTCCTGAATTTATTGATATAAAATTTGCCAAATTTGGACGTGTGGATGAAAAGTTATAAGGGTTTGAAGTTTGTAAATAATTCTGATTTCAAATTCTAATTTCAATCTATCTAGTGACACGCGGCGTTATCTAACTGGTTGGTATCGGTTCGGTCGGATTGACCTCTCTGGATCGTTAGATCTAAGTGGGATCGCACGGCACTGGTTGGTCGATACCCCTTGGATAAGTCATTCAATCGTGTGCCTCGGATGCATGTCGGACGCTCTTGCTCGCCAAGAACGGCGGAGGAATGTTACCGTGACGGCGGAGCGGTCGATTAAGCGGCGCTGGCGAGGCAGGAAGCAAGAGAGGGTAAGAAGATGCTCACCGGGCTCAGGAGAACATGGCGAAGCTCAAGGTGCTCGTGGTTGGTCAAGGGGCGCACAGGTGGGTCGGCAATCTCTCGCCGGAGTCAGGGCGGCGTCAGGTGGTCCTGGTTGCGGTCGGAGGCGACGCTGTCGATCATGAGAAGCCAAACGAAGAGCACGATTAGGTGCGCAAGACCAAGGTGCAGCTACTGGCATGATCGAGAAGCAAAGGGGCGGCCGGTCTCTACCTGGGGTTGTCGTCGGAGAAAAGCAGTGGCGGGTCGAGCTAGTCCAAGCCCAAGCTCTGGGGCGCCCGCGGTCAAATGGGTGGTACGGGGAGGAAGGTCTGGGAGTGGGAAAGCTGCTAGGGTGCTCGGGGAGGCTTGGGGTGGTGTGTGCTGGTCGGATTTTGGCGAGGAAGGTCGTCGGAGACAGGGAAGTGTCTGGCAAAATTCTTCGGCCTGGAGGCGCGCTTGAGGGAGGGGTATGAGGGAAACGAGAGAGGACGTGCTGGCGTTTTATCGAGCTTGATTACTGCGAGTTAAGGTGGCTGCGTTAAGGCGTAATCAAGCCGAGAATTTAAGCCTGCAACGGCGAGGAGAGGGGGAAGAACCAGTCCGCGGGGTGGGGAAGAAGGGCAGTAGGGTGTCGGGTCCTCTGTCAGTGAGAAAAGGAAGAAGGGGAGGGGTCCACTTGTCAGCGTCGGTGTGGGTTGGAAACAGAGTGAGGAATGTTTTCTTTCGGGTGAGGGGGAGCTGGGCTAAGTGGGCTGTTGGGCTGACTTAGTTGGGTCTGGTCCACTTCCATTTTTTTTTTCTGCCTGTTTGTTTATTCTTTTCTATTTTCTGATTTGTTATTTCAAACAATTATTCAAACATTCAAACAACAATCAAACAAACACTCAACTTTACTTTGAATTTGATTCTGTTTTTTTTCAACATAATCCAAATCTCAAACTAAAATAATATTTTATTTATTTTGGATCCATTTATTAATTAAATAAAATGGATCTTTAATTTATTAAATAGTGTTTGATTTATTTAATGAAATTTCCATTTGAAAACCAAATGTTTTAAAAATCAAATCAGTAGGTATCATTTGGAAATAAAAAATATTTGGAAAATTTGTTTAAAACAAAATAACCTTTTATTTTAGGGTCCATTAGTAAATTAATAAAATGGGCCTTAGTTATTAAATCAAAATAGAGTTTGATTTTATTAATAAAATCTTTATTTGAAACCTAAATATTTTCAAAACCAAATTAGTAGGTTTAATTTGGAAATATTAAATACTTGGAAACTTGTTTTAAAACAAAATAACATTTTATTTTAGAGTCCATTATTAATTAAATATAATAGACCTTCATTATTAAATCAAATAGGATTTGTTTTATTTAAATATTTATTTTGAAATCTAAAATAAAACCAAAACATTTTAGTAGGTTTTGTCTGAGAATATAAAATATTTAGAAAATTTATTTTAAATAAATTTAATAAGTTTTGATGTTTCAATTAAATTGGTAAAACCTTTTATTTAAATAAAGTTTGGATATTAATTCCTTATAATTTTATTTAAATAAACCTTTGCTGTTTTTATTTAAAATACATGTTTTAATTTCCAAAGCTTGGCCAAGGTTTTAGTTTGGTTTTATAAAATAATCTTTATTTATAAATCCACCTTTTCATTTGAAAGCAAAATCTTTTATTAAAAGATTCCAAAATAGTAATTCCAAAACATTTTTAATTTCCTTTAATTAAATGTTTAACTCATTAACTTCCTTTAGGATTTTATTTAATTCAAATGGGTTTGAAGTTCCAATTGAGTTCAAAAAGTTTCTTCGGCTCAAAAATCAAACAAAGTTTTATTTTATTAATTTATTTTCACATTACAAGATTTGGAAAATCTTGGGATGTGACAGACTACCACCCTTAAAATAAATCTCGTCCCGAGATTTGGGGAGGCTAGGGTTACAAGCATGTTCAAAACAACTAGGGTACTACCACCCTTAAAAATTTTCAAACAAAAATTACATATTGGCCTTCTTGGGTCCTGGAAACTTCTCTAAGCAGATTTTTGCTTTGTTTCTATACTTGACTCATGGGCCACGGTTGAGATCCTTCATAGACTGATTTAACTTGTTCTTCATCTTTTCTGGACAATTGCTTGCATAGTGGCCTAGTTCCTTGCATTTGAAACACATCACTTGGCTGATATCTTTCTTTTCCTTGGGTATCATTGCCTTTTGCTTGTTTCTTTGGTTCTTCTTCTTTTCTGGGCATTCATTGGCATAGTGTCCCATCTCTTTGCAATTGTAACATTGCTCTTGAGTAATATCCTTCTTGTTAGGGTTGGGGCATTTCTTCTTCTTCTTGGGTCTCTCCAAAGCTAGGAGTTCTTCTAGTTCATGTTCTTCATAAGTGGGAGATCTTTCTCTCTTCTTGGGGCATTGATCTTCATGCTCCTTGGATGCATGATCTTTGTCTTTAAAACTATTGCTGGCTTGGATTCCTTCTAGATTAGCTTCTTTGTCATCCTTGTTGTCATTAGATCTTTGGGAAAAGTTTTCTCCCATGTTGATCATTTGAGTAACTAATCCTTGCAGCAATTGGGATTGAAGTTTCAAAATCCTTTGTATGGCTGGGTCTAGTCCATTGTTGTTGGCTAAAAGTTGAGTTGTTTCTTGGCTCAACTGGTTTTGGGTTGCTATAAGTTCTCTCATGTTGTCCTCTTGGTTGTTGTTGGTGTCATCAACTTTGAGGTTGGAGTCTCTTGGAGTAGTCATCTGTTTGGGTTGAAGGGAGATTTAGAATAAGCAAGATATTTCTAAGGAAATATTTCTAATCACACACATCACAATTCACACAAGCAATGTGCATGCAATCACAAATCAAACATTTCAGTCAAACAAGGTTCAAGCACATACTTAGGCAACAAAATTCCTTATAATTTTATTTAAATAAACCTTTGCTGTTTTTATTTAAAATACATGTTTTAATTTCCAAAGCTTGGCCAAGGTTTTAGTTTGGTTTTATAAAATAATCTTTATTTATAAATCCACCTTTTCATTTGAAAACAAAATCTTTTATTAAAAGATTCCAAAATAGTAATTCCAAAACATTTTTAATTTCCTTTAATTAAATGTTTAACTCATTAACTTCCTTTAGGATTTTATTTAATTCAAATGGGTTTGAAGTTCCAATTGAGTTCAAAAAGTTTCTTCTGCCTCTGAAAATCAAACAAAGTTTTATTTTATTAATTTATTTTCACATTACAAGATTTGGAAAATCTTGGGATGTGACAATCGCCCTATAACCCCAAAAATGTTGGCAATAAATCATGAAAACGACCATAAAACGCGAAAACGATGAGTTTCTAGTCATATCTCTCAAACATGTATCGTATCTTACGGTTGTTGTAAATCGTACTCGAACCCCAAAACGGTGGGCACTACCGCATGAAAACAGCCACAAAAAGCGAAAACGATGAGTTTTTAGTCATATCTCTCTAACATCTAACGAGTCTTATAGTCCTTGCAAATCCGCTTGGAAGGAAAAAAACGTGGGAAATAACTTATGAAATGGACAAAAAACACGAATACGACGAGTTTTTGGTCATAACTCTCAAACGTATATCAGGTCTTAAGGTCAATGTAGATAACCCTATAACCCCAAAACAGTGGGCAATAAATCATGAAAATGGCCATAAATATCAAACATGTAACGGGTCTTACAAGCCTTGCAAATCCAACTTGAACCCAAAAATTGTGGGCAATAACTCATGAAAATGGCCATAAACACGAAAACAATGGGTTTTTTATCATAACTGTCAAACATTTATCAGGTCTTAAGGTCGTTTTTAATCGCCCTAAAACCCCAAAACTGTGGGCAATAGCTCATGAAAACGGACATAAGACACAAAAACGACGAGTTTCTGGTGATATCTCTCAAACATGTAAGCATTCTTATGAGGCATGTAAATCCGCTTGGAACCCAAAAACTATGGGCAAAGACTCAAGAAAATAGCCATAAACATGAGAACGACGAGTTTTTGGTCATAATTCTCAAATATGTATTGGATCTTAAGTTTGTTGTAAATCTCCCTAGAACCCCAAAACCGTTGGCAATAAATCATGAAAACGGCCATAAAACGCGAAAACGACGAGTTTCTAGTCATATCTCTCAAACATTTAAGGGTTCTTACGAGGCATGAAAATCCGCTTGGAACCCAAAAACTATGGGCAAAAACTCATGAAAATGACCAGAAACCTGAAAACGACGAGTTTTTGGTCATAGCTCTCAAATATGTATCGGGTCTTAGGGTTGCTGTAAATTTCCCTAGAACCATAAAACTATAGGTAATAGATCATGAAAACGTCCATAAAACACGAAAGCGACGAGTTTTCGTCATAACTCTCAAACATGTATTGGGTGTTAAGGTTGCTATAAATTGCCCTGGAACTATAATACTGTGGGCAATAGCTCATGAAAACAGCCATAAAACACGAAAATTGCGAGTTTCGGGTCATAGCTCTCCAACATGTATCGTGTCTTAAGGTCACTGTAAATCGCCCTCGAACCCAAAAACAGTGGACAAAAGCTCATGAAAATGGCCATAAAACGCAAAAACGAGGAGTTTTTAGTCATATATCTAACACATGTAACGGGTCTTACAGGCCTTGCAAATCCAGTTGGAAACCAAAAACTATGGAAATAACTCATGAAAATGGCCATAAGAATGAAAACAACGAGCTTTGGTCATAACTCTCAAACATGTATGGGGTCTTAAGATCGTTGAAAATCGGCCTTGAACCCCAAAACTATGGGCAATAGCTCATGAAAACGGCCATAAAACACAAAAACGACGAGTTTGTAGTCATATCACTCAAACATGTATTGGGTCCTAAGGTCGTTGTAAATCGCCGTATAACCCCAAAAATGTTGGCAATAAATCATGAAAACGACCATAAAACGCGAAAACTATGAGTTTCTAGTCATATCTCTCAAACATGTATCGTATCTTACGGTTGTTGTAAATCGTACTGGAACCCCAAAACGGTGGGCACTACCGCATGAAAACAGCCACAAAAAGCGAAAACGATGAGTTTTTAGTCATATCTCTCTAACATGTAACGAGTCTTATAGTCCTTACAAATCCGCTTGGAAGGAAAAAAAACGTGGGAAATAACTTATGAAATGGACAAAAAACACGAATACGACGAGTTTTTGGTCATAACTCTCAAACGTATATCAGGTCTTAAGGTCAATGTAGATAACCCTATAACCCCAAAACAGTGGGCAATAAATCATGAAAATGGCCATAAATCTCAAACATGTAACGGGTCTTACAAGCCTTGCAAATCCAACTTGAACCCAAAAATTGTGGGCAATAACTCATGAAAATGGCCATAAACACGAAAACAATGGGTTTTTTTATCATAATTGTCAAACATTTATCAGGTCTTAAGGTCGTTTTTAATCGCCCTAAAACCCCAAACTGTGGGCAATAGCTCATGAAAACGGACATAAAACACAAAAACGACGAGTTTCTAGTGATATCTCTCAAACATGTAAGCCTTCTTATGAGGCATGTAAATCCGCTTGGAACCCAAAAACTATCGGCAAAGACTCAAGAAAATAGCCATAAACATGAGAACGACGAGTTTTTGGTCATAATTCTCAAATATGTATTGGATCTTAAGTTTGTTGTAAATCTCCCTAGAACCCCAAAACCGTTGGCAATAAATCATGAAAACGCCATAAACGCGAAACGACGAGTTTCTAGTCATATCTCTCAAACATTTAAGGGTTCTTACGAGGCATGAAAATCCGCTTGGAACCCAAAAACTATGGGCAAAAACTCATGAAAATGACCATAAACCTGAAAATGACGAGTTTTTGGTCATAACTCTCAAATATGTATCGGGTCTTAGGGTTGCTGTAAATTGCCCTATAACCATAAAACTATAGGTAATAGAACATGAAAACGTCCATAAAACACGAAAGCGAAGACTTTTCGTCATAAATCTCAAACATGTATCGGGTGTTAAGGTTGCTATAAATTGCCCTGGAACCATAATACTGTGGGCAATAGCAAATGAAAACAGCCATAAAACACGAAAACTGCGAGTTTCGGGTCATAGCTCTCCAACATGTATCGTGTCTTAAGGTCACTGTAAATCGTCCTCGAACCCAAAAACAGTGGACAAAAGCTCATGAAAATGGCCATAAAACGCAAAAACGAGGAGTTTTTAGTCATATATCTAACACATGTAACGGGTCTTACAGGCCTTGCAAATCCAGTTGGAAACCAAAAACTATAGAAAATAACTCATGAAAATGGCCGTAAGAATGAAAACAACGAGCTTTGGTCATAACTCTCAAACATGTATGGGGTCTTAAGATCGTTGAAAATTGGCCTTGAACCCCAAAACTATGGGCAATAGCTCATGAAAACTTCCATAAAACACAAAAACGACGAGTTTGTAGTCATATCACTCAAACATGTATCGGGTCCTAAGGTCGTTGTAAATCGCCCTATAACCCCAAAAATGTTGGCAATAAATCATGAAAACGACCATAAAACGCGAAAACGATGAGTTTCTAGTCATATCTCTCAAACATGTATCGTATCTTCACGTTGTAAATAAATCGCATCGAACCCCAAAACGGTGGGCAGTACCGCATGAAAACGGCCACAAAAAGCGAAAACGATGAGTTTTTAGTCATATCTCTCTAACATGGAACGAGTCTTACAGTCCTTGCAAATCCGCTTGGAAGGAAAAAAACGTGGGAAATAACTTATGAAATGGACAAAAAACACGAATACGACGAGTTTTTGGTCATAACTCTCAAACGTATATCAGGTCTTAAGGTCATTGTAAATAACCCTATAACCCCAAAACAGTGGGCAATAACTCATGAAAATGGCCATAAATCTCAAACATGTAACGGGTCTTACAAGCCTTGCAAATCCAACTTGAACCCAAAAATTGTGGGCAATAACTCATGAAAATGGCCATAAACACGAAAACAATGGTTTTTTTTATCATAACTGTCAAACATTTATCAGGAATTAAGGTCGTTTTAAATCGCCCTAAAACCCCAAAACTGTGGGTACTAGCTCATGAAAACGGACATAAAACACAAAAACGACGAGTTTCTGGTGATATCTCTCAAACATGTAAGCAATCTTATGAGGCATGTAAATCCGCTTGGAACCCAAAAACTATGGGCAAAGACTCAAGAAAATAGCCATAAACATGAGAACGACGAGTTTTTGGTCATAATTCTCAAACATGTATTCGATCTTAAGGTTGTTGTAAATCGCCCTAGAACCCCAAAACCGTTGGCAATACATCATGAAAACGGCCATAAAAGCGAAAACGACGAGTTTCTAGTCATATCTCTCAAACATGTAAGGGTTCTTATGAGGCATGAAAATCCTTCTGGAACCCAAAAACTATGGGCAAAAACTCATGAAAATGGCCATAAGCTGAAAACTCCGAGTTTTTGGTCATAACTCTCAAATATATCTCGGGTCTTAGGGTTGCTGTAAATTGCCCTAGAACCATAAAACTGTAGGTAATAGATCATGAAAACGTCCATAAAACACGAAAGCGATGAGTTTTCGTCATAACTCTCAAACATGTATCGGGTGTTAAGGTTGCTATAAATTGCCCTGGAACCATAAAACTGTGGGCAATAGCTCATGAAAACAGCCATAAAACACGAAAACTGCGAGTTTCGGGTCATAACTCTCCAACATGTATCGGGTCTTAAGGTCGCTGTAAATCGCCCTCGAACCCAAAAACAATGGACAAAAGCTCATGAAAATGGCCATAAAACGCAAAAACGACGAGTTTTTAGTCATATATCTAACACATGTAACAGGTCTTACAGGCCTTCCAAATCTAGTTGGAACCCAAAAACTATGGAAAATAACTCATGAAAATTGCCTTAAGAATGAAAACAACGAGTTTTGGTCATAACTCTCAAACATGTATGGGGTCTTAAGGTCGTTGAAAATTGGCCTTGAACCCCAAAACTATGGGTAATAGCTCATGAAAACGGCCATAAAACGCAAAAACGACGAGTTTGTAGTCATATCACTCAAACATGTATCGGGTCCTAAGGTCGCTGTAAATCGCCCTATAACCCCAAAACTGTTGGCAATAACTCATGAAAACGACCATAAAACACGAAAACGATGAGTTTCTGGTCATATCTCTCAAACATGTATCGTATCTTACGGTCGTTGTAAATCGTACTGGAACCCCAAAACGGTGGGCAATACCGCATCAAAACAGCCATAAAAAGCGAAAACGACGAGTTTTTAGTCATATCTCTCTAACATGTAATGAGTCTTACTGGCCTCGCAAATCAGCTTGGAAGCCAAAAAACGTGGGAAATAACTCATGAAATGGACAAAAAACACGAATACGACGAGTTTTTGGTCATAACTGTGAAACATGTATCAGGTCTTAAGGTCATTGTAAATAACCCTATAACGCCAAAATAGTGGGCAATAACTCATGAAAATGGCCATAAATCTCAAACATATAATGGGTCTTACAAGCCTTGCAAATCCAACTGGAACCAAAAAATTGTGGGCAATAACTCATGAAAATGGCCATAAACACGAAATTAATGGGTTTTTGATCATAACTGTCAAACATTTATCAGGTCTTAAGGTCGTTTTAAATCGCCCTAAAACCCCAAAACTGTGGGCAATAGCTCATGAAAACGGACATAAAACACAAAAACGACGAGTTTCTGGTGATATCTCTCAAACATGTAAGCATTCTTATGAGGCATTGAAATCCGCCTGGAACTCAAAAACTATGGGCAAAGACTCAAGAAAATAGCCATAAACATGAAAACGACGAGTTTTTGGTCATAATTCTCAAACATGTATTGGATCTTAAGGTTGTTGTAAATCACCCTAGAACCCCAAATCCGTTGGCAATAAATCATGAAAACGGCCATAAAACGTGAAAACGACAAGTTTCTAGTCATATCTCTCAAACATGTAAGGGTTCTTACGAGACATGAAAATCCGCCTGGACCCCAAAAACAACTGGCAAAAACTCATGAAAATGGCCATAAACCTGAAAACGATGAGTTTTTGGTCATAACTCTCAAATATGTATCGGGTCTTAGGGTTGTTGTAAATTGCCCTAGAACCATAAAACTGTAGGTAATAGATCATGAAAACGTCCATAAATCACGAAAGCGACAAGTTTTCGTCAAAACTCTCAAACATGTATCGGGTGTTAAGGTTGCTACAAATTTCTCTGGAACCATAAAACTGTGGGCAATAGCTCATGAAAACAACCATAAAACACGAAAATTGCGAGTTTTGGGTCATAACTCTCCAACATGTATCGGGTCTTAAGGTCGTTGTAAATCGCCCTCGAACCCAAAAACAGTAGAAAAAAGCTCATGAAAATGGCCATAAAACGCAAAAACGACGATTTTTTAGTCATATATCTAACACATGTAACGGGTCTTACAGGCCTTGCAAATCCAGTTGGAACCCAAAAACTATGGAAAATAACTCATGAAAATGGCCATACGAATGAAAACAACGAGTTTTGGTCATAACTCTCAAACATGTATGGGGTCTTAAGGACGTGGAAAATCGGCCTTGAACCCCAAAACTATGGGCAATAGCTCATGAAAACGGCCATAAAACAAAAAAACGACTAGTTTGTAGTCATATAACTCAAACATGTATCGGGTCGTAAGGTCGCTGTAAATTGCCCTATAACCCCAAAACTGTTGGCAATAACTCATGAAAACGAACATAAAACGTGAAAATGTTGAGTTTCTGGTCATATCTCTCTAACATGTATCTGTAAGATCCCTCCTTTATAAAGGAAAAGGATCCCTGTGATTGCAATGCTAGTCCCTGGATCATTGCTAGCATCCACAGTTTAAGATGAAGTACACAGATACAAAGGTCTTTATTACAGTCATTCCAGAGATAAACATAGTCTTTACAACTCCAAGGCCACAAGCCTAGTACAAGAGTTTGAATAAGTATATTAATAAAATTCTTCATCTTCATGTGCCACAGGCAAACATGTTGAGTGTAAACTCATGACACCTAATCCTCATAAGAGTAACCTGCAACATCACAAGTTACAACCACAGTGGGTCAATACTTTGGAATAGTATTGGCAAGTAATACCTTAGTATAATTTAGGTGGACTAGATACTACATGCAATTTTCGCTAAGTGTAGCTTGGCTTGCTTTGCTCAAAATAGGTTTTGCCTATTCGTTGAAAACACTAAGTTTTCTTTGTCAAAACTTTTCCCAAGGAACCACCAATAGACATTGAGTTCCTTCACGCTTGTTCACCCACAAGTTTTTACTTAGAAATTGGGATGAGGAGATTCTTGATAGCTTCCATGTCTTGATGCTCAAGTTGTCCATTACCATGGACTTGGCTAAGTACTTAGATTTTTCCATCTGCAGAGGTTGTGCACTTTCCCCACCAGACTTGGTTTCACCAAGACAGGACCTTTCAGAAGCCTTCCCTTAAACCAAATGGACGCGCTACAACCTATCATTCCCACTACCACCAACTGTCCAAATGGCTAAGTTCTAGCAACCTATGTGATCCAGGCAGAGCCCATATTGCCAAGTGGCTGCACTAGAAGCTTCTTAACACTTGGCCTCTAAAATCTCTTTGTTCCTGGGTGGCTTACCACAAGTGAGATACACAAGGTAAACCATAGAAATGGGCCTTGTGTAACCACTCAACATAAACCTTTCCTTCCATTCCACCCAGGTGTTTCATTAACTTAGTTGTTTTATTAGGCAAAACACAAGTCCAAAGACTTAGAAATATTTTTATCATAGCATGTATATTTCACCAACCCTTGTTTGCTACTAGCTAGGCTAAGCATGGCATAGATAGTAACTTAGCTTAGAGATTCCCTAGCAATTCTACAACTACTAGGATTTCCCAACATGGCATATAAGCAAAATATAGCATGCAAGTCTAACAAAATATTTCTAATGCTTAGTAGAAAACATAGGAATGATAATATTCATGAAGTACCACTTGCCTTGGCAGTTGGGAGAGTAGTTACACTCTTCACAATCACAATCACTAGCACCAATTGTAGCAACAAATTACACACAAAACATATACAATAAAAAATATATGCATGCATGCAAGATGATATGTGATGATTTTTAAAGCTCAACAAAGCAAGTAGCAAGTATACAGTACTGATTCACTAACAAGTTAAAAAACTTGCCAAACAACCATTATTTAAACCCTAAATTATTTCCTAAACATTTCATATAATCAATTTAGTTCTACACAAGTTTCTGCAAATAAAACCCTTTTAACAGAAGCAAAACAATAAACACACTACATATTTAGAAAGAGCTTGCTCTCCTGATTCCAACGATATAAAATTTGTCAAATTCTAACGTGGGGATCAAAAGTTATAGCCAATTCAAATTCAAACATCAATCAGATTCAAATCCTGTTTTAAATCTAAACTCCAGCCACGCGTCTGTTTCTTATTGGTCCATACCGTTTCGCGTTGGATCGCGCTTCTGGGCCGTTGGATCTACTTAACCCGCACGGCTCAGATCTACTCATAATGGTTCGTTAAGTGAACTAATCCTACGCGCTGGATCTAGATCTGATGGCTACGAATCAAGCGACCAAAACTGAGCGGCGCTAGCGGCGGCGCGGCGCTACAGGTCGTCCTATGGTCGTCGGAGGGGCTTACCAGAACCGTGGCGACGTGCTGATGCTCAACTTGGCGGCGGCTTGGCAAGGGGCGCATGGAGTGGGCTGCTGGAGCTCGTCGGGTTGCGGGCGGCGTCGGGTTCGAGTAGACGGCGACGTTGGCGACGCTCCTGGTCTCCCTGGCATAAACAAGCGGCACCAGATGACGCACAAGACAGTGGCGAACAACTTCGTGCGAGTCAGAGGTGAAGGGGCGCAAAGGGCTTACGGAATTTGGTCGCCGGAGTCGAGGTTGTCGTCGGAAGCTTGCGGTGTTGAACGGAATCAACGACCTGGGGCAGTATAATAGGAACCAGCGGTGTCAGTAGTTGCGCAAGAAAGTGGCGAGGCTGTCTTCAAGAACTAGAGGGCGAGGGGCACACGGGACTCACCGGAATCGGTCGCCGGAGTGCTCTCTGACTGCGGCGGTGCGAGGTTGAATGCGGGCAGCCTGGGGCGCTTTGTGCTCGGAGTTTAGGGGGAATGGAGAGGGGGCAGAGGGGGTTTAAGTAGCATGGTCGCGAGCGAGAATTACTCCAGCATTCAACATGAATTGACGCCGCGAATCAATACAGGGAACGGCCGGCGTGATTTTGGGGATTGAGCTGTTTGCGGGGTGGAGACGACGACGTCGTGTGGGCCGCGGCTGTCAGCGAGAGGAAAGGAGAGGGAGTGGGTCCTGCCTGTCAGTCACTCAGCGGGTGCGGAGGTGAGTGAAAGAAAACGGTTCGCGGGTTGGGGTGTTGGGCTTAGCTGGGCTGGTTGGGCCAGATTCGGCTCAGTGATATTTTTTTCTCTTAATGCTTTTTCTTTTTCTGTTTGATTTTCTGAAATGGTTTTCAAACCTCAATTCAAATCTGTTTGAATCCAAAGCTTTTCAGGACTTTTGTACAGACAAACTTGTGCTCAATTAAGTGTCAAACACATGTGTTCACTCAAACTCACTTGGGTCTTTTGAAAATAAAAATAAAACCATGCCTTTATGAGGTGTGATAATAGGCATAGATTTGGTTTTATTTCATATTTTGCTTTGAGACTTTGCTCAAGTTTTTGAAATCATTTGAGTTTGGATTCTAATCAATACTGAATGGTTAACAGTATTTTTTTCTCAAAACAAGTAGCACAAGGCTTGAGTAAACTTTACATAAAATAATAATCACAAATGCTTCTGTTTTGAATTGACTTGTTGAAATGAAAATCATATGCTTATGGATGCATGGATGCTATGCATAAGTTTAAAACATGATTTTGAGGATGTTACAAATCTAACCCCCTTAAGGTGAATCTCTCCCTCGAGATTCGGATTGGCTAGCAAATAGGTGAGGGTGGTCTTTCCGAAGAACATCTTCTCTTTCCCATGTTGCTTCTTCTTCGGAATGATGGTTCCACTGGACTTTACAAAACTTGATAGTCTTGGTCCGTGTGACTCTTTCTGCAGTCTCAAGAATCTTGATAGGTTTCTCTTCATAGGTGAGATCACTCTCCAACTGAACCTTCTCCAAAGGTATAGTATCCTTCAAAGAAGTTTCTTCCATTTCTGGATGACATTTCTTAAGTTGACTCACATGAAATACATTATGAACAGCTGACAGAGACTCCGGCAATTGAATTTCATAGGCAACTTCTCCTTTACGACTCAGAATCTTGAATGGTCCAACATATCTTGGTGCCAATTTTCCTTTGACTCCGAACCTCTTCACTCCACGAAGTGGTGACACTCTAAGATAAGCTCTATCACCAACTTCGTAGGTGACTTCTCTACGCTTAGGATCCGCGTAGCTTTTCTGTCGGGACTGTGCTATCTTCAACCTGTCTTTAACCAACTTGACCTTCTCTTCGGCTTCTTTGATAAGATCTGGTCCGAATAAACTTCTTTCTCCCACACCATTCCATAACAATGGGGTGGTACACATTCTTCCGTAGAGAAACTCAAATGGTGCCATCTCAATGATGGCTTGATAGCTATTGTTATAAGAAAATTTTGCGTAAGGCAGACTTTCATCCCAACTGGCTCCATAGTCTAGGGAACATGCCCTCAACATGTCTTCGAGAATCTGATTAGTTCTTTCGGTTTTGTCCATCAGTTTGAGGATGAAAAGAATTACTGAATTCCAACCTCGTTCCCAATGACTCATGTAGTTGTCTCCAAAAATGGGAAGTGAATTGAGTTCCCCTATCAGACACAATACTCTTGGTCACTCCATGTAGACATACAATTCTACTCATATAGATTTTGGCTAACTTAGCACTTGTGTAGGTTGTCTTCACGGGTATGAAATGAGCCACTTTAGTTAGGCGATCCACTACTACCCATATAGAATCATATCCTAACCTGGTCCTTGGTAATCCGGTAATGAAATCCATACCAATCTTGTCCCACTTCCAATCAGGAATAGGTAGTGGTTGAAGCAAACCTGCTGGTTTCTGATGTTCCGCTTTCACTCTGCTACACACATCACACAAAGAAATATGTTCGGCGATGTCCTTCTTGAGATTATTCCACCAAAATCTTTCCTTCATGTCCATGTACATTTTGGTGTTACCCGGATGAATGGAATATGGAGAGTTGTGTGCTTCTTGCAAAATCAGTTTCCGAAGATCCGGATCTTGTGGAACACAGATACGTTTCCCATGCCATAAAGTACCGTGTTCGTCTTCATGGAACCCTTTGGCTTTTCCCTTGCCAATCTTTTCTTTAATCTCTTCGATTTCTTTATCAATCTTCTGGGCTTCTTTGATCTTGTCCAACAAAGTGGGTTAAACATCCAAAGACATGAGATGTCCTTCAGGCACAATCTCCAATCTGAGTTGTCTGAATTGGGCACACAAATCATCTGGCAATTCTCCCTTGGTAAGGCCATTCACAAAAACCTTACGACTTAGAGCATCTGCTACAACATTTGCTTTACCGGGGTGATATTGCAAACTTAAGTCATAGTCTTTAATGAGTTCCAGCCATCTTCTTTGTCTCATATTAATTTCCTTCTAGGTGAAGATATACTTCAAACTCTTGTGATCTGTGAACACTTCACAACGCTTTCCCAAAAGATAGTTCCTCCATGTTTTGAGTGCATGGATGACAGAGGCTAACTCTAAATCATGAGTAGGATAGTTCACTTCATGAGTTTTGAGTTGTCTCGAGGCATACGCCACAACTTTTCCTTCTTGCATAAGTACTGCACCCAAACCATGATGAGATGCATCACAATATACTTGGAAATCTTTTTCCAAGTCTAGCAAACACAAGACTGGTGCTGTCACAAGTCTCTTCTTCAATTATTGAAAGCTGAGTTCACAACCTTCAGACCAAGCAAATTTCTTGTCTTTCTTTAGCAATTCCGTCATAGGCTTAGCTACCCTGGAGAAATTTTCAATGAACCTTCTGTAGTAACCTGCTTAGCCAAGGAAACTACGAACTTCCTTTACTGACTTGGGAGATTCCCATTCCGTTACAGCTGAAACTTTAGCAGGATCAACTGCTACACCATCCTTTGTCATAACATGTCCAAGAAATCCAACTTCATTCAACCAGAATTCACACTTGCTGAATTTGGCATAAAGTTTATGCTCTCTTAACTTTTCAAGTATTAAACGTAAATGTCTTTCATGCTCTTCTTTGCTCTTGGAGTAGACTAAAATTTCATCAATGAAAACGACAACAAACTTGTCAAGGAATTCCATGAACACCTTGTTCATCATATTCATGAAGTATGCTGGAGCATTGGTCAACCCAAATGGCATCACGGTATACTCATACAATCCATACCTTGTGGTGAAAGCTGTCTTAGGTATGTCTTGTTCTCTTATTTTGAGTTGAAAATAGCCTGACCGGAGATCAATCTTTGAGAACACACAAGCTCCTTCTAGCTGGTCAAACAAGTCATTGATTCTAGGCAAAGGGTATTTGTTCTTGATAGTCACCTCATTAAGTGAACGGTAATCTATGCATAACCTTTGACTTCTATCTTTCTTTTCCACGAACAAAACTGGGGCTCCCCAAGATGAAGAACTTGGTTGAATAAATCCTTTCTGCAAATGTTCTCCAAGTTGTTTCTTGAGTTCTTTCAGTTCATCCACTGACATCTTGTATGGTCTCTTTGCTATTGGTCCAGATCCTGGTACCAAATCTATAAGAAACTCCACATCTCTATCTGGTGGCATTCCCGGTAATTCTTCCGGGAACACATCCGGATATTCACTCACAATTGGCACACTGTCAATGTTAACCCCCTTAAGAGAATTTAGCTTACTCCCTTTTGATTCAAAGTTAGACTTGAATTTAATCTGTTTTCTTTCCGGGGTTATGAGTGCAACAGTACGATTAGCACAATCTAGTACTCCTTCATACTTAGCCATCCAATCCATTCCCAATATTACGTCCAGACCTTGGGAATCTAGGATTATCAGACTCACTGGAAATTTATGCTTTCCAAACTCTATTACTAGATCCCGGCATCCAAGACTTACTATCATATCTCCACCCGGAGAACTAACTTTTATTGGACACCCAATGTTTTCAGTTGGAAACTCATTTCTATCAACAAATGTTTTTGATATGAATGAATGCGATGCTCCAGTATCAAAAAGAACAAATGATGGAATAGAATTGAGTCTAAACTTACCAGCAACAGCATCAGGTTCCGCATAGACCTCCTCCACATTGATGTGGTTCACCTGTCCCTTCTGAAAAGGGTTGCGCTTGTTGGGTCCTTCAACTTTCTTTTCTGGGCATTGATTTGCATAATGCCCCATCTTCTTGCACTTGAAGCATTCAACCTGACTAATGTCCTTCTTGATAGGCTGACTTCCACTTCCACTTCCATTACCACTGTGGTGACTCTTGTATCCACCCTTGTGGTTCTTGTACTTGTCATTGTCATGACTACGGTGATGCTTGTTGTCATGACGGTTGTGGTTGTGGTGCTTGTTGAATTTCCCATGCTTGTGGGATCCTGAGTTTCCACTGTCATCATAATGGGATCGTTTGTGTGACGATCCCGAGCTGTGCTTGTCAGAGTGCTTCCTCTTTCTGCTTTCAACTTGCTTTATTTTGTTCTCCAAAATAGCAGTCTTGTCACAGAGAGACTGATAAGTGGGAACATAGGCCACATCCAACTTCGGATTCAGCTCATCATTCAACCCTTCGAGGAACTTTTCTTTCCTCTTAGCATCAGTGGCAACTTCATCCGGTGCATATCGCGCCAGATTGTTGAACTCCTCAATATATTCAGCCACACTGCGGTGGCGCTGCTTCAGGTTATGGAACTCCTTCTTTTTCAAACTCATCACTCCAGATGAGATATGAGCAGTACGAAAGCCATCCTCAAAGATAGCCCATGTCACATCTTCTATGGGTGTGGTGATCTGGAAGTTATCCCACCAAGTGGCGGCTAGTCCTTCCAGCAAATGTGCTGCAAATCTGACCTTTTCAGCATCCGTACAACCCACAGTTACCAAGTCCTTGTTCACAGAGCGTAGCCAACCATTGGCCACCATGGGATCAGTCGTTCCTGAGAATTTTGCTGGTCTCAATCTCAAGAACCTGGTAAGCATATCAAAACCCGGTGGGTTGTTGTTGTTGTTGTTATTGTTGTTGTTATTATTGTTATTGTTGTTGTTTTGGTTCTGGATGAACGTCGTCATCATCTGCATCAGCTGAGTTTGAGCAGTCATCATTTGCTGCATTTCTGGTGTGATGTTGTTGTTGTTGTTGTTGGGGTTGGGGTTTGCACGACGGGGAGGCATCTGTGGTTGGTTCAATAGAGATAAGAATGAGATACCCATAGATGCTATCATGCACAATACATCACATAACAAACACAAAGCATGCAACAAAAAGGATAAAGGTTCAACGACAAAATAACAAGTTCGCAAGGTAAAACACACACAAATAACAAGCCATCCACATGTCGGATGGTCAAATAACAAGTTCTCAACGATAAGTATGGTAATAAATGATAAATGAGTAGTCAAATCTACTCCTCGGCATCAACCTCCTCCTCGACAAAGGTAAGACCTGCGTTCTCCATCGCGGTCTTGTATTCCTCAACACTAGTGGTCAAGGTCTCTATCTTGGCTTTGAGAGCCCTCTTCTAGGAACGAAGCCTCTCAATCACCGTCTGCTGATGCTCGAGCTCGAAGTCCTTGTCCTGCAGTTCTTCAGTCATGTCCCGGATATTCTTGTTCCTATCCTGGACTCGCTTCTCCTGACTCTTGAACTTTCTATCCTGGCTCTCGAACTTCACCTCCATCTCATTGACTATCTCGTCTTTCTCCGCGAAGAGCTTGTCCTTCTCGCGAAGCTGCACCTGGAGTTCGTCATTGCTGAGCATGACGTTGGTCCTATCGGAGTCCACGTGCCTAATGAGAGCCTCTAAGTCCTGGAGGTATAGACGAATCGGCTCCGCTGTGTCCCTCGAATCGTCCTCGAAGTCAATGGACTCTCCATCCTCATCACGTCTACCGAAGACGTGGAAGTGAGTACCTCTAACATGTCTGGAGTGTCTCCCCAGTAAACGTCGTATCAGATCCTCCATGACTACCTCAAGGCCTCTCTCCTTGTCGTCGTGCATGAGCTTGAAGACGATGGCCTCCGTGGTAGGCTCAGTCTGGCGTCCGGGCTGGTTGACCTTGAAACCCCAGAGGTCTTTCCTCTCAAACTTGGTGAGGGGAAGCACCATGATGGTAGGAAGAGGGATATTGAGCAAAGTAGTAAGCTCAACAATACGAGGACCAAAGCGAGTAACCTGGAACTCCTCAACAGTGCTGATGGTAACAGTAGGCATTTATTTATAAGATAGAAAAGTTAGAACAACACAATTCAAGATAAAACAAAAGACAAAACAACACATACATATCCTTGGAAATCAAAACACACAAGTCATGGCACACATGGATCCATTACAACAACCAAGGTTCAACTTATCTTAAAGCATCATTTTGGAAAATAAGGTGACAAGTGGTGGTCCAACTAACGAATTACGCTTACAATCCTATCTCACTGGATCTGTTGGCTAACACAATGTTTCTAGAAGCAATCAGCCTATCTTGCTCACATGAGTCCATAACTAAGTCTATAATGTCTCCTCTTAAGGTTTGGTTGGTAGCTTCCAACTCTTGGGTGTGTTTCTTCTCTTCCTTTAGATCATTTTGAAGGTTGAGCATTCTGCACTTGACTCTATCACCAAGTTCTTTGATGGTCTTCCAAGCTGCATCCCTTGCTGATTCAAAGAATGTAGTGTGCACCACTGAATTGGTGAACATGCAGAATCTTTTTTCCTGGTGGTTGTCTTCCTAGTTTTTATACAAGTGAAGTTGCACCCACCAGTATTCCACTCCTTCATCCATCACAGGAAAACCTTTGTACACAGCTGCACCTTGTATCTCTAATGCAACCATGAGGTCCTTGAGAGCCTTGGGAAATTCTGTCTCACACTCCAAAGTCATTGTCATGAGTGGTCCTTTCCTTACGGCTTCGTTGATGGAGTTCATCTACAAATAGAGATGAGAAAGAAGATTAGAAAACTTTTACGAGAAGAATAGACAAGTGTAGAAGTTGCTAAATTTTTTTTCCTTAGTGGTTTCCAATCCTAGGGTCATAATCCTACAGGCAACACAGTGCTCTGATACCATCTGTAAGATCCCTCCTTTATAAAGGAAAAGGATCCCTGTGATTGCAATGCTAGTCCCTGGATCATTGCTAGCATCCACAGTTTAAGATGAAGTACACAGATACAAAGGTCTTTATTACAGTCATTCCAGAGATAAACATAGTCTTTACAACTCCAAGGCCACAGGCCTAGTACAAGAGTTTGAATAAGTAAATAAATAAAAGTCTTCATCTTCATGTGCCACTGGCAAACATGTTGAGTGTAGACTCATGACACCTAATCCTCATCAGAGTAACCTGCAACATCACAAGTTACAGCCACAGTGGGTCAATACTTTGGAATAGTATTGGCAAGTGATACCTTAGTATAATTTAGGTGGACTAGATACTACATGCAATTTTGGCTAAGTGTAGCTTGGCTTTATTTTCTCAAAATAGGTTTTGCCTATTAGTTGAAAACACTAAGTTTTTCTTTGTCAAAACTTTTCCCAAGGAACCACCAATCGATATTGAGGTCCTTCACCCTTGTTCACCCACAAGTTTTTACTTAGAAATTGGGATGAGGAGATTCTTGATAGCTTCCATGTCTTGATGCTCAAGTTGTCCATTACCATGGACTTGGCTAAGTACTTAGATTTTTCCATCTGCAGAGGTTGTGCACTTTCCCACTGACTTGGTTTCACCAAGACAGACCTTCGAAGCCTTCCCTTAGACCAAATGGACGCGCTCCAACCTATCATTCCCACTACCAACAACTGTCCAAATGGCTAAGTTCTAGCAACCTATGTGATCCAGGCAGAGCCCATATTGCCAAGTGGCTGCACTAGAAGCTTCTTAACACTTGGCCTCTAAAATCTCTTTGTTCCTGGGTGGCTTACCACAAGTGAGATACATAAGGTAAACCATAGAAATGGGCTTTGTGTAACCACTCAACATAAACCTTTCCTTCCATTCCACCCAGGTGTTTCATTAACTTCGTTGTTTTATTAGGCAAAACACAAGTCCAAAGACTTAGAAATATTTTTATCATAGCATGTATATTTCACCAACCCTTGTTTGCTACTAGCTAGGCTAAGCATGGCATAGATAGTAACTTAGCTTAGAGATTCCCTAGCAATTCTACAACTACTAGGATTTCCCAACATGGCATATAAGCAAAATATAGCATGCAAGTCTAACAAAATATTTCTAATGCTTAGTAGAAAACATAGGAATGATAATATTCATGAAGTACCACTTGCCTTGGCAGTTTGGAGAGTAGTTACACTCTTCACAATCACAATCACTAGCACCAAAATCTACACAAAGAATTGTAGCAACAAATTACACACAAAACATATACAATCAAAAATATATGCATGCATGCAAGATGATATGTGATGATTTTTAAAGCTCAACAAAGCAAGTAGCAAGTATACAGTACTGATTCACTAACAAGTTAAAAAACTTGCCAAACAACCATTATTTAAACCCTAAATTACTTCCTAAACATTTCATATACTCAATTTAGTCCTACACAAGTTTCTGCAAATAAAACCCTTTTAATAGAAGAAAAACATTAAACACATTGCATATTTAGAAAGAGCTTGCTCTCCTGATTCCAACGATATAAAATTTGTCAAATTCTAACGTGGGGATCAAAAGTTATAGCCAATTCAAATTCAAACATCAATCAGATTCAAATCTTGTTTTAAATCTAAACTCCAGCCACGCGTCTGTTTCTAATTGGTCCATACCGTTTCACGTTGGATCGCGCTTCTGGGCCGTTGGATCTACTTAACCCGCACGGCTCAGATCTACTCATAACGGTTCGTTAAGTGAACTAATCCTACGCGCTGGATCTAGATCTGACGGCTACGAATCAAGCGACCAAAATTGAGCGGCGCTAGCGGCGGCGAAGCTCGCCACGGCGTGGCGCTATGGTGTCGCCCTAGGGTCGCTTGAGGGCTTACCAGAACCGTGGCAACGTGCCGATGCTCAACTTGGCGGCGGCTTCGCAAGGGGCGCACGGAGTGGGCTGCTGGAGCTCGTCGGAGTTGCGGGCGGCGTTAGGTTCGTGTAGAAGGCGACGTTGGCGACGCTCCTGGTCTCCCTAGCACAAACAAGCGGCACCAGATGATGCACAAGACAGTGGCGAACAACTTCGTGTGAGTCAGAGGTGAAGGGGCGCAAAGGGCTTACGGAATTTGGTCGCCGGAGTCGAGGTTTCGTCGGAAGCTTGCGGTGTTGAACGGAATCAACGACCTGGGGAAGTATAAAGGGAACCAGCAGTGTCAGTAGTTGCACGAGAAAGGGGCGAGGCTGTCTACAAGAACCAGAGGGCGAGGGGCGCACGGGACTCACCGGAATCGGTCGCCGGAGTGCTCTCTGACTGCGGCGGTGCAAGGTTGAATGCGGTCAGCCTGGGGGCGCTTTGTTCTCGGAGTTTGGGGGGAAATGGAGAGGGGCAGAGGGGGTTTAAGTAGCATGGTCGCGAGCGATAATTACTCCGGCATTCAACGTGAATTGATGCCGCGAATCAATACAGGGACACTACAAGGAATCTGAGCTTCTATGACCCTCCATTTTCGTCACAAAATCGTCACAGTAGTTCATCTATGACGATCTTATGACGAAAATGAAATCGTCGAAAGCTGGGCGTCGCAAATGAACTATAACGACGATTTTTGCGAAATCGTCATAACCGTCTATGACGATATTGGATCGTCATAACCTCTATGACGATTCAATATCGTCATGGACCATCTAGCCAGGCCAGGTCAGATCCGACGTGGCTGATCCGACGTGGCAAAATTATGACGAAATAAAATCGTCGTAGTCTGAATTCAACCCACTCCATTCGGTCATTTATGTGGGCCAAGCCCAATAATTCAAATAATCTTTTCTAATCAATTCCGTTCAGCTACATGGCTGAAGCCCAGCATATTGGCCTTTTTATTTCTAGGCCCAGGCCTTTTTCTACAATGATTTTGTTCTACATTTTTTGAATTATTCACTGCTGCAATTTAATATTGTTTGGGACATAGCCATTTTAAAGCCCAAAAATTATTTGGATCATTTCTTACTAGCCCAAATATCTTTTGGATCATTTCCTATGACCGAGCAGTCAAGAACCAAAATCAAATAAATTTTCACAAATGACATAAAAAATTATACTATATATTTCAATCAAGCCGTATTACATAACCTGGAATATAAAACATTTGGGGATATGTAGTATATTACAATCATTCATAGTTCAGACCACCCAAGACCATGTATAACTACCTAGAAAACATGACTATCTACACTTTTTTTGAGTATGCAATAAAATCTTCCCTTCTTCCAACTTCAGCCTTGAGCTCCTGTATAAGAGAGAAAATGATGGCCACCGAGTCAGAATGAAATCATATCTTCTAGCAATAACGTAGAAAATTAGAAACACAATAAATAATATATTTACAAGAACCTAACTCCAAATCAACAGATTACAATTCACAAACTAATTGCTATTAGCACTCAAATATACACATGTAGTTCATCAAATGCACGACCTAGACACTATAGGTACTAGATAGAACAAATATACTAGCACACATTAAGCTCCAGGAAATGCTCTGTGTATACGAAAAGAGCAGCAGCAAGAAAATACCTTTCCACATCACATAGGAACTCGACAAAATAATATGTCATGGCACCTTCGCCTATCAACCAAGTAATAAAGGAATAGGATGGGAGAGATCAGAGACTTATCTAATCCATAAAGGGAACACCCTGTGGGCGTGGCGTCGATCTCGACCGCAAATGTGGTAACATGGCAAAGGATGATGCGCTCGCACAAGCGCAGGCTAGCTCCTTTGGGTCTGAGAACAATGGTTTGGGTCAATAAGGATCAAGAATGCTACTCTTGCATGTCAAACTAATGCATTACAGGTTATTAAATGATGTTGAATCATAGTAGCAGCGGTGAACTCGATCGACTAGCAAAAGGCCAACATATTCAAAAATCACATATGGATTTAACATATTCTCAACAGCAGATATTACTAATTGTTTTCACAGATTCCATAAACCTATCATTAAAATCACCTACTAGTGCCTTGCATATGGAATTAAGTATGCCTAGATGAGCTTATGTACACTCCAAAGACATCATATACATTTCAATTTACTAAAAACAACATGATTATGCTCTAGTTATACATAATAACTCCATCTGCATCTACTAGACCACCTAATCTACAACACAATAGGAGCTATAAACCAACGGAGAAGTACCACACTCCTAAGTGATCAACATATCACCAGAACCTATTTATTAATTCACTCATT
Source organism: Avena longiglumis (assembly GCA_030063025.1). NCBI lineage: Eukaryota > Viridiplantae > Streptophyta > Magnoliopsida > Poales > Poaceae > Avena > Avena longiglumis. The sequence goes on along the minus strand of CP125977.1, from coordinate 12,024,955 downwards.
TAAGACCAAAGACATTACCACATGATTAGTACCGAGCAGGAACTAGAAGTTGAACTCTATAAATTACGTAGTAGTACACCACATGCTCGTACCACAAACATGGTACAAGTCCAGATACCACCAATACAACCAAATTGCACAAACACCATGGCTCCACGGCAAGATAGACGTATGTCAGAATAACACAATCAGATCTAAGAAGTCAGTGAATAAGCACCAATAGCACAATGGAAAGTTTATAATAAATGGCAAACAGATGTTATATAGTAAACGACAAGCAGAAATAGCTCTGTTGGTTGAGCTTAGCAGTCAAAATTATATTAGACAACAACATATGATTCCCCAGGAAAAGGCTACACTACATATACAGTAGAAGTTCATAGCAGGGAAACACAATCCCGTTACTGGATGAAGGTGGCATACTCCAAGTCTACTCAAGTATATTGTTAAATAAAAACAATTCATATAACTAGGTTAGCTTTTTATGCAAGAACCACTGGCTTGGGCACTTGGCTGGTTTCTGGTTACACCATGCTCTTGTGCAAACAACTATGGTATTACCAATGGTCATGTGAGAACAATACGCCAAGAACCACTGGCTTGGGCACTTGGCTGGTTTCTGGTTAACGCTACTCCATTGATCAGAGAAATACCAGAAGCAATGAGTACAATATATAAAACAAAACAAAAATTAATAGTTTACTTCTACTGCTACTGTTTTGTCATCATGTACGAGATGCTCAACTCCCCAACAACCCAAGATATATACATTGTAATGGTCACCATGTCAAAACTAAATAAAGTGGGATGCAGAATTAGCTCTGATCCAACTATCCAAGCCAATTAAGCAAGAGTATTTCCAATGAATAGCCAGTAGAACAAAATAAGCCTACAGTTGCATATTTTAGAAATTGGCTACAGGATTATGCACTCACAATCCCAAGATATTCACAGGTGCTAGGAATATCTCATGAGAATCTATATCTTCACTTCAGATGTACAACTTTGTAACTCTAGTTATTCGCTATGATAATTATTACTAACGGTTCAATGACAAGATTCTGAAGCAATGAGAATAACACAGTAAGTCTGTTCTAGACATGATTTTGCCTACGTAAATTACACAAGTGCCATCTGATCGACTGATTGTTGACTATTTGACCCTACACTAATGCATATTTGACCCTACACTAATGCATATTTGACCCCAAAGCCAGTTCATCTTCACATTACTATATCAAATTCAACATGTCATCAAATGTTTTAACCAACAAAAGAAATTTCAGATCAATAACAAGCAGCATCCGAATTAAACCCTTAAGGCCTTAACTGTAATGACAATGCAAAAAGCAGCCTCCGAATCAAAACTAAACAGAAATATCTCCTAGCGAGTCCTTGAGATTTCATTCTCATCCAAGCGATAAGGCACCACAGTGCGGCATAAGCAAACTAAAGGAGCCGCAGGGGAGCAGAGAGGGGGGAGAGGGAAGCATGTGCCCAGGGAGGGATCAAGATTAGACCTTCCAAGGTGATGATGCCGTGATGCATCACGTCCTATGGGAACCACCAGATCATTCCCGTGGACTCCGGCAGGAGCTCCAGTGGACCTGCGCAAAAATCGAAACCAAGCAAGCATTCCCGTCAGGTTAAGTTAGATTGGGGTACATGAGCTTGAAAAATTCCCCAGCTTCCTAATCTGCTTATATTGAAAGTCATAGGCAATTTCAGTGTCCCACGACCAATTTCAGTGTAACACTTATCACTTAACCATGCGGTCTCATAATCATAATCACCAAACATATGTCATTACCAACGTAGTAAGACCATAAGAGTGGTATTCATCAGCATAGGAAGAAATTATTTTACAAATATATAGTTTGAAGAACACTTAGTAATTGTCAAACCAGGTTTATACGGTAAAACTGCATTCATGTACTGTCATCTATGGTTACTGTATAAACCTGGTTGGGATTATGATTACAAGTGTTCTGTAGGCTAACAATAGATGACGGGATATAAACCAGGATTATGATTACAAGTGCTCTGTAGGCTAACAATAGATGACGATATTATGGTTACAAAACACCTGTAATTATGATTATTGTCATCTATGTATAAACCTGGTTGAGAAAAACTAAACAGAGGGATATAAACATAAGTGATAACAATTTGCTGCATCTAGGGGCATTAGAGACTTGGGTTGGGATTTTAAGTTCTGCACCACCACCATCTCGCGAACAGAAACTAGAAGAACTGACCCAACAATTCATCCAATCCAACCAACGAGCAAGCAAACCAAAGCAAATGATTCGAAATGGAAAGCGGTCGTACCCAGGCCTCCATGGTGGCCTTGAGCCGAACGAGCACTGCGACGCCATCCTCCTTGGCCGCCACAATCCCTCGGGCGAGCACCGTCACGCGCCACTCCGCTGAATCGGTGTGCTCTTGCAGCAGGACTACCTCGATGAGGTCGTACTTGTGGCTTCCCCTTCGTTGTAGTGGTTGTTCAGATTGACAAAGTTCATCCAACCTATCCATCCAGAGGAATGAAAGAACAAGGCAATGTATCACGAAAGACACGCAGAAGCGAAGGAGGAAGGACTGACCGATCTGGGTTACCCGGTCGAAGGTGAAGCAGTCCATGGCGGCGACGAGCTTGGAGGCGGACGGCCAGGAGCAGGCCCTCGACGTGCTTGAAGTCGCGGTTGGCGCATCATCCGGCAAGAATGGAGGCGCTCGAATGGAGGCTTCGAGTAGGGGATCGAGATCTGTGGCTGGGGTGGCGGCGCGGGCGCTGGAGGAACAAAGGGAGGGACTATGGAGACAGCAGGAATGTGGCGGGCTAGGGTTTGGTATCATTGGGCGCATGCGCATGTGTTTCTTCGGGGGGTTGGAAGAGGTCAGGTCGTCGGATCGGAGGGGATTTGACGGTCGAGATTCGTTCGCGTGCTGATCCGCTCGCTTTCATTTTCTGTTCTCTGGTTGGCTGTAGACATGACATGTAGGCATAATTGTTGACATGGCCAACCTCTTATTTTATAATTTAGACGATATGACAATTTAAAATCGTCATAGTGAGCTACCAATACCTCCCGAGATGTATTTACTGGGTTATGATGATTTGAGCTAATAAAACCATGACGTTTTTAAGCAAGATCGTCATAATTTTCTAAGGTTTTGAACCTCCTAAATAGCTTACGACCATTTAGTGCAAAATCATCATAATTCTATGACGATTTTGTCCACAGTCACTATTAGAAGGTCATGGAATAACACATTCCTTGTAGTGGGAACGGCCGGCGTGATTTTGGGGATTGAGCTGTTTGCGGGGTGGAGACGACGACATCGTGTGGGCCGCGGCTGTCACCGAGAGGAAACGAGAGGGAGTGGGTCCTGCCTGTCAGTCACTCAGCAGGTGCGGAGGTGAGTGAAAGAAAACGGTTCGCGGGGTAGGGTGTTGGGCTTAGCTGGGCTGGTTGGGCCAGATTCGGCTGAGTGATATTTTTTTTCTCTTTATGCTTTTTCTTTGTCTATTTGATTTTCTGAAATGGTTTTATAACCTCAATTCAAATCTTTTTGAATCCAAAGCTTTTCAGGACTTTTGTACAGACAAACTTGTGCTCAATTAAGTGTCAAACACATGTGTTCACTCAAACTCACTTGGGTCTTTTGAAAATAAAAATAAAACCATGCCTTTATGAGGTGTAATAATAGGCATAGATTTGGTTTTATTTCAAATTTTTCTTTGAGACTTTGCTCAAGTTTTTGAAATCATTTGAGTTTGGATTCTAAACAATACTGAATGGTTAACAATATTTTTTCTCAAAACAAGTAGCACAAGGCTTGAGTAAACTTTACATAAAATAATAAGCACAAATGCTTCTGTTTTGAATTGACTTGTTTGAAATGAAAATCATATGCTTATGGATGCATGGATGCTATGCATAAGTTTAAAACATGATTTTGAGGATGTTACAGTATCATATCTTACGGTCGTTGTAAATCATACTGGAACCCCAAAACGGTGGGCAATACCGCATGAAAACGGCCATAAAAAGCGAAAACGATGTGTTTTTAGTCATATCTCTCTAACATGTAACGAGTCTTACAGTCCTTGCAAATCCGATTGGAAGGCAAAAAAGTGGGAAATAACTCATGAAATGGACAAAAAACACGAATACGACGAGTTTTTGGTCATAACTCTCAAACATGTATCAGGTCTTAAGGTCATTGTAAATAACCCTATAACCCCAAAACAGTGGGCAATAACTCATAAAAATGGCCATAAACCTCAAACATGTAACGGGTCTTACAAGCCTTGCAAATCCATCTGGAACCCAAAAATTGTGGGAAAAAATGGCCATAAACATGAAAACAATGGGTTTTTGATCATAACTGTCAAACATTTATCAGGTCTTAAGGTCGTTTTAAATCGCCCTAAAACCCCAAAATTGTGGGCAATAGCTCATGAAAACGGACATAAAACACAAAAACGACGAGTTTCTGGTGATACCTCTCAAACATGTAAGCATTCTTATGAGGCATGTAAATCCGCCTGGAACCCAAAAACTATGGGAAAAGACTCAAGAAAATAGCCATAAACATGAAAACAACGAGTTTTTGGTCATAACTCTCAAACATGTATCAGGTCTTAAGGTTGTTGTAAATCGCCCTAGAACCCCAAATCCGTTGGCAATAAATCATGAAAACGGCCATAAAACGCGAAAACGACGAGTTTCTACTCATATCTCTCAAACATGTAAGGGTTCTTACGAGGCATGAAAATCCGCCTGGAACCCAAAAACTATGGGCAAAAACTCATGAAAATGGCCATAAACGTGAAAACGACGAGTTTTTGGTCATAACTCTCAAATGTGTATCGGGTCTTAGGGTTGCTGTTAATTGCCCTAGAACCATAAAACTGTAGGTAATAGATCATGAAAACGTCCATAAAACACGAAAGCGACGAGTTTTCATCATAACTCTCAAACATGTATCGGGTGTTAAGGTTGCTTTTGTAGAACCATAAAACAGTTTCACAATAAGCTTTTGTAGAAGTTTTCACAACAGGAGCACTCTTTGCTCAATTTTTTTTTCACAATGACTGATTTCAAAGTAATACATAATAGATAAGAGTCTGGTGCACGTAAGAAAGATAAAGAACATGATTGAATAAATCACCATATGAATTCTCGCAACACAACAACTCAAATTCTTGCTGGAGATAGATAGGAAGTGGTTTTACTGACTCAACTTAGCAATAGAAGAAAGGTCCCTTCATAGAGGGCAGCAGGGATTTCAAGTCATAAAGAGCTTCCAAAAGATTATGATACTTACTAGCTTTGAGCCCTCATTGCCCGTATCATAGGCATCTTGAGATGATTAAGGTTAAAGTGAACAAGGATGGAGTATACGCTTGACGAAATATAAGTTGGCAATCTCATGTCCCTTGAGTACGAGGGCTGCTCCTCATGCTACTCAACTTTAGTCACCGGTAAGTTCTTGTCATTGTAAGTACATGTGTATCATAAAGAACCGCCAACGGGTATCCCTTGCACATAATATAGGAGCTATCCCATAATCAAAATGTCAAGGCAAGCATATAGTGAGCATCTTAGCGATCTTTTTATTTACTATTTGCATATATTTTTATTGAGGATGCTTCACAGATTTCTCACTATGGTAATGCTGCAAGTTTCTACCATGATTAGGCATGGCTTAGGCTAGCGACCCAGGGGTTTCTCTAACACACATACATCACTCCATGGACTTACAAGCTCCCTTTTTATTTCACACCGACAACATGCGCAAACAAAAGAGCATGATATCAACTGGATATGTATCCATAAGTGTTGAAAGTGTTCCCCGTGACAGTACGGTTTTGTTAATCCCAACGCATAGATGCAAGCATATACAACTTCGATGACACAATGGTTCAAGTCTATTAGGGGCAAGAAAATGAGGTGTGCCATCAAGTTCGTGAGAGCTTTACTAACTAGTTTTCACATAACAAAATAGTTTTTAATTCGAAAGATAGATGAAGCTTGATAATTTGCTTGGAATAGCAATAATACTAATAGGTAGATATGGTGGACACAAATGGCACATGTTTTGGTTCAGAGGGGTTGGAAACATGAGAAGTATGCCTTCTCAAAACAGGTTTTTTGCTCGCAAGGCTGGTAGCAAGCAAAAGAGTTGAAAGAAACAAGCAAACCTACAAGTGATAAAGCCAAACATGCAATCTTCCTTGAAGACACAAAAGATATTAAATAAAGAATACTAAGCTTATGAGCTAATCAAGAAAGAAAATAAATGATACAAAATACCTGTAAGGTTTTTCTCTTTTTTCTTTCAAACCTCAAAAAGTGTTGCTAGTAACCAGAGCTCGGTTTACCAAAACCAATTTAGATTTACTTGATGCTCCCAAAGTGATGACAATCCTGACCAACAAGATCAAATATATAATAGAGGCACTCACACCAAGGGATGCATAGATAATAAACTAAAGGAGAGATACTTCCACATGCAAACCAACATATAAGATTACCTATCTACCAAAGACATGAATCCACTAAAAAGGTAAAAGATAAAAAGATAATGGTGTGATACCGCAACACTCCCCCAAGCTTGGAACAAGCCAAGGGGATGCCAATCCTGATAACAAATTACTCCTTAGGTGGTCGTGGTGTTCCCTTGATAAGCTCCTCAATCAGTTTCCTCAAATCCTCAATCTTGAAGGTCAGAGTACAAATCGACTCCGAATTTTTCTCAATGCGGTTCATGATCATATCGGACCGAGAGTCCCAGTCCTTTCTATTATTTCCTCAATCTTCCTTCTTAGTGTGTTCCTCCCATGCATGGTTAGAACGAGGCAAATACCATATCAAGGGAATGTTCCCTTTGGGCACCTGTTGGTATTGATGCTCATGTATAAGAGTATGGAAGGAATTCTTGGTATGTGGAGGAGATGACCGTCGAGCAAGGATATGAGGCGAGGTTTTCCCTCCTATAGACATCCATGATATCCTCCTAAGCTTGATAGGTTTTGCCACCACTCCAATGCTTGCGACGGTAGCATGGGTGTCTGTATGCTTGTCCTCCTCCATGTCTTCTTTATCCCCTACCAAAATCTCCTCCTTAGGGTTTTCAGGATCATCTTTCTTGGGCTTCTTGCCTTTGTCGTTGGCGGAGACCATGATGCTCTAATCTTGAGAAGATTTCCTGACAGAAACAGATCGAAACGAAAACACGACGAGAACACGATACACGAACCTCGGGGAACTGCGATGACCCAGCATACCACTGCAAGATGTAGTACACTATAGTCATTGACATAACACCAATGAAACACCGTTCACTAGTATTACATCCCTCAGAGTGGTACAACAGAAACACATCAGGTCCAAGACATGACTATAGGTTACAACTCAACTCTTTACACAAGATCCATATAACACTCTAGGTTAAGGAGAGAGGAATAAACTTCTTACAAAGAAGAATCAGGAATAAATAACTCATAGCTACCATACTTATAAAACTAGTAGCTGAATTACTAGGCTTGCAATGATGCTATTGCAATACTCTATGGAAGTAGGTTCCATGGTTAGAAATTCTATTCTTATCTAATCAGCAACTTCGTCTTCACTTGAGTTGATGTATATGCTGACTTCCTTGACTTCATTGAAGATTTTTAGGTTTTAATGATGATTCCTGGATCATAACTTGATGTAGACGTCGTCTGTACTGGCTTTAGAACCTAGCAAGGGTTAAGAAGATACTTTGAGTACGAGCATACTCAGCAAGTTCACTAGAAAAGGAGTGTTGGATGCACTGTATCTATAGCCACAGACCATAGGTCGTAGGCAATGCAGGTTTTCATAAAAATTTCTTCAAAGGTTGCTTTTATTCTGAAAAACTATGTCCGTCAGCCTTCACGGGTTTACCAGAACTTTCATGGAGTTCCTTTCCCGCCGCGTTCGCAGCTCCTTCCCGGAACAGGGAGTAACAAGTTACAGTTCTTACACTCTGTAGAGGTAGGTTACTTTACCCATGAGAGATCTTAGCTTTGTTGCACATCCGAATTGCAGGTTCGTTCACACTTCCTTGGTGTGAGGCCTAGACTAAGATCCAAGCCAATCAATGCCTTTTCCGCGACCCCGCATGTCTCCTTGGTGTACGCCAGCCCACCTATTGAATTGCGGCAATTGGCAGTATAGACCGTTCAGATGCCGGAACTATCGTGGGACATTGAGGGCTCCCACCCCATATGATGCATATCCTCTACGAATTACCATATAATATGCACGCTACGAGTGATAACAGCCATGACCCGCACATCCAGATCCATGCGAGAGGGAAAAGATATAGCTGACTTCTCCGTCCCATTCCAAATCTCATGGTCAACGCGTGATATACGGCGCAAGAATCACTGGCGACATTGGTTGTTACGTCCTAGGTAATATGTTCCTTTACCACCGGATGTCACATCCCAAAATTTTCCAAATTTTGAAATGTGAAAAATAAATAAACAAATTAAACAATTGTTGAAATTTAGGGTGAGAAGAAACTTTTTGATTCCAAATGGAAACATCAAAACCTATTTTGATCAAATAAAATCTAAAGGGATTTAAAAAGATAAACAATTAATAAATAAAGTTTTAAAAGTTGGAATCACCATTTTTGGATCTTTAAAATAAACAGATATGGATTTTATAAGTAAAGGTAGAAATGAATAAATAAGGACTATTTTAAAGAGTCAAATTAAATCTTGGCCAAGCAAATGAAAAAAAATATATTTCTATTTGATAAAAGAGTAAAGGTTTATTAAAATAAAATAATAAGGATTTATTAATATCCAATTTTATTTAAGTAAAGTCTTTTCCATTTTAAATAAACACTAAAACTTGTTAAAGTATTTTAAATAAAAATTTCCATGTGTTTTGTTTTTCAAATAAAACCTACTATAAAGGTTTTTGTATTATTTAGATTTCAAATAGAGTTTTAAAATATATTAAATCCTATTTGAAAGAAAGACTAATGTCTATTTATTTAATTATTAATAGATCCTAAAAGAATAAAAGAATTATTCTATTTTGGACTTTAGAATATGATAACAAACAGAATTAAAACATACCCAAAGTTTGGTGGTGGATTGAATTCAAATGGAGTTTGAATTGTTTGAATTAAAATCAAAACAGAAATTCAAAATGGAAAAAGAAAAGGTTTCAGTATAGAAAAAAAGAATCAAACCCAACCCAGCCAACATGCCCAGTCCAGCCTAGCAACGCAGCCCACCTGCTCACCCCACACGCGAACCGTTTTCACCCAGGAACACACCCGCACAGTCGCTGAACAGTGGACCCCACTCCCACTCCCCCTCCCTCGCTAACGAACGGACCCCACACGGCAGTGCTTCGTTTCCACCCGCGACCAGTTCCTCGCTGTCGTTCCCTGCCGAGTAACTCCGGCGTTGAATTCACATAATTGTCTATGTTAATCTCTCCAATAACCACGCGCCTTTAAACGCCACGCTCTCCTCTTCCATTCCCCCCAAGCCACACCTCCCTTCTGCCTCCAGGCTGCGAGAATCGCTTGCTCGAACCCTCTGTCCGGACGAACTTCTCTGGAAAATTCCGGCGCCGTCCAGCCGCCCCTCGCCTCCCACTGCACGCGAGCCTTCTTCCCATCTCCCAGTACCGCTCGTTAGCCCGCGCGAGCACCGTAGCCTCGGCAACCACGACACCCGAGCGCCACCGTCATCTGCCATTGCTCCGGCAAGCCCCCCCCGGTGAGTACAGACCGCCCCGAACCCTCCCGATGATGCTCCTGTAATCCCCAGTACCGTACGCATCTAACCACGACCTCCGTTTGTCTTAGCGTGCCCTCAAACCCCGATCCCGACGACGAACCGAAGCACCCGACGCCGCCACTGACTTCGGCAAGCAATCCACTCTGCCCTGGTGCGCCCCTCGTCAAGCTGATCACGCATTGAGCTTCACCGCAACCGCGTGAGCACGGTGAGCATCCTCACTCCCTACCTCGCTTCCTGAATCATCGCCAACGCCATCGCCCGAGCGTGCGCCGCCGTCCGCCGCCGCCAGTCCTTGGTCAGATGCGCTGTGCCCGTTGGATCTTAATCTTGTGGCTGAGATTAGATTATAAACGAAGGGGTATCGTGTGCTCTGTGCCGCACGATCTTATTTAGATCTAACGATCCACAGAGCACAATCCGCACGAACCGGTACGCGCCAGTAAGAATTGTTGGAGATATGCCCTAGAGGCAATAATAAATGTAGTTATTATTATATCTTTGTGTTTATGATAAATGTTTACATTCATGCTATAATAGTATTGACAAGGAAACCATTAATACTTGTGTGATTTGTAAACTTAATTTGAAGTCCCTAGTATAGCCTCTATACTTCACTAGCTTGTTGGTTGATTAATGATTGTGGTTTCCCTATCATGAACATTGAGATGTTATCAACAACAAGATCATATCGTTAGGAGAATGATATGGTGGACATACTCCTATAGATAAGCGTAGCATAAAGATCAAGTCATTTCAATAGTTCAGTTGCTATATGCTTTCTGATACATAGTAACCTAATTCCTTCGACCATGAGATCATGCATATCACCTTTACCGGATGGATGCTTTGATGACATCAAACACCACACCGTAACTGGGTGGCTATAAAGGTGGCATTAAGTGTTCGGAAAGCATTGGTTGAAACACATGGATCAAGAGTGGGATTTGTCCATCCACATGACGGATAGATATACTCTGGGCCCTCCTCGGAATGTCATCCAATTAGCTTGCAAGCATGTGACTTGGTCACAAGGGATCACATATCACGGAACGAAAAGAGTACTTATCAAGAATAAGGTTGAACTAGGTATGCAGAGATACCGACGATCATAACCTTGGATAAGTAACATATCGTGAGACAAAGGGAAATTGGTATCGTATGTAAGTGGTTCATTCGATCGCAAAGTAATCGAGAAATATGTGGGAGCCATATGAATTTCCAGATTCCTCTATTGGTTATTGTTCGAGAAGTGTCTCGATCATGTCCGCATAATTCACGAACCGTAGGGAGACACACTTAAGGATTCGACGTTGTTTAAGTAGTTATGGTATTATGAGAAAGAGACCAATGTTGTTCGAGTCTCGGATGGGATCCGGATATCACGAGGTGATCCGGAATGGTCCGGAGAATAAGATTCATATAAGGAAAGTCCCGCTGGAGTTCGGGAATGATTCCGTGTTTTCATCGAATGTTCTAGAAGGTTCCGGATTGTCCCAAGACTGGGGAGGGTACATGAATGTGTCATTGCTCATTGAATGATTGCATCATGTACTAAGTGTTATTGCTGTCCCAAATAAAGGATTAAATTGAATCCTAAAACAGAAAGTCAAATGTCCAGCTTTGAAAGTCAAACCGCCAAAACAAGAAACTGTGGGAAACAAGCAAGAGGAGTTGAATCAACCGGAGGAGGAGTAGGACTCCAGGCGCCAGCCCTAGGCGAGTTGGGGAGGGACTCCTCCTCCCCAAGGCCAAGGACCCCTCCCATATAAGGAGGGGCAGGGCTCCTCCCATAGACACATAACTTTCTACTCTAGATCTCCGGTTTAGAGCTGTTTTGGTTTAGAGCTTCTAATTGCTTTAGCCAACAGTTTAGAGCCTTCTAATTGGTTTAGAGCCTTCTAATTGGTGTGTCTAATTACTAGGCCACTAATAACCTCTCTCATAAGCTCCACCATACTCGCACCGGCTTAAGGCGAAGCCTCATGGGATCTCCCTCTACTTCGGCACCACGCCAGTCAGTCTGGAATCGCGAGGAGAGTGCTACAACCTCCGCTGCTGGAACAAGGAGAGGAAGGTCTTCGCCGAAAACCGAACGGTGACCGATCATGAGCGCCGCTTAACGTATACCGAAGGATCGTCTACACGATCTTGAGATCGGGAAGAGTACGATTACATCACCCACGAGAATCCGATCTCGTTAAACGCTTTGGAATCTTCGAGGGTAAGTTATACCATCGACTCGGTGCTACTATCTAGTAGATAGATCTTGGCTTGTTTGTTTATATGCGATAGAAAATTTTTGTTTTCCATGCTACGAATCCCTACAAAGGGTATCGAGCCGTGTCTATATGTAGATCTGTTGACGAGTAGAACACAATGGTCATTGTGGGCGTTGATGCTTTTATTGTAGATTGCTTTTGTGTACTTTGCATCTTGCGGTATGTTGGGATGAAGCGGCCGGCTAACCTTACATGACATCGCTCATGAGACTTGCTCCACGCTGACATGTAACTTGTATTGCATAAGTGGCTTTATGGTGCATGTTTCTCTTAGCATAGTTAAGATCCAATTTACAACGGGTGATCAACAATGCTAGTATCAATGTTGTGGTTCTTGTTCGTAAGTTAGAACGACACTTATTGAAAGCCCCAAACCACGTAAAATATGCAAAGAAAGTAGAAGCGCCTAACTTTGTTTTGCAGGTGTGCAAAGTGATGTGATATGGCCATGATTGTGATTATATTCGATGTATGCAATGTTCCTTATTGTAAGTCGACAACCGCGTGGAGCCATATGGTTGTCTTTAATTTATGTTAAGACCCGCGGTTCTATTCAAAGTAGTTGTAATAGTTGAAGCCGTGGATCGACAACCATGGAGAAGCCGCCATTGACCTTGATGCAATGCCGTGATGATGGAGATCATGTTCGTGCTTGAAGATGGAGATTGGAGGCACGAAGAAGAAAGGCCATATCATATCACATATATATTGAATTGCATGTGATGTTAATCCTTTATGCATCTTGTATTGCTTAGTAGACGGTAGCATTATAAGATGATCCTCATGCACATCAATTTCAAATCATAAAGTGTTCACCCTTAGTTAGCACCGCTGCTAAAGCTTGTTGTTTCAAGCACCACGTGATGATCGGGTGTTCTAGATTCGCAAGTGTATACAACGTGAGCAAGCCAGATTTGCTCATGCGTAAACTAAGGTTTGATCTTGACGAGCCTAGCATGTATGCACATGGTCTCGAACACGGATTACCGAAAGGTAAAGCATGAATCGATAGTAGATATGATGAACATGATGATTGTTCATTATTGAAACTATATCAACTCTCGTGATGATCGGTGTTGATGTAGTGGATTTGGTCTGTGTGATCACTAAAACAATGTGAGGGATGTTGTTTTGAGGGAGTTCACCTAGTTTAATTTCATTAATTAATTTGAACTCAATTTGTCATAAACTTAGTCTAAACTATTGCAAATATGTTGTAGATCAATGGCAGCCCCTACCATCAATTTTAATGCGTTCCTAGAGAAAGAAAAGTTGAAAAACAATGGAAGCAACTTCATGGATTGGTTCCGCAATTTGAGGATTGTCCTCACACCGGTAATTTGACCTATGTGCCGGATGCACCATTGGTGACCCACTGCACTGATGCTTCCGATGAAGTAAAGAATGTTTACCTCGCCGGAAGAATCAAGATCTATAGTTCAAAGGTGCTATCTTGTATGGTTTAGAATCGAGCTTCGTAAAAGGTTTGAAGAGTCGACCCATATGATATTGTCGAGGATCTCAAATTGATTTTTGAGACTCATGCGGCAATTGAAAGCTATGAGGCTTCCGAAAAGTTCTTTAACCGCAAGATGGAAGAGGGCAGCTCCAAGTGAGCATGTGCTTAAGATGTCCGGGCATGCAAACAAACTTCAAAGCTTGGGTATAGTGATTCCTAATGCTTTGGGATTTACCGTGTCCTCCAATCACTACCACCAAGTTACAAGAACTTTGTGATGAACTACAACATGCGTAACATGAACAAGACGCTGCTGTAACTCTTTGCCATGTTGAAATCGTAAGTGGAGATCAAGAAAGAGCACCAAGTGTTGTTGGTCAATAAGACCACCAAATTCAAGAAAGGCAAGTCTAAGCAAAAGGGACACTTCAAGAAGGGTGGTAAGAAAGCTACCACGCCGATGAAGAAGACCAGGGCTGGACCTAAGCCTGATACTGAGTGCTTTTACTGCAAGGGAGAAGGTCACTGGAAGCGGAATTGCCCAAAGTACTTGGCGGATTTGAAGAACGGCAACATCAAGAAGAAAGGTATATCTGATATACATGTTATTGATGTGTATCTCACTAGTACCGTAGTAGTGCTCGGGTATTTGATAATCGGGTTCGCTGCTCATATTTGTAACTCAAACAAAGCCGCAGAATAAACGGAAGCTAGCGAAGAACGAGGTGACGATGCGGCGTGGAAACGGATCAAAGGTTGATGTGATCGCGGCACGCTACCCCTTCATCTACCATCGGGATTAGTTTTATACTTAAATAATTGTTATTTGGTGCTGCGTTGAGCATGAACATTATATCGGGATCTTGTTTATTAAGTAGACGGTTACTTGTTTAAATCGAGAATAATGGTTGTTCTATTTATATGAGTAATATGTTTTATGCACATGCACCTTTGATAGATGGTCTATTCTTATTGAATCTCGATAGTGGAAATACACATATCAACAACATTGAGGCTAAACGCTTGAAATCAAGCGATAATTCGACCTATATGTGGCAATCGCCTTGGTCACATCGAGTGAAACGTATGAAGAAACTCCATTCGATGGACTTCTTGAATCACTTGATTTTGAATCACTTGAAAGATGCGAAGCATGTCCGATGGGAAAATGACTAAGACTCCATTTTCAGGTATGATGGAGCGAGCTACGGACTTATTGGAAATCATACATACCGATGTGTGTGGTCCAATGAGTGTAGCATCGCTGGTGGTTATCGTTATGTTCTTACCTTCACGGATGACTTGAGTAGATATGGATATATCTATTTCATGAAACATAAGTCCGAAACTTTCGAGAAGTTTAAGGAGTTTCAAAGTGAGGTAGAGAATCAACGTAACAAGAAGATTAAATTTCTACGCTCGATCGTGGAGGTGAATATCTAAGTTACGAGTTTGGCGAGCATTTAAAGAAGTGCGGAATACTTTCAATTGACACCGCCGAACACCACAACAGTAATGGTGTGTCCGAACGTCAGAATCGAACTCTCTTAGATATGGTTCGCTCTATGATGTCACTTACAGATTTACCGCTATCATTTTGGGGTTATGCATTAGAAACAGCCGATTCACTTTAAATAGGGCACCGCCTAAATCCGCTGAAACGACACCGTATGAATTATGGTTTGGGAAGAAACCTAAATTGTCGCTCCTTAAAGTTTGGGGATGCGGCCTATGTAAAGAAGTTACAACGGACAAGCTTGAACCCAAAGCGGAAAAATGCGCCTTCATAGGATACCAAGGAAACTATTGGGTATACCTTCTATCATAGATCCAAGGCAAAACATTCGTTGTTAAGAATGGATCCTTTCTAGAGAAGGAATTTCTCTCGAAAGAAGTGACTGGAAGGAAAGTAGAACTCGACGAGGTTGTTGAACCTTCTCTCGAATTGCAGTAGCGCAAAGACCGGAAGAAGTTCCTGGTGCCCGCACCAATAAGGGAGGAAGCTAATGATGATGATCATGAAACTTCGGTTGAAGTTGCTAGAGCCCTGAGGTCAACGAGAACTCGTACCACCTGCATTGGTATGATTCCGTTATGAATGTCATGGTGGTGGACAACACCGATGACCCCGAGACATATGAGGAAGCGATGATGAGCCCAGATTCCAATAAATGGTAAGAAGCCATGAAATCCGAGATTGGATCCATGTACGAAAACCAAGTATGGACTTTGGTGGACTTACCGGATGGCCTGAAGGCTGTCGAGAACAAATGGATTTTCAAGAAGAAAACAGATGTCGATGGTAATGTTATCGTTTATAAAGCTCGACTTGTCGCAAAAGGGTTTCACAAATTCAAGGAGTTGACTACGATGAGACTTTCTCACCGTAGCGAAGCTAAAGTCTGGAGGATTATGTTAGCAATCGCTGCATATTATGATTATGAGATATGGCGATGGATGTCAAAAGCATTCCTCAATGGAGACATTGATGAAGAGTTGTATATGATGCAACCCAAAGGTTTTGTCGATCCTATAGATGCTAACAAGGTATGCAAACTTCAACGGTCCATCTATGGATTGAAGCAAGCATCCCGGTTGGAATCAACGCTTTGATAAGGTAATCAAAAGTTTTGGTTTTATACAAACTTATGGAGAAGCTTGTATTTACAAGAAAGTGAGTGGGAGCTCAGAGCATTCTTAATACTGTATGTGGATGACATATTGTTGATTGGGAATGATGTAGACCTTCTTAATAGTGTCAAGGAATATTTGAATAATAGTTTTCAATGAAGGATCTTGGCGAAGCAGCTTATATATTAGGCATAAAGATTTATAGAGATAGATCAAACGCCAAATATCATTGTCACAGAGTACATATTTGGACAAAGTTCTAAAGAGATTTGGAATGGAAGAAAGCAAGAAAGGGTTCTTGCCCATGTTGCTCAATACGACCTTGAGTAAAACTCAAAGTCCGACATCGCGTAAGATAGAGAAAGGATGAGTAAGACTCCTATGCCTCAGCCATAGGATCTCTAATGTATGCCATGCTATGTACTAGACCCGACATTGCATATGCCGTTAGTTTAACTAGCATATATCAAAGTGATCCAGAGTGGATCATTGGACAATGTCAAAACATCCTTAAGTACTTGAGAAGAACTAAGGATATGGTTCTTTCTTATGGAGGTGATGAACAGCTCGTTGTTAATGGTTACACCGATGTTAGTTGGAACACCGATCCAGATGATTCTAAATCACAATCCGGATACGATTTATTTTGAATGGTGCAGCAGCTTAATGGAGGAGTGCAAAGCAAAGCGTTGTGGCGAGATCTTCAACCGAATCGAATACATGGCTGCTTGGAGGCTTCACAAGAAGCGATATGGATGAAAGAGTTCATTACAGAGCTGGGTGTGGTTCCAAGTGCTACCGACCCAATGTCTATCTACTGTGATAACATGGGCGCCATAGCCAATGCGCAAGAACCAAGGTCACACAAGAAGTCAAGCATATCAAGCTGCGTTCACGCTATTCGAGAACATATCCAGGATGGGGATATAAAGATTTGCAAAGTACACAGATCTGAATGTGGCGATCCGTTGACTAAACCTCTCCCGAGGGCAAAACATGACCAACACCAAACCGCCATGGGTGTTCGGTATATTACCCTGTAATCTAGATTAGATGACTCTAGTGCAAGTGGGAGACTGTTGGCGATATGCCCTAGAGGCAATAATAAATGTAGTTATTATTATATCTTTGTGTTTATGATAAATGTTTACATTCATGCTATAATAGTATTGACAAGGAAACCATTAATACTTGTGTGATTTGTAAACTTAATTTGAAGTCCCTAGTATAGCCTCTATACTTCACTAGCTTGTTGGTTGATTAATGATTGTGGTTTCCTATCATGAACATTGAGATGTTATCAACAACAAGATCATATCGTTAGGAGAATGATATGGTGGACATACTCCTATAGATAAGCGTAGCATAAAGATCAAGTCATTTCAATAGTTCAATTGCTATATGCTTTCTGATACATAGTAACCTAATTCCTTCGACCATGAGATCATGCATATCACCTTTACCGGATGGATGCTTTGATGACATCAAACACCACACCGTAATCGGGTGGCTATAAAGGTGGCATTAAGTGTTGAAAGCATTGGTTGAAACACATGGATCAAGAGTGGATTTGTCCATCCACATGACGGATAGATATACTGGGCCCTCTCGGTGGAATGTCATCCAATTAGCTTGCAAGCATGTGACTTGGTCACAAGGGATCACATATCACGAACGAGAAAGAGTACTTATCAAGAATAAGGTTGAACTAGGTATGCAGAGATACCGACGATCATAACCTTGGATAAGTAACATATCGTGAGACAAAGGGAAATTGGTATCGTATGTAAGTGGTTCATTCGATCGCAAAGTAATCGTAGAAATATGTGGGAGCCATATGAATTTCCAGATTCCTCTATTGGTTATTGTTCGGAGAAGTGTCTCGATCATGTCCGCATAATTCACGAACCGTAGGGAGACACACTTAAGGATTCGACGTTGTTTAAGTAGTTATGGTATTATGAGAAAGAGACCGAATGTTGTTCGGAGTCTCGGATGGGATCCGGATATCACGAGGTGATCCGGAATGGTCCGAGAATAAGATTCATATAAGGAAAGTCCTGCTGGAGTTCGGGAATGATTCCGTGTTTTCATCGGGAATGTTCTAGAAGGTTCGGATTGTCCCAAGACCGGGGAGGGTACATGAATGTGTCATTGCTCATTGAATGATTGCATCATGTACTAAGTGTTATTGCTGTCCCAAATAAAGGATTAAATTGAATCCTAAAACAGAAAAGTCAAATGTCCAGCTTTGAAAGTCAAACCGCCAAAACAAGAAACTGTGGGAAACAAGCAAGAGGAGTTGAATCAACTGGAGGAGGAGTAGGACTCTCCAGCCGGGCGCCAGCCCTAGGCCGAGTTGGGGAGGGACTCCTCCTCCCTGGCGCGCCAAGGACCCCTCCCATATAAGGAGGGCAGGCCTCCCATAGACACATAACTTTCTACTCTAGATCTCCGTTTAGAGCTGTTTTGGTTTAGAGCTTCTAATTGCTTTAGCCAACAGTTTAGAGCCTTCTAATTGGTTTAGAGCCTTCTAATTGGTGTGTCTAATTACTAGGCCACTAATATCCTCTCTCATAAGCTCCACCATACTGCACCGCTTAAGGCGAAGCTCATGGATCTCCTCTACTTCGGTACCACGCCAGTCGCCGGAATCGCGAGGAGAGTGCTACAACCTCCGTCCTCTTTGGAACAAGGGAGAGGAAGGTCTTCGTCGAGTACCGAACGTGACCGATCGCGGAGCGCCGAACGTATACTGAAGGATCGTCTACACGATCTTGAGATCGGGAAGAGTACGACTACATCACCCACGAGAATCCGATCTCGTTAAACGCTTTGGAATCTTCGAGGGTAAGTTATACCATCGACTCGTTGCTACTATCTAGTAGATAGATCTTGGCTTGTTTGTTTGTATGCGATAGAAAATTTTTGTTTTCCATGCTACGAACCCCTACAAGAATAAGACACGTGGATAGACTCGGGATTTAAAATAGAAATTAGATTTGCAAACTTGCAAAATTCATAACTTTAAGTCTACACGTCCAAATTTTGCAAATTTTATATCAATGGAATCATCAGAACCAGTACTTTGCAACCATGCACTTTGTTTAATGTTTTTCTTTTGGAAAATTGGTTGAATTTGCAGAAACATGTGTAGGCATAATTTGAATATAAAAATTGTTCTAGATATATTTTTAAGGTGAAATCTTTGCTAAATGGATTTTTTTGAACCTACTAACCATAGGAACCAACTTATGGATTTTAAAAAAATGTATTTTGTGAGTTTAAGGAATAAATATTTGAATTAGCACATTTCTAGTCAAATAAAAATATTGTTTGTGGTTTAGAAATGATTTTTGAGTAAAGCCTTTGGGAAATGATGTGATTCAAACCTGCTGACCCTAAACACCAAGTTTTGAGATTAAGAACATATTTGATGAACCATATAAAGTTATTACTTTGTTGAAAGATATTTTCAACAACATAAAATATCACCTTAGCATAATAACTGGTTTATGAGATGAAACCTTTTGCAAATGGTTTTACCACTTTAGTAAATGAGCACTTTGAGCTTTAAAATGTTTAAAGCCTAATGGAAACCACTTTTCTAAATAAAACCATCCTTTGCATGCTTGCATGCATTGCCTTTTTTTATTATTTTATGTGTGATAAATTGTTTGAATGCTAGTTGAATATGTGTTTGCTTGATTGGATTGTAGTAAAATTTGAAGAGTGTGATATTTGCAAGATCAAGAAGTGAACCAATATTCTCTACTAAAAAGGCAAGTGACACTATCATCCATGTCCTACTATTTTCATTACACTTAGTGGATTTTTGTAACATGCATGATAGGACTACTATATTTCTATGCTATGCTATATCCTATTAGGATATCCTTATATCTTACTTAGTGAAAACATTGTAGTTGTAGTATGCTTAGCCATGCTCTATATTGGGATGGGATACATGATATGATTATATAAAGTGTTGGAAAGATAAATGTTTTATATAATAAAACAAGTACTCAATGAACCACCTGGGTGGAAAAGGATACTCAAGATTTGGACAAGGTGGCAACAAAGGGAACGATGTTTATATGGCTATCTTTTTGGATGTGCACTAGAAGAAAACCACCCAGGGACTTAGAGATTGAACATGTTTCTCGTACAGTGGCTTCCGTGTATAGCCACATGCTAAATGGGCTCTGGCTTAGTCAACTACATAGTGGAAGACCCATGCATTGGCATCTTCAGGTTAACTAGAATTGTGTATTGTAAATATATCCTTACATTGGTGCCTGGTAGACAAGCTAGCATTGCGTATTAGGAGGACTTCTATGGAAAGACTTTGTCACATTCTCGATCTGCCAGTACACCATTTTGGTGAGTACTTATCCAGCGGCCACTGGTGGCATCAAGACGATATTGTGTCATGTGGGTAAAGTGTACAACTTCTACAGAAGATCAAATTCTAAGTACTTAGCCGTTTCCCCGGTTACGGACAACTCTGAGCAACTAAGGCCTGGAGCTATGGAAGATCTCGACATTCCAATTTCTCAAAGTAAAACTTGATGGTGACAACAAGGGATTTGAAGCACTTGGAAATTTCCAAGGAGTTCAGAAAGATTTGACAAAAGATCAAAACTATTTTCAAAAGATAGGATAAAACTATATTGCTTTCTGCAAATGAGCCTAAACCCTACTTAGCCAAATAATCATGTAATGATAGGATCCATTTATTTCTACATAGTAGTGAAACTTGCCAATACAATTCAAATGTATTGACCCTTGTGGCTGCAACTTATTATATTGCAGGTTTGTTTGATGTTAGTGAAGTGTGTTGAATAGGATTACAAGTCTACAACCAACATGATTGCCTGTGGCACTTTGAAGATGAAGTACCCCATGCTATTGTTATATTCTGCTGCATTGTAATGAAATAGCCAAATGAGCTATGTAAGATGTAATAAATTATTTTATTCCTGGTTATAAAGTTGTATTATGACCTTTGTATCTTGATATTAAATCTTAACTATGGATTCTAGCTATTGATCCAGGGACTAGCATTGTAAACACAGGGATCTCTACCTTATTAAAGGTTGGGAATCTTACAGATGGTATCAGAGCACTGTGTTGCCTGTAGGATTGTAACCCTAGGATTGGACAAAACCCCTTAGAAAAATAGGAGTTGATTTTGTTCCAAAACTTATTTACAAACAATCTTGTAAACTCTTTCCTCAACCATTTGGATTTGATTCTACACCTCTCCCTTTTCAACTTGATGAACAAACCTTTACCATGACCAATGAATTCAAGTTTAGTTCCACCAAGGACTTCAACTTAGACATCACTAAGGACTACAAGTGAAAAACCAAGAGACATTAGATTGCCTACCAAAAACATTGATATCATGTTAGTGTATGGATCATATTGACCTATGAGGTATGACCATACCAAGTTAATTATTTCAAGAAAACTTGTTGTTTCCTTCAACTCATGAATTAAGCTCATAAGTTCTTAAGTGAATGGTTGCTTGTTGGATGCTTGATTGTTTGATTGAACTTGATTGATTTGGGTTGTGTGTTAGAACTACCTTATGCCTATATGTCATTACTTATCCCTATCAAACCAACAGATGCCTCCCCGTCGTGCCAACCCCAACCAAAACAACAACAACAATGGCACTCCTGAGATGCAGCAGATAATGACATCTCAAGCTCAAATGATGCAGATGATGACACAGTTTATGCAAAATCATAATCAGAACAACAATAACAACAACAATCAGAATAACCCTCCAGCACATGACATGCTCACCAGGTTTTTTAAACTAAGACCTGCAAGGTTCTCTAGAACAACTGATCCCATAGAAGCCAAGGACTGGTTACGTTCAGTGAATAAGGACTTAGCGACTGTTGGCTGCACCGACGAGGAAAAAGTTAGATTTCACTAATGGAAAACAGGCATTCGGTTCGATCAGAGCAACGTCTCCAGTCCCGGCCCATCACGAACCGCGAATAGTGCTAGCACTAGTCCCGGTCCGTGAGGCCTCCACCGGCTAGAAATGGCCATAAGCACTAGTCCCGGGCCGGACCAGAGCATTAGTCCCGGTCCGTAATACGGCCCGGGACTAATAAGCTGGAGCGGGCCAATAGCTCTTTTCGGGGACTATTAGTCCCGGGTCGTATCACGGCCCGGGACTAATTGTCCATCACTATATATACAGCTCCCTGGCCAGCTTCCCTAAAGCATATGGTGGCCATTTTTCTCAAAGAAGCAAGAGAGTTTATGCCATTTTTCTCAAGATTTGTCAAGATTTAGTTTGCAACACCTAAATCCAAAGCTTTAAAAGGTTAGAACTTCATTCTTTCATCTCTTATTGCTACTTTAGCTCTATAATGCTCTAGAAGTATAGAGATATGGATCAAATGCATGCATGCTCTAGAAGTAGCTAGAAGGATTTTGATATATATGTGTAACAAATTTTGATTAGGCACATAGTTACTGAAAATTGAAATGTGTAATTTTAGAGTTTCAGAGCTTAGAATGGAATGAGGTTTTCACTGATAGAACAATAATAAAAACTCCACATTTATCATGTTGATTGATTTCTCCAATTCACAAATTGGTGCATGTAAATTTTTCAAAATTCAAAATTAATGCTCTAGAAACTCTCGATATAACTTGTAATAATTCTATCATGTTGTGTAATGGTTTTTGATATACTTTTACTATAATCCAGATGGTCCGGGAATGGATGTAATGATCGACCGACGCCCGGCGAGTTCATTAATGGCGTGCATGAATTCATCCGTGTTCTTGATGCAAACAAGCACAATGGTTTTGTATTCTGTCCATGTAATGGATTTAGGAATCGAAGGATTACTCGACTCAAAACCCTTCACACCACTGAAGTCCGCTTCATGCCTAGTTATAATTGTTGGACCAAGCACGAGAGAGGGGTTATAATGGAAGACAATGAAGAAGAGGAGGAGGATGATAACTATCATGGTTTCCCTGAGTACGGAGATACTTCCATGGGGGATGCTGAAGGGAAGGATGAAGAAGAGACACATGATGAACCCGCTGATGATCTTGGTCGGACCATTGTCGATGCATAAAGAGATTGTCAAACTGAAAAGGATAGGGAGAAGTTCAATCACATGCTAGAGGATCACAAAAAGTTGTTGTACCCAAATTGCGAAAATGGTCTGAAAAAGTGGGCAACTGCTTGGAATTGCTGCGATGGAAGGCTGAGTGTGCTATACCTGACTCCTCATTTGAAAAGTTGCTGAAAATGATGAAGAATATGCTTCCAAAAGATAAGGTATTGCCCGCCAGTACGTATGAAGCAAAGAAGGTTGTCTGCCCTCTAGGTTTAGAGGTTCAGAAGATACATGCATGCCCTAATGACTGCATCCTCTACCATGGTGAGGAGTATGAGAATTTAGATGCATGCCCAGTATGCACTTCACTTCGGTATAAGATTAGACGAGATGACCCTAGTGACGTTGAGGGCGAGCCCCCCTGGAAGAGGGTTCCTGCGAAGGTGATGTGGTATGCTCCTATAATACCACGGTTGAAATGCTTATTCAGAAACAAAGAGCACGCCAAGTTGTTGCGATGGCATAAAGAGGAACGTAAGTCAGATGGGATGTTGAGACACCCCGCTGATGGGTCGCAATGGAGAAAAATCGATAGAAAGTACCCGGACTTTGCAGATGACGCAAGGAGTTTAAGGTTTGGTCTAAGTACAGATGGCATGAATCCCTTTGGGGAGCAGAGCTCCAGTCACAGCACCTGGCCCGTGACTCTATGCATCTATAACCTTCCTCCTTGGTTGTGCATGAAGCGGAAGTTCATTATGATGCCAATGTTGATCCAAGGTCCGAAGCAACCCGGCAACGACATTGATGTGTACCTAAGTCCATTAATGGAAGAACTTTTATAGTTGTGGCACGAACCCGGGATACGCGAGTGGGATGAGAACAAGGAGGAAGAATTTAACCTCCGAGCATTGCTTTTCGTAACAATCAATGATTGGCCTGCTCTTAGTAACCTTTCAGGACAGTCAAACAAGGGATACAATGCATGCACACACTGTTTAGATGAGACTGAAAGTATATATTTGGAACATTGTAAGAAGAATGTATACAATGAGCATCGTCGATTTATTTTGGCCAAGCATCCCTTAAGAAAGAAAGGCAAGCATTTCAACGGTCTGGCATGTCACCAGACGAAGCCTAAGGAGCGTACTGGTGCTGATATATTTGATATGGTCAAAGATTTGGATCAACTGGTAACCTTTGGAAAGGGTCCTGGAGGAAAATCTGTTCCGAAAGACGCTGAAGGACACGCACCCATGTGGAAGAAGAAATCTATATTTTGGGAGCTACCATATTGGAAATTCTTAGAGGTCCGCTCTGCAATCGATGTGATGCATGTGACGAAGAATGTTTGCGTGAACCTGCTAGGATTCTTGGGCGTGTATGGTAAGACAAAAGATACACCGGAAGCATGAAAGGACCATCAACGTATGAAAGACCCAGATGGCCTGCATCCAGAATGGTTTCAAGGTCATGCCAGCTACGCTCTTACCAAACAAGAGAAGGAAATATTTTTTGAATGCCTAAGCAGTATTAAGGTCCCGTCTTGGCTTCTCGTCGAATATAACGGGGATAATAAATATGGCAGAAAAAAGTTCCAAAACCTAAAGTCTCATGACTGCCACGTGATTATGACGCAAATGCTTCCGATTGCATTAAGGGGGCTTCTACCAGATAATGTTCGAGTACCCATTGTGAAGCTATGTGCATTTCTCAATGCAATCTCTCAGAAGATAATCAATCCTGAAGATCTACCACGGTTACAGAATGATGTGGTCCAATGTCTTGTTAGTTTTGAGTTGGTGTTCCCACCATCCTTCTTCAATATTATGACGCACCTGCTGGTTCACCTAGTCGAAGAGATTTCCATTCTCGGTCCTGTATTTCTACGCAATATGTTTCCCTTTGAGAGGTTCATGGGAATCTTAAAGAAATATGTCTGTAACCGTGCTAGGCCAGAAGGAAGCATCTCCAAGGGCTATGGAACAGAAAAGGTCATTGAATTTTTTGTTGACTTTGTTCCTGACCTTAAGCCGATTGGTCTTCCTCAATCGCGGTATGAGGGGAGCCTGAGTGGAAAGGGTACTCTAGGAAGGAAATCAATAATATGTGAGACAGACATTCTTACACCGAAGCACATTACACCGTTCTACAGAATTCTATCTTGGCAGCCCCATATATCAAGGAACACAAGAAAATCTTACGCTCCAACAACCCTGGAAAGCATGACTCTTGGATTAGCGATGAACACATGAAGAGTTTCGGCGGTTGGTTGCAACATCTCATCAAAAACAACACCCTTGGAGATCAGCTATACTTTTTGTCTAGGTCACCATCTTCGACTATATCGACTTTCCAAGGGTACGAGATAAATGGGTATACATTTTACACGATAGCCCATGATAAAAAGAGCACCAACCAAAACAGTGGTGTCCGCTTTGATGCAACAGACAACAATGGGTCAAAGACCACATATTATGGTTACATAGAGGAGATATGGGAACTTGTCTATGGACCTACTTTTAAGGTCCCCTTGTTTCGGTGCAAATGGGTCAAGCTGACAGGAGGAGGGGTTGAGGTAGACAAGAAATACGGAATGACATCGTTGGATCTCAACAATCTTGGGTACTTAGACGAACCATTCGTCCTAGCCAATGATGTGGCTCAGGTTTTCTATGTGAAGGACATGTCTACCAAACCTATAAAAAGAAAAAATAAGAAAAAGAATACATCAGACGATGAGCCAAAGCGCCACATAGTTCTTTCAGGAAAAAGAAAGATCGTGGGAGTGGAGGACAAGACAGACATGTCAGAAGATTGTGATAAGTTTCATGAAATTCCTCCCTTCGCGGTGAATGATGACCCAAGCATCATGTTAGTGAATGAAGATGCTACATGGATACGACGGGATCAGAAAGGAACACACGCGAAGAAATGATATGTACTAATTGTAACATTTTATGAGTGAAGATGCTCCATGCATGTGTCCATTTTTATAGTGTTGTCTGCAAACAATCTTGAGTGTGTTAGTCCCGTTTTGTGGCTGGACCGGCACTAAAGGAGGGCCTTTAGTACCGATTCATACTTACCATTAAGATCTGATCTCCAAACGCGTGATGTCACATATTAGGGAGTGCCTCTATGACCAGTTTCTCGGAGATGCCGGAGGACTGGGCTCCGACGGCATCTCCGTGAAACTGGCCGTAGTGGTGTCCCTGCTCTCGAAAACCATCTTGCAGCTTGTAACTTCTCTAACTAGATCAATACGCCTGGGAGCTAACTAATTTCACATATTAGGGAGTGCCTCTATGACCATTTTCTCGGAGATGACGGAGATCGGGCTCGTCGGCATCTCCCCGAAATGGCCGTAGTGGTGTCCTCGCCTCAAAACCATCTTGGAGATGCCTCAAACTGGAGGACTGGACTCACAAGGATGCCTATTTATAGTACAAGCATCGGCATAATGTCGACACTCACGACATAATGTCGACCCTATTATTAGTGTTGCTCGCCCGATGCGCAATCCTTCGCCGCAGCTTGGTTTCTCCAACCGGGACTAAAGATGAACCCTCTCTTTATATAGGCATTTCCCTCTATTTATTAGGTAACACTCAAGACATTTATTAATATTAAAAACCGGGACAAACCGGGACTAGCTAACACTCAGGACTAAAGCCGCCCCCTTTAGTCATAATCATGCCTAGTCCTATAGTACGCAGCTTCAGGGTCTTCTTCGTCATCGTCATCATCATCATCATCGTCACCTGCCACTCCGGGGATCCTCAGCCCATCCATGGCATATACCAGGGGCCATTCCAGCCTCGGATTCACGGTGGGCGGGAAAGGGGTCTCCTGGAAGACGATGCCGCTACCGCCGGGCCGGTGTGGGGCCTTTTTGTGGCTCTGTGGCGGGTGGACTCGTGGGCACCGCAGGAGAGGATGGTCTCCCCCGGAGATGTAGCGCATCACTCTGATGATAGTACGGTTCGCCCACCACAGACGACGGCCGGCTTCGTTGTGGTTCACCATTGGCGGGCCATCACCCTCGTACCTGGCGAGCTCCCTTTCCCGCCTATTAGCGAAGAAGGCATTCCAGGTGCCGTAGTTGTCGGTATCCCACTGGGGGTCCATCCGCTGATCTGGCGTGAGATCGTGGTAGAAGTGGTTTGTGATGGCCGCCTGGCGTGCGGAACCTTGAGGGATAGGAGGGACAGGAACCCCTCCAGTGCTCAGCATCCAGCCGGTGGGCGGCCGGTAGCCCGTCCGACAAGGGTAATTGGAGGCGCACAGCGCCTCGGTCTCCTCGAGGGTCAGAATGGCCTAGTAGGCGTTGTCCATTGTTCTATGAGAGGGAGGTGTGGATGTGTGGATAGCCATGGCGTGATCGCCCTAAATATAGAGGGAAAGGGCGGGAAAACTTGGCGTGAAGCTTTCGGAAATGGCGGGAAATATCTTTAGTCCCGGTTTCTAAAAGCTCTCGTTGAAAGGAAAGGGCGGGAAAACTTGGCGGGAAGCGGTGGGAAATGGCGGGAAATATCTTTAGTCCCAGTTTGTGACTACAATCGGGACTAAATGGATATTACATTAAGATTCTTTATATTTTTATGATAATAATAGACATATTTTTTGTGTTATTTGGATTATTACAATAAAAGATATGATTTTCCAAAGTTTTATATTTGATTTGAATTAAAAATAAAATTTACAAATGAAATAATTTATAAATGCTGCAAATAGATAAATGGATATTATATTAAGATTCTTTATATTTTTCTGATAATAATAGACATATTATTTGTGTTATTTGGATTATTACAATAAAAGATATGATTTTCCAAAGTTTTTATATTTTATTTGAATTAAAAAAGAAAATTTACAAATGAAATAATTTATAAATGATGCAAACAGATAAATGGATATTATATTAAGATTCTTTATATTTTCTGGTAATAATAGGCATATTATTTGTGTTATTTGGATTATTACAATAAAAGATATGATTTTCCAAAGTTTTTATATTTGATTTGAATAAAAAAAGAAAATTTACAAATGAAATAATTTATAAATGATGCAAACAGATAAATGGATATTATATTAAGATTCTTTATATTTTTCTCATAATAATAGACATATTATTTGTGTTATTTGTATTATTACAATAAAATATATGATTTTCCAAAGTTTTTGAATTAAAAAAAGAAAATTTACAAAAAAACAATTAGTCGCGGGTCGTGGCTGGACGCGGGACTAAAGGGTGCCTGCGCGCTTGAAAACGAAGCGGCCGAAAAAACCTTTAGTCCCGGGTCGTGGCTTAACCCGCGACTAAAGGGGGGTCTTTAGTCGCGGGTTAAGCCACCGCCCGGGACTAAAGACCCTTTAGTCACGGGCGGTGGCTTAGCCCGGGACTAAAGGTCCGTCTGTATATATTCCGCGCACCAGGGGGCTGCCCAACACTTAGCATTTCTCGACGAACGAAGCATACGAAGACGAAGCATCGAAGACGCAGGGGAGGTGCCGCCAGCGCGATTCCATCGCCGCCACCCTCCCTCCGGCGTGTTCGCCGCCCGCTGCTCCACGCCACCAAGGCTATCCCGTCAGCCGCAACGCTGCCGCCGCTCACGCCACGCTGCCGCCTCGACGTGCGTTTTTTAGCTAGGAATTTTTAGTTCCTTTTTTATATCTTAGTAGAATTTTTAGTAGCATTTTTAGTTTTTTTTACAAATATAGAATTTCTTTTAGTTTCTTTTTTTAGAATATATATTTGTTTATATAATTGTTTTTAGTTGTTTTAGGAATATATAATTGTTTTTAGTTTCTTTATTTAGGAATATATAATTGTTTATATAATTGTTTTTAGTTTCTTTTTTTAGGAATATATAATTGTTTTTAGTTATTTTTAGGAATATATAATTGTTTTTAGTTTCTTTTTTAGGAATATATAATTGTTTTTAGTTGTTTTTAGGAATATATAATTATTTTTAGTTATTTTTAGGAATATATAATTGTCTATATAATTTTTTAGGATTAGGATTATTGTTTTAGTAATTTTTTTGTTTTCTTTATTAAGATTAGATTTAGTATTAGGATTAGGATTATTTTTTTGTTTAAGTTATTATAATTAGGATTATATTGTTTTAGTTATTAGGATTATTGTTTTTTCTAACCTGTTTAACTCTCTTTTTGTTAAAGATAATTAAGTCATGGATCCATCCGAAGATCCTGGTCGCATATGTGAAGGTTTTCTTCAGGGCATGATAAGAGGTGAAATTCCTCTTATTACTACCGGCGCCGAAGATATTTTGCTCGAGGAAGATATATCCTCATATTTGAATCCATCCGGTGATGGACTAGAGGAAAACCTAATGTACCAAGGAGAAGACCAGATGGACGAAGGGCAAACAAATAACAACAATAATGATGGCCCCTCGACAGGATCCGACAAGGTACACATATATATATGTATAAAGTCTCATGTTACCTCTATTCATTAACTGATCTAGATATATATTAATCACTCTCTTTTCTTATTTTAGCCCACCGGATCGAAGCAATCGACAGCTCGAACGAAACGAGGGCCGAACA
Organism: Avena longiglumis; assembly: GCA_030063025.1. NCBI lineage: Eukaryota > Viridiplantae > Streptophyta > Magnoliopsida > Poales > Poaceae > Avena > Avena longiglumis. The sequence goes on along the minus strand of CP125977.1, from coordinate 11,995,087 downwards.
AAAAGTTGGATGGTAATCAGAGGTTCACCATCGAAGAAATAGATGATGATGGTGAACCGATTGCTCCAGAGAAGCACCAGAGGATGTTTATAAATCAATGCGGGGTGCTTGTTAGGGACAACCTGCCGATCACCATCCAAGAATGGAATAAGACAAAGAAAGCCGGTGAAGAATCCAACAGCTATGTCATCGATGATGCCAAAGATGACCTTTGGCAGAAGCTCATAGCGCATTTCATACTACCTCCAGAGTATGAGGAATTTGAGGTAGATGGTATTACCCCAAGGCCGGGTGGGATTGAAAATAGAGAGAAAGTCAAGGAGTGGGCACTAAGCAAGATGGCTGAACTGTACCGGAACCACAAGAAAAGTTTATACGCGAAATATGTCGCGAAAAAGAAAACTCCAGACTTCAAAGGAGTAAACGAGAAGTTGAGAGAATAGTGGCCCGATTTTGTACAGTACAAGCAATCTGATAAAGCAAAGGCAAAGTCGGCAAAGAACGCGTTAAATGCTGCCAACAAGAAATACCATCATAAAATGGGGACATGTGGCTACAAGAGTGCCATCCCTAATTGGGAAACTATGGAGAAGGATATGAGGGCTAGAGGCGTCACTCCTGGTATAGATGGATGGCCCGAGAGGTCAAAGCACTGGTGGAACGGGCACGGGGGATCCTTGGACCCAGAAACAGGGAAGACATTATTTCATGATAAAATTCTAAAACCCTCCCAAGACCTTATTCAAGCAATGAACAATGCTCAATTGGGATTGTTTCGTCCCGAGAGAGAGAACGACGAGCTGACACGCGCCCTAGGGAATCCTGAAAAGGGAAAATGGCCATAAAATGCAAAAATGACGAGTTTCTAGTCATATCTCTCAAACATGTAAGGGTTCTTACGAGACATGCAAATCTTCCTGGAACACAAAAACTGTGGGCAAAGACTCATGAAAATAGCCATAAACTCGAAAACGACGAGTTTTTGGTCATAAATCTCAAACATGTATCGGGTCTTAAGGTTGTTGTAAATCGTCCTAGAACCATAAAACTGTTGGCAATAACTCATGAAAACGGCCATAAAACACGAAAACGACGAGTTTCTAGTCATATCTCTCAAACATTTAAGGGTTCTTATGTGGCATGCAAATCCGCTTGGAACCCAAAAACTATTGGCAAAAACTCATGAAAATGGCCATAAACATGAAAACAATGAGTTTTTGTTCATAACTCTCAAATATGTATTGGGTCTTAGGGTTGCTGTAAATTGCCCTGGAACCATAAAACTGTGGGCAATAGCTCATGAAAACAGCCATAAAACGCTAAATTGCAAGTTTTGGGTCATATCTCTCCAACATGTACTAGGTCTTAAAGTCGTTGTAAATCGTCTTGGAACCCCAAAACAGTGGGCAATAGCTCATGAAAACGGCTGTAAAATGCGACTACAACGAGTTTTTAGTCATTTCCCTCAAACATGTAATGGGTCTTACAGGCCTTGCAAATCCGCTTGGAACACAAAAACCGTGGGAAATAACTCATGAAAATGGCCAAAAAACACGAGAATGATGAGTTTTTCGTCACAAATATCAAACATATATATCGGGTCTTAAGGTTTCTGTAAATCGCCCTTGAACCATAAAACTGTGGGCAATAGCTCATGAAAACAGCAATAAAACGCGAAAACTGCAAGCTTCAGGTCATATCTCTCCAACATGTATCGGGTCTTAAGGTCGCTGTAAATCGCCCTAGAACCCTAAAACAGTGGGCAATAGCTCATGAAAACGGCCATAAAACACAAAAACGACGAGTTTTTAGTCATATATCTAAAACATGTAACGGGTCTTACAGGCCTTGCAAATCCAGTGGGCACCCAAAATGGTGGGAACTAAGTCATGAAAATGGCCATAAACACGAAAACAACGAGTTTTTATTCATAACTCTCTAACATGTATCGAGTCTTAAGGTCGTTGAAAATCGGCCTAGAACCCCCAACCTATGGGCAATAGCTTATGAAAACGGCCATAAAACACGAAAGCGACGAGTTATTGTCATAACTCTCAAACATGTATCGGGTCTTAAGGTTGCTATAAATTGTCCTAGAACCATAAAACTATGGTCAATGTCTCATGAAAACAGCCATAAAATGCGAAAATTGTGTGTTTAAGCATACCACCGCTACTCTACGGAGTGGTAAGCAATCGCCGGCACGTAAACAGGAGACACTAAGGTTCCTCTCAAGAGAGATTACGTGTAAGACCCCACCTTTATAAGGTAAAGGTCCCTATGATTGCAATGCTAGTCCCTGGATCAAATGCTAGCATCCACAGTTTAAGATAAAGTACACAGATACAAAGGTCTTTATTACATTGTCATCCAGAGATAAACATAGTCTTGTACAACTCCATAGCCAAAGGATACTACAAGAGTCCATATCATAAGTAAATAAAGTAAAATGTTCATCATCATGTGCCGCAGGCAAGCATGTTGAGTGTAGACTCATAACCGCAATCCTCATCAGAGTAATCTGCAACATCATAAGTTACAGCCATAGTGGGTCAATACATTTGGAATTGTATTGGCAAGTGATACCATGGTAGAATAGTAGTTTCTAACTTCTATATGAATTTGGCTAAGTGTAGCTTAGGCTTGCGTTGCTCAAAATAGGTTTTCCTTATCAGTTGAAAGACACTAAGTTTTTGTTTGATGAAAATCACCCAAGGAACCACCAATAGACATTGGTGAACCATTAACTTTTGGTTCAACCACAAGTTTTTAACTTAGAAATTGGGATGACAATATCCTTGATAGATTCGATGTCTTTATCCTCAAATTGTTCATTGCCGGGGACACGGCTAAGTACTTAGGTTTTACTCTCTCAAGAGGAGGTGCACTTTTCCCACAAGACTCAACATGCATCGAGACAAGATCTTTCAGAAGCCTTCACTTAGACCAAATGGACGCGTTCCATCCTATCACCCTACCACCATCTGTCCATCTGGCTAAGTTATTGCAACCTATATGATCAAGGCAGAGCCCATATGCCATGTGGTTGCACTAGAAGCTTCTAAACACTAAGTATCTCAAATCCCTTTGTTCCTGGGTGGATTTCCACAAGTGTGATACACAAGGTATACCATTGATATGGGCCTTATGTAACCACTCAACATAACCCATTCATACCATCCCACCCAGGTGATTCATTCACTTAGTTGTTTTATTAAGCAAAAACATAAGTCAAAGACTTAGCAAAATTTCCATAGCATGTATATAATCCACCCTTGTTTGATATTATCTAGGCTAAGCATGATAACATATCAAGTATCTTAACTTAGAGAAAATCCTATCCAGACTACAACTACTAGGATTTCCCATGGCATAGCATATAGATACTTAGCAAAATTTCATGCAAGCCCTATACAAAATATCACTAGTGCATTGTCAAAATAACGGGACAAATACATGAAGCACCACTTGCCTTAGTAGTTGGGGCAGTAGCAACAATCTTCACAATCACCACTAGCACCAAAATCTACACATAAAATGATAGCACCAAATTTACATTCAAATAATCAAGAAAAAATATATGAATGCATGCAAATGCAATGAAATGAATTCTACACTAAACCAATCAAGTCAAACAGTACTAAACACTAACTAATTATAGTCTAAATAAACTTTAATTTTCTTTAAAATCATTTTCTAAATATTTTATATAGTTAAAATAGGCCTATAATTGATTCTGTAAATAAATAAAATTTTACAGAAGCAAAATACATATTAAAGCCCACAGTAGTGTAGGATTTATTTTTATGATTCCAATGATATATTATTTGCAAAATTTGGCCAAAAAGAACTAAAGTTATGAATTTTACAAGTTTGGATCGTTCAAATTCCTTTTCTGGATTTTTTAACAGAAAGAACTGCCACGCGTCTCAATTCTATTGGATGATACCATTTTGTGAGGATCGCGCTATGCAGTCAGTAGGATCTAAGTGGATCTGTGCGGTTCAGATCACGCGTACCGCTTCAGTTAAGTTATCTAATCTTACCCGTAGGATTTAGATCTAACGGTTCGTGATGCAATGACCAAGGGTGGGCGGCGCTTGGCGACGGTGAGCGGCGGTGGCACTCGGGTGGTGGAGTTTCGGCTAATATAGGAATCAAGGGAGGGAACGGAGGGCATTAACATATTCGTAGCGACGTGATGATGCTCAACGTGGTCGTCGTTGGTCGAGGGATGCACGGGGTTGTCCTGAATCGCTCGCCAGAGTCGCGGCCACCGTCGGGCGTGCTCCGGCGTTGTCGAAGGTGAACCTACAGTGCGTGCTAAGGCAAACCAGAGGTGGCGTTAGATGCGCGAAGGAACGACGAGTGCAAGAGTATCATCCAGAGAGAGAGGGGAGGACAGAACCTACCGGCAAAAGCTCGCCGGAGTGGATGCAGACGATGGCGGCGCTCAGACGAGGAAGAAGCCGACGCTCTGGGGCACGCGCTGGAAAGTAGAGGGTGCTGGCAGGTGCGAGTATCGATGGGGAGCAGGATAGCCTGCACTAGGGGGTAGGGAAGGGCCGAGCTCTCCGGAATTCGAGCTGGAGCTCGCCGGAGATAGTGAGGGTTCGAGCGAAATTAGGGGCAGCCTGGGGGCTCTCGTGGGGTGGTATCTGGGGGAAAGAGAGAAGAGATAGGGGAGATTAAGAAGGAACGGTTGTGGGGCGGAATTACTGGCGCATTCAAACGAATTGAAGTGAGGAATCAACGGATGAAACGACCGGGGAAGGGGGAAAAGAACTGGTCACGCGAGGGGGTGAGGACGACGATGTCATCTTGGCGTGGGTCCACGGGGTGAGTGACTACGGGGTAGAGTGGTGCAGGTGAGAGAGAGGGTGGAGGGGGAAACAGCCGGGTGGGCTCGTGGGCTGTTTCTAGCACTGGGCCGAAAGGGTAGCGCCGGCCTTTTTATTTTTCCTTTCTATTTTTCTTTTTCTATTTTGATTTTCAGGAATCAATTTCAAACCCTATTTCAAATAAGTTGGAATTCAAACTACCTCTAAATTTTTGTAGTGTAAACCTTGTACTTATTTGTGTATAAAACACTACTGTTTATTCAAATGCACTTTGACACTTTAAAAATAAAATAAAACCATGCCTTATTGGTATATAGATAATATGCATAAAAATGGTTTTATTTGCAATTTTGTTTTGAAAATTTTTGTGCAAGCCAAGGATGCTATGAATGGATGAATGATATGAAAGATTTTGTAATTCATGATTTTTTTTGGGATGTTACATTACGACTGTACTCCAAAGGAGACTGCGGCGATCGTCGAGGCGGAAACGACAGAGTTTTTCGCTAAACTGAGGCAGCCGAAAGAGCTACAGTTCCCCAGCACCGAACAAGATAAAGCCCGAGTGCTCAAAATGCTAAAGGCTCTTCACCAACCCGAGCAAAAACGATCATCAGACTATGAGCGCTCTATTTTCAAGTCACATGCGGCACAGAATATGGAGAAGAGCACTTGGAGAAAAAACAATCGTTCCCCTGCTCAAGGTGATTTCCCATACCAATGTGGGGTCGAGCAAATATGCGGTCGAAGAGCAGTATGATCCAGAGGTAGTTATGCTATACGGAGAAGCGTCCGCTGCTCAAGATATGAGTATATTGGGATGGAGAACAATGTTGCAGGAGGAAGTTTTCCTTTTTGTCGCTCGGAAAAGCCATTTTCCATTTTCCGAGCGCAAAAAGACGGGTCATTTTGTGAAGCAGCCACCAAAATTCTTTTATAGATGCTACCATCACATTTTTCTAAAATAGTAGACCACCTTACATGAACTATATCCCAACTGGAGGATCTCAAACCTTTCTGTCCTTCCCGGGTGAAAAAGATAAATGTCTGCCGAAGCGGAAGGAACTGGGTCCGGTTTGAACTACAGGTACATGATCTAACGTCCGTGATTTTTTGAAAAAATCATTTTTAGACTCACAATATGTTGTTTTTTCATAGATCCAATGAAATTTCTAATATTCTCATCCCCTATCTTCACGCATGCCGTTTTGACCTAAGCTTGAAAGGGCAAAAAATTCAAAACAGGCATAAAAAATTCAAAAAATGTCCGGACAATGTAAATCCTTCGATGGTGTGATATTATGTGACATAGTTGCAAGGAAAAATATCAAACTTTGTATACTGATTATGTCTCGAAAAACCTTCACAAAGTGACCTATCATGTTCGAGGTTTCATGCCTTTCGGTCCAAGAGACGGATGTTATGTGTTGAATCACGGCATAGTTTGTGATACGGTGCCCATATTGTGCATGCATATGTATATTGGGATGGAGAAAAATGTTGCAGGAGGAAGTTTTCCTTTTCGTCGCTCAGAAAAGCCATTTTCCATTTTCTGAGCGCAAAAAGACGGGTCGTTTTGTGAAGCAGCCACCAAAATGCAGTTACAGAATGCTACCATCCCATTTTTCTAAAATAGTAGACCTCCTTAAATGAACTATATCCCAACCGGGGGATCTCAAACCTTTATATCCTTCCCGGGTGAAAAAGACAAATGTCTGCCGAAGCGGTAGGAAGTGGGTCCGGTTTGAACTATAGGTATATGATCTAACGTCCGTGATTTTTTGAAAAAATCATTTTTAGACTCAAAATATGTTGTTTTTTTAGAGATCCAATGCAAGTTCTAATATTCTCATCTCATATCTTCACGCACGCCGTTTTGACCTAAGCTCGAAATGGCAAAAAATTCAAAACGGGCATAAAAAATTCAAAAAAGATCCGAATAATGTAAATCCTTCGCGTGGTGTGATATTATGTGACATAGTTGCAAGGAAAAATATCAAACTTGGTATACTGATTATGTCTCAAAAAAACCTTCACAAAATGACCTATCATGTTCGAGGTTTCATGCATTTCGGTCCAAGAGACGGATGTTATGTGTTGAATCGTGGCATAGTTTGTGATACAGTGCCCATATTGTGCATGTATGTGTATATTGACATGGAGAACAATGTTGTAGGAGGAAGTTTTCCTTTTCGTCGCTCGAAAAAGCCATTTTCCATTTTCCGAGCGCAAAAAGACGGGTCGTTTTGTGAAGAAGTTACAGAATGCTACCATCCCATTTTCTAAAATACTATACCACCTTACATGAACTATATCTCAACCGGGGGATCTCAAACCTTTCTGTCTTTCCCGGGTGAAAAAGACAAATGTCTGCCCAAGCGGTAGGAAGTGGGTCCGGTTTGAACTACAGGTACATTATCTAACGTCCGTGATTTTTTGAAAAAAAATCATTTTTAGACTCAAAATATGTTGTTTTTTCAGAGATCCAATGCAAGTTCTGATATTCTCATCACCTATCTTCACGCACGTCGTTTTAACCTAAGTTCGAAACGGCAAAAAGTTCAAAACGGGCATAAAAATTCAAAACAGGTCCAAACAATGTAAATCCTTCGATGGTGTGATATTATGTGACATAGTTGCAAGGAAAAATATCAAACATGGTATACTGATTATGTCTCGAAAAAACCTTCATAAAATGACCTATCATGTAATACAAACCGGGACTAAAGGTCCCCCTTTAGTCCCGGTTTGAATTAAAAACCGGGGCTAAAGGGTGGTGGGTATAAATACCCACCCCGTGCGCCCCGGTTCGTGCACCGAACCGGAGCACGCAGATCCCCCCGCGCCTTCGTCTTCCTCCTCGCGTAGAGCCACCGTGCCACCGCGTCGTTAACCACCGCGTCGCGCCCGTGCCCCTCCTCACGCCGCCCCTCCCCGCGCCGCCCGAGCCCGTGCCGCCCATCCCCCGTGCGCGCCTCTACCGCCCCGGAGACCGCCGCCTCCCCTCTACCGTACTGCCCCGCGCCTCTATCCGACCGTCGCGCCGCCCCTCTCTGGCCAGGTGAGCCTCCCCCCCCCCCCCCCGCCCCCCTGCGCCGCCCCTCTCGGCCACGTAGCTTATGTAGGGTTAATTAGTGTAATTTTATTTATAAATAGTGTAAATAATTTAGTTAGTGTATTTGTTACTGTAATTTAGTTAGTGTTATTAGTTGTTAATATAGTGCTATTAGTGTTAATATATATAGTTTTAGTTCATGTAATTTTGTTAGTTCTATTAGTGTTAATATAGTTTAATTAGTTAGTGTAATTTAGTAAGTGTTTAATATAGTTTATTTTAGTGGATACTATTTATTTTCGTCATGGTTAAGGTATATCGGTTTAATTTTAGTGTTTAGGAATGTGCCGATTCCTCATCCTTGTTCACTCGGTGTGAATAACAGAGCGCTACTAGATAATGTCGCCGGGCATCCACGGGGCTGGGCTCCGCCGGGCTGGCACTGGGAGGTGCTACCAGCCGAGGGATATTGTCTGGTGAGGAATTCGGGTGTCGTCGTCGACCCGGATCTTCTGTGGTGGCGGTCGAGTGGTCCAGGTGCGTTGTAGAGGGAGCCGACCCCCGACGAGGTGGTACAACATTGTGTCAGGGAGGAGGACGAGCACGTCCGACGCTACATGTACATTTTAGAAGTTCGGGTCGCCAATACCTGGCAGCTTCTTCAGGCACCTTACCCGAGATATTCTCCGGTGATGGTTCCTACACTTTGGGTGCACACCTCACGTGGCTCAGTAGCCGGGGCTCGACATCTTCACTGAGCTAGCTAGATGTGTAATAGGGTACCATCTTATATTCGAGATGTATTATTGTTTAATTGGTACTTTATCTTTCTTTATCGCATTGTTTAAGCTGGATTACTTTATATTCCTTTATGTTATCGCATTAATCAAAATGGTTTTATCTTTGTTCTATATTAGTTGAGTTATGGACGGTAGAGACAATGAAGAGAACATCATGTACAACATGATAGATGAGGGTACAGGAGGTTATCATTACGATGGAGCAGACGACGATGGAGATGATGATGGCTCCCAATACCTCAACTTGGATGAAGCCGACAGAAGAGACGACTATGATGGCCACTCGAAGCACTTCTAGCCGGCGGAGATAATGTTGCCAAGGGACCAATAGCATGAAAATTTGTATACGGGAGCCTCTGGTCAGCGATGACGTATTCGATGATCTGCCAACACATATGCGACTGTTGCATATCTGGTACTTGAAAGTCACAAAGGAAGGGAGACAATTTCTCGTATGTAAAGTTGGAGAGGAGTACTTTCGTCCTGACAAGATCTCCATTGAACTTTGTGAACTATTTCAGTTATTCAACCTAGACGTCGTCGACAAGTCCCTCCTCAGCTGCTATTGTCTGTAAGTAATTAAGTCAGTAACTCAGCTCGTTCAATTCATTTCATGTCGTTATCATCACTATATCTCCTTCTGTATGCTATTATATATGCAGAATGAAGATTGAAGAATGTAGAAAAAAATCAAGCTACAGCATTGTGTTCGTTGACCCAAACAGAGTTAATGGACATATGGTAATAAATAACCTCGAGGAAACGGAGGATAACTTGCTAATGTTTTTAATGGAGCAACATTACAAGACACAAATTCTATTTCCTTACAACTATGGGTAAGAGTCTTACTGTCGTGTACACATTTAATTTTTGTTTACTAGATGTTAAGTGTATATAAACGTGCGCAGCTACCACTGGATTCTTCTAAACATTGACGTTGACCGTGCAAAAGTAGAAATCTCGGACTCGTTAAAGAAGCCGATGGAAGACTACCGCAGCATAATTGATTGCCTTCCAAAGTAATTTCAATCATTATCGCACTATATTTATCTCTTTCGCTCATTCTCTTAGATGTAAACTAATTAATAACCCATTCATTTCTTTATTGCCGGACAGGGTTTGGAAAAGGTTCACGAAGGAGGTTCGGGGTGAATGGCGTGAGGAGCTCACTTTTCGTATGGTCCCGGTAAGTAGTACGAGAGCTAGGGGACTAATTTATATGGATATTACAATTATCATTCATACAATTATCATGCTTGATTATTATTTGATTGAATTATATTCTCGATCGAAAAGTGTGCAACGCAGCCATAGGGGCCTAATTTATGTGGATATTACGTATGCGAGTTCATTCGTTGGTGTATGGAGCAGGACACAGACTTTCTTCAAGTACGTAAACAATATATTCGTAATTTATTCTATACCATAGTTTTTGTTGAGTTCCATTCATAATGATCTACTTCTTTATATATAGTTGGATGCAATGCGGGATAAGCTCCTACCACATGAACGCCTACTAGCAATTCAAGAGGAGTTGTCGGGATTTTTGCTTAGGGACATCATAAACACAAAAGGAGAGTACAACATGGATATACCTTCGTGTAATCGTGAATAAACACAAAAGGACAGTATCTGTTGTAATGATCTTCGTGTAAATCAGTTAGACGAGCTCTAGTCTCGGTTGTGTATATATTTATGTCTTTATGTAATCGTGAGAGTAATTATATTATATATGCATCAATGTATACAACATATAGTAGCGTAGAATAATATGTATATGAAAACACAAAATGAAAAATAATCAAACACAAAAAAATAAAACCCTAAAAGCCTAAAACCCCACCTCCTGCCGCGGCAGCAGTTTGGTGCAAAACGCGGCCGCGACAGAAAAACTTTAGTTCCGGTTCGTGTTACGAACCGGGACTAAAGATCCTCCAGCCCAGCGCGCGCAGCTGGGCCACGTGGAGACAATCTAGTCCCGGTCAGAACCGGGACTAAAGGTCGAACCTTTAGTCCCGATACGTTAGTCCCGGATTGCAATTCGGGACTAAAACCTATTACAAACCGGGACTAGTGTCATATTCTACTAGTGGTTTGGAGTAAATCTATACACTAAAAGACGTCTAGATTCATTCATATTAGAAAGCTAAAATGTCTTATATTTCTAAACGGAGGGAGTACTAATTAAGTTTCATCATCGTCCACAAAATATGCATATGAGAAATCCTGTCTCGATGTAAAAAGAAGTCAGTGTGTGTGCGTGTGTATATGAGAGAGAGATAGTGGGTACACGCAAATCACGGCTCGTGATTTTCTTGTCACATGTGGGCTCATTATGTCAGTTGGGATTATTACCCGATTGGTCCCGCGCGTGAGTTCATACCAAGCCATATGTTTTAAGAACGCACACTACGTTCCGAAACGGAGGCACGAAAGTCCACCCGGCATGGCATGTGATCATCCCATCGCATCGTTAGACTTATTAGGAAGACGTCCGAATTAGTGGAAGCGACATTTTGTTTCGACACGTACTCGTTTTTCGCGTGCAAGCCGGTTGGTATATCTATCCAACCTTGCCTTGCCAAGTTGGTATTTTTACATGTACTGTCAGCGCACTTACACATGTGCTTCAAATGTTATTGGAGTCTGGCTAAATGTAAATATATAGGACTTGATTTTCGAAATAATATAACCGGACTAAAGGATTAAGTGTCAACTGCCCATCAACTTCAAAATGTTGAAAATTGTCCCACAAGAGCTAGAAGTTTTTTTCTTTTGAAATGGGCGCAAACGAATTGTTCCAATCTATTAATTAAGAAGAAAAGAATTGTCTAGTTGATTAATGGAGAATCAAGTGAAAACCGTTACAACAAAAGCACAAGCGAACTATCCCAAAGAAAGCAATTCTTTGATCACCTAGCTAGGCAGACCAACGAACTCTCCTAACATGCTAGAACCACAAACTCTTGACACAATGATCACGGCCACGTCGTCAAAGAAACCCAAGTGAAGACACATCAACAAATAACACAGACATGATACCCCGAAGAGATGAGAACCATCCATCAAGCAATGAAATGCCTTCCTTGTTACGCCACTCCTCTTACTTTTTCTTCTAAGAAACTCAGTCACCTTCTTAAATTTGCTCACATATCATTCACCAATAGGAGGCAACCAATATTTTTGCTAGAACCAGGGCTAACCACTCCAAACTGATAAGAAGGTCACAAAGCTCTTTTGTAAAAAGGGCATCAGAGCCAATGAAGGTAAGAGGCTTGCTCGGCACTACGGGAGAAGCTGAATACGCCGACGGCCGGGTCTCGTCGGCGTAGGCCCTAAATGCCGTCGGCGTAGGCTGGCCCGACGGCTGCCGTCGGCGTACTGCCCCGTAGGCGTAGCCTCTTCTCCCGTCGGCGTAGAAAAGCCGTCGGCGTATATAGCTAGATGACTAACGGCCGTTTGGCTACGCCGACGGCTTTACCGTCGGCCTAGATTTTTTCAATTTTTTCCCAATTTTTTTCTCAACTTTTTTTTCAATTTTTCTTTAAAATTTTTTTTTCAAATTTTTTTAACATTTTTGTATTGTTTAACTTGTTAATCTCACATGGACATTTTTAATTCTAAGTATACTTAGAATCAAGTCAAATTGCACAATTAGTCAATCTTCCCAACCAGTCACCCATCCTAATACTACTTCAGCCCCAGCACGCTTAACTTCTTCGTTCCTTCCACATGAGCTTCCGACAAACAAACTAGAACTTGTTGTGAATATTAACATATCAATCCTATTAACCATTACACTATAATGTTAGACATATTTGTTTTTTTACATTTCATACAATTTTTTGAGTAAACAACAATAAATAAGTAATAATAATCTTGAATTCAAATAAAAATGAAATAAATTTTATTTATTTTGCTTTTTTTATTTAAATTTGAATAATTCATATCTACAAATCCGTAAATCACAATTTGACAAATAATATATCCAAATTGGTTTTTAAAAATGAGAGGAATCCAAATATGACATCCCTATCATCTATTTAATTATATATCATAAATTTTTAATATTAGACCAACCGAAACTATGTCAAGATTCATGAAACACCCCGCTTTTGGCACTCGAAAAATAAAAAATGGCTTTTTGGTGCGACGAAAAGGAAAACTTTCTCCTGCAACTTTTTTCGCCATCCCATGATATACACGAGTGCATAATATGGGCACATTAGCGCAAACTATTTCACGATTCTAGCAATAACATTGGTCATTTGACCTGAAATCCAGAAAACCTCGATAGAGATAGGTCATTTTATGAAGGGTTTTTTGAGACACGATCAATATACCAAGTCTGGTATTTTTCCATGGAACTATGTCATATAATATGACACCACGCGAAGGTTTTGCATTGTTTCGATCGTTTTTTAATTTTTTATGCATATTTCAAACTATCATTAAACTTCCTAAATCGAGTGGCATGATGATTCTTAGCTCGGGGACGAGTCTCACTAAAATTGCATTAGATCTCTGATGAAATGGCATATTGTGAACCTAAAAATGATTTTTACAAAAAATCATGAGCAATATATCATGTACCTGTAGTTCAAATCTAACTCATTTCCTACTGATTCAGCAGGAATTTGTCTTTTTCACGAGAGGTGAACGGAAAGGTTTGAGATTCCTAGGTTGGGAAATTGTCCATTCAATATGATCTAGTATTTTTTAAAAATATGGTATTATCATTTTGAAACTTTCTTTTGGTGGTTGCTTCACAAAACACCCTGTTTTTTGCACTTGAAAAATGAAAAATATGTTATACGAAAGTATTTGTATTTTTTTGAATAAAAATATATAATATTTGAGTTTATATAGATATATCTTATTTTTCTACAAATTTTGATATATTATATGTATTCTTCTGAATTTAAATGATTTAGTTATGATTTTTCTAAGATTAATATGGCAAAAAAAGAAAAATACCTACGCCGACGGCAAAGCCGTCGGCATAGGTCTGAAACCTACGCCGACGGCTTTGCCATCGTCGTAGACTTGACGTCGTTGCTCTGCCGTTAGTCCAATGGGCTACGCCGACGGCGGCCGTCGGCTATTTATTCTACGTCGACGGCAAAACTGGGCCGACGGCTCGTCAAGCTATGCCGACGGCCCCGACATTTTGCCGTCGGCGTATAAAAAGGCTGTCGGTCTATTTAGTTATTCCCGTAGTGCGGCTCCAGTGATGGTGGTGTGGAAACCACCATCGAGGACCCAAGCGTTTACACCTCTAGATGTATCATTTATAGGGGAGGATTCGACTCCCTACACAACTACTATAGCTCTAGCATGATCAGCATTATCAAATCCATGACTTCACTCTTAGATGTAGCTGCCAAATGGGGCGGCGACAATGGGGAGGTCATGCCATCGGGGGGCTGCCATAGCATCCGTCTTCCTTAACATCAGTTCAACCGACATTGAGGTCGACTAGAGGAGGGGCTTCAGCCGGAACTAGGGATGTGCCAAGAGAAGCCATTGCTCTCAGCAAGAAACTATCAACTACTGCGATGCAACTGTGACGCTCAGAGTGAAGCAACATGGTCTGCTTAGCAAGGATTGATTGCATATTTGCCAAGGCTGGGGGCGGAGCAGGGGCGGAGGCAGCTATTAGGATTGGAGGGGGCTTAATCATGTTGGAGGGGGCAAAATTGCTTAGAGTCACTAAGTATAAGCATGAATAGTAGAACATTTCTTAAGAAAATCAAATCATTAGGGGTGGCTTAGCCCCTGCTCGTCCCCCCTTCCCTCCATCCCTGGGGCGGAGGCTGGTGAGGTGGCTCCGGCTGCAGTTGGGGACTGGAGAAAACAACAGTGGGTGTATGCACAACATGATGAACTTGGACAGATGGAGTACGAAGAGCTGTTCATCCCATGCAGCACTTCTCCTTATGACCGAATTGGCGACAATTGTCGCACCTGAGTGGCTCACAACACATCATAGCCCAATGTCCGTATTCATGGCAATGGTGGCATATCCCGTTTACCAAGGAGGAGGTTGTGGCGAGTCTTTGATACTAGAGGGTCAAAGGCTATGATGTGCTGGATGTGCCTAGTTTGTACTAGCACACAAGGCGTGTCCTTGTGCCCTACACCACTCGTCCCGTTAGCTCCAGGAAGCACCTCTGATTGTAGTAGAGAGAAACCAAGAACAATCATATTTGGTTGCGGATACTCTAGGGATATGGTCACGGGGACGAGCTCGACGAGGGCACTAGACTAGGGAAGGGAACTCGATCATGTAGAGAGCATTACCAGAGGCGTTGGTAGCTGGTGGGAAACGTGCCATCGAGGGGACACAAGGCGGCGGGGCTAGAACGGTCGCCTTAAACCATGCACTAGTATCCATCCTTTTCCATATGTGTTATAAGTTGTCCATATAATATACAATGAAATATATTTTGACCGCGTGCGTCGTCTGGTAAAAACCAAAGGCGGCTGGCTCCAGCCAGCCTCCTCCTCCTTTCTCCTTAGTTCTTTCTCTCTCCACCTCAAACCCTAATCACCTACAACCCTTGATTCTTCATCGATTTCGTGTTTTTGAGTGGGGGAATATTCACATCGGTACGTTTCTCATCCGATCCATGCTTTATTTTCTGGAATGCATGGTTGAATCCCTTACATTGACTATCTAGATGAGTTCATCATGTTTTCAAATAATTTTTTATTCCTCACGTTAGGATTGGTAACTACTGTGTATAATCGTTTGTTTATGTGATAGAAACTTGATACCCATGTTCTTCTTTTCTAATTTTATAGCACAATGCATAACATTAGAAGAATCCTCCGCAAGGGAAAAGGAGCGACAGGGGCCTCGGGCTCCTCTGCGCCGCCGTGCTCAAAGAAGAGGCGTTCGGAGGCAGATAACTTGAGGGCCGACATGATCCGAGACTTTGAGAGGGTGAGCAGGCGCGATGTTGTACCCACCAAGTGGGCAAATCGTGAGTTTCTCTCCCACCAAGGGCTCTTGGATGACTGTGAGTGTATGGCTGAGTATGTAGGAATGGTCGTCTTCTCCCACATCACTGTCGACACCTTCGAGCTCGCCACGTTCGAGTTCTTGTCATCATTCCATGATCTCGAAGCGCAGGAGAAAAAATGCACTGTAAGTTTTGTGCTCAATGGGCAACTCCGCAGCCTCACTTTTTATGGATTTTGTGATTGTTTCGGGTTCTCCTATGAGGAAACACTTGGAATTAATGACAATGTGCATGTGGAGGCAATGCAATCGTGGGAAAGGATTTCTGTCCATAGGAACACTGACTTCTTGTGCAAAAAGAGTGCAACCATCCGGAATCTCACTATCCATTATTTTCACACTTTCTTAGTGAATTATATTTTTTGGGAAAGGAGATGTTGGGGCAATGGCAGGCTCCGAATGAGAGTAATCCAAAAGGCCCTGGACCTTGAGATGGAGCACAAGGTAAACTTGTAGGGGTTCGTAGCATGGAAAACAAAAAAATTCTACCGCATGCAAACAAACAAGCCAAGATCTATCTAGTAGATTGTAGCAACGAGTCGATAGAGGAACTCACCCTCGAAGATTCCAAAGCGGTTAACAAGAGCAGATTCTCGTGGGTGATGTAGTCGTACTCTTGCCAATCTCAAGATCGCGTAGATGATCCTTCCGGCGCTGCGTTCCGGAAGCGCTTCCGTAGTCGGTCACACATTCGGTACTCGATGAAGACCTTCCTCTCCCTTGGTCCAGCAGGCAGCGGAGGTTGTAGCACTCTCCTCGCAATTCCAGCAGCACGACGGCGTGGTGTCAGAAATAGAGGGGAGATCTCGCAGGGCTTCGCCTTAAGCCGGAGCGAGTATGGTGGACTATGAGAGAGGCCTTGGTGATCTAGGGTTTAGAGGCACCAAGGGGGGAGCTTGGCCGGCGGCTAGCGCTTAGGGAAGCCCCAACTTGCCGAGTTGGAGGGGAAACCCTAGGCGGCGGCGGCTGCACTTGGAGGTGAAGGCGCGCAGGAGCTAGGGTTTTAGGTGTGAGGGAGAAGGGCAGCCCTGCCCCTCCTTATATAGGTGGGAGGGCGTGGCTTGGGAGGAGGGAGTCCTCCCCCAAGTCGGCCTCCTTGGCCGGCGGGTGGAGGGAGGAGACTTCCTCCCCAAGTAGGTTTCCTACTCTCCCTCCACCAAGCAAACTTGTCGTTTGACTTTTCAAATTGGCGTTTGACTTTCAAACTAGGATTTGATTTCTCCCTTTATTTTGCCCAGCCAATTGACCTAGTACATGATGCAACCATTCAAGATTGTCATGACACATTCCTGTACCATTCCCCTCCGGAGTGTCGGACCTTCTGGACCCTTCTAGAACATTCCTGGTGAAAACACTAGAATCATTCCCGAACTCCGAAACAGGACTTTCCTTATATGAATTTTATTCTCCAGACCATTCAGGATCTCCTCGTGATATCCTGGATCCCATCCGACACTCCGAACAACATTCGGTCTCTTTATCATCTTTCCATAACTACTCAACAACATCGAATCCTTAAATGTGTCTCCCTACGGTTCGTGAATTATGCGGACATGATCGAGACACTTCTCCGATCAATAACCAATAGAGGAATTTGGAAATTCATATGTCTCCCACATATTTCTACGATTACTTTGCGATCGAATGAACCACTTACATACGATACCAATTTCCCTTTGTCTCACGATAGTTTACTTATCCGAGGTTTTGATCGTCGGTATCTCTGCATACCTAGTTCAACCTCATTACCGATAAGTACTCTTTTCTCGTTCCCGTGATATGTGATCCCTTGTGAGCCAGTCACATGCTTGCAAGCTAATTGGATGACGTTCCACCGAGAGGGCCTAGAGTATATCTATTCGTCATATGGATGGACAAATACCACTCTTGATCCATGTGTCTCAACCCATACTTTCCGAACACTCAATGCCACCTTTATAGCCACCCAGTTACGGTGTGGTGTTTGATGTCCTCAAAGCATAATTCCGGTGATGGTGATAAGCATGATCTCATGGTTGAAGGAATTAGGTTACTATGTATCAGAAAGCTTATAGCAATTGAACTATTAAAATGACTTGATCCTTATGCTACGCTTATCTATAGGAGTTTGTCCATCATACCATTCTCCTAATGATATGACCTTGTTATTAACAACATCTCAAATGTTCATGATCAAGAAACCATGATCATCTATTAACCAACAAGCTAGTTTAACAAGAGGCTTTACTAGGGACTCTTTTATGTTTACAAATCACACAAGTTTTAATGTTTCCGGTTAATACAATTATAGCATGGTATGTAAACATTTATCATAAGTATGAAGATATGATAATAACCACTTTATTATTGCCTCTTGGGCATATCTCCAACAGTCTCCCACTTGCACTAGAGTCAATAATCTAGTTTCAAACCTTTGTGTATTCAACACCTATGGCTTTCTGGTGTCGTATGTATACGATTGCTAGTGGTCAACTGATCTCCGGATCTGACACTTCCAGGTCCGTGTGTAATTGCATGTCTTTGCGTCTCTACGCATCACTCATTCTCTAATGAGATGGCTTTGTATAAATTTGGTCCTTTGGTGAGACCTTTAGTTCTTTTGGGTTAAAACATGTTGATAATATTGTCGTACAATATATCTTCATAGTATTATCCCGCTGTGAACTACACCTAGTTTGATAACAAACTACTTGACACAAACGCCCTCTTTAGCTGCTATAATAGCAGTCATATACTCAGCCTTTTGTTGTAGTATCTGTCACAATGTCTTAACTTTAGAACTCATCCAAATCCATTATGGAACTTACTTTCCATTACATTGTGCCACCCTTAGTTCAGATTGAGATAAACTTAATTTGTACTTTGTAACAAAACTAGTATGAGTGTGGTACTTTTACAATGAACTAACCATCTATTTGCCACTTCTACAAAATAATATACTCTTAGTTCTTCCAAAAGATCATAAGAATATCCTTACTATCGTCCAATGATCATCTTATAAATCATTATGGTATTATAAAGAGGCTTTACTAGGGACTGTTATAGCATTAATGTAAACATTTATCATAAACACAAAGATATAATAATAATTACATTTATTATTGCCTCTAGGGCATATCTCCAACAGTCTCCCAGTTGCACTAGAGTCAACTAATCTAGATTACATGGTAATATACCGAACACCCATGGCAGTTTGGTGTTGGTCATGTTTTGCCCTCGGGAGAGGTTTAGTCAACGGATCCGCCACATTCAGATCTGCGTGTACTTTGCAAATCTTTATGTCACCATCTTGGACATGTTCTTGAATAGCGTGAAAACGTAGCTTGATGTTCTTCAGCTTCTTGTGTGACCTTTGTTCTTGCGCATTGGCTATGGCGCCCATGTTATCATAGTATATAGACATTGGGTCCAGCGCACTTGGAACCACACCGAGCTCTGTAATGAACTCCTTCATCCATATCGCTTCTTGTGAAGCCTCCGAAGCAGCTATGTATTCCGATTCAGTTGATGATCTCGCCACAACTCTTTGCTTTGCACTCCTCCAGCTAACTGCTGCATCATTCAAAGTAAATACGTATCCAGATTGTGATTTAGAATCATCTAGATCGGTTTTCCAACTAGCATCGGTGTAACCATTAACAACGAGTTGTTCATCACCTTGTAGGGGTTCATAGCATGGAAAACAAAAATTATCTACCGCATGAACACACAATCAAGATCTAATCTATGATCAAGCCAATATCTATCTACTAGATTGTAGCAACGAGTTGATAGAATACTAACCCTCGAAGATCCAAAGCGGTTAACGAGAGCAGATTCTCGTGGATGATGTACTCGTACACTTCCGATCTCAAGATCGCGTAGACGATCCTTCCGGCGATGTGTTCCGGCAGAGCTTCCGCAGTCGGTCACACGTTCGGTACTCGATGAAGACCTTCCTCTCCCTTGTTCCAGCAGGCAGCGGAGGTTGTAGCACTCTCTTCACGATTCCGGCAGCATGACAGCATGGTACCGGAAGTAGAGGGGAGATCTCGCAGGGCTTCGTCTTAAGCCGGAGCGAGTATGGTGGAGTATGAGAGAGGCCTTGGCGATCTACGGTTTAGAGGGCATCAAGGGGAGGGCTTGGTCGGCGGCTAGGGTTTGGGGAAACCCTAACTCGCCGAGTTTAGAGGAGGCCCTAGGCGGCGGCTTGGAGGTGGCCGGCGACTTAGAGGCTAGGGTTTAGGTGTGTCAGGGTAGGGGGCGCCCTACCCCTTCTTTTATAGGTGGGAGGGAGGCGGCTAGGAGGAGGGAGTCCTCCTCCAACTCCTCCTCCTTGGCCGGCGGGTGGAGGGAGTGGGACTTCCTCCCCAAGTAGGTTTCCTACTCTCCCTCCACCAAGCAAACTTGCCGTTTGACTTTTCAAATGGGCGTTTGACTTTCAAACTAGGATTTGATTTCTCCCTTTATTTTGCCCAGCCAAGTGACCTAGTACATGATGCAACCATTCCACATTGTCATGACATATTCATGAACCCTTCCCCTCCGGAGTACCGGACCTTCCAGACCCTTCTAGAACATTCCTGGTGAAAACACATGAATCATTCCCGAACTCTGAAATAGGACTTTCCTTATATGAATCCTATTCTCCGGACCATTCCGGATGTCCTCGTGATATCCCGGATCCCATCCGAGACTCCGAATAACATTTGGTCTCTTTACTCATCATTCAATAACCACAAAGATTCATGTGTCTCAACCAATACTTTTCGAACACTCAATGCCACCTTTATAGCCACCCAGTTACGGTGTGGTGTTTGATGTCATCAAAGCATCCTTCCGGTGATGGTGATAAGCATGATATCATGATCGAAGGAATTAGGTTACTATGTATCCGAAAGCTTATAGCAATTGAACTATTAAAATGACTTGATCTTTATGCTACGCTTATCTATAGGAGTATGTCCATCATACCATTCTCCTAATGATATGACCTTGTTATTAACAACATCTCAAATGTTCATGATCAAGAAACCATGATCATCTATTAACCAACAAGCTAGTTTAAGAAGTGGCTTTACTAGGGACTCTTTTATTTTTACAAATCACACAAGTTTTAATGTTTCCGGTTAATACAATTATAGCATGGTATGTAAACATTTATCATAAGTATGAAGATATGATAATAACCACTTTATTATTGCCTCTTGGGCATATCTCCAACAGTCTCCCACTTGCACTAGAGTCAATAATCTAGTTTCAAACCTTTGTGTATTCAACACCTATGGCTTTCTGGTGTCGTATGTACACGATTGCTAGTGGTCAACTGATCTCCGGATCTGACACTTCCAGGTCCGTGTGTAATTGCATGTCTTTGCGTCTCTACGCATCACTCATTCTCTAATGAGATGGCTTTGTATAAATTTGGTCCTTTGGTGAGACCTTTAGTTCTTTTGGGTTAAAACATGTCGATAATATTGTCGTACAATATATCTTCATAGTATTATCCCGCTGTGAACTACACCTAGTTTGTTAACAAACTACTTGACACAAATGCCCTCTTTAGCTTCTATAATAGCAGTCATATACTCAGCCTTTTGTAGTAGTATCTGTCACAATGTCTTAACTTTGGAACTCATCCAAATCCATTATGGAACTTACTTTCCATTACATTGTGCCACCCTTAGTTCATATTGAGATAAACTTAATTTGTACTTTGTGACAAAACTAGTATGAGTGTAGTACTTTTACAATGAACTAACCATCTATTTGCCACTTCTAAAAAATAATATACTCTTAGTTCTTCCAAAAGATCATAAGAATATCCTTACTATCGTCCAATGATCATCTTATAAATCATTCTGGTATATGCTCATAACATTTAGAGCATAGGACATATCTGGATTTGTACATATCACAGTATGATTGATATAAATACTCTTTGTGATTTCATACATCAAGTATCAATCTATACTTGAATCTTTGTTTCACTTACCAAGTGTCAATACACTTGAATATGTCACCAATATTGAACTCATTCAATCCTTTCTGTGCGACAAGAACCTTTCTTGTAGTTTCTATATTGAACTCATTCAATACATCATCTATGTACTTTCGGCACAACCATACTAGCGTCTATTGATGCCAAATATTTGGGTTTTGCCTAAGTCTTTCATCGGGATGAAATTCTTAATATGTGTTAATAAAAGATACATTATTTCCAATCAACAATATGTCTTCCACATAATGTATTAGAAACATGTCTTAGTTCTCCCACTTAATTTCTTGCAAATGCAAGCATCTTCATCATCTCCGACGAATTTAAACTCCTTTAACAGTTTCATCATAGTGAAGATTCCAACTCCGTGATGCTTACTTCAACCATTGAAGTTTGCATATGCTTTTAGCATCCTTTGAATTAACAAAACCCTATGGACCGTGTTATGCACATGTCCTAGGTAACAATTCTATTAGAAGAACTTGTTTTGTTTATTCAACTACCACATAACAAAATTATATGTAGTGGTTGCTACATTAATCCGTCTAGACTAAATATCTCTATGAAAGATCAAATCTTGTCATAGTCAACCTTTGAACATTGTTGTGAACTCTTTCCCAACATGTCGAATATTTCATAGATGTGAAACATCCATGTCTATTACTTTATAGATCCAAACACGACTGTAAGGTCTTACACCTTTCTCGAGGGTCCTTCAAGTTCAAAACTTGATTTCTCGTGTATGGAACTATCACGGATTTTATGGCTTCAAGCCATTTTATGGAGTCAGGGCCCATCATCACTTCTTTGCATGTAGCCCGTTCATTATTTTCAAATAATGATTCAACCCTCAAATCTTGGTATTTGACTGTTTACCCGACCTACTTGGTTCAATAGAAACTTTGACCTCCGTAACCACATCTTTTGAGGCATGTGAGCCATGAGCATTGTTGCTGCCTCCGGAACACTTTTCGACGCTGTGCAACTTTGCACATATAGCTAAGGTTCTTTTAACCTTATAAAAGTTCTATTGTCCTCCCACTTATCTTTTCACGAAAAATTCCTTCTCAAAGAAACTTGACGTTCTAAGGGACAAACACTTTTGTCTCTGATGTTTATGGAGGAACAGTTATTCGAAATAACATACAAAGACAGGTTCATCCGACTTTGGTTGCAAACATCTTTATCATGCATAGC
Organism: Avena longiglumis; assembly: GCA_030063025.1. Taxonomy (NCBI): domain Eukaryota; kingdom Viridiplantae; phylum Streptophyta; class Magnoliopsida; order Poales; family Poaceae; genus Avena; species Avena longiglumis. Next base: position 11,972,190 of record CP125977.1, on the reverse strand, counting down.
ATACCAATGTTTAAGAAAGGACAACTAGGGTTTTATACCAAACCATAACTTATATGGTGTCAATTCAACGGATTATGATGAAGCTCTTTTCAGTGGAAAAACGATAGTCTCTAAAGCTTTTAATCTTTAAAATATAATGGCAGTTTTATGAATTACACCTTTGATCTTACCATGTTAAACAAGGTTTAATTACATATCTCGAATGCTCCAAACTCTTATATCTTGGGTGTTTTATGCTAAACTTGTAACTCAAATATCTTCCTTTATGATCTCATCATAAACTTTTTATATTCTTGTTTCATACTTCATCCTTATTAAGTAAATATTCATATATTCACTCAAATTTTCGGAGAAAGCATATGAAGTTGAAATCCATCGCTCTTGACTACACATAATGGACTTCATACAACAATATGTACAAATTCCAATAAGCTAGTCATTCGTTCCCTTTTGGCCTATGAACGAAGTTTTAATTATCTCTAGGAAATTTTTACAAGCGTCATTTAATCAAAATCAAAAGACTACAAAATTCCATCCACATGGAGTTTCTTCATGTTTTCTTTCCAATATAATTTAAACGGTGATTTCACTTCCTAAGTGATCTTTCAATCAATTTGTCGTTCGACATTTTTAGCACTAGTTTTATGGATGTGATTTCTCCAACGAGATTTGTAAATCATCCATCTTTTATGGAGTAAGACAATTATTTGAACAACCCTTTTGTTCTCATAATACCTGATAAAACAAATCTTGAAGCCAAGCTTTGATATTTAACGAGCAACACAATAACCCTTTATTTGTTCTCGATGAACATCATCACATATTCATTTGCTAGTTACTTAGGCCATTGTAGTTCATGAATTGTGTTGTTTCGTATGACGATTCATACCAACAAATTCAGTATCCAATACTCAAGAACTACATTGTTTAACCAGCAAAGAATACAACCATAACACGATATCCTCTATATACCTAAGCTGAAAAATTCTAGTCTTTTCTTTTCTGCCATATATTTATGAGATTCTCTTTCAGTATTTCCTTTTCTGTTTGAAATAATCTATCATCAATAGTGGAGCCATACACATGACACATAGTCCAAAGTGCGTATAGTTAAATACCAATGTCTTTGGACTTGCACTTTGAAGTAGATCACCATCATCAAATGTTTGGTGTTATTTTAAATTCCTTTCTTTAGTAATCTCTTGGTGTAGTAAACATTTTACCTACATCAAATATTCACCCTTATCATGGAATTATTCACGATCAAGCTACTTTTAGCTTATAACGGTGAATCGCGAGTATAATGTTGCTCTCCAAAACCTTTTGGAGGATTAGGACAACTAGTGTCTCCAACCTTTTGTAAATTCTCATCAAATATGAGAACATAAACTTTGCCATATTATACTCTATCATGTTGTAAACAAAATATTGTTTCAGATATCGCAATATCTTCCACATATGATGGTTTCTGAAACAATTCTTTAAGCACCTAGATAACCTTGATATTAAAACAATCTTTTGAATATCAAGAATCACGGAGATAAACATGATACTCACATACCAACACTGGAATTTATTACTCTTGATTTAATACCAATTATTAAACTTCATGGAGTAACCGGAACTTACTGAAAGTTTGCAATAGGACTTTTAAACTTTAGATTAACACTTCAAAATAATACGATACCAGTTCGTAAAGTAACTAACCAGAATTCTATAGTTCTATCATCTCAATTAAAACTATGCGCAAGGTGGTAAACGGATGCCAATGACTACAACAACTATGCAAATTCACTTTGATTTAATTTATGATAAATAGTGTTCAACTTTTAATCATATTGCTGTTGAACTCCCACTCAAAACAATATCCCTCACATTGTTTTAGTGATCACACGAACCAAATCCACCACATCAAAACCGATCATCACGAGAGTTGATGTAGCTTCAATGGCGAACAATCAACATGTTCATAATATCTACTATATGACTCATGCTTTACCTTTCGGTGATCCGTGTTCCGAGACCATGTATGTACATGCTAGGCTCGTCAAGATCAAACCTTAGCTTCCGCGTGAGCAAATCTGGCTTGTTCACGTTGTATACACTCGTAGAATCTAACACACCCGATCATCACGTGGTGCTTCGAAACAACGAGCTTTAGCAACAGTGCTTACTAAGGATGAACACTTTAAAAACTTGAAATTGTGTGCTTGAGGGATCATCTTATAATGCTACCGTCGTGAACTAAACAATACAAGATGCATAAAAGGATTAACATCACATGCAATTCATAATATGTGATATGATATGGCCTTTCTTCTTGTGCTTCCGATCTCCATCTTCAAGCACGAACATGATCTCCATCATCACCGGTGTGGTGTCACATCCCAAGATTTTCCAAATCTTGTAATATGAAAAATAAATGAATAAAATAAAACTTTGTTGATTTTTAGAGTGAGAAGAAACTTTTTGAATTCAAATGGGAACCTTCAAACCTATTTTGATCAAACAAATTCTAAAGGGATTTGAAAAGACAAAACATTAAAATAGGGAAAAATAAAAATATTTGGAATTACTATTTTGGATCTTTTAAATAAAAAGATTTAGTTTTCAAATGAAATAGAAGTTTTACAAATAAGGATTATTTTGTAAGCCAAATTAAAACTTGGCCAAGCCTTGAAAATAAAATATTTCTATTGGATAAAAATAGTAAAAGTTTATTTAAATAAAATAAAATATCCAATTTTATTTAAGTAAAGGCTTCTTCCATTTTAAAATAAACACTAAAACTTATTTATTTATTTCAAATAAGTTTTCCAAGTATTTTATATTTTCAAATAAAACCTACTGATTTGGTTTTGAAAATATTTAGTTTCAAATGGAGCTTTTAATTAAAATAAAACCCATTTTTGATTTATTAACTAATGTCCATTTTATTTAATTATAAATGGACTCTAAAATGAAAATATTATTTTTATTTTGGGAATTGGTTTATGTTGTTAAACAGAACCAAAACTCATTACAATGTTTGGTGAATGTTTGAATTGATTTGAATATTGATTTGTTGTTTGAATTTCAAAACAGAAAATAGATTTGGAAAAAGATAAAACATTTGAAAGAAAAAAATAAGAATCAGACACAGCCCACTAAGCCCAGCAAACAGCCCAGTTCCTCACTCCCGCAGAAAACGTTTCGCACTCACTCACTGACCCACAGAGACGCTGACCAGTGGACCCAACTCCCCTCTCCTCTCTCTCGCTGACCAACCGACCCCACCCCTCCAGCTCATCTTCTTCCTCGCACAGACGACGCCCGGCCGTTGCAGCAGGTAACGCTGGCGATAAATTCGCGTAAATGGCCGCATTAATCCACCCCGTGACCACGCCCATTTAAACGCCTGCGTCTCCTCTTCCTTTCCCCCCAGACTCCACGCCCTAAACCCCACCAGGCTGCCCTGAATCGAGCTCGCAGCACTACTGCTCCGACCATCGTCCCCAGTCGATTTCGGCCCAACCTCGCCACCCCTTGTCTCCCCGAGCACACGAGCACACTCCCAACTCCCAGACGCTTCTCCCTGTACCTCCCATTCAACCATGGGCGCTCCAGAACGTCGGCTCCGTCTTTAACTGAGCACCGCCGCGTCTGCAAGCAACTCCGGCGAGTTCCCCAGGTAGTATCCGACCGCCCCTCTCCTTCTGTTTCACGCACGCGTCATCGCCTAGACCATGCGCATCTAACCATGCTCTCGGTTTGCCCCCTTGTGATCTGTAGCGTCGACCCCGACCACGAATAGGACCATCTGACGCCGACGACGAATCCGGCGAGGAATTGCTGCTATCCCTGAGCACCCCTTGCCACGCCGACCACACGTCGAGCACCACCCCGACCTCGCGAACACGGTGAGCACCCCCCCCTGTCTTCTTTGCTTCCTAGAACCGCCGCTAGCCCACCGCCTGACCGTCGCCGCCGTCTACCGCCGCGCAGCGCCGCCAGTTAGTGGCCTGTTGATTATATCCGTTAGATCAATATCGTGTGGCTGTGATAGAACATAGACGAAGGGGTATCGTGTGCCTCTGCTCCGCTTGATCTAAGTTAGATCCTACGGTCTGCATCAGTCGATCCATGCAAACCGGTACCGCCCAATCAAAACGCGACGCGTGGCCAGTTTTTGTTTAAAACAGAATTTGAAAACAGATTTGAGTTGCAAATTGAAACCCTTGTAACTTTTGATCCACACGTCCAAAAATTTCAATCTTTATATCATTGGAATCAGTGGAACAAGCCCTAGCCAACCATGCAATTTGTTTAGTAAAAATCCTCTGTTAAAATGTTTGTTTTTCAGAAACATTTGTATGCTTGTTTAGATTAGAAAAATTATTCCAAATTGATTTTGAGGTTGAAACCTTTGCAAATTGGTTTGTTGTGAACCTACTGACCCTAGGAACCAACTTGTGGATTTAAAAATGATTTTGGTAAAGATTAGGATTGTTTAATTGATTTAGCCCAGTTCTAGCCAAATAAAAATAATGATTTTGCTATGGAAATGACTTAGGAGTAAAAACTTGGGGAAAATGATTTAGATCAAATCTACTGACCCAAAACACCAAGTTTTGTGAATTAGCAACTTATTTGGTGAAAGACATAAAGTTTTTGATTTGGTAAAAACATTTTCTACCACATAAAATGATGATTGGTTTTTTTTTAAAATGGTTTATGGATGAAACCCTTTTGCAAATGACTATGCCACTTTAGGAAGTGACCACCTTGAGCCTTAAAAAAATTTAGAACCTAGTGGAAACCCTCTTTGCAAATAAAACTATCTTATGCATGCTTGCATCCATGACTTAGTTCCTATGATTTTATGTGTGTGAATTGTTTGATTGATTATTGGTTTGGAATGATAGTTGATATTGTGTTTGCTTGATTGATTGTAGTAAAGTTAGAAAAGTGTGAGACTAGCAAGATCAAGGAGTGAACCAACATTCCCTACCAAAAGGCAAGTGACACTATCATCTAAAGTCCTACTATTTTCATTATACTTAGTGGATTTTGAAACATGCATGAAAAGAATTTTTATACTTATGCTATGCTAAACCCTAATAGGATTCCCTATACATTCCTTAGTGAAAACAATGTAGTTGTTACATGCTTAGCCATGCTATGATTTGAAAAGAGATACATGTTGAGATTTTATGAAGTTGAGAAAAGGACTTGTGTTTTTTATATAATAAAACAAGGACTCAATGAACCACCTGGGTGGACAAGGATACTTTGAGTTTTGGAGAAGGTGGAAACAAAAGGAACCATGTATATGGCAATCTCTTTGTGTTGTGCTCCAAAAGAAAACCACCTAGGAAACTTATAGATTGAACATGTTTCTCCAATTGTGGCTTTCGTGTGCAACCACATGATATTTATGGCTCTGGCTTAGTCAACTACATTGGGAAGACCCATGCATTGTCTTCAGGTTACTGAAAATGAGGACCTGGAATCCTACATGGGTACTGAAGACAAGCTAGCAATGGTGTATGGGAGGACCCTCTGGAAAGACTTCGTCACATTCTCAATCTGCTAGTACTCCATCTTGGTGAGTACTAATCCAGTGGCCACTGGTGGCAACAAGATGGGATTGTGACATGTGGGTAATGTGTACTACTTCTGCAGAAGATAATAAAATCTAAGTACTTAGCCGTGTCCCCGGTTATGGACAATACTGAGCAACTAAAGCTTGAAGCTATGGGAAATCTCGACATTCCAATTTCTAAAAGAAAACTTTCTAAGTGACAACAAAAGACTTGATGCACTTGGGGGTACCAAGGAGCTCAAGAGATTTTGATGAAACCTTGATGCACTTGGGGTTACCAAGGAGCTCAAGAGATTTTGATAAAACTTGATGTACTTGGGGTTACCAAGGAACTCAAGAGATTTTTGACAAAGACACTTGGTGGATTCCAAGGAGTTCAGAAATATTTGACAAAGGAAACAAAACCATTTGAAAAGATAGGATAAATTTTGCTTTCTGCAAATGAGCCTAAAACCCTACTTATCCAAATATGCATGTAAAGATAGGATCCACTTATATTCAACTTAGTAGTGAAACTTGCCAATACAATTCAAATGTATTGACCCTTGTGGCTGTAACTTGTAATGTTGCAGGTTTGATTGATTTTAGTGAAGATTGATTGATTAGGATTACAAAGTCTACAACCAACATGTTTGCTTGTGGCACTTTGAAGATGAAGGACCCCATGACTATAGTTATTCCGCTGCAATGTAATGTAATAGCCAAATGAGCTATGTAAGATGTAATAAAATTATGTTATTCCTGGTTATAAAGTTATATTATGACCTTTGTTTCTTGATATTACATCTTAACTGTAGATGCTAGCTATTGATCCAGGGACTAGCATTGTAAACACAGGGGACTCTACCTTATTTTAAGGTTGGGAACCTGACAGATGGTATCAGAGCATTGTGTTGACTGTAGGATTTGTAAACCTAGGATTGGACAAAAACCCTTAGAGAAATAGGAGTTGTATTTGTTCCAAAAACTTATTTACAAAACAAACTTGTAAACTCTTTCCTCAACCACTTTGGTTTCAACTCTACATTTCTTCTACTTCAACTTGATGGAAAAACCTACCCCATGGCCAAAGACTACACCATGTGCAAAGGACTTTTTCAACTCTAATGACTTCAACATCTTCAACTCTAATGACTTCAACATCTTCAGCATGTTCACCAAGGACTTCCAACTTGGATATCACTAAGGACTACAAGTGAGACAAGGAAATCTTGCTCAAGATTTAGAGACTGAGGAAATGCAAAATTAGAAGGAGAACACTTCACTTGAAGTATTGAAACCAAGAGTTTTTCTCAAGGAAACCATGATCTCATACAAGAAGAATCATGAAGGAAGGAAAGATCACAAGTGAACCATATAGATGGACCACCATATTTTAGTTAAGTCAAACCCACCAACTTATGTGGTGTAACACAAATATTTTGTTGTCTAAGTATGTGCTTAAACTTTGTTGTTTGAGTGAAAAGTTGTTTGTGATTGATTGTACCTTTATTGTGTGAATTGTAATGTGTGTAATTAGAACTATTTCCTTGGAAATATTTTGTCTATTCTAATCTTCATTCAACCCAAAACAGATGACTACTCCAAGAGACTCCAACATCAAGGTTGATGAAACCAACACCAACCAAGAGGACAACATGAAAGAGCTCATAGCAACCCAGAACCAGTTGAACTAAGTGACAGCTCAATTCATAGCCAACACCAGTGGAGAAGATCCAACCCTGCAAGGATTTTTGGAAACTCAAGGCCAACTGATGCTTAAGGTGACTGATCAAATGATCAATATGGAAGAAAACTATTCTAAAAGAATTTGTGACAACAAGGATGACAAAAATGTTATTCTAGATGGAGCCCCAGCTTGCATTATTTGTGGAGACAAGGATCATACTTCCAAGGAGCATGGAGATCAATGCCCCAACTGTGAAGAGAAACATCCTGTTGGACAATGTCCCACTTCTCAAGCTACTTGCTACCTATGTGAAGGAAACAATCATGTCCCTATCCAATGCCCCATCTATTCCATTGTTGAACAAAGGAAACAAGGTGGAGTGCAACAAATGATTACAAACCATTTAGAAGGATCCAAGTCTACCAAGAAGGTTGATGAGAAAGGAAAAGGGCCACTTATACCTCCAAACAAAACAACCCAATTCAAAGGACCAAAGAAATTTTTTCCAAAGAGCAATAGGAGGCCCAGGAAACATGTAGACATTCCTACCTACCAGATAACATATGAACAACATGAACTGGATGCACTCCTAGCTTTGGAGAAACCCAAAAAGCAAAAGAAGGACAAAAGCCATGTGCAATGTCATAAATGTAAGGAAATGGGACACTATTCCAGTGAATGCCCGGAGAACCAGCAGAATAAGGAGATTGGCCAAGTGATGTGCAACAACTGCAAAGAGCTAGGCCATTATGTGGCAACTTGTCCACAAGAGACACGTAAAGAACTCAAAGATATCCACTGTTTCAATTGCAAAAACCCAGGACATTATGCAAGCAATTGTCCAGAAAAGATGAAGAACAAGTTGAACAATCCTATGAAGGATCTCAACCTTGGCCCATGAGTCAAGTGTGGAAACAAAGGACACAATGCAGATGTTTGCCCAGAGAAGTTTCCCCAGGATCCCAAGAAGGCTAATATGTAATTTTGTTTGAAAATTTTAAGGGTGGTAGTACCCTAGTTATTTTGAGCCTACTTGTAACCCTAGCCTTCCCAAATCTCGGGACGAGATTTATTTTAAGGGTGGTAGCCTGTCACATCCCAAGATTTTCCAAATCTTGTAATATGAAAAATAAATGAATAAAATAAAACTTTGTTGATTTTCAGAGTGAGAAGAAACTTTTTGAATTCAAATGGGAACCTTCAAACCTATTTTGATCAAACAAATTCTAAAGGGATTTGAAAAGACAAAACATTAAAATAGGGAAAAATAAAAATATTTGGAATTACTATTTTGGATCTTTTAAATAAAAGATTTGGTTTTCAAATGAAATAGAAGTTTTAGAAATAAGGATTATTTTGTAAGCCAAATTAAAACTTGGCCAAGCCTTGGAAATAAAATATTTCTATTGGATAAAAATAGTAAAAGTTTATTTAAATAAAATAAAATATCCAATTTTATTTAAGTAAAGGCTTCTTCCATTTTAAAATAAACACTAAAACTTATTTATTTATTTCAAATAAGTTTTCCAAGTATTTTATATTTTCAAATAAAACCTACTGATTTGGTTTTGAAAATATTTAGTTTCAAATGGAGATTTTAATTAAAATAAAACCCATTTTTGATTTATTAACTAATGTCCATTTTATTTAATTATAAATGGACTCTAAAATGAAAATATTATTTTTATTTTGGGAATTAGTTTATGTTGTTAAACAGAACCAAAACTCATTACAATGTTTGGTGAATGTTTGAATTGATTTGAATATTGATTTGTTGGTTGAATTTCAAAACAGAAATAGATTTGGAAAAAGATAAAACATTTGAAAGAAAAAAATAAGAATCAGACACAGCCCACTAAGCCCAGCAAACAACCCAGTTCCTCACTCCCACAGAAAACGTTTCGCACTCACTCACTGACCCACAGAGACGATGACCAGTGGACCCAACTCCCCTCTCCTCTCTCTCGCTGACCAACCGACCCCACCCCTCCAGCTCATCTTCTTCCTCGCGCAGACGACGCCCGGCCGTTGCAGCAGGTAACGCCGGCGATCAATTCGCGTAAATGGCCGCATTAATCCACCCCGTGACCATGCCCATTTAACCTCCTGCGTCTCCTCTTCCTTTCCCCCTAGACTCCACGCCCTAAACGCCACCAGGCTGCCCTAAATCGAGCTCGCAGCACTACTTCTCTGACCATCGTCCCCAGTCGATTCCGGCCCAACCTCGCCACCCCTTGTATCCCCGAGCACACGAGCACACTCCCCACTCCCAGACACTTCTCCATGTACCTCCCATTCAACCGCGGGTGAGATGGTTATACCCTACGGGTACGTAACTTCAGCATACCTAGTCCAGCCCAAGGAAGTCCCACTACAGGCATACGCTGGCCCATGAAGATTTTCGGGTGACCAAGGCCCAAGACATCTTCGGATCCTTGGAGAACAAGACTAGTTTAGATAGGAAACTCAAAAGGGCAAACGCCCTAGAACTTGTAACCGACTAGGACTATGCCCGGGACGTGTCTAAGTCTATATAAAGGCCAGGAGGGCACGTCCTAGGGCAACTCAACCAACCTCGACTCATACTTTCGCACACGCATCCACGCCAGATCGAATCTGCGCACCCTGTAACCTTCGGTTCCGCCGTAATCAAAGAGCAGACAAGCAGGAGTAGGGTTTTCCCTCCGTGGGCCTGAAGCTGGGTAAATCTTGTCTCCCCTGGTTGCTTGTCTGTTAACCGTGCGACGATCTCCAGCATCGATCTTCTCCAAAATCCAAGTCCATAACAATGGGCATTGACGAGATTAAACCTCGTCAATTGGCGCCGACCGTGGGGACTGGGGCTGCTGATTGTGCGGTCGTGACGGTTCTGACCCGATCGATCTACAACTCCGTGGCGACGGAGAATCACCTCCTCTTCGGCACTTTCGACTTTACCGCCCACTCGCCGGCCACCATGAAGGATTTCGAGCCCATAGGCGATGGACTCGAGATTTTGTTCGGGAGCTTCTGCTTCCAGGTGGGACAAACTGGCACCCTCCGCCTCCCTGAGCGGGTGCCCGTATCGTCAATCAGGCCCGCTTCGTGGGCTCCACACCCCGTGCTACGCACGTCGCCATCAACAGATGAGTTCTACAGCAGCAACAGCTGCAACTCCGATCTGTGCGATCCACCTTCGGATGAAGGGACCTACGGTTCCGGATCCGAAAGCTGCGGCAGCAACCAACCAATCTGCAGGCGCTACCTGTGCGCCGCAGTCATCCAAACCGACGAGGAAACACCTAACCCGCCGCCCAACCCCAACCCGGACAGAAACGGCGAAAACGGTGGAAACGGCGATAACGGGGAGAACGGCGGCCACCTCATCCAACTTAGCAAAGAAGGATGGGTCGAAGCACGCCGCGCCGTCGCAGGCGAAATAGTCCTACCTCTGGACTCCCCACGTGATCTGCTGAGGGCATACCACTACCTCCTCATCGAGGAGCACAAGAAACAAGTCGAGATGCAGAAGACGCTCGACAAACGCAAGCAAGCAGCCGCTGAGTCCAGTGCGCGACGAGCTGCGCTCTCCGCCATGGAACCCGGCTCTAGCACAAACAGGAATCAGGGAAACAAGCATCACTCTCGGGTGGAAAACATGGACCCCAAGGAGCGGCGTGACGTGACCCGAACTCTCCATACATCATTCATGGATATGGATGCTGACGACAACATCACCCCGAAGACGCCACAAGCTGCTTGCTTGCGTTTGTCCGCACCTCCGGAGGGGGACCCGAAAAGGGCCATGCATAAGTCCGCACTCACCGGACTAGGACTAATCGGAGCTGCGCTCCACGAGGACGCTCCTGCGGAGCCGAAGAAAAAAGCTCCGGCCAGGCGCGACCGGAGCCCCACACCATCATCCGAAGAGGAAGAGGAGCACGATCTTCCTCGAAGGAAGAAGAGCTCCAACAGACACAAACGCAACTACGACGCCAGAGACAAGCTTACACAGCGCAAGATCGACAAAGCACGCGCCAAACGCGCATGCTCGTCTGAATCTGAGATGGATGAAGACGAAGGAGAACTCTGCAGAGCCCGATGCTTCAGCAGATCTGTTCGGCGAACACAGATGCCACGCAACTTCAAGCTTCCTTCGGATACTCCGAAGTTCAACGGTACGCAAGATCCAAAGTCCTGGCTCAGTAACCACCTGTCATCCGTCAAGCTTCATGGAGGCAACAAAGAAACCGCCATGCAATGCCTTCACCGCACGACAAAGGGCGCTGGTCTCGCAGCCTATCATCAGGATCCATCCGAAGCTGGGAGGAGCTCGCCTACAGCTTCATCCGAAATTTCAAAGGCACCAGCAAGAGGCCCGCCTCAATCGAAGAATTGCGAGCCTGCACTCAAAGAACGGGTGAATCTATTCGCTCATACATACTACGCTGGTCTACGACCAAGAACTCCACAACACACATCTCCGAAGAGAGGGCCATCGACGCCTTCAGGGACGGCGTCAAACTCCCAGACTCCAAGGAGGAGCTTGGGCGTGTAAAGCCCAAGACACTCGATCACCTCATGGAAATTGCCAGAAGTTGGGCAGACGGCGAAGATTGCATCCAGCGACCGCAATCAGATGAAGAGGACCACTACGGCCGAAGACGCGAACACCGCAGCAAGAGGAGATCGCGCGTCTACGAGGACTGCGACGGACCCGACATGGTCGCGGCCGGCTACGCCGACCGCCGCAACGACAACAGGCCGAATAATGAAGATACCGCAGCGGAAACTTCCGCGACAGCGGACGACCAACGCAGTCGTGGCAACGCCGCGACCGCGACAGCGGACCCTCGGCATTCGACAAACTTTCGGGTCCATGCACCATCCACTTCTACACCGACAAACAGGATGGCAAAAAGAAAGCCAGCCACATGCTCAAGGACTGCCGCGAGTTCCAGAAACTCAGCGAAGGCATGATGCAGATGAGGCAACAAGCTCCAATTCCTGCGTTCGGAAACACACCTGCACCAGGTGAAATAGCACACGGACCGACGAGGAAACGGCGGCCACCTCATCCAACCAGTCGCACCAGCGCAAAACAACACCGGGGTCCCATATCCCCCATCAAAAGGAGAACTCAATATGATACAGAAGGGACGCCCCACATATAGGGTGCAGAAGAAAATCACCCGACAAATCAACTTGGCCGTGGCAACTCCGCCTGCAATCCCTGAGTACCTCAGCGGATCGGAGTCCTGCATCACATTCACTCGCGCGGATCACCCTTGCCAGATCCCTCGCCCAGGTCATGCTGCCCTGGTGCTGGAGGCACAGATCGGAGGCTTCGAGATGAGTCGCGTCTTCATGGAAGGCGGCAACGGCATCAACCTAATGTTCGCAAGCACTCTAGAAGCTATGCGGATCCCGCAATGCAGCCTAGAACAATCAGATACAACGTTCCATGGCATTGTCCCAGGGAAGGGCATCTTCCCCCTGGGAAAAATAGGGCTTGACGTCATCTTCGGGAAGCCGGACAACTTTCGGCAGGAGCGCCTAGAGTTCGAAGTAGTGGACTGGCCGTCGCAATACCACGCCATCCTGGGACGTGTAGCATTCGCACGGTTCCTGGCCGTCCCACACTACGCATACTTGCTACTCAAGATACCAGGACCAAGGGGCGTCATCACAATCCACGGGAGCTTCACCCGATCGGACCAATGCGACAGGGATTTCAACAAAATCTCCCAGTACTTCGGCATGCAAGACGAGCTCGTAAGGCTCCGCGAGGAGATGGACAATGGGCTACCCCCAGTCACAAGGCAGAACGCACCCGACATGTCCTTCGACTCCACCGTCAACACCAAGAAAGTGCAGGTCCATCCGACAGACGCCTCCAAGACGGCGCTGATCGCCAACGACCTCAGCACCGCATAGGAAGGCGCGCTCGTCGAATTCATCCGTGAGCGCTGGAAAATCTTCGCCTGGTGTCCTGCGGACATGCCAGGAGTTCCCAGGGAATTCGCCGAGCACGCACTCAATGTCTTCCCAGACACCAAGCCAGTCAAGCAGTCTATCCGAAGACTGTCGGAGCCACGAGCCGAAGCTATCGGCAAGGAGATCAACAGATTACTCGCAGCAGACTTCATCCGGGAAATCAAGGAAAGCGAGTGGCTGGCAAATACGGTGATGGTCCCGAAGAAGGACACGGACATCCTGCGGATGTGCGTGGACTTCACGTCACTAAATAAACACTGCCCAAAGGACCATTTCCCTCTTCCTCGGATCGACCAGATCATCGATTCGACTGCAGGTTGTGAGAAGCTCTCCTTCCTCGACGCCTACTCAGGCTATAACCAGATTCGACTCAAGGTCGAAGATCAAGAGAAGACGGTGTTCATCACACCGTTCGGAGTATTCTGCTACAACACAATGCCCTTCGGGCTAAAGAACGCAGGTGCCACGTACCAGCGATGCATGCAGGCCTGCCTCAAGGACCAGATCGGTCGCAACGTCCAAGTCTATGTCGACGACATAGTCATAAAAACCAGGGAAGCAAAAACACTTATCGACGATCTCCACGAGACGTTCGACAACCTTGATCGCTACAGGATCAAGCTCAATCCAGAAAAGTGCGCCTTCGGCGTCCCCTCAGGTCAGCTGCTCGGGTACTTCATCTCTCAACGAGGGATCGAAGCGAACCCGAAGAAAATCAAAGCTATCATGACAATGGAGAAGCCGAAAAGCCTCAAGGGCGTTCAGTAGCTCGCAGGGCGAGTAGCGGCACTAAGCAGGTTCATCAGCCGCATGGGCGACAAGGCCCTACCATTTTACCAGCTGCTGCGCAAGGAGGACAAGTTCGAGTGGACACCAGAAGCCAACGACGCATTCGAAAGCCTCAAGCGGCTCCTCTCCACCTCGCCCGTTTTGGTCACGCCAAAAGAGTGCGAACCCCTTCTGCTGTACATAGCAGCCACGCATCAGGTGGTCAGCACGGTACTCGTGGTCGAACGACCCAAAGAAGGCAAGACCCACGGGGTACAACGCCCAATTTACTACCTCAGTGAGGTACTCACTCCAACAAAACAGCGGTACCCGCACTACCAGAAGCTGACCTACGGCGTGTTCATGACGGTTCGACGACTGAGCCACTACTTCCAGGAGCATCAGGTGATGGTCGTCAACGAGGCACCCCTGAACAGCATCCTGAATAATCCAGAGGCCACAGGACGCGTGGCCCTATGGGGCATTGAACTATCACCCCTGGACATCATCTATGAGAAGCGACACGCAATCAAATCTCAAGTCCTTCCAGACTTCCTGGTGCACTGGATGGAGCTACAGCTGCCTGACACCCCAGACATGTCGCAGTCCTGGACAATGCATTTTGACGGCTCCAAACGCGAAGCCGGAGCAGGGGCAGGAGTCATATTGACCTCCCCGCAAGGTGATAAGATGAAGTACGTCCTTCGGATGAAATTCAGAGCCTCCAACAACGAGGCCGAATATGAAGCCCTGATTCATGGCATGAAGATGGCAAAAATCTGCGGCGCAACACGCCTGGTCATCTACGGTGACTCCAACCTTGTCGTACAGCAAACGATGAATGAGTGCGATGCACACGCCGAAAACATGATCGCGTACCGGGCGCTCTACAACGCACTCGAAGGAGCATTCGACGGCTGCGAACTTCGGCACGTCGGAAGAGAGAGCACCGAGGAGGCCGATAGACTAGCCAACATCGGCTCCACTTGTGCAAAGGTACCACTAGGTGTGTTCCTCGAACAGATCTGCGTGCCATCCATCAAGCGGAAATTCCCCAAGGGATCACCCGAAGAAGCAGAACACTCGGGGGCTACGCTACCCGAAGGTCACGAAGGACCCGAAAAGATGGACACCGAAGTTTCTATGGTCAACCTGATGCAGGTCATGGCAGTTGAAGAAACTTGGACACGTCCATACCTCCAGTTCCTGATAAACGGATAATTTCCTGACAGCCCGACAGATGCCCAGCGCATATCTCGTCGGTCAAAAGCCTTCACCATCATCAACGGCGAGCTGTACAAACGCAGCATTACGGGTGTACTACAACGGTGCGTCACCATCAATGACAGCAAGGCCATACTCCAAGATATCCATGAGGGCATCTGCGGCCACCACGCAGGCAGCCGCTCCCTCGTCGCCAAAGCTCTGCGAGCAGGATTATACTGGCCAACGGCCATGAGCGACGCAAAGGACATCGTCCGAAGATGCAACGGGTGCCAACGGTTCGCAGACAAACCGCACGCACCTGGGTCCGAACTTCGACCCATACCCATAGCCTGGACTTTTGCCCAATGGGGCCTTGACATAATCGGCAAACTGCCAAAATCTTCGAAAGGAGGACACGTCTTCCTCCTGGTCGCAGTCGACAAATTCACCAAGTGGATCGAGGCCATGCCAGTCACCAAGCAGAAGGGCACAACCGCCGTCAAGTTCTTCGAATCCATTGTCTACAGATTTGGCGTACCGCACAGCATCATCACCGACAACGGATCAAACTTCATCTCTGAAGAATTCCAGGACTTCTGCGAAGGCCTCGGGATCAATATCACATATGCCTCAGTGGCACACCCACAAACAAACGGACAAGTAGAAAAGGCCAACGGCCTAATCGGTGCCGGCATCAAGAAGCGCCTCATGATCTCACTCGAGCACAAAGCTGGAAACTGGACGATAGAGCTACCGTCCGTCCTGTGGAGCTTGCGTACCACGCCAAACAGCTCCATCGGCTACACACCGTTCTTCATGGTTCACGGAGCCGAGGCAGTGCTACCAGCCGAAGTACGCCATCAGGCTCCACGAGTCGTAGCGTCTGGTGGCCGGAGTCCACCGCCTTCGAAGATGCTGTCGACACACTTTCGACGGCGGGATATAGCGGCGACTAGATCAGCGGTGTACCGGCAAAGTCTCCGAACTACCACAGCCGTCGGCTGCTCCCAAGGTCGCCGTCGAAGGAGACCTCGTCTTGCGACTCAAGCAAAAGCGCGAACAAACTCGATTCACCATGGGAAGGACCCTCGCCATCACGAGGTCATCCTGGTGGCGCCTATCGCCTCAAGCACGTGGAGTGCGGTCGCATACTCCAACCCATGGAACGTCTCGCACCTGCGACGATTCTACCCGTAGCAACCTACCCCCCCTTTACTTTCACTAAGGCTTTCAGCCAAGGCTACTCAGCCGAACCATGTACCTTCTCCATTACGATATAAATAAAGCTAAGTGTCTCGCCCCAACCTTCGGTTGACTACTTTTCTACTTTACTACATGCTACAAACGCACTCGGGGGCTCCCCCCACCTCACGATTTCATCGACTGAGGACAAAACGTGTACACCTGAGTAGCTGACCACATCAGGCAAACGAAAAGGGCACGTACTCAATCAAAGCACTACGTGCTCACAAACAAGAAAACCTTTACAACAAAGGGCACATAAACGCCCAGCCGCAATACACAAATTTTACATCCATCTGTTTATTTTTCAGGTCCTATCTACTCTGAAGAATAACCTACGCACGTTGCTCAAACAAGTCTACAATTTGCTCGGCATACTGCCTTACAGCCGCGTAATGCGGACGCATGTTCCACTCGCCACCATCTGGTCGAGGAGGCGGCCCGGTCGCTACAGCAGCCAAATCTACGTCAGGGCGGTGCACCCTCACAAGAGACAAGGCAGCCTTCACCCCTGCAACGAGCTGTTGCCGCACCAGCTCCTTGACATTGCCGGCATTCCGAAACTTCATCAGAAGACCTTCAAGAGTCGTCGGCACGGCATCCAACGGAAACATGACGTGTAGTACCGAAGACAGCGATGTCCGCACCTGGCGGAGCACTCGAGAAACCTGGTAGACGCGATCCTGCACCGTCGCCAGAACCATGGCACGATCATGGTCCATCCAGAAGAAGCCGCCGGCCTCCATGTCCTGTTGAGTCAAACAATTGACTCGAGCGACATCGCTCCTTTTCTTCCCTCGGGAGCAATATTGGCACCTGCGACAAACGCACAAAACAAGAGTAAGGCCAGCAGGCTCACCCGAAGAACTGGGCTATAGCCCAAAAGAAGGATCAACTTACATTGCAGCTGCTCGGACAGTCGACCCAGCTCCGCCATCAAATACTCCTCTCTGGCTGCACCACGGTCTGCTTTGGATTTCCAAACATCAGCACGACCGCGTAACCCAAGCAAATCCCTCTCCAAGCTACGCACGCGATCCCGAAGAAAAGCAAGCTACGAGGAATCATCCAATGACGCTCGCAAGGGCCTTTCGGATGAAGTGTCAACTGGGTCAGCACCCGACGGAACCTATAGCAGCAGAAAGGTACTCAGACATTCAGCCAAGGATAAAAGCACAACACGGAGGAATTCATTAAAATAAGGCCACTACGTGGCACAAAGATGGTACTACAAAAGATATTTACAACCTAAGGAAACCACACACTACCCTACGTCGACTATGCCTCAGGTGCGGGACCTCGGGTCGCCTCGTAACAGGCCTGCAGCTTTGGCCTCGCCCTGCTGCCGCAGTGCGTACTCAGACAACAAGTCAATGATTTTAGGCCCATATCGTCGACAGCGAGCGGAGTAGGCGGCGAAAGCTACCTCGGATCCATCCGCATCCGTAGGCACCCGAGAAGTAATATGGGGTAGGTCCAGCTCAACCCCAGACGCCATGGCCATCGCCAGCCCGACGGCCGCACCGATGCCTTTCTGCTTGCGCTTGTACGCTGCAGGCGCTTCGGCTGACAGAGCCTCCGCCAGGGCATCCACATCTTCAAGGGGTGCGCCCTTCGGGAAGAGCTCCTGGTAGAAACGACCAAGTACCTCCTTCACCTTGGCAAGGGAGTTGACGACGGTGCTGCAGCGGTCTTCGACCGCCACAGTGGCATCATCTAGAGCACTCCCATGCTCTAGAGCACCGCGGTCGAACTCGATGTCTGCGGCATCTGAGACAAAAGAGAAGAAAACATGAAGAACGGCAACACAGAAGAAGATCTGCAGAAAAAGAAACAAGTCCAAAAGCTTGTACTGACCCGAAACGGCCTTGGCAGCAGCCATGAGCTTATCTGCCACCCCCTTTTCACGAGCAGCCGCAACGGTGGCCAGCTGCTCCTCACGATCTGCAGCATCCTACTGCAGACGCTCCTTTGCTTCGGCTGCCTTCGTCAGCTCTAGCTCAAGACATTCTTTTGCACCTGCAGCAGCTTTGGCCTTCTGCTCCGCTTGGCGAAGGCTCTTCTTCAGAGCATCAACCTCGCGGAGAGAGTCGTTATGTTCCTCTGCATTTACAACAAGCAAGTGTCAAAGAAAAGGATCAGGATACGCAAGAAAAATACTACAAGGCAGACGAATACCTTGCAGCTGCCGCAGTTTTGCCTCCAGCGTCAGGCGCTCCTCCACCAGCCGCTTGGCCTCTTGGACAAAAGGCTGCAGGAAAAGACAACAGCAGTAAGAACATGAATTGGGGGCTACGCCCCACACAAAGAAGCAACAACAACATCAGCACTCGAAGACACTTGGGGGCTTTGCCCCATAACAGCAAAAAGGGCAACTTACGTGCTCCAAAGGCGAACCTGCAGGCCCGCCTCCGAGTGCAGGCGCAACCAGCCTCTCCTGCAGGAGGCGCGCAGCGTCACGAAGTCGCCACCATCTCGAGGAGGGCGGCGCAATGTTCGACTCCCCATCATCTCGTCGCTCCATCACTAGAGCCGTGGAGATTGCACACATGAACCAACCAACACAAAGCAAAATTGCAAGGAAACAAAAGAAAACAGTGGCACGAAGAAAACTTACGAGCCCAACGCGCTCAGGTCGAAGATAGGAGAAGCCCTTCGGGCCCTCTTCTCTTCCTTCTTTTCTTCCTTCTTCTCCTCCTTCTTTTCTTCCTTCTTTGGCCGGGCTTTGTGAGCAACATCCCGCACAGGGATGGCAGGAAGGGGAGAGGAAGAACCCCCCTGAACATCATCATGACGCTCAAGGCCCAGCGGATTTCTGGGAGTCGGAGGAGTCGAGGCATCCGAAGACTCGCTGGAGCTCCGTGATCGCTTGCGCGAATGGTCCTCACTCGACTCGTCGGCACCCTCCGCTGGAGATCGCGCTGACGGCAGCTCGGACACGGAGTCCACCACTTCATTATCCGGGGCATTCGGATACCTTTCGGGCAACGGTGGTGCCATGCCCGGCACTTTGAAGCTCTACAAAAGGAAAAGGAACTTTGTTAGCAAACAACGGAAAAAAGTACACAGCTGACAAAACAAAAAGGGAGCACTACGTGCGCAAATCTACACCTTCGGTACGGCCAACGTCGAAGAAAAGGGAGGAGTCTGCGACTTCCCCGGAATTTCTTCGTCTGCCTTGAACTTCAACAGCGCGCGAAGAGTCTTGTCAAGTTCCGCCTCGGAGATTTTCTCACTCGAAACCCTCGTCGGATCACGGCGCCTAGAGTAAAGAAACATCGGATGAGCCCTCGCTTGGAGAGGCTGCACCCGATGCTCAAGAAACGTTCGGATGACGTCAACACCGTTCACCTCCTTCTCAGGAATCAGTTGGAGATACTCCACTCAACGGTACAGGGCCTCAATCTCCGCCACCTCACCATCTAATATTTGGTTTTTCCAGGATCTTTTCTTCTCAATCAACTGGGAGGGTTCAAAAGGAACGAGACCAAAATCTTGCCAAGGCAGTACGGAGTCACGGATGTAAAACCATTTCCTCCGCCAGTATTGGACAGATTCAGACATGGAAAAGGAAAAGAATTGGACATTGGGACTGAGAGAGATGATGAAACCCCCAATGGGATACACACCATCTGACCCAGATTGCCTCTTCACGGAATAAAGCTTCCGGAAGAGACCAAAGTGCGGCTCAATGCCAAGCCAACACTCGCAAAGCGTGATAAAACACGCAATGTGGAGAAGGGAGTTGGGAGACAGATGATGCAACTGAACCCCATAGAAGAAGAGCAGCCCACGAAGGAAGTCATGGACAGGATACGAGAAACCACGCAAGACAAAGGAAAGAAACATAACCCGATACCCAGCTGGGGGACAGGGGATTACCTCATTGCCGGGGAGTCGCACGGCCGTCGCATCTTGCGGGATCAGGCTCCGCTCACGCAGTTTGCGGAGATCGCACTCTCGCGTCTCCGATCGACGCCAGCCACCATCGGTGACGCGAACAGCGGCGGCGCCCTTCTTGCCTCCGGCGGCGCTGGTCCCAACCGCGGACGAGGATTTCTTTGTCTTCCCCATGACGCTGCAGCGGTGGTGGCCTTGACAACGACAAGGAACAAAGGAAGTGTGGAAGGAAAGTTCAAGCGCGCAGCAAGAATCGCTCAAGAACAAGAGGCCAGTGAACAGATGAACTAGGGCGGTGAAAAAAAAAACACGATTTCACCCAGGATTATAACAGCGAAGACGACGCATGCCAGCCGTCCATCGAGAAGACCTAACGCCAACGATAGATCTGACCGTACACGTGTCAACACCACAACAAACCGTCGTTACCACGCCGTCCACTACGCGCGGAAATCGAGGAGGCGCCGTAATCATCTCCACGCCCCGCGTGACCGATCAATTCAAAGTTAGCAAGTGGGACCCACGCCTCGTCCCGTCAAGTCATCTCTGGCGCGGCAGACGCTTGAGGTCATCAATCGTAAGCACTGACGTCATCAAAAGCTATACTAGCACCACTTCGGCTCCACAGCTAAAAGTACTCACTCGAATCTACGATTCGACTAAATACTTGGGGACTACTCCTATCAGGAGCGCTGGCCGCGCACCCGACAGACAACTAAGGACAAAATTGCTTCTTTGAGTCCTACATCGAGTCTACGACTCCACTAAGGACTCGGGGGCTACTCCCATAGGGAGGATGGCTTTACGCATCCGAAAATTTTCGAGTCCTGCGGACCTAAAGACTGAAACAATGCTTGAACTAGAAGTCTCCGTTCGAGTCTACGACTCGAACAGACACTTGGGGGCTACTCCCATAGGGAGCGCTGGTCGCGCACCCTATGAAGTCTTCGAATGAGATCTTTCGGATTAGCACGCAAAAACTTTTTGGCAACTCTGCCCCAACAAAACGCTAAGTGAGCAACAATCTCCTTGGCCACCCGAAACACCTCCGAGGTGATAAATGTTCGGATGCTGCGTCTGCGACGCAAAGATAAGACCTCTGAGATATCGTCGATGGCACAGCACTGGCTAGCTCTGCTAGTATGAATCCGCACCAACAGTGCGATGAAAAATCTGACGGAGACGTTGGGTACACCAATTAAAATCACTGGAATTCCTCTCCTGTAAGTCCTCCGCGGCTGAGTTGAATTACGCCACATGTTCGGGCCGGGTTAAGGGACCCGAACACGAAGAAGATCGTGTTGTTTCGTCCTAAGACGTTAAGCGACCACGATCCGTCGGGTGAGTCAGGCACACGTATCAACAATCCCTACACATTCTCTTGAAAGACAGAGTTGCACCCGAAGGATTGAAGAGTCCTCAGCCGAATCTACGATTCGACTGATCACTCGGGGGCTACTGACATGGTTATACCCTACGGGTACGTAACTTCAGCATACCTAGTCCAGCCCAAGGAAGGCCCACTGCATGCATTCGCTGGCCCATGAAGATTTTCGGGTGACCAAGGCCCAAGACATCTTCGGATCCTTGGAGAACAAGACTAGTTTAGATAGGAAACTCAAAAGGGCAAACGCCCTAGAACTTGTAACCGACTAGGACTATGCCCGGGACCTCCCTAAGTCTATATAAAGGCCAGGAGGGCACGTCCTAGGGCAACTCAACCAACCTCGACTCCTACTTTCGCTTCGCATCCACCGGATCGAATCTGCGCACCTGTAACCTTCCGGTTCGCCATAATCAAAGAGAAGACAAGCAGGAGTAGGGTTTCCTCCGGGAACTGAACTGGGTAAATCTTGTGTCCCCTGGTTGCTTGTCTGTTAACCGTGCCACGATCTCCAGAATCCCCATCTTCTCCAAAACCCAAGTCCATAACAATGGGCATTGACGAGATTAAACCTCGTCAGCGGGCGCTCCAGAACGTCGGCTCCGTCTTTAACTGAGCACCGCCGCGTCTGCAAGCAACTCCGGCGAGTTCCCCAGGTAGTATCCGACCGCCCCTCTCCTTCTCTTTCACGCACGCGTCATCGCCTCGACCATGCGCATCTAACAATGCTCTCGGTTTTCCCCCTTGTGATCTGTAGCGTCGACCCCGACCACGAACAGGACCATCTGACGTCGACGACGACTCCGGCGAGGAATTGTTGCTGTCCCTGAGCACCCCTTGCCACGCCGACCACACGTCGAGCACCACCCCGACCTCGCGAACACGGTGAGAACCCCCCTGTCTTCTTTGCTTCCTAGAACCGCCGCTAGCCCACCGCCTGACCGTCGCCGTCGTCTACCGCCGCGCAGTGCCGCCAGTTAGTGGCCTGTTGATTATATCCGTTAGATCAATATCGTGTGGTTGTGATAGAACATAGACGAAGGGGTATCGTGTGCCTCTGCGCCACTCGATCTAAGTTAGATCCTACGGTCTTCATCATTCGATCCGTGCGAACCGGTACCGCCCAACCAAAACACGACGCGTGGCCAGTTTTTGTTTAAAACAGAATTTGAAAACAGATTTGAGTTGCAAATTGAAACCCTTGTAACTTTTGATCCACACGTCCAAAAATTTCAAACTTTATATCATTGGAATCTGTGGAGAAAGCCCTAGCCAACCATGCAATTTGTTTAGTAAAAATCCTCTGTTAAAATGTTTGTTTTTACAGAAACATTTGTATGCTTGTTTAGATTAGAAAAAATATTCCAAATTGATTTTGAGGTTGAAACCTTTGCAAATTGGTTTGTTGTGAACCTACTGACCCTAGGAACCAACTTGTGGATTTAAAAATGATTTTGGTAAAGATTAGGATTGATTAATTGATTTAGCCCAGTTCTAGCCAAATAAAAATAATGATTTTGCTATGGAAATGACTTAGGAGTAAAAACTTGGGGAAAATGATTTAGATAAAACCCACTGACCCAAAACACCAAGTTTTGTGAATTAGCAACTTATTTGGTGAAAGACATAAAGTTTTTGATTTGGTAAAAACATTTTCCACCACATAAAATGATGATTGTTTTTTA
Organism: Avena longiglumis; assembly: GCA_030063025.1. Taxonomy (NCBI): domain Eukaryota; kingdom Viridiplantae; phylum Streptophyta; class Magnoliopsida; order Poales; family Poaceae; genus Avena; species Avena longiglumis. Next base: position 11,948,776 of record CP125977.1, on the reverse strand, counting down.
AAAAAATGGTTTATGGATGAAACCCTTTTGCAAATGACTATGCCAATTTAGGAAGTGACCACCTTGAGCCTTACAAAAATTTAGAACCTAGTGGAAACCCTCTTTGCAAATAAAACTATCTTATGCATGCTTGCATGCATGACTTAGTTCCTATGATTTTATGTGTGTGAATTGTTTGATTGAATATTGGTTTGGAATGATAGTTGATATTGTGTTTGCTTGATTGATTGTAGTAAAGTTAGAAAAGTGTGAGACTAGCAAGTACAAGGAGTGAACCAACATTCCCTACTAAAAGGCAAGTGACACTATCATCTAAAGTCCTACTATTTTCATTATACTTAGTGGATTTTGAAACATGCATGAAAAGAATTTTTATACTTATGCTATGCTAAACCCTAATAGGATTCCCTATACATTCCTTAGTGAAAACAATGTAGTTGTTACATGCTTAGCCATGCTATGATTTGAAAAGATATACGTGTTGAGATTTTATGAAGTTGAGAAAAGGACTTGTGTTTTTTATATAATAAAACAAGGACTCAATGAACCACCTGGGTGGACAAGGATACTTTGAGTTTTGGAGAAGGTGGCAACAAAAGTAACCATGTATATGGCAATCTCTTTGTGTTGTGCTCCAAAAGAAAACCACCTAGGAAACTCTCCAATTGTGGCTTTCGTGTGCAACCACATGCTATTTATGGCTCTGGCTTAGTCAACTACATTGGGAAGACCCATGCATTGTATTCAGGTTACTGAAAATGAGGACCTGGAATCCTACATGGGTACTGAAGACAAGCTAGCAATGGTGTATGGGAGGACCCTCTGGAAAGACTTCGTCACATTCTCAATCTGCCAGTACTCCATCTTGGTGAGTACTAATCCAGTGGCCATTGGTGGCAACAAGATGGGATTGTGACATGTGGGTAAAGTGTACTACTTCTGCAGAAGATAATAAAATCTAAGTACTTAGCCGTGTACCCGGTTATGGACAATACTGAGCAACTAAAGCTTGAAGATATGGGAAATCTCGACATTCCAATTTCTAAAAGAAAACTTTCTAAGTGACAAAAAAAGACTTGATGCACTTGGGGGTACCAAGGAGCTCAAGAGATTTTGATGAAAACTTGATGCACTTGGGGTTACCAAGGAGCTCAAGAGATTTTGATAAAACTTGATGTACTTGGGGTTACCAAGGAACTCAAGAGATTTTTGACAAAGACACTTGGTGGATTCCAAGGAGTTCAGAAAGATTTGACAAAGGAAACAAAACCATTTGAAAAGATAGGATAAATTTTGCTTTCTGCAAATGAGCCTAAAACCCTACTTAGCCAAATATGCATGTAAAGATAGGATCCACTTATATTCAACTTAGTAATGAAACTTTCCATTACAATTCAAATGTATTGACCCTTGTGGCTGTAACTTGTAATGTTGCAGGTTTGATTGATTTTAGTGAAGATTGATTGATTAAGATTACAAAGTCTACAACCAACATGTTTGCCTTTGGCACTTTGAAGATGAAGGACCCCATGACTATAGTTATTCCGCTGCAATGTAATGTAATAGCCAAATGAGCTATGTAAGATGTAATAAAATTATGTTATTCCTGGTTATAAAGTTATATTATGACCTTTGTTTTGTTGATATTACATCTTAACTGTGGATGCTAGCTATTGATCCAGGAACTAGCATTCTAAACACAGGGGACTCTACCTTATTTTAAGGTTGGGAACCTGACATGTGGTGTCAAGTTTAATGGCGCCGCTTCATGGTTGTCTTCCACCAGCATCAACTATTACAACTACTTTGAATAATAGACACGCAGGACTTAATGGAAACAACCATATGGCTCCTGCCGGTTGCCAACTTACAATAAGGAACATTGCATACATCATATATAATCACAATCATGGCCATACTCATCATTCCATCATACCAACTCTAATTTTCTTTGCATGTTTTACGTGGTTTGGGGCTTTCAATAAGTGTCGTTCTAACTTACAAACAAGAACCACAACATTGATACTAGTATTGTCAATCACCCGTTGTAAATTGAATCTTAACTATGTTGGGAGAAACAGGCACCCGCAAAGCCACTTATGCAATACAAGTTGCATGTCAAGCGTGGAGCAAGTCTCATGAACGATGTCATGTAAGGTTAGCCCGGGCCGCTTCATCCCACCATCCCGCAAGATGCAAAGTACACAAGAAGCAATCGACAACAAAAGCATCAACGCCCACAATGACCGTTGTGTTCTACTCGTACAACAGATCTACATATAGACACGGCTCTGATACCATTGTAGGGTTTCGTAGCATGGAAAAAAAAATCTACCGCATGAACACACAATCAAGATCTAATCTATGATCAAGCCAAGATCTATCTACTAGATTTTAGCAACGAGTTAATAGAATACTAACCCTCGAAGATCCAAAGCGGTTAACGAGAGCAGATTCTCGTGGATGATGTAGTCGTACACTTCCGATCTCAAGATCGCGTAGACGATCCTTCCGGCGATGCATTCCGGCAGCACTTCCGCAGTCGGTCACACGTTCGGTACTCGATGAAGACCTTCCTATCCCTTGTTCCAGCAGGCAGCGGAGGTTGTAGCACTCTCCTCGCGATTCCGGCTGTCGTGGGAATGGTCACGGCAGATGCTGCAATCGGCAGCGAGTAGTAGAACGAGGGGCAAGGGCGGCCAGCCATCTGCGGTGCGAGATGAGGGCAAAGACACAGGGTTTTACCCAGGTTCGCTTCCGGAGGGTAAAGACCTACTCTGCTAGATTGTATTATGGAGGTGTTTATAATGGGCGAGCTCGGCTAGGCGGCAGTCGCTTGGGTGTATGAGGAACGTCTCTCTACTCACCCTATAGGGAGGTTTATATAGGCTCACCTCCCTAGGGTTTACATATCTCAACCGATTGATTCTGACTTGATGTCGTTTAACCTAGTCCGACTGGGCCTATCTACCTTTGGGCCTTGACTTCGGTCGCTTGGTACCTTCTGGGCTTTGATCCACTCGCCGTTCTCAGCCCACTCGCCCCCTTGGGCGATCGGAAGCGACCACGAGTATACCCGGTGGCGTATCCCCATCGAGAGTCCCGAGGCCGTCGTTGATTAGGCGTAAGTGGCTTTGGCGATCGGAGTATCTGGCTTCAAAGTAGGCATTGGTCGAATCGTCGGCGGGCTCCTGTATGAAGGAGGAAATCCGGTGAACCGAGTCGCGTCTTGGGCGAGTCGAGCCAACGGGACGCGGTCGCGGCGAGTGACCTAGCGAGCCGAAAGGCTGGAGCTGGACCGTCAGGCGTGGTCAAACTAGCCGTTAAGGTAACTCAACGGTAACTTTTGGCGTAATCATCGCCCGGTAACGGCCCCCCTGATTTGGCAGGCAACTCCCGCTATATAAGAGGAATGGCAGGCAATCGTAGAGCCAACTGCCCACCACTTCTTCCGAGTGCGCGCATTCTCTTTCCTTTGCTCCTTGATCGAATCGACCCGAAATCCTCCGACCTCCAACCAACCACTCTATGGCTGGCCCTTCCCACCGAACCATGGGCAGGTCCAAGTGCGAGGGCGCACTGGCCTCTTCGAGGCCGGAATCCTGTTGGTGCGCAGCGGAGAAACGACCCCGAACCCGCGAGAGGGAGTTCGTCTGTTCTGATCATCTCGGCGGGGTTAGGGTTCCCACGTCTTTGTTCTTCGGGCGTTTTGCGCCTACGGGATCTAGCCCTCGGTCTGGTCCCCAAAGATCGAGCAGCTCGCCATCTTCGTGGCGTTCGCTCGTGCTACTAAGACTGAGCCGGCCACTACTCCCTTGGCAAGATCTGTTCCATGGGCGGATCGGCGCGACCAAGTCCAAAGCTTCCTTCTTCGATGCCGATGCCGCGCCGGCCAAAGCGGCGATGGAAGAAGTCATGGTTCTACGTGACCGAGGCGACTCCGGAGGATGAGGCGGCGATCATGATACTCGGCAACCCGTTCGAGCCACGCCATCTCCGTCGGCAAGCTTCACGGCGACCAGCGGATGGTCGTCGATGAGATGCTCGGACCATCCGTGGTCGAAGAAGAATGGGCTCGCACGATAAACTTGTACAATTGTTGGCTTGGGCGGCTCGCTCGCCTAACGCGCGACCATTACATGTATCAAGACACGGGCGGGGAGACTCGACGAAAGCCTGCCTCGGCGAGTGGAAGCCGGAGGACTACCTCCAGCGTTGAAGAAGATCACCAGGCGGTATCGCGGATCGCGCAGCGGGTCCCCCCACACCAAGCGTCCGGCTCCGACGGTAATTTCTTTATCTTGTTAGCAGTCGCGGTAATTCTAACTCTGTCTCGTATTCATCGCAGCTGTTCCAAGTGGTGGAAGGGTGGCTCCCACCCGCCGATGACGAGAGCCCGGGGCCATCCACCCAGGATACAAGCGAGTCGCCACCAGCCAAGGGCAACGAGACGACGAGGACGAGTCCGAAGAGAAATTGCCCGCTGGTCCGAAGACCCGCGAACGCCGTGGCAATCGAAGCGGCAGGAGCCTCGGCGTCATGATGACGACGAGCTCCAGAGACCACCTCGCCAGGCCACTCGCCGAAGAAGAAGAAGAAGGAAAAGGCGAGGACCCCCGAGGAGGAAAACGAAGCGCCGAAGATGGCCTCGCCGCCGCACTCGACGAGCAGCTCGATGGCCAGCTCGGCGGTGTGGCGCGGCCCGGCGACAACCGCGCTAGATGCGCCATCTGTGGAAGTGCCGCTGGCCTCGATGCCCCCACCATTCGCGCCAGCCTCTGGGCTAGGGAAGGCTCCATCCGCGGCGACTTCGCCTCGCAAGGAGGTTCCGATCGGGGCGGCTTCGCCCCGCAAGGAGGCTCCGGCCGTAGCGGCCCCAGTTCGCGAAGAAGCCCCTGCCGAAGGTGTCCCAGGGGCGCCAGCCGCAGCCTCGACGACGAAGAAGCCGTCCGTGTCTTGGGCACGTGACTTCATGGAACTAGGGCTCAGTCGCCAACTGGGCCCCGAGCTGGAAAAGCCGGCCGGCCTTCGCACAGGGCTACGCTTCATCCCAGTTGCCAAGTGAGTGCATTCGGCCTTCTCTATTTTCTATAGCTGTTTCGATTGTCTTTACTGATTCGGTGATGTGCGGGACGGAGTAAAAGATGGGCCACCCGCCGTGGCTCGGTACCCTCCGCTAGCGAGGAGGATCCTTCCGTAAGAGGAAGCGGGAGTCGTCGCCTCGCGGAGGGCAGCAAGAAGGCCAAGGGCGGCGACATCGTCGCGTCTCGGCGACACGCGGCCGTGCGGCCGACCCGTGATGGAAGCAGCTGCGTCTACAAAGGAGGGCGTTCCTTGCCTAGACCGGAGGCGACTTCCTTTGGGCGGTGCCTCGATCGCTACCTTCCCCGCTTCGTGACCAAGGCGGCCACGGCGGGGATGCGCCCGAGCCTCGCTCCGGGGACCGCCGCTGAAAGTCGACCAACGTCGCGGGCACACGCGGCGCTGCGTCTGTGGACGCAATACAACTCCATGGCATGCTTGGTGCAGCCATCCGGTACCTCCGTCCCGGATCAGGTCGGTGCTTAGCGGCTTGATTCTTATAATTTCTCTTTTTACTTGCATCCAGTCCCCGAGTGCGTCGCGCTAAATTTTAGCGGGTGTGCCGAGAATTCGTGATCGCCAGTCCCCGGATCAGTCGGTGCACTTTGATGATTGTGCGGTCTGCACCTTGAGTCGGAGGCGGTTGGCTAAACAGCGTCTTGAAGGAGCTAGCCACCATCCAAGAAGCGAACAAGGAGCTTGGCTGTTGCTGAAGGCGAGGGAGCTCGCCAGAGCTTGTCCCTCTGGTGAGTTGGTGGCGGTGCGATCTGCGTTGAGTCTTCTGAGCGGTAGTCGCCGACCTCGGCGAATCGGAGGCGAAAAGAAGAAGCAAGCTCGTGACAGGCGAGCTAAGGCCGCCATTGCGGACGCGGAGGAAGACCGCAAGGTGTCGGAAGCCCTCATTGCTGGGCAGGGGCGACCACGCCGCTTGATGCTTCATCACGGACTCGCCCGCTGCTTGGTGAGTCGTCTTCCCTTTCTCGGTTGTAGTGTTTGTGGTGTCCGTGGTACTCATCATTGTCTCCTTCTCGCAGTCGTGTTATTGGTAGCCAAGAAGAGGCGAGCTCGCACGCGAGGGAGTGCGTAAGCATGCTCGTTGACTTCGGCGGCGCTGTCGGCGTGCATCGCGCCTATCTTCAAGAAATATCGCCCACAGAGGTTATTCAGCGACCTTGTTGAGGTGTGGGAGTATCGGAGAAGCGCCCGTCGTCGAGTTCATGGCGGTCGGTTTACGTGGGCGTCGGACAGCGCCGAGCCTTGGACTCGCCCACTTCCCGAAGATTCGACCTCGGCGATGTGACGAGTGGGTATCCTTCGTCGGCGGCGGTGGACCTGTCCGAGGTTCTCAAGTTGCGAGGCGTGCGCGCGTACTCGGGCGTGTCCGGGCGATGGGCGACCTTCCCTACCGAAGCGGTCGTCGCGCCGAACGACCCCGAGCCGCCGCATCGTGACTTCAAGGTCGAGCAACCTTTTCGCTCGGCGATGGTGGGTGAGCTGACGACGTATCCTTCAAACCCGTACACCGCGTTCTGGCGAGTCGTCGTCGAAGCCTGCAGAATAGGATAGTTTTGCCTGGACGTGTTAGCAGCAGTTCTGCCATGCGGCATATTTTGTAACATAAGACAATGCAGTGTGCAATTGAATGGGACGTCGTATCCGTTTTGCTATTCGTTTGTGTGATTTGGATTGATTTTGAACGAGTCCCCGAGCGCGTCCGCCCTTTTGTGGGGTTTACCTCGTATATGATGTTTGTTGTTATCATGTGTTTTGTTAGTTTAGTCGACTCGCCCGAGCTCGGAGAGCCAGTCGCAAGGCGACTCCCTTGAGTGCTCATGCTTTACCGTTTCCCGTCTGTGACGAAGGGTGGTGCCGAGTCCCGAGCATGGTACTTGGTAGTTCTAGGCACGACTCGAGGTGGTTGAGGACGTAGCGTTGGTGTGAGCGTCACTCTGCTGGCGGAGGGTCGATCGCGTGGCGTCTGGTGTGCTCTCTTACTTGGCGTTTTCACGACCGCTCGCGGCGAACTGGTTTTCGGTCCCGAGCGTGGTACTTAGCGTTCGAGTCGCCACGAGGATGCGGAGGACCAAGGTATTGTGAAGCGAGGCGATTGTCTTGGTTCGTAAAACCAGTCGCTAGGCGACTCAATGGGGCTCGGGTTGGCGTTTTAAGTGGACGATGCAAGACACAGTGATTCGGTGCTCTTACACCGCACTACTTAGCCGGCCCGATCGCTGTACCAAAGGTTGACTTCTGCATTTAGCGTATCGCTGTTATTACAGTCGAGTGGCACAAGTCATGGAGAGTAGCGCAATTTATGTAACCGTTTCTTTTTTCATAGCTTGGAGAGTACATGTGTGGGGTTCTAGGAGTAGAACTTCGGAGGAGATTTACATTCCATGGCCGCTGACGCCGAGCTCGCCGTCCCGCAGACGTCGATGAGTAAGCGTCGTTGCAATCTGGCGCCCGATAGCGAATGGGCCCTCCCATGGGGGGGGAGAGCTTATCCATGCCCTTCTTGTCCTGGATGAGGCGTAACACCAGGTCGCCTTCCTGGAAGGTGCGGGTTTTCACCCGTCGGCTGTGGTAGCGGCGGAGTCCTTGCTGGTAAATGGCGGTCGCGATCGAGCGAGGTCGCTTCGTCGAGCTGGTCGAGCCCATCTTGGCGGCAGCTCGTTTATGACCTCCGTATAGTGGGGTTCGAGGTGGGCATGGCTGGCGCCGTAGACCATGAAGAAGGAGTGAATACCGTCGACACTGTTAACCGAGGTGCGGATTCCCCGGATGACGGAGGCAGCTCTTGACCCAGCATCCAGCGGTGCGCTCGAGTGGTACTTTGAGTCGCGGCTTCAGGCCGTGGAGGATGCTTTGGTTGGCTCGTTCCGCTGGCGTTGGATTCGGGTGTGCGACGCGAGATCGAGCGGATGTGGTGCTCGCAAAATTCGCCATTGCTCCTTGGCGAAGTTTGTGCCGTTGTCCGTGATGATGCTTGTTGGGGAACCCGTAGCGGTATATGAGCTCGGTAGGAACTTAGTGGCGGTCTTCCGTCGCATTTCGGACTTGGCCTCCACCCACTTCGTGAATTTGTCGACGGCGACTAGCAAGTGGGTGTAGCCGAGGGCCTTATTGAAGGGCCTACCATGTCCATGCCCCGGCGAATGGCCAGGTGATGGGGATTGTTTTGAGCGCCGAGCTTGGTACGTGCGTCTGATTGGCGTACTTCTGGCATCCGGTGCATCGCTGGACGATATCGACAGTGTCGGCGTGTGCGGTGGGCCAGTAGAAGCCGTGTCGCATAGCCTTGGCGACCAGGGAGCGAGCGGCGGCGTGGTGGCGCGATCGCTGAGTGGATGTCGTGGAGGATTTTCGTCCTTCACCGGTTGGACGCAACGTTGGAACACGCTGGTGACGCTGCGCTTGTAGCTCGCCGTCGATGATGGTGTAAGACTTGCATCGGCGAGCAATCATTCGGCGTTGTCTCGTCTGGCGGTGCGGTTTCAGGTGGCGATGTAGGGCTTGGTCGGTCGTGCGGCTCGGATGAAGTGCGACCAAGGCTGCCTGGTTGGAGTGGGACTCGATGTCGATCTCCCTCGGGGAGGCGATGGTTTGAGATTGTGTCGAGGAACACGCGGCGGGTGGTTCGGTCGAGCCGACCCGATGCGAGAGAGGCGTCGGCCTCCTCGTTTTCCGCTGTCGATCCACTCGGCGAGTAGCCGTGAAGTGGCGCCCAACTTATCCACCTCTTGGCGATACGCCGCCATGGTAGGGAGATGGCGTCGCGGTCGCGACTTGTCCCGCAACGAGGTCGGAGTCTCCGTAGCATCGAAGGCGATTGACGCTCATCTCCTTTGCGGCTCGCATGCCGTGGAGTAGGGCCTCGTATTCAGCCATGTTGTTGGTGCAGGGCGTGAATTCGAGGCGGAGGATGTAGCGGAGCTTGTCGCCCTTTGGTGAAGTCAGCACTATCCCCGCTCCTGCACCGTCCGCGTTCTTGGACCCGTCGAAGTGCAGGCTCCAGTAATGGAGGTACGGCGGCTTCTCTGGCTGCTGGGCCTCCTCCCAGTCGGCGATGAAGTCTGCGGTGCACGTGACTTAATCGCCGCCGTGGCTCGTATTTAATGTTGTGGACGCCGATCTCGACGGCCACTTGGCGACCGCCCGGTCGCCTCGCGATTCGGATGATGTCTTGTAGTGGTCCGAGGAGGCGACCGTGATCGGTCTTCTTTGGAAGTAGTCGGCAGGCGCTGAGCCTGAAGACCGCGTATACTAGATTTTGGTATGTGGGTATCATTGGCGCGACTCGGTGAGGACCTCGCTGATGTAGTACACCGCCACCGGACGGCGCTCCTTTCCTTCCTCGGTCGTTCGATAACCATTACGGCTCGACGGCCTTCGGACGCCGCGACGTAAACCAGCATAGGCTCTTTGTCGTGGTGCGGCGAGTAGTGGTGTGGCGAGTAGCACCTTTTAAGGTCGCGAGCGCGTCGTCCGCCTCCTTGTCCCCTTTGGAAGGTGGGGTTCTGCGCATCAGCGGTATAGGGGCATCGCCTTTCGTGCGGGGATGAAGCGGCGAGCCGCTACACTCCCGGCCAGCCACGGGCGCCACGCAGCACTCGGGTTTGCCGAGCAGGCGATCGTGTCGATCTTCGTTGGGTTCGCCTCGATCCCTCGTTTGAGACAGCGTACCCCAGTAGTTGTCCGGCGGGCACACCGAAGGTGCACTTGCCTGGGTTGAGCTTTATCTTGTACCTTCGCAGATTGGCGAAGGTCTCCGCCAGGTCGGCGAGTAGGTCGCCTTGGCGAGCGGATTTCACGACCACGTCGTCGATGTAGACGTGGATGTTGCGGCCAATTTGGCTCGAGGCATTCTTGCATGCACCGGTAGGTTGCCGGCGTTCTTGAGGCGAAGGTCATGGCGGTGTAGCGAAGGCTCGAATGGCGTGATGAACGCCGTCTTCTCCTCATCCTCGACAGCCATTTTGATCTGGTTGTACCGGGTAGGCGTCGAGGAAACATAGCGACTCGAACCCGCGGTTGAATCGATTATCGATCGATCCGGGAGGACAACTGCTCCTTTGGGCGTGTTCAGTTTGTGTAGTCGATACACATTCTCCAGTCCGTTTTCTTCTCGACCAGGACTGGGTTTGCCAGCCACTTGAGTATTTGATTGGCGGATGAAGCCGCAGCGGCTGCACTTCCTCGGCGATTGCTCGTGGCGTTCTTCATTGAAGGGCCGTGGCGGCTGACAGGTCGCACTTTGGGGTCGGCGTTTAGTTTGTGCTCGTGAGCTCCCTAGGGACACCGGGCATGTCGGAGGGTTTCCATGCGAAGATGTCCCTATTCTCACGAAGGAACTCGATGAGCGCCTTCCTATGCTGGGCTCATGCCTGTCCGATCGTCACCGTCGCGGGGTCGCTGGGACCAGCTTCGACGGTGTGCGTCGTGGCCTCAAAGGTTGAGGTGTTTGTGCCCTCGAGTTGGGCTTCTTGAGTATTGTGGGGTCGTCATTGTTGACCCTTCGCGTTTGGCAAGCTCATCGGCATGATTAGTTTCTGCCCGCGATGACAGCGTCGGAAGTTCGGCCTTTGGCCTCGCATTCGGCGGCCATGTCGGGTCGCCGTTGATGGTGATGACGCCGCGGCCGGGGAGCTTCATCGCGTTATGCAGCGTGGTGGGCGCCGCCATGAATTTAGCGAACGCTGGCGCCCGGGACGCGATGGTAAGCTGTCGAAGGGCACCAGCTCGAAGACGATCCGCTCGGTGCGGAAGTTTGCCGGAGTACCGAAGGTGACGGGTAGCGTGACTTTGTCGATCGGGTACGCCTTCCGACCGGGGACGATGCCGTGGAACGTGGTGCGGGTTGTCTCGATCATCGACTGCGGGAGCCGCAACCGCCTGAAGGTGTCGAGGTAGAGGATGTTGATGGAGCTGCCGCCGTCATCAGTGTCTTGGGGAGCCAGTAGTCGCCAACCTTGGGCTTGACCACCAAGGCGACTCGTCCTGGGTACTCGATGCGTGGCGAGTGGTCTTGCCGGCTCCAGGTGATGGGCTGTTCCGACCAGTTCGAGGCGGGGCGTCTGTTTGGGCCACCGCGTTGTGGCGGCGGCGCGGCGATGACCTTCTTCTCGCGCTTCGTGTTGAAGCCTGTGAAGGTGTGGAGCGAGCCGGCTACTTTGCCGAATTTTCCGCCATTTGGCGGGTCGTTGTCGGTGTCCTCCCGCGCGTGCCGTGCCTTCTCGATTTCCCTGAGGGTGTGGCAGTCGGCGGTGGTGTGCGTTGCGGGCTTTCCTTCCCTGCTGTGGAACGCACATGGTTGGCTAAGGAGGGCCGCGGGATCGAATCTTGGCTTGTTCTTGTAATTGCCGCCATCGCGTCGTTGCCCTCCGTCGCGGCGGTAGCTCTTGGGCTCGCGTTGTGCGTGCCCAGCGTTGGCGACGAAGTCGACTCGCCCGTCGTTGCGGCGCTTGCCTGTGAGGCGGGTGCCGCTGTAGCGTAGGTCGGTTCGGCGTCCGCCGTCGTTGCCGCCCGTGCGGCGTTGCCCTCCTGACTCGTCGTCGATTTCCTGGTTTGGATCCTCCTCGGCGTACCGTTTGGCGATCTCGAGGAGGTCGGGGATGTTGTCGAGTGTGCGGGCGTGTCGCTTGAGCTTGGCGACTAGAGGCTCGTAGCGGCACGAGGTCTTGAAGCAATGGATCGCGGTGTCCGGGTGGATGCCGACGCGTTGTACCGAGCTCTTGCCACCGTTGGACCCGATTCTTGGTCGACTCGCGGGTCCTGGGCGCATCGTTCAGGTCCTCGATGGTGGTGGCGCGGGTGTAGGAGCACTCGAAGTGCTCGACGGCGTCGCATTTCCTCCCGTGAGTCGATCGCACGGGGGCGTGTTGATCCACTGCCTGCACGTCCCCTCCATCATCAGTGGGAGGTAACGGGCGGCGAGTAGGTCAGTGTGACCCGCGATCCCCATTGCCATGAGGTATGTGTCAAGCCAGACTGCGGGGTCGTACGAGGAGTCGTATTTTTCTATCTCCTTTGGCGCCTTGAAGTTTGGCGGGTACTTCTCGCCTCGGATCATTGGTCCGAAGCACTTAGGCCCGAGTCGACTGAGCGACCCCATAGGTTCGCCATCGCGGCGATTAGTTAGGGTGTGCCGGTAAGTCGTCCGTGGCGTGGCGCCAGCTTTGATTGTTGATGATGTGGGTGCGGTCGATGGGTTGTCCGTTAGCGGCGGCAAGTTGGTCGCCGGGAGATCGTTGGTGGAGAGCGCGCGTTGCGGGTCGGTGTTGGAGCTGCGCATGGCTACGGTGGCGGGCAGTTGAGGGTGTTTGCCGCTGGGCGGCCGCTAGAGGCTGCTCTGCTTCCCGAGGAACGCGAGTATACTCGACCTTGCGAGTCGGCGCCCGCTCTTTGCTGCTCCACGGCCTTCGCGAGCAGGGCCTTGACGTACTGGATCTGTAAGGCGCCGTCGCCGGTGGCCGTGATGCTATTGGCTGCTGCTCGGCCTGCCACGAGGTTGTCCATCGGGGTGGAGAACAGTGGGAGGCCGTTTGCGTCTCGCTCCCGTGAGGAGACAACTATCTGCGGGCGATCTTGTCCATCGCCGTCGATCCTGGCAGGGGCCGGGCGCTTCCTCCTGGTGGCGCGTTCTTGCAGATCGCGCGCTCGGCTATGCGAGCCGGGTCGTTTTCGTCGTCGAAGTTCAGGGCACGCCCTTGAACGGTGGGGTTCAAACGTGACCTGATCCGCTGCTGGTGGTAGCGTGGCTCTGCGCCTCACCTGCCGAGGCGGAATTTTTCGCCGCCTGCTCCTTGACCGCCTCCGCCGATTTCAGCGGAGTTCCTCGACCTCCGTTGCGTGGCGTTAGGAGGATTGGGGTGGAGAAAGGGTCCTCCGGCGGATCGGTGCCGGTGGCCATGTAAGCGGCGTGGCGGCCGGCTCCTTCAGCGGAGGTTGGCGGAATTCTCGACCGGTCGAATTCGAAGATTCCGAGGATGGAGGGGTCCTCGAAGTCTTCCGCGTTGGAGACCTGGGCGATGGAGCCCGCGGATGAGGCCGCGGTGATGGATCCGGTGAGTGACGCCGGGGTCGCCGAGTCGGCGTCATCGGTGAGGGCCGCATCTTCTGCGGCCGCTGAGTTCCCGGCCACATTGCTGTGGGCCGAGTTGTACTCGGAGGCGAGGCGGTGGATCGTGCGAACCTGGCTCTCGGAGAGCCGATCGCGTGGTGGCGACTCGCGGATGCGAGCCGAGTCCTCCGAGACGATGACGTCGGTGAGGCCGACGAAGAGGCTGATCGTGCCGATTGGCAGGATTACGCTGTGCGTGACGGGTCGCGCCGCCGGGACGTAGCTACTCGGCAAGATCTGGAGCATCTCGCCGATCGCTATCATGCGGCCGGTGGCGACCGTCTCGTTGATGGGCAGATTGGATCTCGCCGCAGAACACCGGCTAGACCGGCCAGGCCCCACGGTGGGCGCCACTGTCGTGGGAATGGTCACGGCAGATGCTGCAATCGGCAGCGAGTAGTAGAACGAGGGGCAAGGGCGGCCAGCCATCTGCGGTGCAAGATGAGGGAAAAGACACAGGGTTTTCCCCAGGTTCGGCCCCCCGGAGGGTAAAGACCTACTCCTTCTAGATTGTATTATGGAGGTGTTTACAATGGGCGAGCTCGGCGGCTAGGCGGCGAGTCGCTTGGGTGTATGAGGGAACGTCTCTCTACTCACCCTATAGGGAGGTTTATATAGGCTCACCTCCCCTAGGGTTTACATATCTCAACCGATTGATTCTGCTTGATGTCGTTTAACCTAGTCCGGGGCCTATCTACTCGCGGGCCTTCAGCTTCGATCGCTTGGTACCTTGCTGGGCTTTGATCCACTGCCGCTTCAGAGGCCCACTCGCCAGCCCTTGGCGATCGGAACGTCCGCGAGTATACCCCAAGATGGTATCCCCATCACCGTGACACGACGGCGTGAATCTTTGAAGTAGAGGCGAGATCTCACAGGGCTTCGCCTTAAGCCGGAGTGAGTATGGTGGAGTATGAGAGAGGCCTTGGCGATCTACGGTTTAGAGGGCACCAAGGGGAGGGCTTGGTCGGCGGCTAGGGTTTGGGGAAACCCTAACTCGCCGAGTTTAGAGGAGGCCCTAGGCGGCGGTGGCTTGGAGGTGGCCGGCGACTTAGAGGCTAGGGTTTAGGTGTGTCAGGGTAGGGGGCGCCCTACACCTTCTTTTATAGGTGGGAGGGAGGCGGCTAGGAGGAGGGAGTCCTCCTCCTCCAACTCCTCCTCCTTGGCCGGCGGGTGGAGGGAGTGGGACTTCCTCCCCAAGTAGGTTTCCTACTCTCCCTCCACCAAGCAAACGTGTCGTTTGACTTTTCAAATTGGCGTTTGACTTTCAAACTAGGATTTGATTTCTCCCTTTATTTTGCCCAGCCAAGTGACCTAGTACATGATGCAACCACTCCACATTGTCATGACACATTCATGTACCCTTCCCCTCCGGAGTGCCGGACCTTCCAGACTTTCTAGAACATTCCTGGTGAAAACACCGGAATCATTCCCGAACTCCGAAAGAGGACTTTCCTTATATGAATCTTATTCTCCAGACCATTCCGGATCTCCTCGTGATATCCCGGATCCCATCTGAGACTCCGAACAACATTCGGTCTCTTTATTCATCATTCCATAACTACTCAACAACATCGAATCCTTAAGTGTGTCTCCCTACGGTTCGTGAATTATGCGGACATGACCGAGACACTTCTCCGATCAATAACCAATAGAGGAATCTGGAAATTCATATGGCTCCCACATATTTCTAGATTACTTTGCGATCGAATGAACCACTTACATACGATACCAATTTCCCTTTGTCTCATGATAGTTTACTTATCCGAGGTTTTGATCGTCGGTATCTCTGCATACCTAGTTCAACCTCGTTACTGATAATTACTCTTTTCTCGTTCCCATGATATGTGATCCCTTGTGAGCCAGTCACATGCTTGCAAGCTAATTGGATGACATTCCACCGAGAGGGCCTAGAGTATATCTATTCGTCATATGGATGGACAAATACCACTCTTGATCCATGTGCCTCAACACATACTTTCCAAACACTCAATGCCACCTTTATAGCCACCCAGTTACGATGTGGTGTTTGATGTCATCAAAGCATCCTTCCGGTGATGGTTATTAGCATGATCTCATGGTCGAAGGAATTAGGTTACTATGTATCAGAAAGCATATAGCAAATGAACTATATTACATGACTTGATCCTTATGCTACGCTTATCTATAGGAGTATGTGTAGGGTTCGCAGCATAGAAAACAAAAATTTTCCTATGATGTGAACTATATACCAAGATCTATCTACTAGATACAAACAACGGGCGGATGTATATCCGTAGAGAACATACCCTTGAAGACCGACAAAGCTTAACGAGTTCAACTCGTGGTTGATGTAGACGATCTCTTGCCGATCTCAAGATCGAGAGGAAGTCCTAGCGCCGCAAATCACACGTTCGAGGCATCGAGCAACCTCCGCCTCCTCGCTCCAGTGATGCAGCGGAAGCACAACTCTTTCTTGCCGAATAGCCACCGGTAACATGTATCTCGCTAGTCCGAGACCATGGGGAATAAATTCTAGAGGGGGAGAGAGATCCTTCACGAGGAGGTGTGAGAGACAAGTGAGGAGGGGGGCTCCTTTTATAGGAGGAGGGAACCCCAAGGGGTGGTGGCGCATGGGGCTGCCCTTGCCCTCCCCTCTTCATGTGGGTGGACACTCCACTCACAAATCTCCTTTAAATTCCCTCCACTCAAAAGTCCACTCAAATTCCCATTAAATTTCCACCAAATTTAATGCAAACTCTCATTAAATAAAACTCTTTTATTTTTATTCAGAATTTTGTCAATTACTTTAATGACAAACATTCACAAATAACCCCTTGCTAGAATTCTATTTCACATGCATAACCACTTTATGCAATTTCACCCGAAAACCTGTTTTGGTATCTAGTGAAATAAATTCATGCGCTTGTTCATTCTTTCGGCATGAAACATTTGCTCCAATTGGATGTCGGTGTCTCTTAAGTGTTTCACCCAACGGTTCGTGAATAATGCGGACATGATCGAGACCCCTCTCGGATCAATAATCAGAAGCGGGATCTGGAGACCCATCGACTCCCACATTCAACGATGACTTTCTTGTGATCGTCGGAACCTTTTACGCTAGTATCTTAACCCCTTTGTTTCACGATATATTACATGTCCGAGGTTCGATCATCGGTATCTCCATACCTAGTTTGATCTCGTTACCGACATGCACTCTTTTCTCGTTCCTGTGATATAACATTCTAGTGATAAAATCACTTGCTTGCAAGCTAATCAATGTGATATCACCGAGAGGGCCCAGAGTATATCTATCCGTCATCGGGATGAACAAATTCCACTCTCGATCCATGAGCCTCAACATAACACTTTATTAGTTACGAATCCATCTTTATAATCACCACATTACGGTGTGACGTTTGATGTTATCAAGAAACTCTTCCGGTGTTAGTGATTGACATGATCTCATGGTCTAAGGATTAGGATCACTTCGTAAGTTGTTATAGCAATATAAACTCAATGACTTTGATCGTAATGCTATACTTCGGATGAATGTTCATCACACCATTACACTAATGTTGTGATCCCGTTATTAACAACATCCAATGTCCATGATCAAGAAACCTTGATCATCTTGTTAATCAACGAGCTAGTTTATGAGAGAGGCATAACTAGGAACTTTCTGTTTGTTTATTAAACACACATGTATTAACGTTTCCGTATTAATACAATTATAGCATGCAAAATAAACATCTATCATATACTTAGAATACACATAATAAACACTTTATTATTGCCTCTCAGGGCATATTCCCTTCAGTCTCCCACTTGCACTAGAGACAATAATCTAGTTACATAGTGATAAATCTAACACCCATTGAGTTATGGTGTTGATCATGTTTTTCTCTAGGGAGAGTTTTAGTCAACGGATCTGCTACATTGAGATCCGTATGTACTTTACAAATCTTTATATCTCCATCCTTGACATGCTCGCAGATGGAGTGAAACCGGCGCTTAATATGCTTGGAATGCTTGTGAGACCTTGGCTCTTTGGCATAGGCAATGGCACCATTGTTGTCACAATATATCACCATTGGGTCCAACGCCTTTGCCACCACTCCTAGTTCGGATATGAACTCCTTCATCCAAAGCGCTTCACAGGCTCAAGCGACAACATATTCGGCCTCCGTTGTTGATCCCGCTACCACAGGTTGTTTGGAGCTCCTCCAACTAACCACTCCGCCATTCATGAGAAATACGTATCCGGATGGAGACTTAGAGTCATCCGGATCGGTGTCAAAGCTAGCGTTGACATAACACTTAGCGACGAGCTCTTCTTCACCTCCGTATACAAGAAACATATCCTTAGTTCTTCGTAAGTTCTTAAGGATATTCTTGACCGCTATCCAGTGTTCCGAACCTGGATCCGATTGGTACCTACTAGTCAAACTAATAGCATGTGCCACATCCGGTCTTGTACATAGCATGGCGTACATTATAGAGCCTATGGCTGAAGCATAGGGGACTTTGTCCATTATCTCTCTTTCTTCATGAGCGGACTTTGAGTCTTACTCAATGTCTTGCCTTGCAACATAGGTAAGAACCCCTTCTTACTTCCATCCATTTTAAACTTCTTTAAAATCTTATCAAGGTATGTAATTTGTGATAGCCCTATTAGGCGCCTAGATCTATCTCTATAGATCTTTATGCCTAATATGTATGACGCTTCACCTAGGTCCTTCGTTGAAAATTTGTTGTTTAGATAACTTTTAACACTGTTTAAAAGATCTATATCATTTCCGATCAATAATATGTCATCCACATATAATATCAGAAATGCCACATTGCTCCCACTCACTTTCTTGTAAATACAAGCTTCTCCATAAGTTTGGACAAATCCAAACTCTTTGATCACCTCATCAAAGAGGAGATTCCAACTTCGTGATGCTTGCTTCAATCCATAGATGGATCGCTGAAGCTTACACACCTTGTTAGCATCCTTAGGATCGACAAAACCCTTTGGTTGTATCATATACAACTCTTCTTCAATATTACCATTGAGAAACGCGGTTTTGACATCCATCTGCCATATCTCATAATCGAAATATGCAGCAATTGCTAACATAATCCTAACTGACTTTAGCATCACTACGGGAGAGAAAGTCTCATCGTAGTCAACTCCTTGAATTTGTCGAAACCCCTTTGCGACAAGTCGATCTTTATAGACGGTCACATTACCATCGCAGTTTTCCTTTTGAAAATCCATTTGTTCTCCACGGCCTTTCGGTCGTGAGGTAATTCCACCAAGTTCCAAACTTGATTTTCATACATGGATTCCATCTCGGATTTCATGGCTTCTAACCATTTGTTGGAATCCGGGCTCATCATCGCTTCTTCATACGTCGCAGGTCATTTTCATCAACCATGAAATTCATGACAGGCTTTCGTCTGACTCGGGAGCTGCACGCGTCTGTTTGACTGCGAGGTTCGGTAGTACTCTCTTCGAGTTTCATGATCATTATCATTAGTTCCCTCTTCAACAGGTGGAGCCAACTCGGAACAACTTCCGCCCGCGCTACTCGCCATACTTTGAAGAGAAGGTTCCACAACCTCTTGAGTTCTACCTTCCGACTACTCACACCTTTCGCGAAACTCTTTCTCTAGAAAGGATCCATTCTTGGCAACAAAAACCTTGCCCTCGGATCTGTGATAGAAGGAATACCCAATAGTTTCTTTAGGGTATCCTATGAAGACGCATTTTTCCGCTTTGGGTTCGAGTTTATCCGGTTGAAGTTTCTTCACATAAACATCGCATCCCCAAACTTTAAGAAATGACAGCTTAGGTTTTCCAAACCACAATTCATACGGTGTCTTTTCAACGGATTTAGATGGTGCCCGATTTAAAGTGAATGCAGCAGTTTCTAGTGCATAACCCCAAAATGACAACGGCAAGTCCGTCCGAGACATCATAGATCGAACCATATCTAATAAAGTACGATTACGACGTTCCGACACACCATTTCGCTGTGGTGTTTCGGCAGGTGTGAGTTGTGAAACAATTCCACACTCTTTCATGTGAGTGCTAAACTCGTAACTTAGATACTCACCTCCACGGTCGGACCGTAGAAATTTGATCTTTCTATTACGATGATTTTCCACTTCATTCTGAAATTCCTTGAACTTTTCAAAGGTTTCAGACTTGTGTTTCATCAAGTAGATATAACCGTATCTACTTAAATCATCCGTGAAAGTAACAAAATAACGATATCCACCTCACAAACACACTCATTGGACCACATACATCGAATGTATTATTTCCAATAAATCATGCCCGTTCCATTGAATCGGAAAACGGCGTTCTAGTCATCTTGCCCATAAGGCATGGCTCACATGTATCAAATGATTCATAATCAAGTGATTCCAAAAGTCCATCCGAATGGAGCTTCTTCATGCGTTTAACGCCAATATGACCTAGACGGCGATTGCCACATATATGCGGATATATCATCATTAAGTTTAATCCTTTTAGCATCAACATTATGAATATGTGTAACATTATCATCGAGATCTAATAGAAATAAACCATTCATCATCGGTGCATGACCATAAAATATTTCATTCATATAAATGGAACAACCATTATTCTCGGATTTAAATGAATAACCACTTCGCATCAAACACGATCCAGATACAATGTTCATGCTCAGTGCAGGCACCAGATAACATTTATTCAAGTTTATAACTAATCCCGACGGCAAGTGGAGAGGCAGCGTTCCGACGGCGATCACATCAACGCTTGATCCATTGCCGACACGCATCTTGACCTCACCCCTTGCGGTCGCTTGTTCCGACACGATTCGAGTTACAAATATTAGCAACTGAACCGGTATCAAATACCGGTGCTCTGCGAGCACTAGTCAAGTACACATCAATAACATGTATATCATATATACCTTTGTTTTCCTTGCCGGCCTTCTTGTCCGCGGATACTTGGGGCGATTGCGCTTCAAAGGCAGTTCCCTTACAATAGTAGCACTCGGAATCAGACTTAGGTCCAACTTGGGGTTTCTTTTCAGGCGCGGCAACCGGCTTGCCGCCCTTACTTCCCTTCCGTTTTCCCTTCTTGCCTTTCTTGAAACCAGTGTTCCTATTGATCATCAACACTTGATGTTCCTTTTTGATCTCCACTTCTGCAGTTTTAAGCATTGACAAAAGCTCGGGGAGAGACTTGTTCATGCCTTGCATATTATAGTTCATCACGAAGCTCTTATAGCTAGGTGGCAGAGACTGCAGAACACGATGGATGCCTAAGTCAATGGGAATCGATATTCCCAAGGACACAAGCTTATCGGCGTAACCCGACATCTTGAGTGCATGCTCACTAACGGAGCTGTGCTCTTCCATCATGCAGCTAAAGAACTTTTACGAGCGTTGTAGCTCTGTCTGACAAAGATGTGTCGAAAATCATTTTCAACTCACCCATTGTATCAAATGCATTGCCGTTTTCGAAATGCTTTCGAAGTTCCGGCTCTAGCCCATACAATATGCCGCAATGAACTAAGTTGTGGTCCTCCTGACGAGTATGATAGACATTCTTCTCCTCGTCAGGGGCATCATCTAAAGGTGGGGGGCCTAACGGCGCTTCTAGCACATATTGCTTTTGTGCAGCAGAGAGGAGAATCCTCAAATTCATGGCCCATTCGGTAAAGTTTCTACCGTTCGTTGCTAGTTTCTCTTTCTCCATGAACACATTGAAATTAAAAGCAGGTGGTGCCATCTACAACAGAATTTGTAAAGTTTAGACTAAGTGTATGATAGATTGAGTTGAGATAATCTATATTACGAATGAACTCCCACTCAAAAACGACATCCCTCGTGCCTTTTTGGTGATTACATGAACCAAATCCACTACACCAAGTCCGATCATCACGTGAGTCGGTATAGCTTCAAAGGCGAGCATCAAATGGGCATCATATCAACTATATGACTCATGCTTAACCTTTTGGTCCGTGTTCCGAGGCCATGTCTGTACATGCTAGGCTCGCCAAGTTAGAACCTTAGTATTCGCGTGTGTAACTGTTTTACACCCGAAATATGGTCGTGGATCCAAGAACACCCGATCATCACGTGATGTCTTGGAGCGACGAAAACATAATCCGTGCATACTAAAGGAAGAACACATTCTTATCTTGATATTTGAATGAGGGATCATCTTATTATGCTAACAAAGCGCTAAACAAGCAATATAAGATGCTATCAAACATCATATGTTTATTAGTGAAATGATATGGTTCCCGCAGATGATCTCTATCATGTGCATCGTGGTATGATCACTATCATACCTATATGTGTAAATCCAAGGTCTCTGGATTTTACGCTATGTGTGTTGTAAGTATCATCTCATACTTCTACTTACAACACTACCATATCATAACACTAGCCAAACAACAATCTAAACTAGACGCCTCTAATTTATCCATTGCAAGTTTTACGTGGCTTAGGGCTTTCGAGATAGAACCGTTCTTACCTGAACATGAACCACAACGAGGATAATCAAATTGTTGACAACTCGCTTGCAAAATAGATATTGACTATAGTAGGAGGCAGACACCCGCTAGCCACTTATGCAAACTAGTTGCATGTCAAGCGTGGAATAGGTCTCATGTGCGAGGACATGTAAAGTTTGTCGGGCGCTTCATCCCACTATGCCACCAATATCCAAAATTACAACAAAGGAGCAACAACATGATCATCATCGCCCACATACTCATATGTGTACAACCTGTAAAGTATCTACGCATAGATCCGGCTCGATACCCTTTGTAGGGTTCGACATAGAAAACAAAAATTTTCCTATGATGTGAACTATATACCAAGATCTATCTACTAGATAAAAACAACGGGCGGATGTATATCCGTAGAGAACATACCCTTGAAGACCGACAAAGCTTAACGAGTTCAACTCGTGGTTGATGTAGACGATCTCTTGCCGATCTCAAGATCGAGAGGAAGTCCTAGCGCCGCAAATCACACGTTCGAGGCATCGAGCAACCTCTGCCTCCTCGCTCCAGTGATGCAGCGGAAGCACAACTCTTTCTTGCCGAATAGCCACCGGGAACATGTATCTTGCTAGTCCGAGACCATGGGGAATAAATTCTAGAGGGGGAGAGAGATCCTTCACGAGGAGGTGTGAGAGACAAGTGAGGAGGGGGGCTCCTTTTATAGGAGGAGGGGGGGAACCCCAAGGGGTGGCCGCGCATGGGGCTGCCCCTTGCCCTCCCCTCTTCATGTGGGTGGACACTCCACTCACAAATCTCCTTTAAATTCCCTCCACTCAAAAGTCCACTCAAATTCCCATTAAATTTCCACCAAATTTAATGCAAACTCTCATTAAATAAAAATCTTTTATTTTTATTCAGAATTTTGTCAATTACTTTAATGACAAACATTCACAAATAAACCCTTGCTAGAATTCTATTTCACATGCATAACCACTTTATGCAATTTCACCCGAAAACCTGTTTCGGTATCTAGTGAAATAAATTCCTGCGCTTGTTCATTCTTTCGGCATGAAACATTTGCTCCAATTGGATGTCGGTGTCTCTTAAGTGTGTCACCCTACGGTTCGTGAATAATGCGGACATGATCGAGACCCCTCTCGGATCAATAATCAGAAGCGGGATCTGGAGACCCATACTGACTCCCACACATTCAACGATGACTTTCTTGTGATCGTCGGAACCTTTTACGCTAGTATCTTAACCCCTTTGTTTCACGATATATTACATGTCCGAGATTCGATCATCGGTATCTCCATACCTATTTTGATCTCGTTACCGACATGCATTCTTTTCTCGTTCCTGTGATATAACATTCTAGTGATCAAATCACTTGCTTGCAAGCTAATCAATGTGATATCACCGAGAGGGCCCAGAGTATATCTATCCGTCATCGGGATGAACAAATTCCACTCTCGATCCATGAGCCTCAACATAACACTTTATTAGTTCTGAATCCATCTTTATAATCACCCTGTTACGGTGTGACGTTTGATGTTATCAAGAAACTCTTCCGGTGTTAGTGATTGACATGATCTCATGGTCTAAGGATTAGGATCACTTCGTAAGTAATTATAGCAATATAAACTCAATGACTTTGATCGTAATGCTATACTTCGGATGAATGTTCATCACACCATTACACTAATGTTGTGATCCCGTTATTAACAACATCCAATGTCCATGATCAGGAAACCTTGATCATCTTGTTAATCAACGAGCTAGTTTATGAGAGAGGCATAACTAGGAACTTTCTGTTTGTTTATTAAACACACATGTATTAACGTTTCCGTATTAATACAATTATAGCATGTAAAATAAACATCTATCATATACTTGGAATACACATAATAAACACTTTATTATTGCCTCTCAGGGCATATTCCCTTCAGTATGGCCATCACATCATTCTCCTAATGATATAACCCTGTTGTTAATAACATCTCTATGTTCATGATCAGGAAACCATGATCATATATTAACCAACAAGCTAGTTTAACAAGAGGCTTTACTAGTGACTCTTTTATGTTTACAAATCACACAAGTATTAATGTTTCCGGTTAATACAATTATAGCATGGTTTGTAAACATTTATCATAAGTATGAAGATATGATAATAACCACTTTATTATTGCCTCTTGGGCATATCTCCAACACACCTCCATAAGAAAGAACCATATCCTTAGTTCTTCTCAAGTACTTAAGGATGTTTTTGACCGCCGTCCAATGATCCACTCCTGGATCACTTTGATATCTGCTAGTCAAACTAACAGCATATGCAATGTCGGGTCTAGTACATAGCATGGCATACATTAGAGATCCTATGGCTGAGGCATAGGGAGTCATACTCATCCTTTCTCTATCTTCTGCGTTGCTGGACTTTGAGTTTTACTCAAGGTCGTATTGGGCAACATGAGAAAGAACCCTTTCTTGCTATCTTCCATTCCAAACCTCTTTAGAACTTTGTCCAAATATGTACTTTGTGACAATGATATTAGGCGTCTCGATCTATCTCTATAAATCTTTATGCGTAGTATGTAAGCTGCTTCGCCAAGATCTGTCATTGAAAAACTATTATTCAAATATTCTTTGACACTATTAAGAAGGTCTACATCATTCCCAATCAACAATATGTCATCTACATATAGTATTAAGAACGCTACAAAGCTCCCACTCACTTTCTTGTAAATACAAGCTTCTCCATAAGTTTGTATAAAACCAAAACTTTTGATTACCTTATCAAAACGTTGATTCCAACTTCGGGATGCCTTCTTCAATCCATATATGGACCGTTGAAGTTTGCACACTTTGTTAGCATCTTTAGGATCGACAAAACCTTTGGGTTGCATCATATACAACTCTTCATCAATGTATCCATTGAGGAACGCTGTTTTGACATCCATCTGCCATATCTCATAATCATAATATGCAGCGATTGCTAACATAATCCTCACAGACTTTAGCTTCGATACTGGTGAGAAAGTCTCATCGTAGTCAACTCCTTGAATTTGTCGAAACCCTTTTGCGACAAGTCGAGATTTATAGACAGTAACATTACCATCAGCATCTGTTTTATTCTTGAAAATCCATTTGTTCTCGATAGCCTTCCGACCATCCGGTAAGTCCACCAAAGTCCATACTTGGTTTTCGTACATGGATCCAATCTTGGATTTCATGGCTTCTTTCCATTTATTGGAATCTGGGCTCATCATCGCTTCCTCATATGTCGCAGGGTCATCGGTGTTGTCCACCAACATGACACTCATAACGGGGTCATACCAATCAGGAGTGGTACGAGTTCTAGTTGACCTGCGAGGTTCTGTAGCAACTTCAACCGAAGTTTCATGATCATCATCATTAGCTTCCTCTCTTATTGGTGTAGGCGCCACAGGAACTACTTCCAGTGCTGCGCTTCTCGCAAGTTCGAGAGAAGGTTCAACAACCTCGTCGAGTTCTACTTTCCTTCCAGTCATTTCTTTCGAGAGAAATTCCTTCTGTAGAAAGGATCCATTCTTAGCAACGAAGATTTTTCCCTCGGATCTATGATAGAAGGTATACCCAATAGTTTCCTTCGGGTATCCTATGAAGACGCATTTTTCCTCTTTGGGTTCAAGCTTGTCCGGCTGTAACTTCTTTACATAGGCTTCGCAACCCCAAACTTTAAGGAACGATAATTTAGGTTTCTTCCCAAACCACAATTCATACGGTGTCGTTTCAACGGATTTAGATGGTGCCCTATTTAAAGTGAATGCGGCTGTTTCTAATGCATAACCCCAAAACGATAGCGGTAAATCTGTAAGTGACATCATAGAACGAACCATATCTAAGAGAGTTCGATTACAATGTTCGGAAACACCATTACGCTGTGGTGTTCCCGGCGGTGTTAATTGTGAAAGTACTCCGCATTTCTCACCTCCACGATCACATCGTAGAAATTTAATCTTCTTATTATGTTGATTCTCGACCTCACTTTGAAATTCCTTAAACTTCTCTAAAGTTTCGGACTTATATTTCATGAAAAATATATACCCATATCTACTGAATTCAACCATGAAGGTAAGAACATAACGATAACCACCGTGTGATGCTACGCTCATTGGACCACACACATCGGTATGTATGATTTCCAACAAGTCCGTATCTCGCTCCATCATACCAAAAAATGGAGTCTTAGTCATTTTACCCATCAGACATGCTTCGCATCTTTCAAGTGATTCGAAATCAAGTGATTCAAGAAGTCCATAGGAATGGAGTTTCTTCATACGCTTCACTCCAATGTGACCAAGACGATAGTGCCACATATAGGTCGAGTTATCGCTCAATTTCAAACGTTTAGCTTCAATGTTATTAATATGTGTATTTCCACTATCGAGATTCAATAAGAATAGACCATCTATCAAAGGTGCATGTGCATAAAACATATTACTCATATAAATCGAACAACCATTATTCTCGGACTTAAACAAGTAATCGTCTCGCAATAAACATGATCCCGATATAATGTTCATGCTCAACGCAGGCACCAAATAACAATTATTTAAGTATAAAACTAATCCCGATGGTAGATGAAGAGGTAGCGTGCCGACCGAGATCACATCAACCTTTGATCCATTTCCAACGGGCATCGTCACCTCGTTCTTCGCTAGCTTTCGTTTATTCTGTAGCACCTGTTTCGAGTTACAAATATGAGCAACCGAACCAGTATCAAATACCCAGGAACTACTACGAGTACTAGTGAGATACACACCAATAACATGTATATCGGATATACCTTTCTTCTTGATGTTGCCGTTCTTCTAATCCGCCAAGTACTTTGGGCAATTCCGCTTCCAGTGACCCTCTCCCTTGCAGTAAAAGCACTCAGTATCAGGCTTAGGTCAAGCCTTGGTCTTCTTCGCCGGTGCAGCAACTTTCTTACCGCCCTTCTTGAAATTTCCCTTTTGCTTAGACTTGCCTTTCTTGAATTTGGTGGTCTGACCAACAACACTTGATGCTATTTATTGATCTCCACTTCTGCAAATCTGAACATGGAGAAGAGTTCTGGCAACGTCTTGTTCATGCTTTGCATATTGTAGTTCATCACAAAGTTCTTGTAACTTGGTGGCAGTGATTGAAGGACACGGTAAATCCCCAAAGCATTAGGAATCACTATACCCAAACTTTGGAGTTTGTTTGCGTGCCCAGACATCTTAAGCACGTGCTCACTGACGGATCTGCCCTCTTCCATCTTGCAGTTAAAGAACTTTTCAGAAGCCTCGTAACTCTCAACTGCCGCGTGAGCCACAAATATCATTTTGAGTTCACGAACAATATCATGTGGGTCATGGTTCTCAAACATTTTCTGAAGCTCCGATTCCAAACCATACAATATAGCACACTGAACTGTGGAGTACTGATTCTTCCAAGTGAGATAAACATTCTTTACTTCATCGGTAGCAGTAGCTGCAGGCGGTTTACCCAGCGGTGCATCCAGCACATAGGTCAAATTAACAGCATTGAGGACAATCCTCAAATTGCGGAACCAATCCGCAAAGTTGCTTCCATTGTTTTTCAAGTTTTCTTTCTCTAGGAACGCATTAAAATTGATGTTAGGGGCCGCCATTGATCTACAACATATTTGCAATAGTTTAGACTAAGTTTATGTCAAATTGAGTTCTAATTAATAGTTAAATTAATCTAGGTGAACTCCCACTCAAAACAATATCCCTCACATTGTATTAGTGATCACACGAATCAAATCCACCATATCAAAACCGATCTTCACGAGAGTTGATGTAGCTTTAGTGGCGATGTTTTACCTTTCGGTGATCCGTGTTCCGAGACCATGTCTGTACATGCTAGGCTCGTCAAGATCGAACCTTAGCTTCCGCATGAGCAAATCTGGCTTGCTCACGTTGTATATACTTGCAGAATCTAACACACCCGATCATCACGTGGTGCTTCAAAACAACAAGCTTTAGCAACGGTGCTTACTAAGGATGAACACTTTAAAACTTGAAATTTGTGTGCTTGAGGGATCATCTTATAATGCTACCGTCGTTAACTAAGCAATACAAGATGCATAAAGGATTAACATCACATGCAATTCATAATATGTGATATGATATGGCCTTTTCTTCTTGTGCTTCTGATCTCCATCTTCAAGAACGAACATGATCTCCATCATCACCGGTATGGCGTCAAGGTCAATGGCGCTGCTTCATGGTTGTCGTCCACCAGCTTCAACTATTACAACTACTTTGAATAGACACGCGGGTCTTAACAAAATTTAAAGACAACCATATGGCTCCTGTCGGTTGCCAACTTACAATAAGGAACATTGCATACATCAAATATATCACAATCATGGCCATATCACATCATAGCACACCACTGCAAAACAAAGTTAGACTCCTCTAATTCTCTTTGCATATTTTACGTGGTTTGGGGCTTTCAAAAAGTGTCGCTCTAAATTACGAACAAGAACCACAACGTTGATGTTTGAACTATCAAGTTCCCGTTGTAAATTGGATCTATACTATAATGGGAGAGACAGACACCCGCAAAGCCACTTATGCAATACAAGTTGCATGTTGAGCGTGGAGCAAGTCTCATGAAGGATGTCATGTAAGGTTAGCCCGGGCCGCTTCATCCCATCATACCGCAAGATGCAAAGTACACAAAAAGAAATTGATAATAAAATCACCACCGCCCACAATGATCATTGTGTTCTACTCGTGCAACAGATCTACCTATAGACACGGCCCTGATAACACTGTAGGGGTTCGTAGCATGGAAAACAAAAAATTTCTACCGCATGCAAACAAACAAGCCAAGATCTATATACTATATTGTAGCAACGAGTCGATAGAGGAACTCGCCCTCGAAGATTCCAAAGCGGTTAACGAGAGAAGATTCTCGTGGGTGATGTAGTCATACTCTTGCCGATCTCAAGATCGCGTAGACGATCCTTCCGGCGCTGCATTCCAAGGCGCTTCCATGATCGGTCACGTTAAATACTCGATGAAGACCTTCCTCTCGCTTGTTCCAGCAGGCAGCAGAGGTTGTAGCACTCTACTCGCGATTCCGGCAGCATGACGGCGTGGTGTCAGAAGTAGAGGGGAGATCTCGCTTGGCTTCGCCTTAAGCAGGAGCGAGTATGGTGGACTATGACAGAGGCCTTGGTGATCTAGGGTTTAGAGGCACCAAGGGGGGAGCTTGGCCAGTGGCTAGGGCTTGGGGAAGCCCCAACTCGCCGACTTGGAGGGGAAACCCTAGGCGGCGGCTGCTGCACTTGGAGGTGAAGGCGCGCAGGAGCTAGGGTTTTAGGTGTGAGGGAGAGGGGCAGCCCTGCCCCTCCTTATATAGGTGGGAGGGCGCGGCTTGGGAGGAGGGAGTTATCCCCCAAGTCGGCTTCCTTGGCCGGCGGGTGGAGGGAGGAGACTTCCTCCCCAAGTAGGTTTCCTACTCTCCTCCACCAAGCAAACTTGTCGTTTGACTTTTCAAATTGGCGTTTGACTTTCAAACTAGGATTTTATTTCTCCCTTTATTTTGCCCAGCCAATTGACCTAGTACATGATGCAACCATTCCATATTGTCATGACACATTCATGTACCATTCCCCTCCGGAGTGCCGGACTTTCTGGACCCTTCTAGAACATTCCTGGTGAAAACACCGGAATCATTCCCGAACTCCGAAACAGGACTTTCCTTATATGAATCTTACTCTCCGAACCATTCCGGATCTCCTCGTGATATCCTGGATCCCATCCGAGACTCCGAACAACATTCGGTCTCTTTCTCATCATTCCATAACTACTCAACAACATCGAATCCGTAAGTGTGTCTCCCTACGGTTCGTGAATTATGCGGGCATGATCGAGACACTTCTCCGATCAAAAACCAATAGAGGAATCTAGAAATTCATATGGCTCCCACATATTTCTACGATTACTTTGAGATCGAATGAACCACTTACATACGATACCAATTTCCCTTTGTCTCACGATAGTTTACTTATCTGAGGTTTTGATCGTCGGTATCTCTGCATACCTAGTTCAACCTCGTTACCGATAAGTACTCTTTTCTCGTTCCCTTGATATGTGATCCCTTGTGAGCCAGTCACATGCTTGCAAGCTAATTGGATCACATTCCACCGAGAGGGCCCAGAGTATATCTATCTGTCATATGGATGGACAAATCCCACTCTTGATCCATGTGTCTCAACCCATACTTTCCGAACACTCAATGCCACCTTTATAGCCACCCAGTTACGGTGTGGTGTTTGATGTCATCAAAGCATCCTTCCGGTGATGGTGATAAGCATGATCTCATGGTCGAAGGAATTAGGTTACTATGTATCAGAAAGCTTATAGCAATTGAACTATTAAAATGACTTGATCTTTATGCTACGCTTATCTATGGGAGTATGTCCATCATACCATTCTCCTAATGATATGACCTTGTTATTAACAACATCTCAAATGCTCATGATCAAGAAACCATGATCATCTATTAATCAACAAGCTAGTATTATAAAGAGGCTTTACTAGGGACTCTAATTTAGTTTACAAATCACACAAGTATTAATGTTTCTGGTTAATACTGTTATAGCATGAATGTAAACATTTATCATAAACACAAAGATATAATAATAACTACATTTATTATTTCCTCTAGGGCATATCTCCAACAAAACTTTGGTGCTTAACTCATCCAACACTTTCGCCGCCAATGTGCTGCTTCCACTGGGGACATCCACGGTGGAGGCTTGATCACTCAGATCGCCTACACAAGTGGATTTATCATGCCACTGGAAAGGGTCGTAGAAGTCAGTAAGACGTTGGATGATATTCACATGGCTAGCACCAGATTCATGGTGGTCTATAGACCCCAACGCTCCCTTCGTGCTTATAAGTTTTATTTTGGACCTAATGGGATCTCCACCAAGTTTTCTTCCTTTTTTCCAAGCTTTTGGTTTGACATATAAACAGAGTTGGGTCCTCACAGAAGAGGAGTTCCCGCATTCACTGATCCTCTTAGGGAGGATTACACCGCCAGGAGGTCATACCAACTGGGAAGAGGCATCAGCTGGCCAACGACAGCAAGGGCAAGGAGGAAAGGAATGGAACATAGGAGGCTCGAACGATTATGGCCAGCAGCACCACCACAATCAGCCTTTACCTCAGCAGCAACAAGGTATTCCTCAACCATAGCCGGGATTCAACTATGTCCTGGGGAGTAATCTTGACCAGGTCGTACATCGCATAGACAACATTAAAAATACATTACATGATAGGAATGCCAACATAGTTGATCACACCCAAAACTTCACTTCATTTTGACTGGTTTTTCGAACCACTACCCGAAATTCCCGTACCAACAGCCGCCACCCAGAAACGATGGCAACTATTGATTCAGATAGGCCAAGATACTAAGATTGGGGAGGATTGATTCCTCCTAGCTTTTTTGATTCATATTTTCCATTTTTCTTTTGATGAGTCGGCTCAAGCAAGGGGCAAGCAAGCAAGAGGAGGTATCACATTCTCGTTTTCCCTTTTTATGTAAGTTTATTTTTGAACATTTTATGTTTGTTCGGTTGCACTTAAGTCCTACTCCACATGTAACTAGTTATATTTTAAGGCTTGACCTCAAATTTTTTTGTAACTGCTTTGGTTAAGACTTGCGACAATTGGTATCAGTTTGAAAAACAACCATTTGGATTAAAATCCAAAACTTTTGAGAACAATAAAAAGTGTCCATCGACAACTTTGGTGCCATGTTTTTATCTTAAGGGTTTAATCTTAGTAGTACTCAACCCCACATACCGATCGTTGACTTGATGATACCTTCTGAAAATGCATTATTTGATGGAATGAACTTTTTATGGTGGGAGAGGGAGATGCTAAACTTGTTTTACCCTGATGAAAAATAGATATAAGAAACAATTCTATGTTTCTCATGAACACCTTTGGGATGCTAACAACTCTGCTGGCTTACGAACGATCTATGGTATAACCTCGGATTTCGGCTATGAGTTGATGACATGAGTGGCACATCTGTCGCTATATGGGAAAAAGTATTAGTATTCCCAAAAGGTTGTGTAAGAATTTTATAAAAATCAAATAATCATTGATCCTTGAAAAGGAGAAGAAAGATATGAGCTAAAAATATTCTATACTTTGCTAGAGCTTTGGCATCACCTCACCACCTAAAATGAATAATTAGAGTTCTTGAAAAACAAGGAAAAGAAGAGGTCTTTGATATCCACAATTATTGAAGTGGGTGTTAATGAAAAAGTTCTAAGATTATCCTTCTTTTCACATCTACTTGTGCACCCTTAATTTTGACACAAAGCAACCTCGCTTAAAAACATTTTACTCTGATAACAAGAGAGGCACTGAAGAAAAATTGATCTACAAACCCATCCAAAATTTTGACAAACTCATTTGGGTCTTTAAGAATTATTAGCTATCAAGTTATTTGCGTCTAGGGATTGAACTTAAGTGCAAATGTTTAGATATATTATGCTCATGATCAAGGTTGCAGGATTTGAGACAATGGAATATGATACAACCTCGAATTTGTAAGGCCTTTTTCCTTGATTCAATTCCTCACTATTATTCATTATAGCTTTGTCACTCGAGGGCGAGTAACAACTAAACTTGGGGATGTTGATAGCTCCCAATTTTATGACTTTTTAAATTTATTTTCCTCTTGTTTATTGTCGGATTTCACTGAAGATTCCCTTTTCCACTAATGTTAATGTCGTGATTAGCGAATCATTGGTTTCTTCTGATGGTTTTCAGGTAATAAGCATTTATTAAAGATCTAATGGAATTTATGAGCTAATTACATCAAAAGAAGCTAATTCTCAATTGGAGTCCCTTTCAATGGAGGCGTGTAGTGCGTGTAATGACCGGGGGTATGGTGGGAACACTCCCATACCGCCCGCCCGTACTACATGCCAGTGGATCAGCTATATCAATAGAATCAACTTTCGTGAAGGGGAGACGATGGAAAAGATAACACAGCCGCCGCCAAACTTATTAGAGAGAAGAGATCAGATCTAGAAGAGGAGAACAACATCGCCTTGTTCCTCGACGATCTCCACCTCTCCAACATACATCCCATCATCATTTAGAGAGAGATAGAGATATTTGCAATTGTATGATTAGGGTTTGATACTTTGATCTACCTTTGGTTTGTATTTGATTTGATCTTTGCGTACTATTGTGGTTTGCTACAATAACTTTTAGATGATTTTCGTTTGCAATACAATTATACATTTGATTTGTCTCCTTCTCATGTCTGAGTAAATCCCCATAGGCGTGGGAGATGTAGGGAATTTGTGATATATGTCATACCTCCTTTCTATCCATCCATTTGTGATTGTTGTAATGATTATTAATCTGTGAGAATGATTATCTATGTTTGCCTAATGCTTGTTATCTAATTTAAGGGCCTGGGTAACATGATCTAAATATATCATAGGTATGAACTTGTGTGCTAACGAATTGGAGACCGTCGAGTGACACAGCCGATATCAATGAGGAGTTAGCATCACTTGAGAACAACAAGGAACCATCAAGATTAAAGCCTTGATCTAGTTGCAAGACCTTAAATTAAATGATGTGCTAACCATTGCTGTGGTAACAGATAGACGGATCATTGAGAATGGGAATAATTGGCCATGAGGACTCCTAGTCGGTATACGGGGTTGCTTTCCTACTCACTTACAAATAAGAAATATCACAATTGCTTATTCCGCTTTATTCATTTGGCATGTTCACTATCATCATGAACCATTTCTCTCAGCGCCTATTTTCTCATCTGCAGGAACTCCACTCTCATTTCTGGTCTTTACTTTTATGCAATTTACTTCTTATTTATTCCCTACGCAAGTTTTCTCTATCTTTTACTCACAACCCTCCATCATAAACAACTGTGGTCAATTCACTCAAGACTTATGACACCTTGGGTGTGACAGAAACGCCGCCTAAAAGCACTTGCTGAAGCTCCTTGTTAGGATCGATATAAAAACTGAAATTAATACTTCCACGAAAACATTCTCTAACGAACATGTGCACTTGCAGGCCATCAGTAACCAACGAATAGAAACCTCCGCCGGCGGGAGTCCGTGGTCCGCCACACCTCCATAGCCACAAGGCCACCGGAGAAGGAGCGGACCGGCGGCGTCACAACATCAAATATACATAACTATATTTATAAACATGTAGGCAAGTTCATATTGTCAAAACTCAACAAAACATTCAATTTCATGGTTTAAACATTCAAACAAGATTTGGAATTGGGTGTTATCCTTGATTCCAACAACAAATTACACTGGTAGAAAAGGGCCCATGCGTCCCGGTTAGTAAGGGCCATTAGTCCCGGTTGCCCAACCGGGACGGGGCAATCGGGACTAAAGCTCTAACCATTAGTCCCGGTTGCCCCACCAACCGGGACAAATGGGGCACACGTGGCGCATCGTAGCGAGGTGGAGATTAGTCGGTTCGTAACACGAACGGACTAATAACTTTCTGCAGAGATTTAGCCCATTTCTGCGCCAGCAGAATTCATTTTGGCACATTTTGTTGCCGCGACATTTCGCCACTTTTGTGCATGGCAGAGAATTCATTTAGGTTGTTTTATTGTTTATTTAGTGTTTTGCACTTATCAACGAAGGAACCTTATATTACACAAGAACATCATGACAACATTACATTCAATACGGATCGAGTTCATGCACTACATACAAAAGTTGCTATTCGATGCTCTGGCCAATTTCTTGAAAGTTGCTATTTTACAATTCCTATTGTCTATACACAGCAGTAGTATTCCTTGTGTGTTTAGGACTTACGCATCCAAGAATCCCGCCAATTCCTCCTGAATTGCTCGTACGCGATCCTTTGGCGTAAGACCGTCCGTAGACGTTCGATCTGATTTAAAAAGAGTCACCTATATGAATATGAAACTAAACACAATTTGATTGTAATTAAAACTATAGAAATTGTTTACGACGTGGAGTTGCTCTAAATTTCTGCCCTTCTCATCGCACGTCTGCGGATGAACTCGCATACATAGTATCCACATAGATTGTTACACGGTCCTGCGAGGGCACTTTACGAGAACGAGTTCAATCAAAATAATAATCAAGCATGATAATAACTGTATCAAAACTAGAATCAAAGAGATGCGCGGATATAGCTAGTGGTGCTTACATTTAGTGGTTGAAATGTAAGCTCCTCTTTCCAAACACCCCTAGCCTTCTTGGTGAACCGTTTCCAAGCGCTGCCCGGCGTAGAAAACGAATAAAATAAGTTATTAAGAACTTGTTATCATAAAATTCACGAACGTTGCCGATATAGTGTCGTAATGATTAGAATTACCGCTGGAGAAGTATCTGCATGTCCTTCCACGTCTCAAGGGGTTTATGTTTCGAGTCCATGACTAGTACACGCCCTTTGTCAAGTTGAATGATTAACATAATATAGTGGTACCTGCGGATGCAGAACTAATCAATTATATACTTAACATCGAGTAAGCGAAATAGAAAGTGTATACAAGACAATAACACTCACTGGAAGTTGTAAGGAAATAGTATTTCCCTTTTGGTTTATTGAAACCTTAACGCGTGTACTATATTATCCTCCGTATCCTGGGGGTTATTTTGAGATTAGCTTCATGAACCCAATATGGGTCAATAAAGCCAATTTCATAGATTTGTCATCTGCTGCATTCGAGAATCTTCATTCTGCATATTACAGTATGATTATATACATGCAATAAACAAAATAATATAGCTGGAGACTAAATTAATTACAGAATTAGTACTTACAGACAATAGGCACTGATGATCGATTTGTCCAAGGCGTCTTGATTTAATAATTGAAATAGTTCATCAAATTCAATGGATATCATGTCATCCTTATCTTTCCCATGATGCTTTTTTGTAACCCTCAGCACTATCCAGTTAGCCCCGGACCTTGTGGCATGCATGTACCAGTTATGCAATCTTCGCATTTTTGTTGGAAGATTGTTTACCTCCTCAGGTTTGACGAGAGGTTTTCCATACTGGTATTTGTATGCTACTTCACTCACGGGGAAGAACTCTAACTGGGATAAATCTTGGCAATACTCATACCTTGAGCAGTGGCGCTTCTCCGTGTGCAACTACCTCGGATCATCTGCTCTTACCCATATTTGCTCGACCCACATTGGTTTGAGAAATCACCTTGAGAGGCGCAAGTCTGTTTGCTTGTTCTCCGAGCTGGGCAACAGATTTCCCGCTTGCATCATTACTGCTCTTCGAGGCTTTTTGTGCCGCATGTGACTTGAGAATAGAACGCTCATAGTCTGATGATAGCTTTGGCTCGGGTTGATGAAGATTCTTTAGCATTTTCAACACTTTGGCTTTTTCTTCGTGGTCTTTGGGGAACTCGCTCTTTCGGCCGCCTCGACTTAGCAGCATTTGTCGTTTCCGCATCAACGATCACCGATCTCCTCTTGATCTGATCATAAGCTCTCTTGGGAGGAACCATTGGTACTTTGGAAGAGGCTCTTGTTTACGTTGGCGATCGCTTGATACGATGAGCGGTAAACTTACGCTTTTTATCCCGAGGCGGCGATGGCTCATGGCGATGGCTGCCGGAGATTGGTGAGGCGTTTGAGCGGGTGAGGCGACGAAGACGGCTGCCATGGCGGCGATGACCTCGCTGAGACGGGTGGCGCGGCGAAGATGGCCTTGGCGTGTGATTTGAAGCACGATACAATCCTTTGGCCATAGAATGGTGACGTTTTTGCGTCACCCAAAGATCACATACCCTTCACCGGCGGTAGTGAAGATCCAAAACCTCAAAGGTGGGCATGATTTCATCCACGCTGACAACAGCGTAGCCATGTGGAACCGGACGACAGTGGTAAGTTGGTGTGGGTCCAATTGGTAAGGCATAGCCGACCGCCACCTTCATTGATATGTTCACAACTTTGACATGTAGCTCGCAGTGTGTCATCTCTGTGATATCATCCACTGGGTAGCCAACAGGAGCCATCGTCGGTGCATCATCGTCATCGCCATTGTCATTACCCGGGACCTCGGTGGAAGCCACACTGCTTTTTCGATTATTCGATAGGCCGGTAGCATCGAATGCAGATTGCTGCTGAGATGGTCCGGTAGTACTTTGCTCTTTAAGTGAGTTAATTTCATCTTGTTGTTGCTCTAATCGTTCTTCAATTAAACGCATTCGCTCTTTCTGACTTTCTGCTTCAACTATCGCCCTGTCCTTACTCCTCTGACGGCTTCTATCAGGATATTTCTTCCTCTCTTCGGGAAACCCAGTCCTCCATGATTGGGAGCCTATTGTGCCTCGTGTTCGTCCATCATGTTCCTTATTTCCAAGGGCGAGTGTGAGCTCATCATTCTCTCTATCGGGAATGAAGTCCCCATCTTTAACAGCCTTCTTCGCTTTTCGATCCTCTCGATTGGCAAGGGTCTTCTTTATGTCGTATGTTATATATACACCTCCCTTACGAGTCCAACGTTCCCCATGCCCGTATAACCAATTCCTTGCACGTTCTACCCAATAAATGCATCTCGGGTGATATTTTTATCACGCAGTTCCTGCTCAAGTTTCTCCCACTTAGGAATGCCAACCTCAGAGCCACCTTGCCCCATAGTATGGTGATACTTCTTCTTAGCATCATTCAGCTTATTCGTTTCAGACATTTTCTTAGCTTTTTCTGATTTCTTGTATTCCACAAACTCATCCCAGAATGGTTTTATCTTCTCAAACTGAATATTCTTGAAATCGGGAGTCTTCTTTTTCACGACATAGTCAAGGTGCAATATTTTCTTCCAGTTGGTGAAACACTGGGCCATCTTCTTCAAAGCCCACTCCCTGACCTTAGACTCCATGGCTCTCCCATGTTGTAAGGCGTCCTCAACTGGATCCTCCGCATTTGGATCCAGCTCTATCTTCGGTAGTTTGAAATTAACCATGAGCCTCTTCCACAGTAAATCTTTGGCGTGGTTAGGGACAAATAAACATGTTGCCTCTTCATCCGCATTAGCAGGCCTATTCCAATTTCTAATGGTGATCGGGATTAAGTCCCTAATGATTACTCCGCATTGTGCCACAAATTTGGTTGCGACAACTTCGGGAGCTGTCGGTCTGTCGTCTTCAGCGACATCTTCGATCCTGAACCTCTCATGGTCTTGCAACTTTTTGGTTGGGCCTCGTCTGCTCTTTTCAGTAGATTCCTTCGATCCGGAGGGCTAAAAGAAGAAAGATCGTCGTTACTATTTCTATATAGATAGCAGATGATTAATTAATGAATTGATTTATATTACATGCACCTCGCGGGCGGTCGTCTTCTCGATTACACAAGGCATCGCCTTCTCCCTCATGAAGGCAACACCTTCAACCTCAAACAAGTTGTATACTCCGGTAAAGAGGATCACCCTCACGGAGTTGTTCGAAACGTTGATACGTCTAAATTATCTTCCCCACGGATCACACCTTGGATCAACTCTTCCTTTTCTTCGTCTCGGCGTGTGGGTCCATATTTTCTGCATAGGTGGAAAAGCGAATAAGTCAAAGCGGCTAAAGGATAAAGTTAAATGCGGTGTTGAGAGATATAAACCCTAATTCGAGAAACCCTAATATATACATACACAATAATAAAAATGAAGAGAAAGGAAACCATGTAGTAGATAGGCACATCGTCGAACCCACATGCACCTAAGTTGCTTGAAAATGTGAATCGGTGCAGGGATACCCACAATGGATGACCGGTGGGGCGAAGACCAATAATACCAAACTAATTAATAAACCTAATAATACCTAACTAATAATAAACCTAATAATCCAAACACCAAAAGAAAGGAAACAATCAACACATGGCATCGATGCAATGCTCAAGCAAGTATGATGATATGACAAGTTAATTTGCATTGGAATGTAACCCTAAGAAATGCTCGACGATTTAATCGGGGTTCCGAGGGTGAAAACCCTAACTCGGAGAAACTCCGGAACACATGAGAGGGTGGATTTGTTCTTCTAATTAAACTTGTAATTTAAGTTGTTGAACAATGCATGATTATAGCTTAGATAGCTAGGTTTCATTTTTGAACATTTTGATATATTATTCATATTTTTATGACTTATAGATTAAAAGTTATTGAATTTATAATATTATAATTATTTCTGAAATTATTAAAAGCTGGTTGAACTTTTTACACATAAGCATATCTAGCCACAATGATCGATGAGGGGCCGAGCCACCTCGGACCACACAAGCAAAAGTGGTTCGGGGCATTTTCACTCGGTGGGGCTAGCCAGAGATCTTGACACATGGGCGAGGCCACATAGGAAAGCCATGCAGCAAAGTGGCTCCTGGCTGGTCGCTGATGCACGGGTGACGTCACGCCGTGGCTTCGGGGGCGGTGATGGGGAACGGCGTTAGGGGCGATCTAGGCGCATGCGTGCTGCGTTAGAAGAGAGGAGGTTGAGGCGAGCCAAAGAGTGGCGCCGCCTCCAAAAGGTCACGGAGAGAGACACGGCAGCGGTGGCGGCGGTGGTGGCGGTGGTCGACGGGAGGATGAACCAGAGTGAGGAGGCGAGAGAGGGTCCACGAGGACCAGGCTCACCAGTGTGCGGTGGTGGTGTCGGGAGGCGAGGCGAGGTCGGAGCCGACGAATCGACAGCGGCGATCGTTGGGCTCGAGGTCGTTGGCGGCGATTGGGAAGCGGTCGATTCCTTCAGGGAGAAGCCTCGGGGCGACGAGGCGAAGCTTCCTGCACGCTTGGCTGGGCGAGAGGCGGCCGGTAGGGCGTGCACGGCGGCGGGGCAGCCTGACGGCGTCGTGCGCGAGAAGAGGAGTGGAGATGAGGAAGAAGAAGAGGAGGGGCACCCTGTTATAACTAAAGGGCCTTTAGTCCCGGTTCGTGGCTCCAACCGAGACTAAAGGTGCATACGTCCCGGTTAGAGCCACCAACCGGGACCTATAGTTCAATTTTTTTTCATTAGCCCAAGGAGCGCGCGCGGGGGTCTTTAGTCCCGGTTGGTGGCTCCAACCGGGACATATTCCCCTGTTTTCAAAAATTTTCAGGTATTTTCTTTCTATTCCCGGCTTATTTTTTATTTTGGGGTTTAAATTTGTATTGTTTTTTAAATGATAATTAATTTGGAATTTAGAAAAACTTTAAACATAAAAAGTGTTTGGATTTGAATAAATAATTCAAAACCATTTTCTGTTTTAAAAAACAATTAATGTAACCATTTAAAATATGAACCATTTACAATTAAAAATGAATTAACTTATATTTTTTTAATATCAATTTGGAATTTAGAAAAACTTTAAACATAAGAAGTGTATGGATTTGAATAAATAATCCAAAACCATTTTCTATTTCCAAAAAAATAATTAATGTAACCTTTTAAAATGAATTAACTTATATTTTTGAATATTAATTTGGAATTTAGAAAAACTTTAAACATAAGAAGTGTACGGATTTAAATAAATAATCCAAAACCATTTTCTATTTCTAAAAAATAATTAATGTAACCTTTTAAAATGAATTAACTTATATTTTTGAATATTAATTTGGAATTTAGAAAAACTTTAAACATAAGAAGTGTATGGATTTGAATAAATAATCCAAAACCATTTTCTATTTTTTTCGAAACATGATCAATATACCAAGTCTGGTATTTTTCCTTTCAACTATGTAACAAAATATGACACCAAGCGAATGATTTTCATTGTTCGGATTTTTTTTGAATTTATTATGCCTGTTTTGAATTATCTGAATTTCTAACTATGGTTGAACCGGTGTGCATGAAGATAGGGGAAAAGCATCGTTAGAACTTGCATTGGATCTCTGAAGAAACCACATATTGCGAGTCTAAAAATGATTTTTTCAAAAAATCACGGGCGATAGATCATGTACCTGTAGTACAAACCGGACCCACTTCCTGCCGATTTGTCCTTTTTACCCGGGATGGACGAAAAGGTTTGAGATGTACCGGTTGGGAGATAGTCCATGTAAGGTGGTCTAGTATTTTAGGAAAATGGGACGGTAGCATTGTGAAGCGGCATTTTGGTGGTTACTTCACAAAACGACCCGTTTTTTGCGCTCGGAAAATGGAAAAGGGCTTTTCCGTGCGACAAAAAGGAAAACTTCCTCCTGCAACATTGTTCTCCATACCAATGTCCACACACATGCATAATATGGGCACAACATCACAAACTATGCCGTGATTCAGCACATAACATCGGTCATTTCGACCGAAAGCCATGAAACCTCGAACATGATAGGTCATTTTGTTAAATTTTTTTCGAAACATGATCAATATACCAAGTCTGGTATTTTTCCTTTCAACTATGTAACAAAATATGACACCAAGCGAAGGATTTTCATTGTTCGGATTTTTTTTGAATTTATTATGCCCGTTTTGAATTATCTGAATTTCTAACTATGGTTGAACCGGTGTGCATGAAGATAGGGGACGAGCATCGTTAGAACTTGCATTTGATATCTGAAGAAACCACATATTGCGAGTCTAAAAATGATTTTTTAAAGGCGATAGATCATGTACCTGTAGTACAAACCGGACCCACTTCCGATTCTACAGACATTTGTACTTTTTACGGGATGGACGAAAGGTTTGAGATCTACGGTTGGGAGATAGTCCATGTAAGGTGGTCTAGTATTTTAGGAAAATGGGACGGTAGCATTGTGAAATGGCATTTTGGTGGTTACTTCACAAAGCGACCCGTTTTTGCGCCGGAAAATGGAAAAGGGCTTTTCCATGCGACAAAAGGAAAACTTCCTCCTGCAACATTGTTCTCCATACCAATGTCCACACACATGCATAATATGGGCACAACATCACAAACTATGCCGTG
Organism: Avena longiglumis; assembly: GCA_030063025.1. Lineage (NCBI taxonomy): Eukaryota > Viridiplantae > Streptophyta > Magnoliopsida > Poales > Poaceae > Avena > Avena longiglumis. The sequence goes on along the minus strand of CP125977.1, from coordinate 11,907,151 downwards.
ATTCAACATAACATCGGTCATTTGGACCGAAAAAGCCATGAAACCTCGAACATGATAGGTCATTTTGTGACGGTTTTTGAAACATGATCATTGTTCACACATTTAGTCCGGATGTAGTCACAAAGGACTAAAAATATTTTCCGCCATTTGCCACCTCTTCCCGCCAAGTTTTCCCGCCTTTCCTTTCTACTAGAGCTTTTAGTCCGGATGTAGTCACTAAGGGACTAAAGATATTCCGCCATTTCCCAAAGCTTCACGCCATGTTTTCCGCCCTTTCCTCTATATTTAGGGTGATCGTGTCATAGCTATCCACACATCCACACCTTCCTCTCTTAGAACAATGGACAACGCCCTCGGGCCATTCGACCTCGAGGAGACCGGCGGTGGGCGCCTCAACTACCCTTGTCCGCCGGACTGCCGCCACGGCTGGATCTTTGGCCTGGAGGGGTTCTGTCCCTCTGTCCTCAAGGTTCCACACCATAGGCGGCCATCACAAATCACTTCTACGAGCTCACGCCGGGCAGCGGATGGATCCCGGTGGGATCCCGACAACTCGACACACTGGAATGCCTTCTTCGCTAATAGGCGGGAAAGGGAGCTCGCCAGTACGAGGTGATGGCCTGCCACCGGTGAACCACAACGGCCGTAAATGCGTGGTGGGCGAACTGTACTATCATCAGTGATGCGCTACATCGTCGGGGAGACCATCCTCGCCTAGGGTGCCCACGAGTCCACCCGCAGGCCCCACATGTCCGGCGGTGGCATCGTCTTCGGAGACCCTCTCCCACCGCCGTGAATCCGAGGCTGGAATGGCCCTGGTATATGCCATGGATGGGCTGAGGATCCCGGAGTGGCGGTGGCGATGGCGATGATGATGACGACGGCGATGAAGCCTGAGCTGCGTACTATAGGACTAGGCATGATTATGACTAAAGGGGAGGCTTTAGTCCTGAGTGTTAGCTAGTCGGTTTGTCGGTTTTAATATTAATAAATGTCTTAAGTGTTACCTAATAAATAGAGGAAATGCCTATATAAAGAGAGGGTTCATATTTAGTCGGTTGGAGAAACCAACCCTTGATGAAGGATTGGCAGTGGGCAGCAACACTAATAATAGGGGTGAGTGTCGACATTATGTCGTCTTGTACCTTGTCCCGGATGGTGTCACCAACCGGGACTAAAGATGAACCTTTAGTCCCGGTTGGAGACACCAACCGGGACTAAAGATGAGTCAGCACTAATAATAGGGGTGAGTGTCGACATTATGTCGTGAGTGTCGACATTATGCCGAGCTGCTTGTACTATAAATATGCATCCTTGTGAGTCCAGTCCTCCAGCCAGTTTGAGGCATCTCCAAGATGGTTTTAGAGAGCAGGGACACCACTACGGTCGATTTAGGGAGATGCCGACAGAGCCCGGTCCTCGGCATCTCAGAAACTGGTCATAGAGGCACTCTAATATGTGAAATTAGTTAGCTCAGGCGTATTGATCTAGTTAGTGAAGTTACAAGCTGCAAGATGGTTTTCGAGAGAAGGGACACCACCGCGGCCAGTTTGAGGAGATGCGTGAGCCAGTCCTCCGGCATCTCAGAAACTGGTCATAGAGGCACTCCTAATATGTGAAATTAGTTAGCTCCGAGGCGTATTGATCTAGTTAGTGAAGTTACAAGATGCAAGATGGTTTCGAGAGAAGGGACACCACTGCGCAGTTCGAGGAGATGCCGACCGAGCCTCGGCATCTCCGAGAAACTGGTCATAGAGGCACTCCTAATATGTGAAATTAGTTAGCTCGAGGCGTATTGATCTACTTAGTGAAGTTACAAGCTGCAAGATGGTTTCGAGAGCGAGGACACCACTGCGGCCAGTTTGAGGAGATCTTGACGAGCCAGTCCTCGGCATCTCCGATAAACTGTCATAGAGGCACTCCTAATATGTGAAATTAGTTAGCTCCGAGGCGTGATCTAGTTAGTGAAGTTACAAGCTGCAAGATGGTTTTCGAGGCGGGACACCACTACGACCAGTTCGAGGAGATGCCGACGGAGCCCAGTCCTCCGGCATCTCCAAGAAACTGGTCATAGAGGCACTCCCGGTCCAGCCACAAAACAGGACTAACACTCAAGACATTTATTAATATTAAAAACTGAGACTACAAAACCGGGACTAAAAGACACAAACCGCGAAAGATATCCTTCGGTCAAGCCACAAACCGCGAAAGACATGAACTAGAGTTACATAATATGAGCATGAACTTCTTGGCATATGTCATTCCTTATGACCGCTTCAGACGTAACCATGGAGCATCTTCTTTACTTAACGGAATACTTGGGTCAGTTTTCACTGTGAAGGGCGGAATTTCATCAAACTTATTATAATCTTCTGACATGTCTGTCTTGTCCTCGATTCCCACGATGTTTCTTTTCCCTGAAAGAACTATGTGACGCTTTGGCTCATCATATGATGTATTCGTTTGCATATTTTTTTTTTTTGGTCTGGAGGACATGTCCTTCACATAGAAAACCTGAGCCACATCATTGGCTAGGACGAATGGTTCATCTCTATAACCAAGATTGTTGAGATCCTTTGTTGTCATTCCATAACTGGTCTATCTTTACCCTTCCCCATTCAGGTTGACCCATTTGCGGTGAAACAAAGGGACCTTAAAAGAGACTCCATAGTCTAGTTCCCATATCTCCTCTATGTAACCATAATATGTGTCCTTTTGTCCATTCTCGTCTATTGCATCAAAGCGGACACCACTATTTTGGTTGGTGCTCTTTTATCTTGGCGATCGTGGAGAATGTATTCCCATTTATTTCGTACCCTTGGAAATTCAATACAGTAGAAGATGGTGACGCGGCCAACAAGTATAGCTGATCTCCAACAGTGGTGTCATTCAAGAGATGTGTCCGCATCCAACCACCGAAAGACTTCATGTGTTCATCTGTAATCCATGATTCAGGCTTCCCCGGGTTTTTGGAGCGTACAATATTCTTGTGTTCCTCGATATACGGAGCTGCCAAGGTGGAAATATATAGAACTGTGTAGTGTGCTTTAGTGAAAGAATCCCCGTCCCTACATATCATTACTTTCTTTCCCAGCGTGCCTTTTCCACTTAGTCTTCCCTCATGCCGCGAGTTAGAAACACCAATCGGCTTAAGGTCAGGAATAAAGTCAACACAAGACTCAATGATCTCCTCTGTTCCATATCCCTTGGAGATGCTTCCTTCTGGTCTAGCACGGTTATGAACATATTTCTTTAAGACTCCCATGAACCTCTCAAAGGGGAACATATTGTGCAGAAATACCGGACCGAGAATGGCAATCTCTTCCACTAGATGAACCAGGAGATGCGTCATAATATTGAAGAAGGATGGTGGGAACACCAATTCAAAACTAACAAGACATTGTACCACATCCTTCTGTAACCTTGGCAGAATATCTGGATTGATTACCTTCTGAGATATTGCATTGAGGAATGCACACAGCTTCACAATGGGTACTCGAACATTTTCGGTAGAAGCCCCTCAATGCAATCGGAGCAACTACGTCATAATCACGTGATAGTCATGAGACATCAGGTTTTGGAACTTTTCTCGCCATATTTATTATCCCTTTATATTAGATGAGAAGCCAGCGGCACCTTGATCTTGTAAAGGACTTCAAAAGATTTCCTTCTGCTTTGGTAAGAGCATATTGGCACGACTTAAGTGACGCCCTTTATCCGTCTTGTTATCTGTATGCATGTTCTTTGGGTCTTTCATAATTTGTTGGTCCTCCCGTGCTTCAGGTGTATCTTTTGTCTTCCCATACACGCCTAGGAATCCTAGCAGGTTCACGCAGAGATTCTTAAATCACGTGCATCACGTCGATTGAAGAGCGGACCAGGACTTTCCAATATGGCAACTCCCAAAATATAGATTTCTTCTTCCACATGGGTGCGTGTCCTGTAGCGACGTCGTTCAGAACTGATTGACCACCGGGACCCTTTCCAAAGATTACTTCTATATCCTTGACCATACCAAATACATCATAACCAGCAGGGGAGTTCGCTTCTTCCGGTGATCGCCTCACCTTTGAAATGCTTGCCTTTCTTTCTTCTGGATGATTGGTCGGAAGAAATCGTCGATTCGCCAGTACACAACCTTCTTGCATTTATGCAAATATGTACCTTCGGTCTTATCTAAACGATCGGTGCATGCCTTATATCCTTTGTTTATCATCACGAAAGGTTACTAAGAGCAGGCCAATCATTGATGGTTCTGAATAACAACCTCGTAGATTAAATGGCTCTGTTTGTTCTCATACCACGACGTACACCTAGTTTGCCCCACAACTGTAAGAGTTCTTCAACTAATGGCCTAAGGTACACATCAATGTCGTTGCCGGTTGCTTGGGCCTTGGATGAGCTCTTGGCATCATAATGAACTTACGCTTCATGCACAACCAAGGAGGCAGGTTGTAGATACATAGAGTCACGGGCAGTCTTTGTGGCGCAGCTCTGCTCCCAAAAGGATTCATTCCATCCGTACTTAGACCAAACCATAAGTTCCTTGCGTCACCTGCAAAGTATGGGAAGTCTCTCTCGATTTTTCTCCACTGTGACCCATCAGCAGGGTGTCTCAACTTCCCGTCTTTCTTACGGTCTTCTTTGTGCCATCCCAACAACCTGGCATGCTCTTTATTTCTGAACATGCGTTTCAACCTTGGTATTATAGGAGCATACCACATAACCTTAGCAGGAACCCTCTTAGGAGGGCTCTCCCTCAACATCACCGAGGTCATCTCGTCGATCTTATACATACGCGTTACATCTAGGGCATTTATCTAAATTCTCATACTCCTTACATGTAGAGGATGCGATCATTAATGCATGCATGTATCTTTTGCACATCTAATCCCGGAGGACGAGAGTCTTCTTTGCTTAGGTACTCTCGGGAAGTTCGTTATGTTTTGGAAACTTGCTTCATTATTTTCAGCATCTTTTCAAATGAGGAGGTTAGACCACACTCGCCTTCCATCGCAACAATTCGATGTGGTGGTACCGAGCTTTGTGCTGCCATCTTCACAATTTGGGTACAACAATTTCTTGTGATCTTCTAACATGCCCTCTAACTTCAACTTCTCATTTTACATTTCAGTCTCGCTTTGCATCGAAATGACCCTACCAAGTTCATCCGGCTCATCTGATGCCCGTTCTTCACCTCTTTCCTCTCCATTGTCTTTCATTGCAGTATCATTGTATTCAGGAAACATATGATGATAGTTGTTATCATCATCTTCTTCTTCACCATCTTCCATCATAACCCCTCTTTCCCCGTGCTTGGTCCAGCAATTATAGTTGGGCATGAAACCTTTCATAGTCAGGTGGCCGCGAATGATTTTCGAGGAAGAGTACTCCTTGTTGTTCCGACATTGAACACATGGACAACGTATAAATCCATTCTCTTTGTTTGTCGTAGCCACATCGATAAATTTATCCACGCCTTTGATATACCCGGCTACGCGCCGGTCACCGTACATCCATTCCCGACCGTTCATCTGCATCATATAAGTAAGTTTATCAAAAAATAGGACATCATAAATAGTGAAATAACCAATTCACACCGACACATAAATTGTATCAATGACCTAGAAAAGATAAGATTGCTAACCTCGATCGAGGAAAATAAAGAGGAGAAAGCTCAAGTGCGTCTCGGACACCTTCTATATTTTTGTTCTATGAGAAATTCAACGGAATTATTCACTCAAACATTTCATCAAACACCTTCAATGCATGCATGAGAAAAAACTTCCACCATTCGAAAAAACAGAGTGGAGGCAGAGGGGGCTGGGGCGTTGCATTTATAGAGGCGGGGTCTTTAGTCGGTTGGAGCCAGAACCGGGACTAAAGGTGCGTGCACGCCACGTGGTGTGGCCAAACCTTTAGTCGGTTGGTGGCTCCAACCGACGCATGCCCCCTGCCCGTGCGCTCCAACCGGACGTGCTAGTATTAGTCGGTTGGTGGCGCAGGACTAATGCTCCGAGGGTCGACGGATGGCCCTTTTTCCTCTAGTGTTGTATGCTCATCCAAACAGCGGAATTGAAATGGAGACCATTTCCTTTCCATCACTGGTTTAGAATTTCTAAAGCCCAATTCAATTCAGAGCTCAAATTCCTATGTCCAAACACGGTGTTGGCGTAATTTATTCAACTCACGCCATTTAGCAAAAGTTGTGCTAACACCTTATAACATTTTACCTTATTCTGTTACGTGTGACCCAATAACGGTGTCCAATCGGCATGCCGTAATGCAAGTGTGTTCTTTCCGTGCTTTCTATCGAGGGAGACTTCACGTCAAGACGATGGATTGGACAAGCTAGCTAGAGAGTCTAATGGATTTGGTGTTGCAAGTTTATTCGCGGCGTGGCCGCTTGTTGCAAGTGTCGTTGTTGAGTAGCTTGGGCGCATAATGTGATTGATATACCACCGTCGTTTAACAAAGGATGTTCTTGCGATCGTTCTTCAATTCCCTTGCTGCATACGCATGTAGTTCTTGGTGTCCTTGCCGCTGGTCACTACATTGTTGGCACGAGCACTTTCGCTCCGCCCGACAAACCGAACCTTTCGCTTGCATTCCTTGCCCATGCAATGTCGGCTTCCTTGGATGCGATGCAAGAGGAAAACAGACCCGACCTCCCCTCGAGGATGACATGGGCATTTCCACCGATCAGCCAACCACCCATCCCTCCTTATCTTCGATTGTCCCTCCGGAAGGGCCCACCGAGCGGCCGAATGGTGCCTTTCATGACTGTTGGAGGCGGGGTGGGGCCTGACCTAGTGGCGGCGGTGCTCCCGGGAGGCAGTACTCCCAGCCTCCCGAGGCGGTGGAGGTCTAACAACAGCTGGCAGCATGGCCGTGGCCTTCGGGAAGCGGCGACAAGCAGCAGCGGCGGACGGTGCTGGCTGGGCCCAATCAGCCTAGATTTTGGCCCTTAGGGCCCCATCTAGGTCGCGGCAGGCCTTCCCTGCTCTTCGCGTGATCCGCAAGCGGTGAGATAGGTAGTACATGGATCAACGGTGATCGTTGGCAAGTTGCAGAATGGTGGCGGGCTTTACGGGTTCGCATGGACCTGACCAGCCCTCTTGGGACTGGTGCGTCTCTGAGGCTTTACCGGTCTGTTGGACCCAGCTGGCCCCAACTGGGACTAGTGTGCCTGCGGCCACGCTCGGTCGACTACAACCAAAGGCGGTGGAGGTAGTTCCTCCCACTGGCCGTGGTACCGTTGACCCGGATTCAAGCTACCTTTACATCTGTCTTGCAAACCTCGGTAATCTTGGTGAAACGACGATGGCTAAGTCGTGACCGTAGTGGCGCATTTTTGTGGACAACGAACTTTGTGGTGGCGAGCCTTCGACCTCGCGGGGCTCCTATGCAACAAATCGCGAGAAATCCTTGTCGGTTCATCAGACGCCGATGTTGTGCCTCCTGGGTGCCATCTTTCCTTCCTAGAGGGCGTCGTGGCTACCCTTTATCCGCTGCCCTCTATGTGCTAGGGGAATCCCTAGGACCATTCTCTGGTCCAGGCAGTGGCGTTCGCTTTCCTTCTTAAGGGTGTTGCTTGGTGTTTGACTAGGAGGTGCTAGGAGCGTGGTGGAACTTCTCCGGAGGGTGCAACGGTCACCATTGTTTAGTTGTTCCGCCTCTATCTCCGTTTTGTTTCTTCTTTGTTTATTTTAGGCGTGTGTTTGCTATAGTCCAGCATTTCTGTTTTTGTAGACTATCGTGATTATATGTGGTTGATATATTAATATAGTTGGACGAGAGCCTCTTTCAAGAAGAGAACGGCTGCTACATTCTAACACGATACTTGGAATCCAAAGCTAATAAAATAGTACAAATATTAGAAGGGGTAAAAAAAGGCACAACTTTAATTAAATATGGTGAACATTGTTAAATAGGGTAATTACTTGATGGGGATACGCCGCCTACAGGTATACCCACAGACGCTTCCGATCGCCCAGAACTGGCGAGTGGGCCTGCAAGGCAGGCTGGATCAAGGCCGGTGTGGATCCAAGCGATGGGCCAAGGCTCAAAGCGAGTAGATAGGCCATCGGATTAGGTTAAGCAGTAGAAGCCTTAATTGATTCGGTTGAGATATGTAAACCCTAGGGAGGTGAGTCTATATAAACCTCCCTAGGCGTGTAGAGGCACGTTCCATCATACACCAAGCGACTGCCGCCTAGCCGCGAGCTCGCCCCATTGTAACACCATCATAATAAAATCTAGCAGGAGTAGGTCTTTACCCTCCGGGGGGCCGAACCTGGGTAAAACCCTGTGTCTCCGCCCTCATCTCGCACCGTAGATGGCGGGCCGCCCTTGACCCTCGATCTACTACTCGCTGCCGATTGCAGCATCGCCGTGACCATTCCCACGGCGGTGCGCCCACCGGGCCTGGCCTGGCACGGTCGTTGTTCTGCGGCGAGATCCAATCTGCCCATCAACGAGTCGGTCGCCATCGGCCGCATGATAGCGATCGGCGAGATGCTACGTCCCGGTGGCGCGACCCATCACGCACAACATGATCTTGCCAGTAGGCCTCACCGACGTCATCGTCTCGGAGGACTCGGCTCTCATCCGCGAGTTGCCGCCACGTGACCGGCTCTCTGAGATCCAGGTCCGCACGATCCATCGCCTCGCCTCCGAGTACAACTCGGCCCACAGCAACGTGTCAGAAAACTCCGTGGCCGCAGAAGACGCGACCCTCAACGACGACGCCGATTCGGCGACCCCAGCGTCACTCGCCGGATCCATCACCGCGGCTTCACCCGCGGCTCCATCACCAGTCCAACATGGGAGACTTGAGATCCCTCCATCCTTGGGATCTTCGACTTGACTCGGTCGGAAAACTCCGCCGATCTCTGCGGGACGGTCGCCACGCCGCGACCTACATGGTGATGGCACCGACCCGCGGAGGATCCTTCTCCACCGATCCTCCCAACACCACGGCAGCGAGGTCGAGGAACTCCGCCTAAAGCTGGCGGAGGCGACCGCAAGAAACAGCGGCGAAAAATTTCGCCTCGAACAGGTGATGGCGCCGGAGCCATCAGTCTCTCCCCCAAGGGAGATCGACATCGGAGTCCCGCAGCAGCCAGAAGCCGCCCTGGTCGCACTCATCGCCGAGCCAGACGACTGGACCAAGCCGTACATCGCCTACCTGGAGGCCGGCAGACGAGACAGACGCCCGGATGATTGTACGTCGATGCAAATCCTTCACCATCATCGACGACGAGCTCCACAAACGCAGCGTGACCGGCGTGTTCCAACGCTGCGTCCAACCCGCCGAAGGACGCAAGATCCTCCACGACATCCACTCCGGCTTTGTGGCCTGCGCGGCCGCTCCCTGGTCGCCAAGGCTATGCGGCACGGCTTCTACTGGCCCACCGCACACGCCGACGCCATCGACATTGTCCAGCGGTGTGCCGGGTGCCAGAAGTACGCCAACCAGACACACGTGTCAAGCTCAGCGCTCAAGACAATCCCCATCACCTGGCCATTCGTCGTGTGGGGTATGGACATGGTAGGCCCCTTCAAAAAGGCCCCCTCCGGCTTCACCCACCTCCTGGTCGCGGTCGACAAATTCACAAAGTGGGTGGAGGCCAAGCCAGTCCGGAAATGCGACGGGAAGACCGCCACCAAATTCCTACGCGAGCTCATATATCGCTACGGGTTCCCAAACAGCATCATCACGGACAACGGCACCAACTTCGCCAAAGGATCCATGGCCGAGTTCTGCGAGGAACACCACAACCGGCTCTACCTCGCGTCAGTCGCCCACCCGGAGTCCAACGGCCAGGCGGAACGGGCCAACCAGAGCATCACTACTAGGAAAATGGCTATAGGTAATCAGCACATCCGTGGCTCACATGGTTGAAGTGCCCCACGGCTAAAACAGGTGTGGCTCACCTGTGGGCAGTTCCCTGCTAGTAACTAGAACAACCGTGGTGCACATGACTATAGTGCGCCACATATGTGTGTGGGCCAGGGTCATGTTGGCCGCACGCCAAACATCTGTAGCACACTATAGTCATGTGCGCCACGGTTGTTAGTGTCATCTGTGGTGCACATGGGGGGGTGCGCTACGCCTAAGCGCATGCCCCCCTCTGCTGTGAAACGGCCACAAACATCTGTGGCGCACTCGACCTAGTGCGCCACAGGGAGTAGGAGCATCCGTGGCGCACATGGCATAGTGCGCCACAGATGTTTGTACTCACAATGGCGCCACCCGTGTCTCCACGGATGTGTCGATTTGTTTAGGACAGCTCTTTATGTGCACATGTGTGACCACATCCACCACCCCACACTTCACTTTCCCCTTCTTCTTCCTCCTTAGATCTAGTCGGGATCTTCTCCTTCCCACCTCAATTTCTCCACCCATTCACCATTTTTAGCATGTAAAACTTGCTTTAGATGTTACATAAGTAATAGAGGAGATCTCCGGTCTCTCATCTCCTTCTCCGGTCGACGCGTGCACCTCTTCTTTCCATCTTTCTCGCGATCGGTCTCTCATCTCGGTAAGTTGTACATGTAAGGATGTGTTCATGTGTATATGGATGATGTGCTCATATGTATGTAGATGATCGATGCTCATGATGTGTGTATGTGGAGAGGATCGATGGTCATATGTGTGTGTATATGGAGAGTATCGATGATGCTCATGCATGTGTGTATGGAGAGGATAATGATATGTTCATGTGTGTATGGATCGGTCTCTCTCTCTCTTGTGTTCGTATGTGAACAAGTTGCCATTTGTTTTGCCAAAATGTTGATTCATTTCCATTTTTGCAAGACTTTGGCATTTCGCAAAGGTCCTAATTTTAGGATAGGTCATGCCGAAATTTTCTATCGACCATTGCATGCATGCATTCATTATGTGGTTCTAATAGACTTCAAAATTGTACCGTGTACACCGTGCAGGCAAAAATGGTCCGCATAATGAGCGAAGGCATTGTGGCTAGATTTTTGAAATGTGCGACGGCCGACATGATCTGAAATAACAACGGATATAAGATGTCCGTGCGAAGATGCAAACTCAATGGGTGATCGACCCGATTCCGGAATCTGCGCACTCGCCGCGCCATGGTTTCATGGATGGATACACTCGTTGGATAAGCGATGATGTGAGCGATGGAGACGGTGAAGGTGGCCAACATGACGATGATCATCATCACGGCGAGAACGGGCGAGATGATGAAGAGTCTCCTGGAGATGGTGAAGGTGCGGAAGCAGACCGGGATGATGATGATCTAGATGCCGGAGGAGCAGACGACGATGGAACAACGTCAGGCTGGGTGCAGGACCCTTATGTGCAAGAGCTGCTTCTCAAGCAGACGAGTAACGCCAGGGCTGCCGCTAGAGAGAAAGCCAAGCTTGCGCAACTTGAGAAAGACGCGGTTACTCCATTGTATGAAGGATGCAGGCCCGATGATACCCGGTTGAATGTAACGCTCAAGGCTATGGAGATGAAGGCAAAACACAAATTGAGCGGCAAGCTTGACGATATGATGGCATTCTGGCACGATCGTCTCCCGGAGGGGAACACATGTCCAACTAGTATCGAGGATGCCAAGAAAATCGTCTGTCCTCTCGATCTACCGCACGTTAGATATCACGTATGCATCACCGATTGCATCATTTATCGTGGCGAGGACACGGAGAAAACCACATGTCCGGTGTGCGGTGTGAGTCGATACAAGAAAGGGAAGAAAGCACCTCGAAAAGTGGTATGGTACTTTCCTATCACTCCTCGTCTGCAGCGCTATTTCGCGGACCCTAAGGAAGCGAAGCTCATGCGATGGCATGCGGAAAGGAAGAAGCCAGGAGATGATGATGACCCCAAAAAGGATGAGCTGTTGACGCACCCTTCAGATGCTAGGCAGTGGAAAGCATTGGACCTCGAATTCCCAGAATTCGGTGGAGATTCGAGGAACATCAGGCTTGGTGCGAGCACCGATGGACTCAATCCGTTCGGTAGCCAGAGCAGCATGCACAGCACTTGGCCCGTGTTTGTATGGATGTACAACCTCCCTCCATGGTTGTGCATGAAGGAGAAGTATATACAAATGAGTATGCTAATTCAAGGGCCGAAACAACCTGGTACCGACATCAATCTGTATCTCGGGCTGTTGAAAGAGGAGCTAGCCACGTTATGGGAATCTGGAGCCAATACTTACGACGCCGTCGCACAAGATTATTTCACTATGAGAGTCGCGTTGGTCACTACGGTGCAAGACTATCCAGGTTGCGGGTATATCTCGGGGCAGGTTATCCAAGGATTCTACGCATGCGTTAGGTGCATGGATAACACAAGCTATCTCCAACTAGAGAAAGATCCGGGGTCATCGAAACCGTGTTCATGGCGCACGGAGGTGGCTCGGCAGAATGATCCATGGAGAAAATGTGGAGACCTGTTCGATGGCAAATCGAGACCGAGGAATCCAGGCGTAGGAGCAGCAAAGAAGTGGAAGAGTTGCTGAAAAACTCGAAGATTGTCCTCGACGGAAAGAAGCGAAGGCAGCAACAAGACAAGCGCTGATGAAGGTATGGAAAACAAGGTCATTTTACGGGAGTTGCCATCTTGGAAGTTTCTCCGCGCCTCATAGCCTCGGCGTCATGCATATCACGAAAACGTGCGAGTCTAGTCGCCACCATAATCAACATGCCAGATAGGACGAAAGATGGTCCCAAAGCAAGGCACGACCTGATATGCTTGGGTATCCGGAAGGAGCTTCATGGAGGACGCACTACTCCTGATGATCAGGAAGATGACGATGATCATGAGTCGGAGGCGACACAAGGTCGTCGGAAGGGTAAAAAGTTCAAGAAGAGCGAATATTACTACCCTTCTTCTTGCTTCACTCTAAGCCGAGATGAGATCAAACAGTTTTCAAGTGCCTTCTAGGAGTCAAATTTCCTTACGACTCTGGCAAGATAAGCGAGACACCTAGGCGAGGCGGCAGGTTCGATGCCATGAAGTCTCACGACCGTGCTAATGACGCAGTACTTCGGTCGCACTAAGAGGGATAATGGACGAGCACGTCCGTGAAACGTTATTTGGCCTATGCAAGTTTTTCGACGTCATCTCTAGGAAGTCAATTGGCGTGAATCAGCTCGGGAGGCTACAGGAGGAGATCGTGGTGATACTATGTGAGCTTGAGGTCTACTTCCCACCCGCATTCTTCGACATTATGGTGCATCTGCTGGTCCATGTCGTGTAGTACATCGTACAACTCGGGCCGATGTTCCTCCGCAGCATGATGGCGTTCGAAAGGATGAACGGACACATCAAAGGATACGTTCGCAACAGGTACCGTCCAGATGGAAGCATAGCCAAGGGCTTTCTGGCCGAAGAGTGCATCTCTTTCTGCACGAATTATCTAGACATCGAGAACCCTGTCGGTCTTTCCGTCAATAGGCACCTTGGCAAGCTCGACGGATCTGGTCACCGAGAGGATCGTCGCATACTACATGCAGACTTCGATTTTCGACGCGCAGACTGTGATCGAGCAAACCTTGTCGCGCTACAGCATTTAGAACTGGTCGATCCTTGGGTATAGAAGCAAAAAAGGTTAATCGAGAAGAAGTACAGTGACCGGGGCATACAGAGGATGCAGGGAGAAATAATCAAAGAGCACAACTCAGATTTCACGCGTTGGTTTAGGCAGACGCTCCTTGATAATCCCCCGCGATCGCATTCTTCTAACACGGAAAATATCATATTCACCTTGTCGCAGGGACCAATGCAAAACCTGGTGACCTATCAGGCGTATGATATCAACGGATACACATTCTACACGGAGGAAAAGGACAACAAGTGTGATTATCAGAACTCAGGAGTAACGTCGGAATTCTACACCGATGACAACGTGAAGGAAAGATTCTACGGAAGAATCGAGGATATCTAGGAGCACGACTACTGTGGAGAGAAGGTGCCGATGTTCCGTGTCAGATGGGCAAAGAGCGTCGAAAGAGAAGACCGGTATTTCACAACCATGGTTATACCCGAAGCAGCCAAATCCAAGGCCGTCGGTGCAAACATGGCCGCGAAAAATGAACCGTGGGTACTGGCTACCAAAGTGGACCAATGTTTTTTCATTACCGACCCGACAAAGCCTAGCCGTGTTGTCGTGAGGAGAGGAAAAGAAACATCATCGGAATGGATGGAGTCGTAACGAGCAAGACTTGACCGATGCGGCGATCCAAAGATTGAAGATGACGGCGACTACGATGCAACAACATACATCACAAGAAGAAAAGGACAACCCTACCCAAAAAGGTAGCCTTGAAAGAAGAAACATTAAAGTCTTGGGGCTAAATTATTCAACCGCGACAAAGAAGGGAAAAAAGATTGTAAAACGCTAGCTCAAAAATATTGTAAAGCAGCGTCGAAAAAGATTGTAATATTCATGGACAAATTATTATGAAATTTATTTATACTTTAAATCATATTTGTACCACTTTTATGACATATATTGTCACTTTTGGCCATTTTTGGAATATTTAAAAGTATTTTAAAATCAAAACAAAACTTCTATGGCATATATCACCACTTTTGGGCATTTTTTGGAACATTTAAAAATATTTTTAAAATAAAAACAAAAAATTGGGGCACCAGGATTCGAACCTGGGTGCTCTCAGGTTTAGAATAGAGTAGTGGGCAGAACCAGTGGGATAGGCTAGTATAGTTGTTAGCTAGTGGGGCTGTAGTTCTCTCATGCAGTAGTTAGAAGCGATGGGCGTGGCACTAGCCCATAGTGCGCTACTGATATCCGTAGCGCACTATGGCTCAGTGCGCTACGCCTAAGTGGCTTTATCCACACGTGCCGCCCGACCCCCCTCTCTCATCCCCATCTCTCCATCTCTCCATCTCTCAGCCCGAGCACGATCCGCCGCCGCTCTCGATCCGCCGCCGCCGCGTCTGAGGAGGAGGAGGCCTGCCCGTGCCCGAGGAGGAGGAGGTCCGCCCGTGTCCGAGGAGGAGGTCCGCCCAGCGTCTCGGGAGGCCCGTGTCCGAGGAGGAGCAGCCGCCGCGTCTCAGGAGGTGGGGAGGCCGCCGTCGTCCGCCCTCGTCGTCCGCCCGTCGTCCGCCCGTCAGAGGTGAGCGTCGCCTCTCCCCTCTCTCACTCTCTCTCCCTCTCTCCCTCTCTCTCCCTCTCTCCCCTCTCTTAACTACTGTAATATCCTCATTTTGGCTCAAACAAACTCTTGTTCAGCAAATAGTGGTCTTATCAGAGACAAGTTACAGCAAGATTCCATCTAGTTATTTTTTCCTTCATGATTCTGTTGCATCTGGTTAGGTAGGTCTTATCAGAGACAAGTTACAGCAAGAACAAGTGTGAATGCAATGTCAGGAACAAGTGTTGGAATTTTCCTCTAGAAACATAAGTGTTGGAATTTTCCTCTAGAAACATAAGTGTGAATGCAATGCCGAGGAACCTGTTCACTGACATGCTGCTTGATAGATCACCTTACTACCTACAATGCTCTCCTGCTTGACTTACCCACAAGTAGCACACCAGTAGCAACTGCGTGGAACCAATGGATGTAGATATAATACAGTTGTGTCAGTTTGTTCTATGCACCTCCAGCGTGTCTCATGCTACAGAATTTATATTCCTCTCCACGTCACCTGATCAGGTCCATCACCTTGGTCATATTGCAGTCGAGGACGAGTCTCCTCTGGCACTGGTTCTATAGCCAATGTTGGCGAGAGTCTTGGAACAAGCACAAACCAAGCAGGTGAAAGTTCAGTGGACCGACACAAGTGGAAAGGAAACTCTTTCAGATCGAGACAAGGTACACACCCAGATGTTCTATGCACCCTGCTACATTCATTTTAGTAACGAGAGAATAGTACCATGTTGGCTCTCACTCTACTGTTAGTGATCAAAACACAGCAACTTGAAAACAGCATGTTTCCCTTGCTATCCCGTGACGTCTTACACCTGTTTCTCTATCTATTTATGCCTAGATTAATTACACACTTTAGACACTAAAAACATATGTTACTTAGTTAATGGGGAAAATATCAACCCAAACCCCATCATATTTCTTCCAGGGGAAAATGTTGAAATGACTGCTGGCAGTTTTGTTTGTGGTCTAGTGCATTTTCAGGGTTTGCTTCTGAAAGAAAATAGTGGTCATGATGTTTGCTCACTTTGATGCACATGATGTTTGCTCACTCATGAGGACCAGTTGTTTGCTCACTTTGATGCATAGCATTTGGCTAAGCTACTAGGTTTCAGTATTTTTTTCATTTTATAATGATAGGTATGATGTTACAGGGATTACAGCCACTGTGGAGCACACCCCGTAGTACTAATCCTAGGTGCTGCAACCTGACTGAGCTACATGATTGCTACAGGTCTACACTCACACACACATGATGCACACAAAAAACAAACCAGCAATCGATTCTGAGGATTACAGCCACTATGGAGCACACCCGTAGTACTAATCCTAGGTCGCTACCGATTGAGATACATGATTGCTCTGGTCTACAACACCTTTGTGTAGATGAGAGAGGGTACTGTAGAGGTGGAGGGAAATCTGAAGTAGCTTTGTCACCACATGCAATCCACTTTTTCACACCACAAAATCCAGTTTGAATCGGAGAAACATCTCTCCATCCCAGGACCATGAAAAAAATGGCAAGTACTAACAACCAAATCATCCCTCCTCGACAAGAAAAGAACAAACCCAAACACTAAAACTGTTTCCATGTCCATTTTGTTTCTGTTTTTTCCATGTCCATTTTCTTTTGTCCACTTTTGGAAACCATGTGCAGTAGTAAGAATGTCTTGCATTTGTATTTGGTTATTAATGACTACTTTATGTTATGCAGTTAGATAAGTGTATATTACATCAGGAAACACCAGGGGCACCACCAAAGAGGGTCATGTTGATGCATTCTTAACCAATGTGTTTTCTACCTAGATGTTTATGTCTTTGGGCATGTTGGCCGATTATCCTATGCGACAGATTATGTCTGGTTGTGTTGGCCATTTATTGTGTGCTAGTTGTGCTGGCTATGATGGCCATTTATTGTGTGCTAGCTATGCTGGCCATATATATGCAGTTCTTGTATGAAATGAGTCCGATTTTTGTCGAATATTGATTAACTTCCGTTTCAGTAAATCGTGCACTCTAGTTTAAGAAAATTAGCAAAGGTCATGCGGATTTTTCCGTGCATTTAACCAATTATTTGTTTTTATTAGTGCAAAGATGTGTGACAACGACGAGGCTGGATGTTCTAAGCGCATCGGTGAAGGTCTATAAATAAGGCAAAAGTCTCGAGGAGATCCGGAAGATTGACCCAGATCACGAAGATCAGTTCCGGGAGTTCAAGGAGAGGTGTGAATCGAAGAGCCACGCCAATAGTAATCGGGAAAGGTCTTGCGAGCGATGAATATAGGTCATCACCATCTCGGATCTGGTGGATACAGAACCGCGGAGGCCAAATGGAATAAGGAGGACGAAGTGTATAGATCTAAGGGGATAGAAAACCCCTTTGCTAAATTCGAACCCGGGCAGGTTCGAAACTTCATCAGGGCCCGTTACCATGTGGACCCAAAAACCAAACAACTCACCGCAAATCCTGCGGTGAAGGAATTCGAGGAAATTGTGGTAAGTATAATCTAATTATCGCGGATCAACACGATTGCAATCTAATCGATGATCTAAATGATTCACTGTTACTTCTTCTGCAAGAGGAGGAAATTGTTGCTAGTCATGGATCCTGTGGTTCCTCATCCTGGGGTCGGCGGCCACCCGGTGGGATAACCGTTTTAACAGGGCGATGAACCGGGCCAAGAAAATATAGCCGGTTACGAAGAAGCCGTCGTTGGCTGGCCGTCTGGCCGGCCTCGGGCGTAAGAATTGGGTGGATCATTTTGGTCCACCGCCGAGGACGCATGTGGCACCGTCGGGAAGGAGCGATGAGGAAAACCGCGAGGTTCAAGAACTTAAGGCACAAGTGGCGCGGATCCCGCAGATTGTCCAAGACAAACTGGCAATCATCCTCACGTCCTTCCTGCCTACCTTGGTGGAGTCAATAGCGAACTAGAGTGCGGGTGGTCGAGTAGGGCCGTGCCCGATTCCAACGATGGTCAGCAGCCACTCGAACAACGCGGCGCCGACGAATCAGGCGAACTACGTGTTCGTGACTCCGCCCGCTAGCACCGTGGCGCCGCAAGTGTTGGTGACTCCCCCTGCCATCATCGCGGCGCCGGAGTACATGTTGGTGCCCCCCTGCCATCGTCGCGGCGGCACCGGAGCTCCAAGCACCCGTAGGTAGGGGGAATACACCGGCGGCCAGCACCGCGCCATCAAGCAGCCCTTCCGTCTCTTGCACGCTCGTCGCCGTATGTGGTGCGTCGACATTAGCCGATCTCGACGCCATCACGGTAAACAAATTGCTTTAATTACCGCCTTTCATGCCATATATTACTCTTATGGCATCTCTGACGACGCCGTACATGTTTTCCGCAGACGGATGTTCCTTGCACTCTCTTATGCTACGTGAACAACGAGCTGAGGGATGTTGCCAAGGGTACCATCGTTCAACCCTTGCAGCGCACGTTCCACTCAAGGACGATGTCAGATAGCATGCACAGGGTTAAAATTAGTCAGGTGCTAAGGGGCTGCGACGACCTGGAACCTCCCATTCAACCCCTAGGAGCGGATGAAGAAGATTCGTCTGTCCTCAGAACTTGCTTCGGCTTATTCTTGCTATGGCCAAAGAGTATGATCCGTTTGGGGACGGCGGGGGCCATCACGCCACAGAACAAAGACACCGTCGTGCGGCGACAAGCGGTGGCAAAACCTCACGCCTCGCCGTCACCTCCACGCGGTGGGTCGGATGATCATGTTGATGATATGCACATGGCGCAGGATCCGGCCGAGGACGACGAAGACTGGAATGATCACTTCTTCAGCACTCAGTTTGGCAATGAAGAAGACCTAGCTGGTGGCCCTACAGAGAAAGCCACTATCACCAAGCGTCTATTTGGTTCCCAGGAGACGCCTCCAGCTTGCGCCTTTACAGAGCCAGCTGATACAACCAACCGGCCATTTATTCTAAGACATGACACACTACATAGGGCGGTCGGTGCTCAGATTGTGGTGCCTGCCCGCTCTCCAAAAGGAAAAAATGGCAGGAAAAGAAAATCTAGCAGCTCGAGCCAGCCGGTGGCGTCAACAACTGCGAATCCGATCAGGTTTCGGGATGGGCCACCAAGACCCGAGGGTATTATGTGGAGGATTCATGTGGCGGGTGAGCCCATGCTACCTAAGAATTTGCGGAAGCTCGCCAGTTTGGAACTGCAGAGTGTGCATGATGGCGTGCTGACGATAGAGAGACGCCTTCTATCGGAGAAAGATCCCTCGCACCCGGTATACGTGGTTAAGATGCCACCAGGCTTGGGCTTCATCGACAATGCCCCTGCGGATCTGTTCTTCCTGCGGTTCGACGACATCTTCAATATGTTCCACCTATACCCGCTGCACTATACCATGGTCCGTCTGTTTTCTCTCAGCCTGGCCATGCAGATCATTAGAGAGAACACACCGGGCATCGCTATAGTGGACCCCTACTACATGCGTGACGGCTACTTGGGTTCCCCGTCGAGCGGCGTATCGTGACCTCGCACCTAAAAAGAATCCTCGTGGCGAACAAGACAAAGGAATACATTCTCGTGCCTTACTTTCCGAGTAAATCGTTATTCACTCGCCACCGCCGATTGGCTTTATTAGATCATCATCATTCTTTTCCAACACATTCCATTTGAATTTTTTGCGTGAGATGAACATCGCACGCTCATCTCCTTATCGTCAAGCATTCCCACGCGTATTTCGACTAGGGAGTCTAGAAAAGAAGAAAAACTACGACAAGATCAAGGAAGTTCTAGATGATGCTCTCATGGCTTTGCCTCGACGGAAGGCACCACCTTCGCGTCACGAAGGTCAAGTTCGCGAGCACGTCTTCAACCACGTAATGGAGTTCCCTGCGTGAAGCGCCGGAAAACGAAGAAGGAAGCCTACTACGCACTCCATCACATGAGGCGTTCCTACTTGACCAGAGAATTCCGCTGCGGATCATCTCAAACAATGGGCGAAGCAAAGGCCAAGATCAATGATTCGGATATTAGACAAGAGATGTATCGCATCCAGCAGCGATTTGGGGCAATCATCTTCGTGATGTCATGACTTCGGGGATCTTCTACGGAAATATCGAATAACCGTGACACGTAAGATCGCCTAGAGATGCAGGGTGACTATAGGAAGTTCATGACGAGACAAGGTCCTCCGTTCCTAAGCCGAGCTGAAGGCTTGATGTTGGCCTAGTTGTAGTTACAAACTATAGATGACCTTTGTGTGTGTGTGGACAAGTGTACTTATCTTATTAGGTTTATGAATCATCGTTTACTTATTTTGCTTATTATTATTATATATCAATCAATGCTTGGTTTTTTTGCTTACTCTTTGGTCCTTTGCTCAATTTGGTCCTTCTTTTTTTCCTTACTCTTTTTTCGAGAATAATGCCGATGATTGAAATGTCGTGGCACACTATATATGTGAATGTTCTACGATGGGACTGTGAGCCTTGTGATATGCACAAGTCCAGGTCTTGTGCATCCTACTTGGCTCACCGTTCCATCGTAGCATATTCCTGTGTCCAACGACCTATGTATATATATGAGGCATTCTTTTCGAGTTATTTTTGTCTTTTTCGAGAATAATGCCGATGATTGAAATGTCGTGGCACAATGTATATGTGAATGTGCTATGATGGGATTGTGAGCCTTGTGATATGCACAAGTCCAGGTCTTATGCATCCTACTTGGCTCACGGTTCCATCATAGCATATTCCTTTGTCCAATGACCTATGTATATATATGAGGCATTCTTTTCGAGCTACTTTGGTCTTTTTCAAGAATAATGCCGATGATTGAAATGTCGTGGCACACTATATATGTGAATGTGCTATGACGGGATAGTTATCCTTGTGATATGCACAAGTCCAGGAATTGTGCATCCTACTTGGCTAACGGTTCCGTCATAGCATATTCCTGTGTCCAACGACCTAGCTAGTTATATATGAGGCATTCTTTTCGAGCTACTTTGGTCTTTTTCGAGAATAATGCCGATGATTGAAATGTCGTGGCACACTATATATGTGAATGTGCTATGATGGGATTGTACGCCTTGTGCTATGCATCCTACTTGGCGTACGGTTTCATCGTAGCATATTCCTGTGTCCAACGACCTACGCATATATATGAGGCATGCTTTTTGAGTTACTTTGGTCTTTTTCGAGAATAATGCCGATGATTGAAATGTCGTGGCACACTATATATGTGAATGTGCTACGACGGGATTGTGAGCCTTATGATATGCACAAGTCTAGGTCTTATGCATCCTACTTGGCTCACCGTTCCGTCGTAGCATATTCCTGTGTCCAACGACCTATGTATATATTTGAGGCATGCTTTTTGAGTTTGGTCTTTTTGATTTAGGAGTACTTTCTATAAGTGTATCTTCATATGCGACTTTAATTATATTTTTTTTTCTCAATCACCGGTTATTATTATTGTCAACTTATAGATGACGTGGTACGTCGTGTACAAGGGACGGGTTCCCGGAGTCTACGATGATTGGGAAGACTGCCGGAGACAGGTGCACCGTTTCAGCGGCAATAGCTACAAAGGGTACAACACTATGGCAGAGGCGGAAGGTAGATACACGCGCTATCTAGCGGGAGTTAGGACAAGGAACCGGATGAAGACCTACACCTTCATCGCGGCGGTGATCATGCTTATCTTATTTGGTTATTTATCCCGCGTTTGTGTCTAGCTAGTTTAGATGTCTAGGCGAGCTTCCGAGCTCTAACTTGTTCGATCGACACATGTATTCGCATGTCACCAACTACTACTTTGTAACATGATCGAAACAATGTAACTTAGACTATGTATTCATGTATGAGACTTATCTATATGTATTTGTTTCAATCTTGTTTTTCATATTGAGTATTTATATATATAATTGTATATCTTGTATCTGTGTGTGTATATCTGCTGTAATATTGTATATAATCTGTATTGTATATAATCTGGCTGGAAACTAAAAAAAAAAATACATCTGTGGCCACATGGTTTACCTTCTGTGACGCACTACACCTAAAGCGCACTATGGAAGCTTAGTGGCGCACTAGGTAGTGCGCCACAGAAGATCCTAGGGTTAGAGAACCTGCCCAAACATCTGTGGCGCACTAGCAGGTGCGCTACGCCTGTCTCTACACAACCGTGGCGCACTAGGCAGTGCGCCACGGCTGAGAGATAGACATAGCGCAAGGCCCGTGGCGCACTGCTAGTGTGCCACGGATGATATTTCCAGGTGCGCCACTAAAGGCCATTTTCCTAGTAGTGCATCCTCCACGGCCTGAAGCCGCGGCTCCAAGTACCACTCGAGCGCACCGCCCGGTGCTGGGTCGAGGAGCTACCCTCCGTCATCTGGGACATCCGCACCTCAGTCAACAAGTCGACAGGGTTCATCCCCTTCTTCATGGTGTACGGCGCCGAGGCAGTCATGCCCACCGACCTCGCGCACGACTCGCCAAGGGTCGTCCACTACACGGAGGCGGCGAACAAACTCGCACAGCAGGACGGAATCGATCAACTCGACGAAGCACGCGACCTAGCTCGCTCTCGCACTGCCATCTACCAGCAAGTACTCCGCCGCTACCATAGCCGGCGGGTGAAAACTCGCACCTTCCAGGAAGGCGACATGGTGCTACGACTCATCCAGGACAAGAAGGGCATGCACAAGCTACCCCCCCCGTGGGAGGGACCATTCGCCATAGGGCGAGTACTCGGCAACGACGCCTACTACCTCATCGACGTCCGCGGGGACGGCAAACTCGACGTCAAGCGACCATGGAATGTAAACCTCCTACGGAAGTTCTACTCCTAGAACTCCACATATGTATCCTCCAGTCGCTATGAAATAAAAAATATTGGTTACCGCAAATTGCATCTACTCTCCGTGTCTTGTGCCACTCGCACTCGTAATAACAGCGTCAAGCTAACTGCAGAAGTCAACCTCTGGTACAGCGATCGGCACGGCCAAGTAGTGCGCTACAAGGGCACTGGGTTACCCCAGGTCTTGTAACGTCCATGAAAAATGCCTACCCGGAGCCCCATTGGAGTCACCTAGCTCGACTGGATCAACGAGCCAAGACAACTGCCTTCGCTTCTCACAACGACCATGATCCTCCGCATCCTCGACATAGCGACTCGAACGGCCAAGTACCATTCTCGGGGACTGACGACCAGTTCAGCGCGAGCGGCTAGGGAAAACGCCAAGTATGAGAGCATGCCCAGGACTCGCCATGCGACTGACCCAACGGGCCAGGCAGGAGTGATGCGCTCAAACTAATGTGCCAAGTCCTCACCCACCCTCGAGCCGCACCTAGAACAACCAAGTACCACGCTCGGGACTCGGCCACCCGACCTCGTTCGCGCAAGGGAAAACGGTGAAGTATAGAGCACTCATGGGAGTCGCCTTGCGACTGGCTTTCCAAGTTCGGGCGAGTCGACCTCAATAACAAAACATTCAAAGCCGCAAACACATAACAAACAAGGTGAACCACATAAAAAAGGGTGAACGCGCTCGGGGACTCGTTCAACCCTCAATCAGAAACACACGACAATTCACAAAACAACACGATATCTCATTATAGCATGTCACAATTGTCACAAAATACAAAGTATGCCCAACGGCAGAACTGCTACTGATGCCCCAGGGCACAATATTTTACTCCGCAGGCTTTGACGACGACTCGCCACCTCCCTTGCGACTGTGAATGAAGGGAGTGTACGGGTTTGACGGGTACAGCGGCGGAGGAGCCAGTATGGCAAGGTGTGGCATCTGCCATACCTTAATCTGTACACAAATACCTATTTCTTCCTTGCAATATGTGGCAGCGGCAACATGTGAAAACACGAGGGACGAGTCAAATTGAGCGAGTAATGCATGGAACACACTATAGTCTATAAAAAACTAGGCTTGACACTACAAATCACTTCTATATCTGAAAACACAAGATTAATCATTCTACAAATTAACCTGGTTCAATTAAGTGTCATGTTTTAGCGTATACAGTACACCAACCTTGCCATACCATAATTTCCGTTCGTCCTCCGCCACTGGACGGGTATATCGTCAGCTCACCCGCCATCGCCGCACGGAAGGGTTGCTCGATTTTGAAGTCCCGGTGCTGCAGCTCGGGGTCGTTGGGTGCGACGACCGTTTCCTGATAAGGAAGAAGGTCGCCCATCGCCCAGACGCGCTCGGAGTATACCGCTGCGCGGTCCGTCAACTTCAGCACCTCGGAGATCTCCACCGAGCCAGTCGACGACGGGTAGCCACTTGTCACGTCGTCCAGATCGAAGTCCTCCGGGAAGTGAGCGAGCCCAAGGCTAAGCGCCGTCACCGCTCCGCGTCGGAACGCCGATCGCGTCATGAACTCGACGACCGACGGTGCCTTCTCCAAGTATCGCCACACCTCGATGAGGTCGCTGGGAATCACTTCCGTGGGTGACATCTCCTAAAGATACGCCCGTATACATGTCGCCGACAATGTGGCCGAGTCTACCAGCATGGCTACACATTGTCGTGCGTCGAATGAATTCGCCTGTTCCGCGCTATCAATGATCCGACCGCGACGAAGGTGACAGTGAATACATCAAAAATTACACAATGCATATGTTACAGGCACAGGCAGGAACACTCACCAATCAAAGGGTAGGATAGCTCCGTGATGAAGTTTTGAAGAGCGGAGTAATCATCTTGAAGCCCAGCAACAAGGGCGTCAAAAACCTTACGCTCCTCAGCGGCGGCCGTGACAAAGCTCGCCCATCCGCCGAGGTCGCTTCCTCCTTCGCTTCCTTCAGCTCGCGCTCAAGGTCGGCGATCCGCTGTTCCGCCAAACTCAACGCCGATTGCGCCGCCGTCAGCTCACTCACCGGGACAAGGTACTGGCGAACCTCTTCTTCCTTCGCAGCAATCGCATGGAGTCCCTTGTTCGCCTCTTGAACGGCGACAAGTTCCTTCTCCGCGCAACACTTCGCAGCCAGCCGGTCGGCCGATTCACGCTGCAAACCCTATACAAAAGTGAAACAGTTAGCAAAAACGAAATCCTAAAGTGCCCACCCGCTAAAATTCAGCGACTAGACACTCGGGGACTGGCGATCAAAAACCTAAGTGCCTACCCGCTGAAATTCAGAGACTAGACACTCGGGGACTGGCGATCAAAAATACTGAGCGCCCACCCGCTGAAACTCAGCTAATGCGCACACGGGGACTGGGCGCAAGAAATAAAAGTACAACACTAAAAGAATCGGACCACTTCAATTCAATGGCCTGATCCTCGGGGACTGGACATACCTGGATGGCCGCTCCCAGCATGCCATGAAGTTGTAGTGCGTCCACGGAGGTGAGAAGAGCCGGAGTATGCCCGCGACGTTGCTCGACCTCCGTCTCGGCGACCCCAGGTGCGCGGCTCGATGGCGTGGTACCACTCGCCGTGGCCGCTTTGGCCATGAAGCGCGGGAAGGTCGCGATGGACGCGCCGGCACCAAAAGAGGCCGGCTCGGTCACCCCTGGCTAGGAAGCACCCTCCTTGATTGCCGAGGCCGCCACCGCCCCAGGATCTCTTGGGGCCACCGTCGTGTCATCAGACACCGTGACAACCTCGTCGCTCTTGGCCTTCTTGGCACTGCCTGTGGGGGCGGCGACCTCGTCAGCCTTCCTCTTCCGAGAGGGGTCTTCCTCCGCGGCGACTAGCGGCACCTTGGCCACGGACGGATGGCCTATATTTTAAACCCCAGTCCTACAAATCGAGAATATGAGCAAAGTCGTTCGACTACAAGGAAAAATAAAGCAGGTGAATAAAACTCACTTGGCGACTGGAATGAATCGTAGCCTCGTGTGGATGCCGGCCTACTTTTCCAGTTCGGGGCCCAGTCGTCGACTGAGGCCCATCTCCAGGACGTCGTGCGCCCAAGACACGGATGGCTTCTACATAGTCGAGACCGCGACAGGAGCTTCCGAAACGTTTTTGGCGGGAGCTTCCCTGGGCGGCGAAGCTGCCGCGACCGGAGCAGCCCCCGACCCAGAGACTGGGGCGAACGGCGGAGGCATCGAGGCCAGAGGCACCTCGCTTAGGACGGCAGTGATATCTGGCGCCGCCATCGTCTGTGGCGCTTCACCCCTGGCCAGACTGGTGGCGTCAGAGCTGCTTGGCGAATGCGGCGGAGACGCCTGTCTCGCTGGCTTCGTCTTCTTCTTCAGAGGGGCCTTCACCTCCTTATTCTTCTTCTTTTTCTTTGACGGAGTGGCCTCGCGACGCGAGGTGTGCTCGTGGAGCTCGTCGTCATCGTCATGACGTTCGAGGCTTTTGCTCGCTTCGAGCTCACGCTGCCGTTGTCCGCGAGTTTTTCGAACCAGCGGGGCGACCTCTTCCTCGGATTCGTCGTCGTCGACGCTCCTGTCTCTCTCGACGCCGCCCCTTGCTGGAGGCGATTTTCCCCCCTCCTGGACGGATGTCAACACCCGGATTTTTCAATCCTAGATGCCTGTTATGCCATACATCGCAATCCCAGGATTACCATTTTTGCGAGACATAACAGAATTGGATACCATAGTACTTAATCCATTACAAACGATACATAAGTTCTTACACAAATAGGGATCTCATGATCCAGTTCTTAATACAACATCAAGCAGCGGAACACGTAATAATAGCGATGGCGTAAGCTCCATCTTCGGCTCACAGCAATGCCGATGGGAGATGATCATAGTTGTCGAACCTTCCGGGGTCCATCTTCCGGTACTCCTCTTCATAGTCCGCCATGGGAATAGCAGGGGACAAAGCCATGAGTACTCTTTAAGTACTGCAAACTAATACTAATAAGAAAAGGGGTTTTTGGATAATAGGACACTAGGCTCTAGGGTTGTTTTGCAAAAGCCAGTTTATCTCTACTAAGTTCCAAAGCTAGTCACAATTTTATAATTCCTAAATGGGATCTTGTAATTCAGGTCACAACTCATGTGGTCAAGTCAAAGTCTCCATTCATTTCACAAGTCATTTTGAAAAGTCCGACGGGACAATATGGCCACCCAACTGTCCATAATCATGACACGGCTATTCAATAGTTTGACACTCTGCAGAGATTGTACACTTTCACCACAACATTCGATACATCCGTCAGAACAAATCCTGAATTCACCATACTCGATATGCGGATAATCAATCCTAACCTTTCAATTACACGCCTAGTATAAGCACCTCTCCTGTGAGTTTGGCCTCCCAACCATGACCAACTTGTCATCTTGGTACTGCACAGTGGACAATCTTCACAAGGTAGCCTCAGCTGGACCTTGGCCATGAGGGAACTAATACTAACGAATATAAGTTTCGGTCAAGCCCTACCCAATATTCGGTATTGTGGTTGCGATAAAATTGGAATGGTATCGCATCCGCAACCATCAGTTTTATAAAGGGCTAAGGCTCATGCCTCAACATTTTCATCACCAAAATCATCAAGTGTTTGGAAACACATGTCCAAAACATTTCAATAGAATGATCCATCATTCCAAGGTTTTTATAACCATTTTTCCACCAAGTATTCTCATCGAAAAGTTGATCAAGTTTTATGCTTAGCACTAGCCTCTACAGGTGGGGGTAGTACTGATGATGGGTGGTAACTAGTGGAGTTTCACTAAGTCCAACCTTATATCTTAGGCTGATATCAAGGTTTCTAGCTTAGGCCAAATTTTATGCCCTTTAAGCAACCTTCAGCACAACTGTCTAGTATCTACCAAACTCTTAGGTAGACTCTAAGTAAGCTTTGATAAAGAAATAAAGTAAGAAGCTTGCAAGTAAAACTAGGATTGGTTTATCAAATGGGTATGATCACATATGGTTAAGGCATATAGTAGTCATATCACAAGTATTGGTTTGTGGCATCAGTAGGGTATCTGGCAAGGGTTAGCTTGCATAGGTCAACTTGATTAGTAAGGCTTGCATAGGTATAGTATCTTGCAAGTGTTAGCTTGCATTGGTATAGTATCATCTTGCTCATTCACTAGTAGTATTAGGCTTGCATCAGTGTCAATATAAGCTTGCATAGTTACTAGCTTGCCTTGTGCAGAGAAGTGGTTGAAGTTCTCCTCGGCTTCCTCTTCGTAGTATCCTCCTTCCTCCTCGTAGTATCCTTGGTCGGTACTAGCGTCTATGAATAAATACGAGGTACACAATCACCAAACAATACTTAACTACTTGCAATCATCACACACAAGGGTCATATAGATGATCTAGCATCATCTCTAACATTACAAGGTTAAGGCTTGGTTTAAATTTCTTTTATTTTTAGAAAAGTAATTTCTACTCATTGAAAAACTACTTAAGATTTAATATTCTCCAAACCAAATATGGGATCATGTTTACACATGTCATCACCACATATTGTAGTCCATGGGAATGTGATTTAAAGTGGTGTCACAATTTAATAAGGTTTTACCCTTTTATTTTAATTAATTAAAGTGGCTAGAAATGCTTATGTAGCATTCTTTTATTACTTGAACATTATTTCTGCAAGTAAACCTATATATTTTTATATATTCTGAAAGGTATGGTTAAATGTGATTTTTGAGAGTTGGAATCAACTCAAAAGATTTTATGGTTGAAATTTGAAAAATGTTTGAATGCAGAAAAGCTTCTGCCTTGTTATTTTTACTATGGGTTATCTACAGATGCAAATGACTTGAATCCAACGGGCTTGGATTCAGCATTCATAGACCTTTCCAACAAAATTGGTTTCATTCAATTTGGTGCACCGAATCGATATAGGTTGATTTTTTAAGTTGGGTTAGAAGTGTGTTTGAGTTTAAAAAGAAAAAGATTTAATTTGAATTGCTGGGTCAAGGAAAAGTTATCGGGCCGGCCTGCTAGTGATGCTGCTGGCTACTTAAGTGGGTTTCCCCACTCGTCAGTGTGTTTGAGTTTAAAAAGAAAAAGATTTAATTTGAATTGCTGGGGCTGCGCGGGAAAAGTTACTGGGCCGGCCTGCTAGGCGCAGTGCTCCCGCGGGCTACTTAAGTGGGTTTCCCACTCGCCGCTGACACGGGCTGGGCGATGCACGGGCAACGTGGACCGTTGGATCTAGTTCTAATCTAACGGTGGGGTCATCGTCGACGCGAGACAACTCCAGCGAACGAAACCCAGCGCAGCTGCTGAGGGTGCTGGGGCTCACCGGGTCGGGCGAGGGTGAGTGGGCAAACACGAAGTCGACGACGGCGATCCTCCCGGTACCGTGGCTTCTCCGGGCGGCTCAATCGCTGGCTCCTTTCTTCTCCAGCGGCAGGCTCAGTGAAATTCCGGAGGTGGTGCTCGCCTTGCTCGAGGATGGTGTGGCACGCCTGGGGGAGGGGAGATGGTGTGAAGAAATCGAGCGGGGTGGCCTCTATTTATAGTCGGCGAGGGACCGTCAAGACGGTGAGCTCGTCGGCGACGTTACAAGGGCTAAAGGCATGGGCAAGGGTAGGGGACAGGCGGTGTCTCTGGCGATGCTCAATGACATGGTCGCGAGGCATGGGGCGGTATGGTTTGGTCTGAACGGGCGGTGCTCAAGGCTGGTAGGCGGGCGTCTTCGACGGCGGGCGGTGGCTGTGGCACGGGCGGCAAACGGGATGTCTGGCGGTCTCCGGGTGGGATTGTGTATGCACGCCGCGAGGGATGCGCGGTCTGTGGTGATGGTCGAGGGTGGCGCCGGCGCACGCCGCATGATCTGGGCGCTTTGTCCGCTGGTCTGTGGCTTGGCAACAATCGCTGGACAAAGGAGTGGCGGTGGATGGTGGGCTGCCTCCCAGACAAGGTTGGCACGGCTAGTTCTTCCTCTAGCTTGCTGTCGACTATGGGGTGGCATGAGGGTGCTCGGCTATTCACCATTGATGACAATGGCAAGCTCACAGTGGTGCTAGTGCCTGGCTAAACTTCCTAGATGATCTACTGAGTTGTATGTGAGCTAAATGGGGAACCAGTTAGGCAAGAATCACTGCACACTATAGTGTTTGATGTTTTGTTTGATTTGTGTCTGCAACCTGTTTGATGAAATGGCCGCATGAAATCAAGTTTTGAATTTTTGAAATGATTTTTGGTGGGTTTGCTAGATTGGTTCTGGTGAGTCTGCAGATGCTTGGGTTTTGAAAGTTGAGCTTGTTTGAGTGGGTTTTGGAAAAGTGGGATCTTCCCATATGAAGAAGATTAAATTTTGAATTGTCATTTAAATTATGCATTTGAAAGTTTCTGGATGATCACAAAGTGGGCCTTGATACCTTGTTATGAGTACAATCAAGGGGTGCAAAGATCCAGAAAAGTTTCTGTTAGGTTTTGAAAGTTTGAGACAACCAAAGTAGGCATGGGAGTTAATTTGGTCAAAATGACCATTCACTTAATATATTTGTTTTGATTTACTTGTCTTTAGGAAAAGTGTGGGAAATGTTTTAGATGATGTTTATTTCACCTAAGAAATATTTTACAAGCAATGGATCACACAAACAAGGTGGTTTTTAAAGAAATTAAAAATCAATGCATACACATATGCATGCATTCATAATTTTATTTAGAAAAGTTTTTGTTAACCCTAAATGTGAGGATTAGAATTTGATGATCCAAGTTTGGTATTTTTGGGATGTTACAAACCTTCCCCCCTTAAACAAAATCTCGTCCTGAGATTTGAAAAAGGAAGAAAAGATTACCTGGGATTTGAAGAGATCGGTAAACTCCGTCTGGATGTGATCTTCGCGTTCCCAGGTAGCTTCTTCTTCTGTGTGATTGCTCCACTAAATCTTGAGAAACTTGATGCTTCGGGTTCGGGTAGTTCGAAAATCTTCTTCCAATATGCGGATGGGCACTTCGGGATAGGTTAGGTCATCGTTGATCTCTATGGTCTGGTGATCGATATTCTTGAACACTTCGGTCTTCTCGGGGACTTCGAGACACTTGCGAAGTAACGAGATATGGAACACATTGTGCACAGCTGACATCTCCTCTTGTAGCTCCAGTTGATACGATGCTTCTCCTCGACGGTTCAGAATTTTGAAAGGTCCGATATATCTGGGGGCTAACTTTCCTTTGAGTTGGAAACGTTGCATTCCCTTCAATGGCGACACTTTCAGATAAACAAAATATCCTATGTTGAAGGCGAGGTCTCGACGTCTCTTGTCGGTGTAACTCTTCTGTCAGGATTGGGCTGTCTTGAGGTGCTCACGAATCTTGTGAACCTTCTCTTCTGCTTCTTGTAGGATGTCGGGTCCGAAGATCGACTCTCCTACTTCCAACCAGTTCAAAGGGTGCACTTTCTTCCGTACATAATTCGAATGGGGCCATTTGCAAACGGCTTGGTAACTTGTTGTATGAAAATTCTGCAAACGGCATAGCCTTCCCACTTGGATCCGTATTCTAGCACACATGCTCTAAGCATATCTTGAGTATTTGATTTACCGCCTCCGCTTGTCCATCGGTCCGAGGGTGATACGGTATTGAAATCTAGGCGGGTTCCTAAACCTTCTTGGACTTTCTTCCGTAATCTCGAGGTAAACCGAGTTCCTCGATCCGATACTATATTCTTGGGGACTCAGGTAAACTGACGATTCTCGCGATGTACAACTCCGCTAGCTTCGAACTCTGATAGGTGGTTTTGACGGGCAAGAAATGGGCGACTTTGGACAATCTGTCCACTATGACCCAAATAGAGTCATTTCCCCTACTAGAAGTAGGTAGTCCAGTGATAAAGTCCATTCCTACAGAATCCCATTTCCATTCCGGAATTTGCAAAGGTTGCAACAATCCAGCGGGTCTTTGATGTCCTGCCTTGACTCGCTGACATATATCACACTTGGCGATATAGCTTCCGATTTCTCTCTTTATCTTATGCCACCAAAATTGCTCTTTCAAATCTTGATACATCTTAGTTCCTCCGGGATGGATAGAATAAAGAGTATCATGAGCCTCCTTCAAGATAATTTCTTTTAACTCGGAATCTGATGGTACACAAAGGCGTCCTTTGTACCACAAAACTCCTTCTTCGTCCTCGGTGAATCCGGGTACTTTGCACTGTACACGACGCTTGATTCCGTCGATACTAGCATTTCCTTCTCGCCTCTTTAATCTGACCGATCAAAGTGGGCTGAAGTTCTATGCTAGCCAAAATCCTTCACATACTAATTCCATTCGAAAATCTTCCATCTCTTTGTGCAAACTTGGTTGCTCCTTCAAAATCATGGAGTTCAAGCGGCAATCTGCTAAGGGCATCGGCTACCACGTTGGCTTTACCAGGTGATAGTGAATGTCCGTGTCGTAATCTTTGATTAGCTCAATCCATCTTCTCGCCTCATATTCAGCTCCTTCGAGTGAATATATACTTTAGGCTCTTGTGATCCGAATAAATCTCACAACGGTTTCCCATCGTAATGTCTCCATGTCTTCGAGGCTAGAACTACTACCGCGAGTTCGAGGTCATGGGTTGGGTAATTTGCGTGTTGTTTCAGCTTGTCGGGATAGATAAGATATAACTTTGCCTTCTTGCATTAGCACACATCCGAGACCAATCTTGGATGCGTCACAATACACATCGAAGGGCTTCGTGATATCCGGCATGATCAAAATTGGGGCTGAAATCAATCTCCTTTTGAGTTCTTGAAAACTCGCTTCACAGTTTCGGTCCATTCAAACTTCTTGTCCTTCTTCAGCAATTGGGTCATGGGTCTGGCGATACTCGAGAATCCTTCTACGAATTTGCTGTAATATCCCGCCAATCCGAGAAAAGCACGAACTTGGGTTTGAGTGGTTGGGGCTTGCCAATCTTCTACATCTTTTACTTTGGCAGTGTCAACGGCAATTCCTCCGGCTGATACAATGTGACCGAGGAATCCTACTTCTTGTAACCAGAATTCACATTTGCTAAACTTTGCATACAGCTGATGCTCTCTAAGGGTTCCAAGAATGGTCCTTAGGTGTAGCTCATGTTCTTCTTCTGATTTGGAATAAATCAGAATGTCATCAATGAAAACAATGACAAACTTATCCAGGAAGTCCATAAAAATCTTATTCATGAGTTTCATGACATAAGAAGGGGCATTGGTTAATCCAAAAGACATGACTGTATACTCATACAATCCATATCTGGTGGTAAAGGAAGTCTTTGGAATATCCTCTGCACGAATTTTGAGTTAATGATAGCCTGTTCTAAGATCAATCTTAGAAAACACCTGGGCACCGGTCAACTGATCAAACAAATCTTCTATCTTGGGCAAGGGGTACTTGTTCTTGATGGTGACATCATTCAACTTCCGATAATCCGTACACAAACGGTTACCTCCATCCTTCTTGTCCACGAATAAGACAGGTGATCTCCATGGGGACGCACTTGGTTGAATCAATCCGATTTCCAACATGGAATCCAGTTGCTTCTTCAGTTCTTCTAGTTCTGACGGGTTCATACTATAGGGTCTCTGGGCTATGGGTCCTGTTCCGGGGATTAGTTCGATGATAAACTCGATATCCCGATCTGGGGACATACCGGGCAAAACATCTGGAAATACATCGGGGTATTCGCAGACTATCCGGACTTGGTCAATGGTAGGTTGGGCTATACTCTTGTTACACTTGAATTGGTGAGGTAAGGTTTCAGATATATGCTCGACTGTTATTCCAGCGGTACTGGTCATGGTGATGGCTTTCTTGGCACAGTCAATCAATCCTTTATGTTTTGACATCCAATCCATTCCTAGTACTACTTCCAAACCTTTAGTTCCGAGTACTATTAGGTTAGCATAAAAATCTATGCCATGGATTCGGATAGGGACGGCTTTGCAAATTTGCCTAGCCTTGGTGGTGGATCCGGGCATTTGTACAATCATCACATGCTTCAATTTGGTTGGTTGAATTTTACTAGTGCAGGAAAATTCTTCGGTGACAAATGAATGCGATGCACCAGAATCAAACAACACTCTTGCAAGTACTGAATTAACATACCCAAAGACGATGTCCGGCGCTTCGAGCTTCTTCAAAGATGCATGAGAAAAAGACGGCCATTGCGGTTGAGTGAATTCTGGGCAAATCTTCTCCTGGCTGGACACGCTGCTGTTGAGCTGGGACATTGGTATTAGGGGATGTAGCATTCTTCTTGTTGGGGCACTCGTTGGAATAGTGGCCTTTATTTCCACAGTCATAACAGGTCACTTGTGACTTGTCCTTGGCTGCGACAGGCACAGCCAAGATAGCTAGGTTTCATTTTTCTGAACATTTTGATATATTATTCATATTTTTATGACTTATAGATTAAAAGTTATTGAATTTATAAGATTATAATTATTTCTGAAATTATTAAAAGCTGGTTGAACTTTTTACACCGCAAGCATATCTAGCCACAATGACTGACAGAGGGGCCCGGAGCCACCTCAGCAGCCACACAAGCAAAAGTGGTTCAGGGGGGCATTTTTCACTCGGGCTGGGGCTAGCCAGAGATGCTGACCTGTGGGCCAGAGGCCACATAGGAAAGCCATGCAGGCAAAGTGGCTCCCTGGCTGGGTCGCGCTGATGCACGGGTGACGTCACGCCGGCGGTGGCTTGCAGGACGGTGATGGGGAACGGCGTTAGGGGGCGATCTAGGGCGCATGCGTGCGCGCGTTAGAGAGAGGAGGTTGAGGCGAGCCAAAGAGTAGCGGCGCCGCCTCCAAAAGGTCACCGGAGAGAGAGCACGACGACGGTGAGCGGCGGTGGTGGCAGGTGGTCGACGGGGAGGATGAACCAGAGTGAGAGGGGGCGAGAGAGAGGGTCCACGAGGACCAGCAGCTCACCAGGTGTGCGGTGGTGGTGTCGGGGAGGCGAGGCGAGGTCGGGAGCCGACGAATCGACGGCGGCGATCGTTGGGCTCGAGGGTCGTTGGCGACGATTGGGAGCAAGCGGGGTCGATTCTTTCGGGGAGAAGCCTCGGGGCGACGAGGCGAAGCTTCCTGCACGCTTGGCTGGGCGAGGGGCGGCCGGTAGGGCGTGCACGGCAACTGACAGTCGTCTTGGCGAGAAGAGAAGAGGAGGGGAGATGGGGAAGAAGAAGAGGAGGGGCACCCAGTTATAACCAAAGGACCTTTTGTCCCGGTTGGTGGCTCCAACCGGGACTAAAGGGTCATACGTCCCGGTTGGAGCCACCAACCGGGACGTATAGTTCAATTTTTTTTCATTAGCCCAAGGAGCGCGCGCAGGGGTCTTTAGTCCCGGTTGGTGGTTCCAACCGGGACATATTCCCCTGTTTTCAAAAAATTTCAGGTATTTTCTCTCTGTTCCCGGCTTATTTTTTATTTTGGGGTTTAAATTTGTTTTGTTTTTTAAATGATAATTAATTTGGAATTTAGAAAAACTTTAAACATAAAAAGTGTTTGGATTTGAATAAATAATTCAAAACCATTTTCTGTTTTAAAAAACAATTAATGTAACCATTTAAAATATGAACCATTTACAATTAAAAATGAATTAACTTATATTTTTTTAATATCAATTTGGAATTTAGAAAAACTTTAAACATAAGAAGTGTATGGATTTGAATAAATAATCCAAAACCATTTTCTATTTCCAAAAAAATAATTAATGTAACCTTTTAAAATGAATTAACTTATATTTTTGAATATTAATTTAGAATTTAGAAAAACTTTAAACATAAGAAGTGTACGGATTTAAATAAATAATCCAAAACCATTTTCTATTTCTAAAAAATAATTAATGTAACCTTTTAAAATGAATTAACTTATATTTTTGAATATTAATTTGGAATTTAGAAAAACTTTAAACATAAGAAGTGTATGGATTTGAATAAATAATCCAAAACCATTTTCTATTTTTTTCGAAACATGATCAATATACCAAGTCTGGTATTTTTCCTTTCAACTATGTAACAAAATATGACACCAAGCTTAATGATTTTCATTGTTCGGATTTTTTTGAATTTATTATGCCTGTTTTGAATTATCTGAATTTCTAACTATGGTTGAACCGGTGTGCATGAAGATAGGGGAAAAGCATCGTTAGAACTTGCATTGGATCTCTGAAGAAACCACATATTGCGAGTCTAACAATGCCTTTTTCAAAAACTCAAGGGCGATAGACCATGTACCAGTACAAACCGACCCACTTCCTGCCGATTAACAGACATTTGTCCTTTTACCCGGATGGACGAAAAGGTTTGAGATGTACCGTTGGGAGATAGTCCATGTAAGGTGGTCTAGTATTTTAGGAAAATGGGACGGTAGCATTGTGAAAGCATTTTGGTGGTTACTTCAAAACGACCCATTTTTGCGCTCGGAAAATGGAAAAGGGCTTTTCGTGCGACAAAAGGAAAACTTCCTCCTGCAACATTGTTCTCCATACCAATGTCCACACACATGCATAATATGGGCACAACATCACAAACTATGCCGTGATTCAAGATAACATCGGTCATTTCGACCGAAAGCCATGAAACCTCGAACATGATAGGTCATTTTGTTAAATTTTTTTCGAAACATGATCAATATACCAAGTCTGGTATTTTTCCTTTCAACTATGTAACAAAATATGACACCAAGCGAAGGATTTTCATTGTTCGGATTTTTTTTGAATTTATTATGCCCGTTTTGAATTATCTGAATTTCTAACTATGGTTGAACCGGTGTGCATGAAGATAGGGGACGAGCATCGTTAGAACTTGCATTTGATATCTGAAGAAACCACATATTGCGAGTCTAAAAATGATTTTTTAAAGGCGATAGATCATGTACCTGTAGTACAAACCGGACCCACTTCCTGCCGATTCGGCAGACATTTGTACTTTTTACCCGGGATGGACGAAAAGGTTTGAGATCTACCGGTTGGGAGATAGTCCATGTAAGGTGGTCTAGTATTTTAGGAAAATGGGACGGTAGCATTGTGAAATGGCATTTTGGTGGTTACTTCACAAAACGACCCGTTTTTTGCGCTCGGAAAATGGAAAAGGGCTTTTCCATGCGACAAAAAGGAAAACTTCCTCCTGCAACATTGTTCTCCATACCAATGTCCACACACATGCATAATATGGGCACAACATCACAAACTATGCCGTGATTCAGCACATAACATCGGTCATTTGGACCGAAAAAGCCATGAAACCTCGAACATGATAGGTCATTTTGTGACGGTTTTTTCGAAACATGATCATTGTTCGGCACACATTTAGTCCCGGATGTAGTCACAAACCGGGACTAAAAATATTTTCCGCCATTTCCCACCTCTTCCCGCCAAGTTTTCCCGCCCTTTCCTTTCTACTAGAGCTTTTAGTCCCGGATGTAGTCACTAACCGGGACTAAAGATATTTCCCGCCATTTCCCAAAGCTTCACGCCATGTTTTCCCGCCCTTTCCCTCTATATTTAGGGTGATCGTGTCATAGCTATCCACACATCCACACCTTCCTCTCTTAGAACAATGGACAACGCCTACTGGGCCATTCTGACCCTCGAGGAGACCGAGGCGCTGTGCGCCTCCAACTACCCTTGTCCGCCGGGCTACCGGCCGCCCGCCGGCTGGATGCTGAGCGCTGGAGGGGTTCCTGTCCCTCCTGTCCCTCAAGGTTCCACACCACAGGCGGCCATCACAAATCACTTCTACTACGAGCTCACGCCGGAGCAGCGGATGGATCCCCAGTGGGATCCCGACAACTACGACACCTGGAATGCCTTCTTCGCTAATAGGCGGGAAAGGGAGCTCGCCAGGTACGAGGGTGATGGCCTGCCACCGGTGAACCACAACGAAGCCGGCCGTCGTCTGTGGTGGGCGAACTGTACTATCATCGAAGTGATGCGCTACATCGTCGGGGGAGACCATCCTCGCCTAGGGTGCCCACGAGTCCACCCGCCACAGGCCCCACATCGTGATGGCAGCGCATCGTCTTCCAGGAGACCCCTCTCCCACCCGCCGT
Organism: Avena longiglumis; assembly: GCA_030063025.1. Lineage (NCBI taxonomy): Eukaryota > Viridiplantae > Streptophyta > Magnoliopsida > Poales > Poaceae > Avena > Avena longiglumis. Next base: position 11,869,078 of record CP125977.1, on the reverse strand, counting down.
GAATCCGAGGCTGGAATGGCCCCTGGTATATGCCATGGATGGGCTGAGGATCCCCGGAGTGGCAGGTGACGATGACGATGATGATGACGACGACGATGAAGACCCTGAAGCTGCGTACTATAGGACTAGGCATGATTATGACTAAAGGGGGCGGCTTTAGTCCTGAGTGTTAGCTAGTCCCGGTTTGTCCGGTTTTAATATTAATAAATGTCTTAAGTGTTACCTAATAAATAGAGGGAAATGCCTATATAAAGAGAGGGTTCATATTTAGTCCGGTTGGAGAAACCAACCGCGATCAAGGATTCTTGGCAGTGGGCCAGACAACACTAATAATAGGGGTGAGTGTCGACATTATGTCGTGCGGCTTGTACCTTGTCCCGGATGGTGTCACCAACTGGGACTAAAGATGAACCTTTAGTCCCGGTTGGAGACACCAACCGGGACTAAAGATGAGTCAGCACTAATAATAGGGGTGAGTGTCGACATTATGTCGTGAGTGTCGACATTATGCCGAGCTGCTTGTACTATAAATATGCATCCTTGTGAGTCCAGTCCTCCAGCCAGTTTGAGGCATCTCCAAGATGGTTTTAGAGAGCAGGGACACCACTACGGCCAGTTTCAGGGAGATGCCGACGGAGCCCAGTCCTCCGGCATCTCCGAGAAACTGGTCATAGAGGCACTCCCTAATATGTGAAATTAGTTAGCTCCGAGGCGTATTGATCTAGTTAGTGAAGTTACAAGCTGCAAGATGGTTTTCGAGAGAAGGGACACCACTGCGGCCAGTTTCAGGGAGATGCCGACGGAGCCCAGTCCTCCGGCATCTCCGAGAAACTGGTCATAGAGGCACTCCCTAATATGTGAAATTAGTTAGCTCCGAGGCGTATTGATCTAGTTAGTGAAGTTACAAGATGCAAGATGGTTTTCGAGAAGGACACCACTGCGCCAGTTTGAGGAGATGCCGTGAGCCCGATCCTCCGGCATCTCCGAGAACTGGTCATAGAGGCACTCCTAATATGTGAAATTAGTGAGCTCGAGGCGTATTGATCTACTTAGTGAAGTTACAAGCTGCAAGATGGTTTTCGAGAGCAGGACACCACTGCGGCCAGTTTCGTGGAGATCTTGTGAGCCTGTCCTCCGGCATCTCCGATAAACTGGTCATAGAGGCACTCCCTAATATGTGAAATTAGTTAGCTCCGAGGCGTATTGATCTAGTTAGTGAAGTTACAAGCTGCAAGATGGTTTTCGAGAGCAGGGACACCACTACGACCAGTTCCAGGGAGATGCCGACGGAGCCCAGTCCTCCGGCATCTCCAAGAAACTGGTCATAGAGGCACTCCCGGTCCAGCCACAAAACAGGACTAACACTCAAGACATTTATTAATATTAAAAACTGAGACTACAAAACCGGGACTAAAAGACACAAACCGCGAAAGATATCCTTCGGTCAAGCCACAAACCGCGAAAGACATGAACTAGAGTTACATAATATGAGCATGAACTTCTTGGCATATGTCATTCCTTATGACCGCTTCAGACGTAACCATGGAGCATCTTCTTTACTTAACGGAATACTTGGGTCATTTCCTTTGTGAAGGCGGAATTTCATCAAACTTATTATAATCTTCGACATGTCTCTTGTCCTCGATTCCCACGATGTTTCTTTTCCCGAAAGAACTATGTGACGCTTTGGCTCATCATATGATGTATTCGTTTGCATATTTTTTTCTTTTTCGGTCCGGAGGACATGTCCTTCACATAGAAAACCGAGACACATCATTGGCTAGGACGAATGGTTCATCTCTATAACCAAGATTGTTGAGATCCACTGTTGTCATTCCGCATAACTGGTCTATCTTTACCCTTCCCCATTCAGGTTGACCCATTTGCGGAAACAAAGGGACCTTAAAAGAGACTCCATAGTCTAGTTCCCATATCTCCTCTATGTAACCATAATATGTGTCCTTTTGTCCATTCTCGTCTATTGCATCAAAGCGGACACCACTATTTTGGTTGGTGCTCTTTTTATCTTGGGCGATCGTGGAGAATGTATTCCCATTTATTTCGTACCCTTGGAAATTCAATACAGTAGAAGATGGTGACGCGGCCAACAAGTATAGCTGATCTCCAACAGTGGTGTCATTCAAGAGATGTGTCCGCATCCAACCACCGAAAGACTTCATGTGTTCATCTGTAATCCATGATTCAGGCTTCCCCGGGTTTTTGGAGCGTACAATATTCTTGTGTTCCTCGATATACGGAGCTGCCAAGGTGGAAATATATAAAACTGTGTAGTGTGCTTTAGTGAAAGAATCCCCGTCCCTACATATCATTACTTTCTTTCCCAGCGTGCCTTTTCCACTTAGTCTTCCCTCATGCCGCGAGTCAGAAACACCAATCGGCTTAAGGTCAGGAATAAAGTCAACACAAGACTCAATGATCTCCTCTGTTCCATATCCCTTGGAGATGCTTCCTTCTGGTCTAGCACGATTATGAACATATTTCTTTAAGACTCCCATGAACCTCTCAAAGGGGAACATATTGTGCAGAAATACCGGACCGAGAATGGCAATCTCTTCCACTAGATGAACCAGGAGATGCGTCATAATATTGAAGAAGGATGGTGGGAACACCAATTCAAAACTAACAAGACATTGTACCACATCCTTCTGTAACTGAGGAATGAACACAGCTTCACAATGGGTACTCGAACATTTTCCGGTAGAAGCCCCCTCAATGCAATCGGAAGCAACTGCGTCATAATCACGTGACAGTCATGAGACTTCAGGTTTTGGAACTTTTTCTCCGCCATATTTATTATCCCTTTATATTAGATGAGAAGCCCGCGGCACCTTGATCCGTAAAGGACTTCAAAAAGATTTCCTTCTCGCTTTGGTAAGAGCATAGCCGCACGACTTAAGTGACGCCTTTATCCGCCTTGTTATCTGTATGCATGTTCTTTGGGTCTTTCATAATTTGTTGGTCCTCCGTGCTTGTGTGTATCTTTTGTCTTCCCATACACGCCTAGGAATCCTAGCAGGTTCACGCAGAGATTCTTCGTCACGTGCATCACGTCGATTGAAGAGCGGACACGCAGGACTTTCCAATATGGCAACTCCCAAAATATAGATTTCTTCTTCCACATGGGTGCGTGTCCTGTAGCGACGTCGTTCAGAACTGATTGACCACCGGGACCCTTTCCAAAGATTACTTCTATATCCTTGACCATACCAAATACATCATAACCAGCAGGGAGTTCAGGCTTCTTCCGGTGATCTGCCTCACCTTTGAAATGCTTGCCTTTCTTTCTTACGGGATGATTGGTCGGAAGAAATCGTCGATTCGCCAGGTACACAACCTTCTTGCATTTATGCAAATATGTACCTTCGGTCTTATCTAAACAGTCGGTGCATGCCTTATATCCTTTGTTTATCTGTCCTGAAAGGTTACTAAGAGCAGGCCAATCATTGATGGTTACGAATAACAACCCTCGTAGATTAAATGGCTCCTGTTTGTTCTCATACCACGCACGTACACCTAGTTTGCCCCACAACTGTAACAGTTCTTCAACTAATGGCCTAAGGTACACATCAATGTCGTTGCCCGGTTGCTTCGGGCCTTGGATGAGCACTGGCATCATAATGAACTTACGCTTCATGCACAACCAAGGAGGCAGGTTGTAGATACATAGAGTCACGGGCCAGGTGCTGTGACTGCAGCTCTGCTCCCCAAAAGGATTCATTCCATCCGTACTTAGACCAAACCGTAAGTTCCTTGCGTCACCTGCAAAGTATGGGAAGTCTCTCTCGATTTTTCTCCACTGTGACCCATCAGCAGGGTGTCTCAACTTCCCGTCTTTCTTACGGTCTTCTTTGTGCCATCCCAACAACCTGGCATGCTCTTTGTTTCTGAACATGCGTTTCAACCTTGGTATTATAGGAGCATACCACATAACCTTAGCAGGAACCCTCTTCCGGAGGGGCTCTCCCTCAACATCACCAGGGTCATCTCGTCTGATCTTATACCGCCACGCGTTGCATACCGGGCATTTATCTAAATTCTCATACTCCTTATCATGTAGAGGATGCAGTCATTAATGCATGCATGTATCTTTTGCACATCTAATCCCGGAGACAGAGAGTCTTCTTTGCTTCGTAGGTACTCTCGGAAAGTTCGTTATGTTTTGGAAACTTCGGCTTCATTATTTTCAGCATCTTTTCAAATGAGGAGTCAGTTAGACCACACTCTGCCTTCCATCGCAACAATTCCAGTGTGGTACCGAGCTTTGTGCTGCCATCTTCACAATTTGGGTACAACAATTTCTTGTGATCTTCTAACATGCCCTCTAACTTCAACTTCTCATTTTCTGTTTCACAGTCTCGCTTTGCATCAGAAATGACCCTACCAAGTTCATCTGCCGGCTCATCTGATGCCCGTTCTTCACCTCTTTCCTCTCCATTGTCTTCCATTGCAGTACACTGTATTCAGGAAACATATGATGATAGTTGTTATCATCATCTTCTTCTTCACCATCTTCCATCATAACCCCTCTTTCCCCGTGCTTGGTCCAGCAATTATAGTTGGGCATGAAACCTTTCATAGTCAGGTGGCCGCGAATGATTTTCGAGGAAGAGTACTCCTTGTTGTTCCGACATTGAACACATGGACAACGTATAAATCCATTCTCTTTGTTTGTCGTAGCCACATCGATAAATTTATCCACGCCTTTGATATACCCGGCTACGCGCCGGTCACCGTACATCCATTCCCGACCGTTCATCTGCATCATATAAGTAAGTTTATCAAAAAATAGGACATCATAAATAGTGAAATAACCAATTCACACCGACACATAAATTGTATCAATGACCTAGAAAAGATAAGATTGCTAACCTCGATCGAGGAAAATAAAGAGGAGAAAGCTCAAGTGCGTCTCGGACACCTTCTATATTTTTGTTCTATGAGAAATTCAACGGAATTATTCACTCAAACATTTCATCAAACACCTTCAATGCATGCATGAGAAAAAACTTCCACCATTCGAAAAAACAGAGTGGAGGCAGAGGGGGCTGGGGCGTTGCATTTATAGAGGGCAGGGGTCTTTAGTCCCGGTTGGAGCCAGCAACCGGGACTAAAGGTGCGTGCCACGCCACGTGGCTGTGGCCAAACCTTTAGTCCCGGTTGGTGGCTCCAACCGGGACGCATGCCCCCTGGCCCCGTGCCCGCTCCAACCGGGACGCGTGCTAGTATTAGTCCCGGTTGGTGGCGCAACCGGGACTAATGCTCCGAGGGGTCGCGAACGGATGGCCCTTTTTCCTCTAGTGTTGTATGCTCATCCAAACAGCGGAATTGAAATGGAGACCATTTCCTTTCCATCACTGGTTTAGAATTTCTAAAGCCCAATTCAATTCAGAGCTCAAATTCCTATGTCCAAACACAGTGTTGACGTAATTTATTCAACTCACGCCATTTAGCAAAAAGTTGTGCTAACTTACCCCTTATAACATTTTACCTTATTCTGTTACGTGTGACCCAATAACGGTGTCCAATCGGCATGCCGTAATGCAAGTGTGTTCTTTCCGCGTGCTTTCTATCGAGGGAGACTTCACGTCAAGACGATGGATTGGACAAGCTAGCTAGAGAGTCTAATGGATTTGGTGTTGCAAGTTTATTCGCCAGCGTGGCCGCCGCTTGTTGCAAGTGTACGTTGTTGAGTAGCTTGGACGCATAATGTGATTGATATACCACCAACGTCGTTTAACAAAGGATGTTGCGCGATCGTTGCTTCAATTCCCTTGCTCGCCACGCATGTAGTTCTTGGTGTCCTTGCCGCTGGTCACTACATTGTTGGCACGAGCACTCGCTCCGCCCGACTGACAAACCCAGAACCTTTCTCGCTTGCATTCCTTGCCCATGCAATGTCAGCTTCCTTGGATGCGATGCAAGAGGAAAACAGACCCCGACCCCCTCCCCCTCGAGGATGACATGGGCATTTCCACCGATCACTGGCCAACCACCCATCCCTCCTTATCTTCCAGTTGTCCCCTCCGGAAGGGCCCACCGAGCGCGGCCCGAATGGTGCCTTTCCGCGAGCTGTTGGAGGCGGGGTCGGGGCCCAGACCTAGTGGCGGCGGTGCTCCCAGGGAGGCAGTACTCCCAGCCTCCCAGGGCGGTGGAGGTCTAACAACAGCTAGCTGGCAGCATGGCCGTGGCCTTCGGGGAAGCGGGCGACAACGGCAAGCAGCGGCGGGACGGTGCTGGCTGGGCCCAATCAGCCTAGATTTTGGCCCTTAGGGCCCCATCTAGGTCGCGGGCAGGCCTTCCCTGCTCTTCGCGTGATCTGCAAGCGGTGAGATAGGTAGTACATGGATCAACGGTGATCGTGCTGGCAAGTTGCAGAATGGTGGCGGGCTTTACGGGTTCGCATGGACCTGACCAGGCCCTCTTGGGACTGGTGCGTCTCTGCAGGGGCTTTACCGGTCCGTTGGACCCAGCCGGCCCCAACTAGGACTAGTGTGCCTGCGGCCACGTTCGGTCGACTACAACCAAAGGCGGTGAAGGTAGTTCCCTCCCACTCGGCCGTGGTACCGTTGACCCGGATTCAAGCTACCTTTACATCTGTCTTGCAAACCTCGGTAATCTTGGTGAAACGACGATGGCTAAGTCGTGACCGTAGTGGCGCATTTTTGTGGACAACGAACTTTGTGGTGGCGAGCCTTCGACCTCGCGGGGCTCCTATGCAACAAATCGCGAGAAATCCTTGTCGGTTCATCAGACGCCGATGTTGTGCCTCCTGCAGGTGCCATCTTTCCTTCCTAGAGGGCGTCGTGGCTACCCTTTATCCGCTGCCCTCTATGTGCTAGGGGAATCCCTAGGACCATTCTCTGGTCCAGGCAGTGGCGTTCGCTTTCCTTCTTAAGGGTGTTGCTTGGTGTTTGACTAGGAGGTGCTAGGAGCGTGGTGGAACTTCTCCGGAGGGTGCAACGGTCACCATTGTTTAGTTGTTCCGCCTCTATCTCCGTTTTGTTTCTTCTTTGTTTATTTTAGGCGTGTGTTTGCTATAGTCCAGCATTTGTGTTTTTGTAGACTATCGTGATTATATGTGGTTGATATATTAATATAGTTGGACGAGAGCCTCTTTCAAGAAGAGAACGGCTGCTACATTCTAACACGATACTTGGAATCCAAAGCTAATAAAATAGTACAAATATTAGAAGGGGTAAAAAAAGGCACAACTTTAATTAAATATGGTGAACATTGTTAAATAGGGTAATTACTTGATGGGGATACGCCTACCGGGGTATACCCAGCAGGACGTTTCCGACTGGCCCAGGAACTGGCGAGTGGGCCTGCAAGACGGCGACTGGATCAAGGCCCGGTGTGGATCCAAGCGACTGGATCAAGGCTCAAAGCAGTAGATAGGCCGTCGGATTAGGTTAAGCAGTACAAAGCCTTAATTGATTCGGTTGAGATATGTAAACCCTAGGGGGAGGTGAGTCTATATAAACCTCCCTACAGGGCGTGTAGAGGCACGTTCCATCATACACCCAAGCGACTCGCCGCCTAGCCGCCGAGCTCGCCCCATTGTAACACCATCATAATAAAATCTAGCAGGAGTAGGTCTTTACCCTCCGGGGGGCCGAACCTGGGTAAAACCCTGTGTCTCCGCCCTCATCTCGCACCGTAGATGGCGGGCCGCCCTTGACCCTCGTTCTACTACTCGCTGCCGATTGCAGCATCTGCCGTGACCATTCCCACGACAGTGGCGCCCACCGTGGGGCCTGGCCGGTCTGGTCGTTGTTCTGCGGCGAGATCCAATCTGCCCATCAACGAGTCGGTCGCCATCGGCCGCATGATAGCGATCGGCGAGATGCTACGTCCCGGTGGCGCGACCCATCACGCACAACATGATCTTGCCAGTAGGCCTCACCGACGTCATCGTCTCGGAGGACTCGGCTCTCATCCGCGAGTTGCCGCCACGTGACCGGCTCTCTGAGATCCAGGTCCGCACGATCCATCGCCTCGCCTCCGAGTACAACTCGGCCCACAGCAACGTGTCAGAAAACTCCGTGGCCGCAGAAGACGCGACCCTCAACGACGACGCCGATTCGGCGACCCCAGCGTCACTCGCCGGATCCATCACCGCGGCTTCACCCGCGGGCTCCATCACCCAGGTCTCCAACATGGGAGACTTCGAGGATCCCTCCATCCTTGGGATCTTCGACTTCGACTCCGGGTCGGAAAACTCCGCCGATCTCCGCGACGGGACCGGTCGCCACGCCGCGACCTACATGGTGACTGGCACCGACCCGCCGGAGGATCCCTTCTCCACCCCGATCCCTCCCAACACCACGGCAACCGAGGTCGAGGAACTCCGCCTAAAGCTGGCGGAGGCAGACCGCAAAGAGCAAGCCGAGCGCGAAAAATTTCGCCTCGAACAGGTGATGGCGCCGGAGCCATCAGTCTCTCCCCCAAGGGAGATCGACATCGGAGTCCCACAGCAGCCAGAAGCCGCCCTGGTCGCACTCATCGCCGAGCCAGACGACTGGACCAAGCCGTACATCGCCTACCTGGAGGCCGGCAGACGAGACAGACGCCCGGATGATTGTACGTCGATGCAAATCCTTCACCATCATCGACGGCGAGCTCCACAAACGCAGCGTGACCGGCGTGTTCCAACGCTGCGTCCAACCCGCCGAAGGACGCAAGATCCTCCACGACATCCACTCCGGATCGTGGCCTACGCCGGCGCCCGCTCCCTGGTCGCCAAGGCTATGCGGCACGGCTTCTACTGGCCCACCGCACACGCCGACGCCGTCGACATTGTCCAGCGGTGTGCCGGGTGCCAGAAGTACGCCAACCAGACACACGTGTCAAGCTCAGCGCTCAAGACAATCCCCATCACCTGGCCATTCGTCGTGTGGGGTATGGACATGGTAGGCCCCTTCAAAAAGGCCCCCTCCGGCTTCACCCACCTCCTGGTCGCGGTCGACAAATTCACAAAGTGGGTGGAGGCCAAGCCAGTCCGGAAATGCGACGGGAAGACCGCCACCAAATTCCTACGCGAGCTCATATATCGCTACGGGTTCCCAAACAGCATCATCACGGACAACGGCACCAACTTCGCCAAAGGATCCATGGCCGAGTTCTGCGAGGAACACCACAACCGGCTCTACCTCGCGTCAGTCGCCCACCCGGAGTCCAACGGCCAGGCGGAACGGGCCAACCAGAGCATCACTACTAGGAAAATGGCTATAGGTAATCAGCACATCCGTGGCTCACATGGTTGAAGTGCCCCACGGCTAAAACAGGTGTGGCTCACCTGTGGGCAGTGCCCTGCTAGTAACTAGAACAACCGTGGCGCACATGACTATAGTGCGCCACATATGTGTGTGGGCCAGGGCCATGTTGGCCGCACGCCAAACATCTGTAGCACACTATAGTCATGTGCGCCACGGTTGTTAGTGTCATCTGTGGTGCACATGGGGGGGTGCGCTACGCCTAAGCGCATGCCCCCCTCTGCTGTGAAACGGCCACAAACATATGTGGCGCACTCGGCCTAGTGCGCCACAGGGAGTAGGAGCATCCGTGGCGCACATGGCATAGTGCGCCACAGATGTTTGTACTCCCTGTGGCGCACTAGGGCCGTGTGCGCCACGGATGTGTCGATTTGTTTAGGACAGCTCTTTATGTGCACATGTGTGACCACATCCACCACCCCACACTTCACTTTCCCCTTCTTCTTCCTCCTTAGATCTAGTCGGGATCTTCTCCTTCCCACCTCAATTTCTCCACCCATTCACCATTTTTAGCATGTAAAACTTGCTTTGGATGTTACATAAGTAATAGAGGAGATCTCCGGTCTCTCATCTCCTTCTCCGGTCGACGCGTGCACCTCTTCTTTCCATCTTTCTCGCGATCGGTCTCTCATCTCGGTAAGTTGTACATGTAAGGATGTGTTCATGTGTATATGGATGATTTGCTCATATGTATGTAGATGATCGATGCTCATGATGTGTGTATGTGGAGAGGATCGATGGTCATATGTGTGTGTATATGGAGAGTATCGATGATGCTCATGCATGTGTGTATGGAGAGGATAATGATATGTTCATGTGTGTATGGATCGGTCTCTCTCTCTCTTGTGTTCGTATGTGAACAAGTTGCCATTTGTTTTGCCAAAATGTTGATTCATTTCCATTTTTGCAAGACTTTGGCATTCATAAAGGTCCTAATTTTAGGATAGGTCATGCCGAAATTTTCTATCGACCATTGCATGCATGCATTCATTATGTGGTTCTAATAGACTTCAAAATTGTACCGTGTACACCGTGCAGGCAAAAATGGTCCGCATAATGAGCGAAGGCATTGTGGCTAGATTTTTGAAATGTGCGACGGCCGACATGATACGAAATAACAAGACAGATATAAGATGTCCGTGCAGAAGATGCAAACTCAACTGGGTGATCGACCCAGATTCCGGGAATCTGCAGGCGCACCTGCTTCGCCATGGTTTCATGGATGGATACACTCGTTGGATAAGCGATGATGTAGACGATGGAGACGGTGAAGGTGGCCAACATGACGATGATCATCATCACGGCGAGAATGGGCGAGATGATGAAGAGTCTCCTGGAGATGGTGAAGGTGCGGAAGCATATCGGGATGATGATGATCTAGATGCCGGAGGAGCAGACGACGATGGAACAACGTCAGGCTGGGTGCGGGACCCTTATGTGCAAGAGCTGCTTCTCAAGCAGACGAGTAACGCCAGGGCTGCCACTAGAGAGAAAGCCAAGCTTGCGGAACTTGAGGAAGACGCGGTTACTCCATTGTATGAAGGATGCAGGCCCGATGATACCCAGTTGAATGTAACGCTCAAGGCTATGGAGATGAAGGCAAAACACAAATTGAGCGACGCAAGCTTCGACGATATGATGGCATTCTGGCACGATCGTCTCCCGGAGGGGAACACATGTCCAACTAGTATCGAGGATGCCAAGAAAATCGTCTGTCCTCTCGATCTACCGCACGTTAGATATCACGTATGCATCACCGATTGCATCATTTATCGTGGCGAGGACACGGAGAAAACCACATGTCCGGTGTGCGGTGTGAGTCGATACAAGAAAGGGAAGAAAGCACCTCGAAAAGTGGTATGGTACTTTCCTATCACTCCTCGTCTGCAGCGCTATTTCATGGACCCTAAGGCGAAGCTCATGCGATGGCATGCGGAAAGGAAGAAGCCAGGAGATGATGATGACCCCAAAAAGGATGAGCTGTTGACGCACCCTTCAGATGCTAGGCAGTGGAAAGCATTGGACCTCGAATTCCCAGAATTCGGTGGAGATTCGAGGAACATCAGGCTTGGTGCGAGCACCGATGGACTCAATCCGTTCGGTAGCCAGAGCAGCATGCACAAAGACTTGGCCCGTGTTTGTATGGATGTACAACCTCCTCCATGGTTGTGCATGAAGGAGAAGTATATACAAATGAGTATGCTAATTCAAGGGCGAAACAACCTGGTACCGACATCAATCGTATCTCGGCTGTTGAAAGAGGAGCTAGCCACGTTATGGGAATGGAGCCAATACTTACGACGCGTCGCACAAGATTATTTCACTATGAGAGTCGCGTTGGTCACTACTGCAAGACTATCCAGGTTGCGGGTATATCTCGGGCAGGTTATCCAAGGATTCTACGCATGCGTTAGGTGCATGGATAACACAAGCTATCTCCAACTAGAGAAAGATCCAGGGTCATCGAAAACCGTGTTCATGGCGCACCGGAGGTGGCTCGGCAAGAATGATCCATGGAGAAAATGTGGAGACCTGTTCGATGGCAAATCAGAGACCCGAGGAATCCTGGGCGTAGGAGCAGCAAAGAAGTGGAAGAGTTGCTGAAAAACTCGAAAGATTGTCCTCAGCCTGGAAAGAAGCGAAAGAGGCAGCAACAAGACAAGCCGCTGATGAAGGTATGGAAAACAAGGTCTGTTTTCTGGGAGTTGCCATACTGGAAGTTTCTCCGCACGCCTCATAGCCTCGACGTCATGCATATCACGAAAAACGTGTGCGAGAGTCTAGTCGCCACCATAATCAACATGCCAGATAGGACGAAAGATGGTCCCAAAGCAAGGCACGACCTGATATGCTTGGGTATCCGGAAGGAGCTTCATGGAGGACGCACTACTCCTGATGATCAGGAAGATGACGATGATCATGAGTCGGAGACGACACAAGGTCGTCGGAAGGGTAAAAAGTTCAAGAAGAACGAATATTACTACCCTTCTTCTTGCTTCACTCTAAGCCAGGATGAGATCAAACAGTTTTTCAAGTGCCTTCTAGGAGTCAAATTTCCTTACGGCTACGCGGGCAAGATAAGCAGACACCTAGACGAGGCGAAGCAGAGGTTCAGTGCCATGAAGTCTCACGACTGTGCCGTGCTAATGACGCAGGTACTTCCGGTCGCACTAAGAGGGATAATGGACGAGCACGTCCGTGAAACGTTATTTGGCCTATGCAAGTTTTTCGACGTCATCTCTAGGAAGTCAATTGGCGTGAATCAGCTCGGGAGGCTACAGGAGGAGATCGTGGTGATACTATGTGAGCTTGAGGTCTACTTCCCACCCGCATTCTTCGACATTATGGTGCATCTGCTGGTCCATGTCGTGTACATCGCACAACTCGGGCCGATGTTCCTCCGCAGCATGATGGCGTTGAAAGGATGAACGGACACATCAAAGGATACGTCATAGGTACCGTCCAGATGGAAGCATAGCCAAGGGCTTTCTGGCCGAAGAGTGCATCTCTTTCTGCACGAATTATCTAGACATCGAGAACCCTGTCGGTCTTTCCGTCAATAGGCACCTTGGCAAGCTCGACGGATCTGGTCACCGAGAGGATCGTCGCATACTACATGCAGACTTCGATTTTCGACGCGCAGACTGTGATCGAGCAAACCTTGTCGCGCTACAGCATTTAGAACTGGTCGATCCTTGGGTATAGAAGCAAAAAAGGTTAATCGAGAAGAAGTACAGTGACCGGGGCATACAGAGGATGCAGGGAGAAATAATCAAAGAGCACAACTCAGATTTCATGCGTTGGTTTAGGCAGACGCTCCTTGATAATCCCCCGCGATCGCATTCTTCTAACACGGAAAATATCATATTCACCTTGTCGCAGGGACCAATGCAAAACCTGGTGACCTATCAGGCGTATGATATCAACGGATACACATTCTACACGGAGGAAAAGGACAACAAGTGTGATTATCAGAACTCAGGAGTAACGTCGGAATTCTACACCGATGACAACGTGAAGGAAAGATTCTACGGAAGAATCGAGGAGATCTAGGAGCACGACTACTGTGGAGAGAAGGTGCCGATGTTCCGTGTCAGATGGGCAAAGAGCGTCGAAAGAGAAGACCGGTATTTCACAACCATGGTTATACCCGAAGCAGCCAAATCCAAGGCCGTCGGTGCAAACATGGCCGCGAAAAATGAACCGTGGGTACTGGCTACCAAAGTGGACCAATGTTTTTTCATTACCGACCCGACAAAGCCTAGCCGTGTTGTCGTGAGGAGAGGAAAAAGAAACATCATCGGAATGGATGGAGTCGCCAACGAGCAAGACTTCGACCAGTACGGCGATCCAAAGATTGAAGATGACGACGACTACGATGCAACAACATACATCACAAGAAGAAAAAGGACAACCCTACCCAAAAAAGGTAGCCTGTTCGAAAGAAGAAACATTAAAGTGCCGGGGCTAAATTATTCAACCGCGACAAAGAAGGGAAAAAAGATTGTAAAACGCTAGCTCAAAAAATATTGTAAAACGCGTGGTCGAAAAAGATTGTAATATTCATGGACAAATTATTATGAAATTTATTTATACTTTAAATCATATTTGTACCACTTTTATGACATATATTGTCACTTTTGGCCATTTTTGGAATATTTAAAAGTATTTTAAAATCAAAACAAAACTTCTATGGCATATATCACCACTTTTGGGCATTTTTTGGAACATTTAAAAATATTTTTAAAATAAAAACAAAAAATTGGGGCACCAGGATTCGAACCTGGGTGCTCTCAGGTTTAGAATAGAGTAGTGGGCAGAACCAGTGGGATAGGCTAGTATAGTTGTTAGCTAGTGGGGCTGTAGTTCTCTCATGCAGTAGTTAGAAGCCGATAGGCGTAGCGCACTAGCCCATAGTGCGCTACTGATATCCGTAGCGCACTATGGCTCAGTGCGCTACGCCTAAGTGGCTTTATCCACACGTGCCGCCCGACCCCCCTCTCTCATCCCCATCTCTCCATCTCTCCATCTCTCAGCCCGAGCACGATCCGCCGCCGCTCTCGATCCGCCGCCGCCGCGTCTGAGGAGGAGGAGGCCTGCCCGCGCCCGAGGAGGAGGAGGTCCGCCCGTGTCCGAGGAGGAGGTCCGCCCGCGTCTCAGGAGGAGGCCCGTGTCCGAGGAGGAGCAGCCGCCGCGTCTCAGGAGGTGGGGAGGCCGCCGTCGTCCGCCCTCGTCGTCCGCCCGTCGTCCGCCCGTCAGAGGTGAGCGTCGCCTCTCCCCTCTCTCACTCTCTCTCCCTCTCTCCCTCTCTCTCCCTCTCTCCCCTCTCTTAACTACTGTAATATCCTCATTTTGGCTCAAACAAACTCTTGTTCAGCAAATAGTGGTCTTATCAGAGACAAGTTACAGCAAGATTCCATCTAGTTATTTTTTCCTTCATGATTCTGTTGCATCTGGTTAGGTAGGTCTTATCAGAGACAAGTTACAGCAAGAACAAGTGTGAATGCAATGTCAGGAACAAGTGTTGGAATTTTCCTCTAGAAACATAAGTGTTGGAATTTTCCTCTAGAAACATAAGTGTGAATGCAATGCCGAGGAACCTGTTCACTGACATGCTGCTTGATAGATCACCTTACTACCTACAATGCTCTCCTGCTTGACTTACCCACAAGTAGCACACCAGTAGCAACTGCGTGGAACCAATGGATGTAGATATAATACAGTTGTGTCAGTTTGTTCTATGCACCTCCAGCGTGTCTCATGCTACAGAATTTATATTCCTCTCCACGTCACCTGATCAGGTCCATCACCTTGGTCATATTGCAGTCGAGGACGAGTCTCCTCTGGCACTGGTTCTATAGCCAATGTTGGCGAGGAGTCGCTGGAACAAGCACAAACCAAGCAGGTGAAAGTTCAGTGGACCGACACAAGTGGAAAGGAAACTCTTTCAGATCGAGACAAGGTACACACCCAGATGTTCTATGCACCCTGCTACATTCATTTTAGTAACGGGAGAATAGTACCATGTTGGCTCTCACTCTACTGTTAGTGATCAAAACACAGCAACTTGAAAACAGCATGTTTCCCTTGCTATCCCGTGACGTCTTACACCTGTTTCTCTATCTATTTATGCCTAGATTAATTACACACTTTAGACACTAAAAACATATGTTACTTAGTTAAAGGGGAAAATATCAACCCAAACCCCATCATATTTCTTCCAGGGGAAAATGTTGAAATGACTGCTGGCAGTTTTGTTTGTGGTCTAGTGCATTTTCAGGGTTTGCTTCTGAAAGAAAATAGTGGTCATGATGTTTGCTCACTTTGATGCACATGATGTTTGCTCACTCAGGAGGACCAGTTGTTTGCTCACTTTGATGCATAGCATTTGGCTAAGCTACTAGGTTTCAGTATTTTTTTCATTTTATAATGATAGGTATGATGTTACAGGGATTACAGCCACTGTGGAGCACACCCCGTAGTACTAATCCTAGGTGCTGCAACCTGACTGAGCTACATGATTGCTACAGGTCTACACTCACACACACATGATGCACACAAAAAACAAACCAGCAATCCAGTTACAGGGATTACAGCCACTGTGGAGCACACCCCGTAGTACTAATCCTAGGTGCTGCTACCTGACTGAGCTACATGATTGCTACAGGTCTACAACAGCCTTGTGTAGACAGAGAGAGGGTACTGTAGAGGTGGAGGGAAATCTGAAGTAGCTTTGTCACCACATGCAATCCACTTTTTCACACCACAAAATCCAGTTTGAATCGGAGAAACATCTCTCCATCCCAGGACCATGAAAAAAATGGCAAGTACTAACAACCAAATCATCCCTCCTCGACAAGAAAAGCACAAACCCAAACACTAAAACTGTTTCCATGTCCATTTTGTTTCTGTTTTTTCCATGTCCATTTTCTTTTGTCCACTTTTGGAAACCATGTGCAGTAGTAAGAATGTCTTGCATTTGTATTTGGTTATTAATGACTACTTTATGTTATGAAGTTAGATAAGTGTATATTACATCAGGAAACACCAGGGGCACCACCAAAGAGGGTCATGTTGATGCATTCTTAACCAATGTGTTTTCTACCTAGATGTTTATGTGCTGGCTGTGTTGGCCAGATTATCCTATGCGACCAGATTATGTGCTGGTTGTGTTGGCCATTTATTGTGTGCTGGTTGTGCTGGCTATGATGGCCATTTATTGTGTGCTAGCTATGCTGGCCATATATATGCAGGTTCTTGTATGAAATGAGTCCCGATTTTTGTCTGAATATTGATTAACTTCCGTTTCGGCAGAAATCAGGCACTCCTAGTTTAAGAAAATTAGCAAAGGTCATGCCGGATTTTTCCGTGCATTTAACCAATTATTTGTTTTTTATTAGTGCAAAGATGTGTGACAACGACGAGGCTGGATGTTCTAAGCGCATCAGCGCTGAAGGTCTATAAATAAGGCAAAAGTCTCGAGGAGATCCAGAAGATTGACCCGCAGATCACCGAAGATCAGTTCCGGGAGTTCAAGGAGAGGTGTGAATCCGAAAGAGCCCTGGCCAATAGTAATCGGGGAAAGGTGCTGCAGGCGATGAATATAGGTCATCACCATCTCGGATCTGGTGGATACAGAACCGCGGAGGCCAAATGGAATAAGGAGGACGAAGTGTATAGATCTAAGGGGATAGAAAACCCCTTTGCTAAATTCGAACCCGGGCAGGTTCGAAACTTCATCAGGGCCCGTTACCATGTGGACCCAAAAACCAAACAACTCACCGCAAATCCTGCGGTGAAGGAATTCGAGGAAATTGTGGTAAGTATAATCTAATTATCGCGGATCAACATGATTGCAATCTAATCGATGATCTAAATGATTCACTGTTACTTCTTCTGCAAGAGGAGGAAATTGTTGCTAGTCATGGATCCCAGGGTTCCTCATCCCAGGGGTCGACGGCGGCCACCCGGTGGGATAACCGTTTTAACAGGGCGATGAACCGGGCCAAGAAAATATAGCCGGTTACGAAGAAGCCGTCGTTGGCTGGCCGTCTGGCCGGCCTCGGGCATAAGAATTGGGTGGATCATTTTGGTCCACCGCCGAGGACGCATGTGGCACCGTCGGGAAGGAGCGATGAGGAAAACCGCGAGGTTCAAGAACTTAAGGCACAAGTGGCGCGGATCCCGCAGATTGTCCAAGACAACCTGGCAATCATCCTCACGTCCTTCCTGCCTACCTTGGTGGAGTCAATAGCGAACTAGAGTGCGGGTGGTCGAGTAGGGCCGTGCCCGATTCCAACGATGGTCAGCAGCCACTCGAACAACGCGGCGCCGACGAATCAGGCGAACTACGTGTTCGTGACTCCGCCCGCTAGCACCGTGGCGCCGCAAGTGTTGGTGACTCCCCCTGCCATCATCGCGGCGCCGGAGTACATGTTGGTGCCCCCCTGCCATCGTCGCGGCGGCACCGGAGCTCCAAGCACCCGTAGGTAGGGGGAATACACCGGCGGCCAGCACCGCGCCATCAAGCAGCCCTTCCGTCTCTTGCACGCTCGTCGCCGTATGTGGTGCGTCGACATTAGCCGATCTCGACGCCATCACGGTAAACAAATTGCTTTAATTACCGCCTTTCATGCCATATATTACTCTTATGGCATCTCTGACGACGCCGTACATGTTTTCCGCAGACGGATGTTCCTTGCACTCTCTTATGCTACGTGAACAACGAGCTGAGGGATGTTGCCAAGGGTACCATCGTTCAACCCTTGCAGCGCACGTTCCACTCAAGGACGATGTCAGATAGCATGCACAGGGTTAAAATTAGTCAGGTGCTAAGGGGCTGCGACGACCTGGAACCTCCCATTCAACCCCTAGGAGCGGATGAAGAAGATTCGTCTGTCCTCAGAACTTGCTTCGGCTTATTCTTGCTATGGCCAAAGAGTATGATCCGTTTGGGGACGGCGGGGGCCATCACGCCACAGACAACAGCACCGCCTGTCGTGCCAGCGACAAGCGGTGGCAAGGCCCCCTTACCGCCCTCGCCGTCACCTCCACGCGGTGGGTCGGATGATCATGTTGATGATATGCACATGGCGCAGGATCCGGCCGAGGACGACGAAGACTGGAATGATCACTTCTTCAGCACTCAGTTTGGCAATGAAGAAGACCTAGCTGGTGGCCCTACAGAGAAAGCCACTATCACCAAGCGTCTGTTTGGTTCCCAGGAGACGCCTCCAGCTTGCGCCTTTACAGAGCCAGCTGATACAACCAACCGGCCATTTATTCTAAGACATGACACACTACATAGGGCGGTCGGTGCTCAGATTGTGGTGCCTGCCCGCTCTCCAAAAGGAAAAAATGGCAGGAAAAGAAAATCTAGCAGCTCGAGCCAGCCGGTGGCGTCAACAACTGCGAATCCGATCAGGTTTCGGGATGGGCCACCAAGACCCGAGGGTATTATGTGGAGGATTCATGTGGCGGGTGAGCCCATGCTACCTAAGAATTTGCGGAAGCTCGCCAGTTTGGAACTGCAGAGTGTGCATGATGGCGTGCTGACGATAGAGAGACGCCTTCTATCGGAGAAAGATCCCTCGCACCCGGTATACGTGGTTAAGGTGCCACCAGGCTTGGGCTTCATCGACAATGCCCCTGCGGATCTGTTCTTCCTGCGGTTCAACGACATCTTCAATATGTTCCACCTATACCCGCTGCACTATACCATGGTCCGTCTGTTTTCTCTCAGCCTGGCCATGCAGATCATTAGAGAGAACACACCGGGCATCGCTATAGTGGACCCCTACTACATGCGTGACGGCTACTTGGGTTCCCCCGTCGAACGACGTATCGTGACCTCGTACCTAAAAAGAATCCTCGTGGCGAACAAGACAAAGGAATACATTCTCGTGCCTTACTTTCCCGAGTAAATCGTTATTCACTCGCCACCGTCGATTGGCTTTATTAGATCATCATCATTCTTTTTCCAACACATTCCATTTGAATTTTTTGCGCAGAGATGAACACTGCACGCTCATCTCCTTATCGTCGAAGCATTCCCACGCCACGTATTTCGACTAGGGGAGTCTAGAAAAGAAGAAAAACTACGACAAGATCAAGGAAGTTCTAGATGATGCTCTCACTGGCTTTGCCTCGACGGAAGGCACCACCTTCGTGCGTACGAAGGTCAAGTTCGGCAGGCACGTCTTCAACCACGTAATGGAGTTCCCTGTGAAGCAGCTGAAACGATGAAGAAGGAAGCCTACCACGCACTCCATCACATGAGGCGTTCCTATGACCAAGAGAATTCTACGCTTCGGATCATCTCAAACAGTGGGCGAAGCAAAGGCCAAGATCAATGATTCGGATATTAGACAAGAGATGTATCGCATCCAAGCGCTTTGGGGCAATCATCTTCGTGATGTCATGACTTCGGGGATCTTCTACGGAGGAAATATCCCGAATAACCGTGACACGTAAGATCGCCTAGAGATGCAGGGTGACTATAGGAAGTTCATGACGAGACAAGGCCCTCTCGTTCCCTAAGCCGAGCCAGAAGGCTTGATGTTGGCCTAGTTGTAGTTACAAACTATAGATGACCTTTGTGTGTGTGTGGACAAGTGTACTTATCTTATTAGGTTTATGAATCATCGCTTACTTATTTTGCTTATTATTATTATATATCAATCAATGCTTGGTTTTTTTGCTTACTCTTTGGTCCTTTGCTCAATTTGGTCCTTCTTTTTTTCCTTACTCTTTTTTCGAGAATAATGCCGATGATTGAAATGTCGTGGCACACTATATATGTGAATGTTCTACGATGGGACTGTGAGCCTTGTGATATGCACAAGTCCAGGTCTTGTGCATCCTACTTGGCTCACCGTTCCATCGTAGCATATTCCTGTGTCCAACGACCTATGTATATATATGAGGCATTCTTTTCGAGTTATTTTTGTCTTTTTCGAGAATAATGCCGATGATTGAAATGTCGTGGCACAATGTATATGTGAATGTGCTATGATGGGATTGTGAGCCTTGTGATATGCACAAGTCCAGGTCTTATGCATCCTACTTGGCTCACGGTTCCATCATAGCATATTCCTTTGTCCAATGACCTATGTATATATATGAGGCATTCTTTTCGAGCTACTTTGGTCTTTTTCAAGAATAATGCCGATGATTGAAATGTCGTGGCACACTATATATGTGAATGTGCTATGACGGGATAGTTATCCTTGTGATATGCACAAGTCCAGGAATTGTGCATCCTACTTGGCTAACGGTTCCGTCATAGCATATTCCTGTGTCCAACGACCTAGCTAGTTATATATGAGGCATTCTTTTCGAGCTACTTTGGTCTTTTTCGAGAATAATGCCGATGATTGAAATGTCGTGGCACACTATATATGTGAATGTGCTATGATGGGATTGTACGCCTTGTGCTATGCATCCTACTTGGCGTACGGTTTCATCGTAGCATATTCCTGTGTCCAACGACCTACGCATATATATGAGGCATGCTTTTTGAGTTACTTTGGTCTTTTTCGAGAATAATGCCGATGATTGAAATGTCGTGGCACACTATATATGTGAATGTGCTACGACGGGATTGTGAGCCTTATGATATGCACAAGTCTAGGTCTTATGCATCCTACTTGGCTCACCGTTCCGTCGTAGCATATTCCTGTGTCCAACGACCTATGTATATATATGAGGCATGCTTTTTGAGTTTGGTCTTTTTGATTTAGGAGTACTTTCTATAAGTGTATCTTCATATGCGACTTTAATTATATTTTTTTTTTCTCAATCACCGGTTATTATTATTGTCAACTTATAGATGACGTGGTACGTCGTGTACAAGGGACGGGTTCCCGGAGTCTACGATGATTGGGAAGACTGCCGGAGACAGGTGCACCGTTTCAGCGGCAATAGCTACAAAGGGTACAACACTATGGCAGAGGCGGAAGGTAGATACACGCGCTATCTAGCGGGAGTTAGGACAAGGAACCGGATGAAGACCTACACCTTCATCGCGGCGGTGATCATGCTTATCTTCTTTGGTTATTTATCCCGCGTTTGTGTCTAGCTAGTTTAGATGTCTAGGCGAGCTTCCGAGCTCTAACTTGTTCGATCGACACATGTATTCGCATGTCACCAACTACTACTTTGTAACATGATCGAAACAATGTAACTTAGACTATGTATTCATGTATGAGACTTATCTATATGTATTTGTTTCAATCTTGTTTTTCATATTGAGTATTTATATATATAATTGTATATCTTGTATCTGTGTGTGTATATCTGCTGTAATATTGTATATAATCTGTATTGTATATAATCTGGCTCGGAAACTAAAAAAAACAAAAAATACATCTGTGGCCACATGGTTTACCTTCTGTGACGCACTACACCTAAAGCGCACTATGGAAGCTTAGTGGCGCACTAGGTAGTGCGCCACAGAAGATCCCAGGGTTAGAGAACCTGCCCAAACATCTGTGGCGCACTAGCAGGTGCGCTACGCCTGTCTCTACACAACCGTGGCGCACTAGGCAGTGCGCCACGGCTGAGAGATAGACGTAGCGCAAGGCCCGTGGCGCACTGCTAGTGTGCCACGGATGATATTTCCAGGTGCGCCACTAAAGGCCATTTTCCTAGTAGTGCATCCTCCACGGCCTGAAGCCGCGGCTCCAAGTACCACTCGAGCGCACCGCCTGGCCGGGTCGAGCTACCTCCGTCATCGGGACATCCGCACTCGACCAACAAGTCGATGTGGTTCATCCCTTCTTCATGGTGTACGGCGCCGAGGCAGTCATGCCCACCGACCTCGCGCACGACTCGCCAAGGGTCGTCCACTACACGGAGGCGGCGAACAAACTCGCACAGCAGGACGGAATCGATCAACTCGACGAAGCACGCGACCTAGCTTCTCTCGCACCGCCATCTACCAGCAAGTACTCCGCTACCATAGCCGGGTTAAAACTCGCACCTTCCAGAAGGCGACATGGTGCTACGACTCATCCAGACAAGAAGGGCATGCACAAGCTACCCCCGTGGAGGGACCATTCGCCATAGGGCGAGTACTGCAACGACGCCTACTACCTCATCGACGTCATGGACGGCAAACTCGACGTCAGCGACCATGGAATGTAAACCTCCTACGGAAGTTCTACTCCTAGAACTCCACATATGTATCCTCCACGCTATGAAATAAAAAATATTGGTTACCAAATTGCATCTACTCTCGTGTCTTGTGCCACTCGCACTTTCGTAATAACAGCGTCAAGCTAAGCAGAAGTCAACCTCTGTACAGATCGGCACGGCCAAGTAGTGCGCTACAAGAACCGGGTTACCCTGTGTCTTGTAACGTCCATGAAAATGCCTACCCGAGCCCCATTGGAGTCGCTTAGCTCGACCGATCAACGAGCCAAGACAACGCCTTCGCTTCTCACGACCATGATCCTCCGCATCCTCGACATAGCGACTCGAACGGCCAAGTACCATGCTCGGGGACTGACGACCAGTTCAGCGCGAGCGGCTAGGGAAAACGCCAAGTATGAGAGCATGCCCAGGACTCGCCATGCGACTGACCCAACGGGCCAGGCAGGAGTGATGCGCTCAAACTAATGTGCCAAGTCCTCACCCACCCTCGAGCCGCACCTAGAACAACCAAGTACCACGCTCGGGACTCGGCCACCCGACCTCGTTCGCGCAAGGGAAAACGGTGAAGTATAGAGCACTCATGGGAGTCGCCTTGCGACTGGCTTTCCAAGTTCGGGCGAGTCGACCTCAATAACAAAACATTCAAAGCCGCAAACACATAACAAACAAGGTGAACCACATAAAAAAGGGTGAACGCGCTCGGGGACTCGTTCAACCCTCAATCAGAAACACACGACAATTCACAAAACAACACGATATCTCATTATAGCATGTCACAATTGTCACAAAATACAAAGTATGCCCAACGGCAGAACTGATACTAATGCCCCAGGGCACAATATTTTACTCCGCAGGCTTTGACGACGACTCGCCACCTCCCTTGCGACTGTGAATGAAGGGAGTGTACGGGTTTGACGGCACAGCGGAGGAGCCAAGATGGCAAGGTGGCATCCGCCATACCTTAACTGCATAATAAATACCTATTTCTTCCTTGCAATATGTGGCAGCGGCAACATGTGAAAACACGAGGGACGAGTCAAATTGAGCGAGTAATGCATGGAACACACTATAGTCTATAAAAAACTAGGCTTGACACTACAAATCACTTCTATATCTGAAAACACAAGATTAATCATTCTACAAATTAACCTGGTTCAATTAAGTGTCATGTTTTAGCGTATACAGTACACCAACCTTGCCATACCATAATTTCCGTTCGTCCTCCGCCACTGGACGGGTATATCGTCAGCTCACCCGCCATCGCCGCACGGAAGGGTTGCTCGATTTTGAAGTCCCGGTGCTGCAGCTCGGGGTCGTTGGGTGCGACGACCGTTTCCTGATAAGGAAGAAGGTCGCCCATCGCCCAGACGCGCTCGGAGTATACCGCTGCGCGGTCCGTCAACTTCAGCACCTCGGAGATCTCCACCGAGCCAGTCGACGACGGGTAGCCACTTGTCACGTCGTCCAGATCGAAGTCCTCCGGGAAGTGAGCGAGCCCAAGGCTAAGCGCCGTCACCGCTCCGCGTCGGAACGCCGATCGCGTCATGAACTCGACGACCGACGGTGCCTTCTCCAAGTATCGCCACACCTCGATGAGGTCGCTGGGAATCACTTCCGTGGGTGACATCTCCTAAAGATACGCCCGTATACATGTCGCCGACAATGTGGCCGAGTCTACCAGCATGGCTACACATTGTCGTGCGTCGAATGAATTCGCCTGTTCCGCGCTATCAATGATCCGACCTGCGGACAGAAGGTGACAGTGAATACATCAAAAATTACACAATGCATATGTTACAGGCATAGGCAGGAACACTCACCAATCAAAGGGTAGGATAGCTCCGTGATGAAGTTTTGAAGAGCGGAGTAATCATCTTGAAGCCCAGCAACAAGGGCGTCAAAAACCTTACGCTCCTCAGCGGCGGCCGTGACAGCAGCCTTGGCTCGCCCATCCGCCGAGGTCGCTTCCTCCTTCGCTTCCTTCAGCTCGCGCTCAAGGTCGGCGATCCGCTGTTCCGCCAAACTCAACGCCGATTGCGCCGCCGTCAGCTCACTCACCGGGACAAGGTACTGGCGAACCTCTTCTTCCTTCGCAGCAATCGCATGGAGTCCCTTGTTCGCCTCTTGAACGGCGACAAGTTCCTTCTCCGCGCAACACTTCGCAGCCAGCCGGTCGGCCGATTCACGCTGCAAACCCTATACAAAAGTGAAACAGTTAGCAAAAACGAAATCCTAAAGTGCCCACCCGCTAAAATTCAGCGACTAGACACTCGGGGACTGGCGATCAAAAACCTAAGTGCCTACCCGCTGAAATTCAGAGACTAGACACTCGGGGACTGGCGATCAAAAATACTGAGCGCCCACCCGCTGAAACTCAGCTAATGCGCACACGGGGACTGGGCGCAAGAAATAAAAGTACAACACTAAAAGAATCGGACCACTTCAATTCAATGGCCTGATCCTCGGGGACTGGACATACCTGGATGGCCGCTCCCAGCATGCCATGAAGTTGTAGTGCGTCCACGGAGGTGAGAAGAGCCGGAGTATGCCCGCGACGTTGCTCGACCTCCGTCTCGGCGCCCCCAGGTGCGAGGCTCGATGGCGTGATACCACTCGCCGTGGCCGCTTTGGCCATGAAGCGCGGGAAGGTCGCGATGGACGCGCCGGCACCAAAAGAGGCCGGCTCGGTCACCCCTGGCTAGGAAGCACCCTCCTTGATTGCCGAGGCCGCCACCGCCCCAGGATCTCTTGGGGCCACCGTCGTGTCATCAGACACCGTGACAACCTCGTCGCTCTTGGCCTTCTTGGCACGTAGAATGGCGACCTCGTCGACCTTCCTCTTCCGAGAGGGTCTTCCTCATGGCGACTCGGCACCTTGGCCACGCAGACGGATGGCCTATATTTTAAACCCCAGTCCTACAAATCGAGAATATGAGCAAAGTCGTTCGACTACAAGGAAAAATAAAGCAGGTGAATAAAACTCACTTGGCGACTGGAATGAATCGTAGCCTCGTGTGGATGCCGGCCTACTTTTCCAGTTCGGGGCCCGATCGATCGAGGCCCATCTCCAGGACGTGCGCCCAAGACACGGATGGCTTCTACATCGTCGAGACCGCGACAGGAGCTTCCGAAACGTTTTTGGCGGGAGCTTCCCTGGGCGGCGAAGCTGCCGCGACCGGAGCAGCCCCCGACCCAGAGACTGGGGCGAACGGCGGAGGCATCGAGGCCAGAGGCACCTCGCTTAGGACGGCAGTGATATCTGGCTCCGCCATCGTCTGTGGCGCTTCACCCCTGGCCAGACTGGTGGCGTCAGAGCTGCTTGGCGAATGCGGCGGAGACGCCTGTCTCGCTGGCTTCGTCTTCTTCTTTAGAGGGGCCTTCACCTCCTTATTCTTCTTCTTTTTCTTTGACGGAGTGGCCTCGCGACGCGAGGTGTGCTCGTGGAGCTCGTCGTCATCATCGTCATGACGTTCGAGGCTTTTGCTCGCTTCGAGCTCACGCTGCCGTTGTCCGCGAGTTTTTCGAACCAGCGGGGCGACCTCTTCCTCGGATTCGTCGTCGTCGACGCTCCTGTCACTCTCGACGCCGCCCCTTGCTGGAGGCGATTTTCCCCCCTCCTGGACGGATGTCAACACCCGGATTTTTCAATCCTAGATGCCTGTTATGCCATACATCGCAATCCCAGGATTACCATTTTTGCGAGACATAACAGAATTGGATACCATAGTACTTAATCCATTACAAACGATACATAAGTTCTTACACAAATAGGGATCTCATGATCCAGTTCTTAATACAACATCAAGCAGCGGAACACGTAATAATAACGGTAGCGTAGGCGAAGCTCCATCTTCGGGCTCACAGGCAATGCTGACGATGGGAGATGATCATAGTTGTCGTAACCTTCCTGGGGTCCATCTTCCAGGTACTCCTCTTCATAGTCTGGCCATGGGAATAGCCAGGGACAAAGCCATGAGTACTCTTTAAGTACTCGCAAACTAATACTAACAAGAAAAGGGGGTTTTTGGATAATAGGACACTAGGCTCTAGGGTTGTTTTGCAAAAGCCAGGTTTATCTCTACTAAGTTCCAAAGCTAGTCACAATTTTATAATTCCTAAATGGGATCTTGTAATTCAGGTCACAACTCTGTTGTGGTCAAGTCAAAGTCTCCATTCATTTCACAAGTCATTTTGAAAAGTCTGACGGGGGAACAATATGGCCACTCCAACTGTCCATAACTGCGGACACGGCTATTCGAATAGTTTGACACTCTGCAGAGATTGTACACTTTCACCACAACATTCGATACATCCGTCAGGAACAAATCCTGAATTCACCATACTCAGTATGCGGATAATCAATCCTAACCTTTCAATTACACGCCCTAGTATAAGCACCTCTCCTGTGAGTTTGGCCTCCCAACCATGACCAACTTGTCATCTTGGAGTACCGTGTGGACAATCTTCACAAGGTAGCCTCAGCTCAGACCTTGGCCATGAGGGAACTAATACTAACGAATATAAGTTTCCAGTCAAGCCCTACCCAATATTCGGGTATTGTGGTTGTACGATAAAATTGGAATGGTATCGCATCCAGACAACCATCAGTTTTATAAAGGGCTAAGGCTCATGCCTCAACATTTTCATCACCAAAATCATCAAGTGTTTGGAAACACATGTCCAAAACATTTCAATAGAATGATCCATCATTCCAAGGTTTTTATAACCATTTTTCCACCAAGTATTCTCATCGAAAAGTTGATCAAGTTTTATGCTTAGCACTAGCCTCTACAGGTGGGGGTAGTACTGATGATGGGTGGTAACTAGTGGAGTTTCACTAAGTCCAACCTTATATCTTAGGCTGATATCAAGGTTTCTAGCTTAGGCCAAATTTTATGCTCTTTAAGCAACCTTCAGCACAACTGTCTAGTATCTACCAAACTCTTAGGTAGACTCTAAGTAAGCTTTGATAAAGAAATAAAGTAAGAAGCTTGCAAGTAAAACTAGGATTGGTTTATCAAATGGGTATGATCACATATGGTTAAGTCATATAGTAGTCATATCACAAGTATTGGTTTGTGGCATCAGTAGGGTATCTGGCAAGGGTTAGCTTGCATAGGTCAACTTGATTAGTAAGGCTTGCATAGGTATAGTATCTTGCAAGTGTTAGCTTGCATTGGTATAGTATCAGCTTGCTCATTCACTAGTAGTATTAGGCTTGCATCAGTGTCAATATAAGCTTGCATAGTTACTAGCTTGCCTTGTGCAGAGAAGTGGTTGAAGTTCTCCTCGGCTTCCTCTTCGTAGTATCCTCCTTCCTCCTCGTAGTATCCTTGGTCGGTACTAGCGTCTATGAATAAATACGAGGTACACAATCACCAAACAATACTTAACTACTTGCAATCATCACACACAAGGGTCATATAGATGATCTAGCATCATCTCTAACATTACAAGGTTAAGGCTTGGTTTAAATTTCTTTTATTTTTAGAAAAGTAATTTCTACTCATTGAAAAACTACTTAAGATTTAATATTCTCCAAACCAAATATGGGATCATGTTTACACATGTCATCACCACATATTGTAGTCCATGGGAATGTGATTTAAAGTGGTGTCACAATTTAATAAGGTTTTACCCTTTTATTTTAATTAATTAAAGTGGCTAGAAATGCTTATGTAGCATTCTTTTATTACTTGAACATTATTTCTGCAAGTAAACCTATATATTTTTATATATTCTGAAAGGTATGGTTAAATGTGATTTTTGAGAGTTGGAATCAACTCAAAAGATTTTATGGCTGAAATTTGAAAAATGTTTGAATGCAGAAAAGCTTCTGCCTTGTTATTTTTACTATGGGTTATCTACAGATCCAAATGACTTGAATCCAACGGGCTTGGATTCAGCATTCATAGACCTTTCCAACAAAATTGGTTTCATTCAATTTGGTGCACCGAATCGATATAGGTTGATTTTTTAAGTTGGGTTAGAAGTGTGTTTGAGTTTAAAAAGAAAAAGATTTAATTTGAATTGCTGGGCTGCGCGGGAAAAGTTACTGGGCCGGCCTGCTAGGCGCAGTGCTCCCGCGGGCTACTTAAGTGGGTTTCCCCACTCGTCAGTGTGTTTGAGTTTAAAAAGAAAAAGATTTAATTTGAATTGCTGGGGCTGCGCGGGAAAAGTTACTGGGCCGGCCTGCTAGGCGCAGTGCTCCCGCGGGCTACTTAAGTGGGTTTCCCCACTCGTCAGTGACACGGGGCTGGGCGAAGCGGTACGGGGCAACGTGGACCGTTGGATCTAGTTCTAATCTAACGGCTGGGGGTCATCGTCGACGCGAGACAACTCCAGCGAGAACGAAACCTAGCGCAGCCAGTGAGGGGTGCTGGGGGCTCACCGGGGTACGGGCGAGGGTCGGCGAGGTGGGCGAACACGAAGTCGACGACGGCGATCCTCCTGGTACCGGTGGCTTCTCCTGGGGCGGCTCCAATCGCTGGCTCCTTTCTTCTCCGGCAGCGGCAGGCTCCAGTGAAATTCCGGCGAGGTGGTGCTCGCCTTGCTCTGAGGATGGTGTGGCACGGTCAGTGGGGACAGGGGAGTGAGATGGTGTGAAGAAATCGAGCGGGGGTGGCCTCTATTTATAGTCGAGCGAGGGGACTGTCGGGGCGCACGGTGAGCTCGTCGGGGGCGACGTTACAAGGGGCTAAAGGCATGGGCAAGGGTAGGGGACAGTGCGGTGTCTCCTGGCGATGCTCAATGACATGGTCGCGAGGCATGGGGCGGTATGGTTTGGTCTGGAACGGGCGGTGCTCTGCGCGGCAGAGGCGGCGTCTTCGACGGCGGGCGGTGGCTGTATGGCACGGGGCGGCAAACGGGGATGTCTGGCGGTCTCCTGGGTCGGTGGGGATTGTGTATGCACGCGGCGAGGGATGCGCGCGGTCTGTGGGTGATGGTCGAGGGTGGCGCTCTGGCGCACGCTCGGCATGATCTGGGCGCGGCTTGTCCGCGTGGTCCAGGGCTTGGCAACAATCGCGGCTGGGACAGTGAGTGGCGGTGGATGGTGGGCTGCCTCCCAGACAAGGTTGGCACGGCTAGTTCTTCCTCTAGCTTGCTGTCGACTATGGGGTGGCATGAGGGTGCTCGGCTATTCACCATTGATGACAATGGCAAGCTCACAGTGGTGCTAGTGCCTGGCTAAACTTCCTAGATGATCTACTGAGTTGTATGTGAGCTAAATGGGGAACCAGTTAGGCAAGAATCACTGCACACTATAGTGTTTGATGTTTTGTTTGATTTGTGTCTGCAACCTGTTTGATGAAATGGCCGCATGAAATCAAGTTTTGAATTTTTGAAATGATTTTTGGTGGGTTTGCTAGATTGGTTCTGGTGAGTCTGCAGATGCTGGGGTTGTGAACGTTGAGCTTGTTTGAGTGGGTTTTGAAAAGTGGGATCTTCCCATATGAAGAAGATTAAATTTTGAATTGTCATTTAAATTATGCATTTGAAAGTTTCTGGATGATCACAAAGTGGGCCTTGATACCTTGTTATGAGTACAATCAAGGGGTGCAAAGATCCAGAAAAGTTTCTGTTAGGTTTTGAAAGTTTGAGACAACCAAAGTAGGCATGGGAGTTAATTTGGTCAAAATGACCATTCACTTAATATATTTGTTTTGATTTACTTGTCTTTAGGAAAAGTGTGGGAAATGTTTTAGATGATGTTTATTTCACCTAAGAAATATTTTACAAGCAATGGATCACACAAACAAGGTGGTTTTTAAAGAAATTAAAAATCAATGCATACACATATGCATGCATTCATAATTTTATTTAGAAAAGTTTTTGTTAACCCTAAATGTGAGGATTAGAATTTGATGATCCAAGTTTGGTATTTTTGGGATGTTACAAACCTTCCCCCCTTAAACAAAATCTCGTCCTGAGATTTGAAAAAGGAAGAAAAGATTACCTGGGATTTGAAGAGATCGGTAAACTCCGTCTGGATGTGATCTTGGCGTTCCTGGTAGCTTCTTCTTCGGTGATTGCTCCACTAAATCTTGAGAAACTTGATGCTTGGGTTGGTAGTTCGAAAATCTTCTTCCAATATGCGGATGGGCACTTGGGATAGGTTAGGTCATCGTTGATCTCTATGGTCCGGTGATCGATATTCTTGAACACTTCGGTCTTCTCGGGGACTTGAGACACTTGCGAGTAACGAGATATGGAACACATTGTGCACAGCTGACATCTCCTCTTGTAGCTCCAGTTGATACGATGCTTCTCCTCGACGGTTCAGAATTTTGAAAGGTCCGATATATCTGGGGGCTAACTTTCCTTTGAGTTGGAAACGTTGCATTCCCTTCAATGGCGACACTTTCAGATAAACAAAATATCCTATGTTGAAGGCGAGGTCTCGACGTCTCTTGTCGGTGTAACTCTTCTGTCAGGATTGGGCTGTCTTGAGGTGCTCACGAATCTTGTGAACCTTCTCTTCTGCTTCTTGTAGGATGTCGGGTCCGAAGATCTGACTCTCTCCTACTTCCAACCAGTTCAAAGGGGTGCGGCACTTTCTTCCGTACATAAATTCGAATGGGGCCATTTGCAAACTGGCTTGGTAACTGTTGTTGTATGAAAATTCTGCAAACGGCAGACAGTCTTCCCACTTGGATCCGTATTCTAGCACACATGCTCTAAGCATATCTTGGAGTATTTGATTTACTCGCTCCGTTTGTCCATCGGTCTGAGGGTGATACGCGGTATTGAAATCTAGGCGGGTTCCTAAACCTTCTTGGACTTTCTTCCAGAATCTCGAGGTAAACTGAGTTCCTCGATCCGATACTATATTCTTGGGGACTCTGTGCAAACTGACGATTCTCGCGATGTACAACTCCGCTAGCTTCGAACTCTGATAGGTGGTTTTGACGGGCAAGAAATGGGCGACTTTGGACAATCTGTCCACTATGACCCAAATAGAGTCATTTCCCCTACTAGAAGTAGGTAGTCCAGTGATAAAGTCCATTCCTACAGAATCCCATTTCCATTCCGGAATTTGCAAAGGTTGCAAAAATCCAGCGGGTCTTTGATGTCCTGCCTTGACTCGCTGACATATATCACACTTGGCGATATAGCTTCCGATTTCTCTCTTTATCTTATGCCACCAAAATTGCTCTTTCAAATCTTGATACATCTTAGTTCCTCCGGGATGGATAGAATAAAGAGTATCATGAGCCTCCTTCAAGATAATTTCTTTTAACTCGGAATCTGATGGTACACAAAGGCGTCCTTTGTACCACAAAACTCCTTCTTCGTCCTCGGTGAATCCGGGTACTTTGCCTGTACCGATACGACGTTTGATTCCGTCGATACTAGCATTTCCTTTCTGCGCCTCTTTAATCTGACTGATCAAAGTGGGCTGAAGTTCTATGCTAGCCAAAAATCCTTCACATACTAATTCCATTCGAAAATCTTCCATCTCTTTGTGCAAACTTGGTTGCTCCTTCAAAATCATGGAGTTCAAGCGGCACGGCAATCTGCTAAGGGCATCGGCTACCACGTTGGCTTTACCAGGGTGATAGTGAATGTCCAGGTCGTAATCTTTGATTAGCTCAATCCATCTTCTCTGCCTCATATTCAGCTCCTTCTGAGTGAGTATATACTTTAGGCTCTTGTGATCTGAATAAATCTCACAACGGTTTCCCATCAGGTAATGTCTCCATGTCTTCAGGGCTAGAACTACGGCTGCGAGTTCGAGGTCATGGGTTGGGTAATTTTGCTCGTGTTGCTTCAGTTGTCGGGATAGATAAGATATAACTTTGCCTTCTTGCATTAGCACACATCCGAGACCAATCTTGGATGCGTCACAATACACATCGAAGGGCTTCGTGATATCCGGCATGATCAAAATTGGGGCTGAAATCAATCTCCTTTTGAGTTCTTGAAAACTCGCTTCACAGTTTCGGTCCATTCAAACTTCTTGTCCTTCTTCAGCAATTGGGTCATGGGTCTGGCGATACTCGAGAATCCTTCTACGAATTTGCTGTAATATCCCGCCAATCCGAGAAAAGCACGAACTTGGGTTTGAGTGGTTGGGGCTTGCCAATCTTCTACATCTTTTACTTTGGCAGTGTCAACGGCAATTCCTCCGGCTGATACAATGTGACCGAGGAATCCTACTTCTTGTAACCAGAATTCACATTTGCTAAACTTTGCATACAGCTGATGCTCTCTAAGGGTTCCAAGAATGGTCCTTAGGTGTAGCTCATGTTCTTCTTCTGATTTGGAATAAATCAGAATGTCATCAATGAAAACAATGACAAACTTATCCAGGAAGTGCATAAAAATCTTATTCATGAGTTTCATGACATAAGCAGGGGCATTGGTTAATCCAAAAGACATGACTGTATACTCATACAATCCATATCTGGTGGTAAAGGAAGTCTTTGGAATATCCTCTGCACGAATTTTGAGTTAATGATAGCCTGTTCTAAGATCAATCTTAGAAAACACCTGGGCACCGGTCAACTGATCAAACAAATCTTCTATCTTGGGCAAGGGGTACTTGTTCTTGATGGTGACATCATTCAACTTCCGATAATCCGTACACAGAAGGTTACCTCCATCCTTCTTGTCCACGAATAAGACAGGTGATCTCCATGGGGACGCACTTGGTTGAATCAATCCGATTTCTAACATGGAATCCAGTTGCTTCTTCAGTTCTTCTAGTTCTGACGGGTTCATACTATAGGGTCTCTGGGCTATGGGTCCTGTTCCGGGGATTAGTTCGATGATAAACTCGATATCCCGATCTGGGACATCGGGCAAAACATCTGAAATACATCGGGTATTCGCAGACTATCCGACTTGGTCAATGGTAGGTTGGGCTATACTCTTGTTACACTTGAATTGGTGAGGTAAGGTTTGGATATATGCTCGATCGTTATTCCAGTGATCGGTCATGGTGATGGCTTTCTTGGCACAATCAATCCTTTATGTTTTGACATCCAATCCATTCCTAGTACTACTTCCAAACCTTTAGTTCCGAGTACTATTAGGTTAGCATAAAATCTATGCCATGGATTCGGATAGGGACGGCTTTTGCAAATTTGCCTAGCCTTGGTGGTGGATCCGCATTTGTACAATCATCACATGCTTCAATTTGGTTGGTTGAATTTTACTAGTGGAAAATTCTTGGTGACAAATGAATGCGATGCACCAGAATCAAACAACACTCTTGCAAGTCTTGAATTAACAGAAAACATACCCAAAGACGATGTCCGGCGCTCGAGCTTCTTCAAATGCATGAGAAAAGACGGCCATTGCGGTTGAGTGAATTCACAGGGCAAATCTTCTCCGGCTGGACACGACGCTTTATTTGGGACATTGGTATTAGGGGATGTAGCATTCTTCTTGTTGGGGCACTCGTTGGAATAGTGGCCTTTATTTCCACAGTCATAACAGGTCACTTGTGACTTGTCCTTGGCTCTGACAACTGACATTACTTCCGATCCTCGGCGATATTGGGGTTGGCGGTAGCATTGTTGGTGTTGAACTTGGGTGGGGCACGGGTGAAATTGCTAGAGTTCCTGGGGTTGTTGTGATTTCCTCCGGGTCTAGGGTTTCCACGGTTGGGGTAGGTCGGACGGGTCATAGGGTGTCTGTTGGTTCTTGGGGCAAATCCTGGAGATGGGTTGGGGCGATACTTTGGGGTCTGATGGGTTCCTGGTTGATGCATCATGCGACGCTTGCGGTTCTCATTGGCCTGGTTGATCTTTCCTTACATCTGGATAGCAGAGTCGACAAGGGCTTCAATATCAACAAAGGGGATATTGACTAACAATGTCTGCATCTCGTCATGCAGACCATTCAGGAATCTTTCTTTCTTCTTGGCTTCAGTGTCTATCTCGTCCGGGGCATACCTAGCTAATGACAAAAAATTGTCACGGTATTCCACTATAGTCATCCTTCCTTGCTTCAGCTCTCTGAACTCGTCTCTCATTCTCTTGATCAAATCTGGTGGTACATGGGTTCTGCTAAACTTGACCTTGAATTCCTCCCAGGTCATCATCTGGCCTCCGGTCATGGCACGAACACTGTTCCACCATGCCCTGGCATCTCCGGCTAGATAATGGGTGGCAAATAGAACTTTCTCGTTGGCTTCGACTCCTGCTACTTCTAAGTTATTTTCCATGGTTTGCAGCCAATCATCGGCATCTAGGGGTTCTTCTGACTTGGTGAAAACAGGTGGGTTAGTATTCTGGAAATTCTTGAGCTTAGATCCATGGTTGTCCTGATTTCCGTGGCCTTGGTTGTTGTGGGCTAGTTGGGCTATCTGTTGAAGAGTGGCTAGGTTGGCTTGACGCTCCGCTCTTTCAGCTTCGCGGTCAGAAGTCAACATTTGCAGGATCTGCAACATCGGGTCCGGGGCTGAACCACTTCCTCCACGTGGCATCTGAAGATTGATATAGATCATGAGAAAAGAGGGAAATTTCTAAGGTTTTGGGTTTTTGAAGAGTTTTAAATGTTTGACTTATATTTTTCTGGCAACTTGATTTTTCATTCATCCACTCATAGCACACAGTACAACACACACCACAACAAGGAAAAACAGATGGTTTTAAGAACCATTCTGAAATCTACGATACAGTGGGACCGACTACTACTCACTACGCTAGTGCTTAGTGCTACTAATTCTCGGAGTCGGTGGCTTCATCATCTTCATCATCATCGATGAAGGCGAAGTCATCCTCATCGGTGAAGAAGTCCATGGACTGATCCTCCAGAAAATCATCGTCATCGCTGAGATAGGAGTAAGGGTCTCCACGAAGATCCTCTCCGGCATTCTCCCTTTCCTCCAACTGCATGTCTCTCTCGTGGATGGTCTCTTCCAGAGATGAGATGCGATGGCGAAGACGGGCAATAATGCGCTCCTTCTTGTCGAGCTGACGGCGACGAGACTTGCGATCCTTTGCTAGCATGGCTATGGTCTGATCCTTCGTCTTGATGATGGCAGACTTGTGGTTGCAATAGTCACGGCAGTTGTCCAGTTCCTGCTGACGATCATACATCATGAAGCTAAGGTGGTCCAATTGAGTCTTTAGCTCGGGGAGGTATGGGGCTTCCAGTGGTTGTCCGTTTGCATCACGTCTTGGGCAAAACTCAAAGCGATTACCCTTGATCTGATTAATGCTCTGCCCACATAGACGGGAAAGAGCTTCCTGCATTGCTCTGGCAAGTCCATCGAGCCAGTTGCTTTCCCTCAAGGTAAATGAATTCCCTCCGCAGTGGGAGGTTCAATCTTTCCTCGGAGACTTGCAACAATTAGCCACTACAGATCTTCTCCTTGATCATTGAGCTGAGCTCCAAATAACTCGGGGTGCGGACGCTCCAGAAGTTCCGAAAGCTGATCCAGATCCCTCTCAAAGATAAGGTCTCCTCCATTCCCCAGTTGATAAAACTTGCTGTACTTCACGTCCATCTATAAAAATAGAGGATGAGTAGATTAGCAGAATGATCAAGTGTGTCAAAATTTTATGTATTTTGCAAGAGTTTTTGAGGAACATGAAGTTTTATGAAAGAATTAAAGAGGTAAGAATGAGAATAAGTTTTCGTAAATATTTGTGTTCTTTGGGTTTGAAACTAAGTTTTTGGGTTCAACGTCCAATCTAACTAGGGTCTCCTATGGTCAGGATGGCTCTGATACCAACTGGTCAACACCAGGATTTTTCAATCCTAGATGCCTGTTATGCCATACATCGCAATCCCAGGATTACCATTTTTGCGAGACATAACAGAATTGGATACCATAGTACTTCATCCATTACAAACGATACATAAGTTCTTACACAAATAGGGATCTCATGATCCAGTTCTTAATACAACATCAAGCATCGGAATACGTAATAATAACGGTAGCGTAGGCGAAGCTCCATCTTCGGGGTCACAGGCAATGCTGACGATGGGAGATGATCCTAGTTGTCGTAACCTTCCTGGGGTCCATCTTCCAGGTACTCCTCTTCATAGTCTAGCCATGGGAATAGCCAGGGACAAAGCCATGAGTACTCTTTAAGTACTCGCAAACTAATACTAACAAGAAAAGGGGGTTTTTGGATAATAGGACAGTAGGCTCTACGGTTGTTTTGCAAAAGCCAGGTTTATCTCTACTAAGTTCCAAAGCTAGTCACAATTTTATAATTCCTAAATGGGATCTTGTAATTCAGGTCACAACTCTATTGTGGTCAAGTCAAAGTTTCAATTCATTTCACAAGTCATTTTGAAAAGTCTGACGGGGGAACAGTATGGCCACTCCAACTGTCCATAACCGCGGACGCGGCTATTCGAATAGTTTGACACTCTGCAAAGATTGTACACTTTCACCACAACATTCGATACATCCGTCAGGAACAAATCCTGAATTCACCATACTCAGTATGTGGATAATCAATCCTAACCTTTCAATTACACGCCCTAGTATAAGCATCTCTCCTGTGAGTTTGGCCTCCCAACCATGACCAACTTGTCATCTTGGGTACTGCACAGGTGGACAATCTTCACAAGGTAGCCTCATCTCAGACCTTGGCCGTGAGGGAACTAATACTAAGGAATATAAGTTTCCAGTCAAGCCCTACCCAATATTCGGGTATTGTGGTTGTACGATAAAATTGGAATGGTATCGCATCCAGACAACCATCAGTTTTATAAAGGGCTAAGGCTCATGCCTCAACATTTTCATCACCAAAATCATCAAGTGTTTGGAAACACATGTCCAAAACATTTCAATAGAATGATCCATCATTCCAAGGTTTTCATAACCATTTTTCCACCAAGTATTCCCATCTAAAAGTTGATCAAGTTTTATGCTTAGCACTAGCCTCTACAG
This sequence comes from Avena longiglumis, assembly GCA_030063025.1. NCBI lineage: Eukaryota > Viridiplantae > Streptophyta > Magnoliopsida > Poales > Poaceae > Avena > Avena longiglumis. The sequence goes on along the minus strand of CP125977.1, from coordinate 11,831,764 downwards.
GTGGGGGTAGTACTGATGATGGGTGGTAACTAGTGGAGTTTCACTAAGTCCAACCTTATATCTTAGGCTGATATCAAGGTTTCTAGCTTAGGCCAAATTGTATGCTCTTTAAGCAACCTTCAGCACAACTGTCTAGTATCTACCAAACTCTTAGGTAGACTCTAAGTATGCTTTGGTAAAGAAATAAAGTAAGAAGCTTGCAAGTAAAACTAGGATTGGTTTATCAAATGGGTATGATCACATATGCTTAAGGCATATAGTATTCATATCACAAGTATGGGTTTGTGGCATCAGTAGGGTATCTGGCAAGGGTTAGCTTGCATAGGTCAACTTGATTAGTAAGGCTTGCATAGGTATAGTATCTTGCAAGTGTTAGCTTGCATTGGTATAGTATCAGCTTGCTCATTCACTAGTAGTATTAGGCTTGCATCAGTGTCAATATAAGCTTGCATAGTTACTAGCTTGCCTTGTGCAGAGCAGTGGTTGAAGTTCTCCTCGGCTTCCTCTTCGTAGTATCCTCCTTCCTCCTCGTAGTATCCTTGGTTGGTACTAGCGTCTATGAATAAATACGAGGTACACAATCACCAAACAATACTTAACTACTTGCAATCATCACACACAAGGGTCCTATAGATGATCTAGCATCATCTCTAACATTACAAGGTTAAGGCTTGGTTTAAATTTCTTTTATTTTTAGAAAAGTAATTTCTACTCATTGAAAAACTACTTAAGATTTAATATTCTCCAAACCAAATATGGGATCATGTTGACACATGTCATCACCACATATTGTAGTCCATGGGAATGTGATTTAAAGTGGTGTCACAATTTAATAAGGTTTTACCCTTTTATTTTAATTAATTAAAGTGGCTAGAAATGCTTATGTAGCATTCTTTTATTACTTGAACATTATTTCTGCAAGTAAACCTATATATTTTTATATATTCTGAAAGGTATGGTTAAATGTGATTTTTGAGAGTTGGAATCAACTCAAAAGCTTTTATGGTTGAAATTTGAAAAATGTTTGAATGCAGAAAAGCTTCTTCCTTGTTATTTTTACTATGGTGATCTATAGATCCAAATGACTTGAATCCAACGGGCTTGGATTCAGCATTCACAGACCTTTCCAACAAAATTGGTTTCATTCAATTTGGTGCACTGAATCAATCTGGGTTGATTTTTGAAGTTGGGTACAGAAGTGTGTTTGAGTTTAAAAAGAAAAACATTTAATTTGAATTGTCGGCTCTTGAAAAGTTACTGGGCGCCTACTAAGCATGATGCTCCTGGCTGCTTAAGTGGGTGTTCCCACCGTCGGTGACACGGGCTGGGCAGACGGGCAACGTGGATCGTTGGATCTAGTTCTAATCTAACGGCCGGGGGTCATCGTCGATGCGAGACAACTCCGGCGAGAACGAAACCTAGCGCGGCCAATGAGGGGTGCTGGGGGATCACCGGCAGGCGAGGTCGGCGGGTGAGCAGCTTAAGTCGACGACGGCGATCCTCCTGGTACCGATGGCTTCTCCTGGGGCGGATCCAATCGTTGGCTCCTTTCTTCTCCGGCAGCGGCAGGCTCCAGTGAAATTCCGGCGAGGTGGTGCTCGCCTTGCTCTGAGGATGGTGTGGCATGGTCAGTCGGGAGAGGGGAGTGAGATGGTGTGAAGAAATCGAGAGGGGGTGGCCTCTATTTACAATCGAGGGAGGGGACCGTCGGGGCGCACGGTGAGCTCGTCGGGGGCGACGTTACAGGCGACTAAAGGCATATGGGCAAGGGTAGGGGACGGTGCGGTGTCTCCTGGCGATGCTCAACGACATGGTCGCGAGGCATGGGGCGGTTTGGTTTGGTCTAGAACGGGCGGTGCTCTGCGCGGCAGAGGCGGCGTCTTCGACGGCGGGCGGTGGCTGTATGGCATGGGGCGGCAAACGGGGATGTCTGGCGGTCTCCTGGGTCGGTGGTGATTGTGTATGCACGCGTCGAGGGCGGCGCGCGGTCTGTCCGCATGAAATGTCCGCATGAAATCAAGTTTTGAATTTTGAAATGATTTTTTGTGGGTTTGCTAGATTGGTTCTGGTGAGTCTGCAGATGCTTGGGTTTTGAAAGTTGAGCTTGTTTGAGTGGGTTTTGGAAAAGTGGGATCTTCCCATATGAAGAAGATTCAATTTTGAATTGTCATTTAAACTATGCATTTGAAAGTTTCTGGATGATCACAAAGTGGGCCTTGATACCTTGTTATGAGTACAATCAAGGGGTGCAAAGATCCATAAAAGTTTCTGTTAGGTTTTGAAAGTTTGAGACAGCCAAAGTAGGCATGGGAGTTAATTTGGTCAAAATGACCATTCACTTAATATATTTGTTTTGATTTACTTGTCTTTTGGAAAAGTGTGGGAAATGTTTTAGATGATGTTTATTTCACCTAAGAAACATTTTACAAGCAATGGATCACACAAACAAGGTGGTTTTTAAAGAAATTAAAAATCAATGCATACACATATGCATGCATTCATAATTTTATTTAGAAAAGTTTTTGTTAACCCTAAATGTGAGGATTAGAATTTGATGATCCAAGTTTGGTATTTTTGGGATGTTACAAACCTTCCCCCCTTAAACAAAATCTCGTCCTGAGATTTGAAAAAGGAAGAAAAGATTACCTGGGATTTGAAGAGATCGGGAAACTCCGTCTGGATGTGATCTTCGCGTTCCCAGGTAGCTTCTTCTTCTGTGTGGTTAATCCACTAAATCTTGAGAAACTTGATGCTTCGGGTTCGGGTAGTTCGAAAAGCTTCTTCCAATATGCGGATGGGCACTTCGGGATAGGTTAGGTCATCGTTGATCTCTATGGTCTGGTGATCGATATTCTTGAACACTTCGGTCTTCTCGGGGACTTCGAGACACTTGCGAAGTAACGAGATATGGAACACATTGTGCACAGCTGACATCTCCTCTTGTAACTCCAGTTGATACGATGCTTCTCCTCGACGGTTCAGAATTTTGAAAGGTCCGATATATCTAGGGACTAACTTTCCTTTGAGTTGGAAACGTTGCATTCCCTTCAATGGCGACACTTTCAGATAAACAAAATATCCTATGTTGAAGGCGAGGTCTCGAAGTTTCTTGTCGGTGTAACTCTTCTGTCGGGATTGGGCTGTCTTGAGGTGCTCACGAATCTTGTGAACCTTCTCTTCTGCTTCTCGTAGGATGTCGGGTCCGAAGATCTGACTCTCTCCTACTTCCGACCAGTTCAAAGGGGTGCGGCACTTTCTTCCGTACATAAATTCGAATGGGGCCATTTGCAAACTGGCTTGGTAACTGTTGTTGTATGAAAATTCTGCAAACGGCAGACAGTCTTCCCACTTGGATCCGTATTCTAGCACACATGCTCTAAGCATATCTTGGAGTATTTGATTTACTCGCTCCGTTTGTCCATCGGTCTGAGGGTGATACGCGGTATTAAAATCTAGGCGGGTTCCTAATCCTTCTTGGACTTTCTTCCAGAATCTCGAGGTAAACTGAGTTCCTCGATCCGATACTATATTCTTGGGGACTCCATGCAAACTGACGATTCTAGCGATGTACAACTCCGCTAGCTTCGAACTCTGATAGGTGGTTTTGACGGGCAAGAAATAGGCGACTTTGGACAATCTGTCCACTATGACCCAAATAGAGTCATTTCCCCTACTAGAAGTAGGTAGTCCAGTGATAAAGTCCATTCCTACAGAATCCCATTTCCATTCCGGAATTTGCAAAGGTTGCAACAATCCAGCGGGTCTTTGATGTCCTGCCTTGACTCGCTGACATATATCACACTTGGCGATATAGCTTCCGATTTCTCTCTTCATCTTATGCCACCAAAATTGCTCTTTCAAATCTTGATACATCTTAGTTCCTCCGGGATGGATAGAATAAAGAGTATCATGAGCCTCCTTCAAGATAATTTCTTTTAACTCGGAATCTGATGGTACACAAAGGAGTCCTTTGTACCACAAAACTCCTTCTTCGTCCTCGGTGAATCCGGGTACTTTGCCTGTACCGATACGACGTTTGATTCCGTCGATACTAGCATTTCCTTTCTGCGCCTCTTTAATCTGACTGATCAAAGTGGGCTGAAGTTCTATGCTAGCCAAAAATCCTTCACTTACTAATTCCATTCGAAAATCTTCCATCTCTTTGTGCAAAATTGGTTTCTCCTTCAAAATCATGGAGTTCAAGCGGCACGGCAATCTGCTAAGGGCATCGGCTACCACGTTGGCTTTACCAGGGTGATAATGAATGTCCAGGTCGTAATCTTTGATTAGCTCAATCCATCTTCTCTGCCTCATATTCAGCTCCTTCTGAGTGACTATATACTTTAGGCTCTTGTGATCTGAATAAATCTCACAACGGTTTCCCATCAGGTAATGTCTCCATGTCTTCAGGGCTAGAACTACGGCTGCGAGTTCGAGGTCATGGGTTGGGTAATTTTGCTCGTGTTGCTTCAGTTGTCGGGATAGATAAGATATAACTTTGCCTTCTTGCATTAGCACACATCCGAGACCAATCTTGGATGCGTCACAATACACATCGAAGGGCTTCGTGATATCCGGCATGATCAAAATTGGGGCTGAAATCAATCTCCTTTTGAGTTCTTGAAAACTCGCTTCACATTTGTCGGTCCATTCAAACTTCTTGTCCTTCTTCAGCAATTGGGTCATGGGTCTGGCGATACTCGAGAATCCTTCTACGAATTTGCTGTAATATCCCGCCAATCCGAGAAAAGCACGAACTTGGGTTTGAGTGGTTGGGGCTTGCCAATCTTCTACATCTTTTACTTTGGCAGGGTCAACGGCAATTCCTCCGGTTGATATAATGTGACCGAGGAATCCTACTTCTTGTAACCAGAATTCACATTTGCTAAACTTTGCATACAGCTGATGCTCTCTAAGGGTTCCAAGAATGGTCCTTAGGTGTAGCTCATGTTCTTCTTCTGATTTGGAATAAATCAGAATGTCATCGATGAAAACAACGACAAACTTATCCAGGAAGTCCATAAAATCTTATTCATGAGTTTCATGACATAAGCAGGGGCATTGGTTAATCCAAAAGACATGACTGTATACTCGTACAATCCATATCTGGTGGTAAAGGAAGTCTTTGGAATATCCTCTGCACGAATTTTGAGTTAATGATAGCCTGTTCTAAGATCAATCTTAGAAAACACCTAGGCACCGGTCAACTGATCAAACAAATCTTCTATCTTGGGCAAGGGGTACTTGTTCTTGATGGTGACATCATTCAACTTCCGATAATCCGTACACAAACGGTTACCTCCATCCTTCTTGTCCACGAATAAGACAGGTGATCTCCATGGGGACGCACTTGGTTGAATCAATCCGATTTCCAACATGGAATCCAGTTGCTTCTTCAGTTCTTCTAGTTCTGACGGGTTCATACTATAGGGTCTCTGGGCTATGGGTCCTGTTCCGGGGATTAGTTCGATGATAAACTCGATATCCCGATCTGGGGACATACCGGGCAAAACATCTGGAAATACATCGGGGTATTCGCAGACTATCCGGACTTGGTCATTGGTAGGTTGGTCTATACTCTTGTTACACTTGAATTGGCGAGGTAAGGTTTCAGATATATGCTCGACTGTTATTAGCAGATCGGTCATGGTGATGGCTTTCTTGGCACAGTCAATCAATCCTTTATGTTTTGACATCCAATCCATTCCTAGTACTACTTCCAAACCTTTAGTTCCGAGTACTATTAGGTTAGCATAAAAATCTATGCCATGGATTCGGATAGGGACGGCTTTGCAAATTTGCCTAGCCTTGGTGGTGGATCCGGGCATTTGTACAATCATCACATGCTTCAATTTGGTTGGTTGAATTTTACTAGTGCAGGAAAATTCTTCGGTGACAAATGAATGCGATGCACCAGAATCAAACAACACTCTTGCAAGTCGAATTAACGAAAACATACCCAAAGACGATGTCCGGCGCTTCGAGCTTCTTCACATGCATGAGAAAAAGACGGCCATTGCGGTTGAGTGAATTCCTGGGCAAATCTTCTCCCTGGACGGACGTTGTTCTTGGTTTGGGACATTGGTATTAGGGGATGTAGCATTCTTCTTGTTGGGGCACTCGTTGGAATAGTGGCCTTTATTTCCACAGTCATAACAGGTCACTTGTGACTTGTCCTTGGCTGACAGTACAACATTACTTCCATCCTCGGGCGATTTGGGGTTGGCGGTAGCATTGTTGGCGTTGAACTTGGGTGGGGCACGGGTGAAATTGCTAGAGTTGCTGGGGTTGTTGTGATTTCCTCCGGGTCTAGGGTTTCCACGGTTGGGGTAGGTCAGACGGGTCATAGGGTGTCTGTTGGTTCTTCGGGCAAATCCTGGAGATGGGTTGGGGCGATACTTTGGGGTCTGATGGGTTCCTGGTTGATGCATCATGCGACGCTTGCGGTTCTCATTAGCCTGGTTGATCTTTCCTTCCATCTGGATAGGAGAGTCGACAAGGGCTTCAATATCAACAAAGGGGATATTGACTAACAATGTCTGCATCTCGTCATGCAGACCATTCAGGAATCTTTCTTTCTTCTTGGCTTCAGTGTCTATCTCGTCCGGGGCATACCTAGCTAATGACAAAAAATTGTCACGGTATTCCACTATAGTCATCCTTCCTTGCTTCAGCTCTCTGAACTCGTCTCTCATTCTCTTGATCAAACCTGGTGGTACATGGGTTCTGCTAAACTTGACCTTGAATTCCTCCTGTGTCATCATCCGCCTCCGGTCATGGCACACTTTGCTCCACCATGCCCTGGCATCTCCGGCTAGATAATGGGTGGCAAATAGAACTTTCTCGTTGGCTTCGACTCCTGCTACTTCTAAGTTATTTTCCATGGTTTGCAACCAATCATCGGCGTCTAGGGGTTCTTCTGACTTGGTGAAAACAGGTGGGTTAGTATTCTGGAAATTCTTGAGCTTAGATCCATGGTTGTCCTGATTTCCGTGGCCTTGGTTGTTGTGAGCTAGTTGGGCTATCTGTTGTGGAGTGGCTAGGTTGGCTTGACGCTCCGGTCTTTCAGCTTCGCGGTCAGAAGTCAACATTTGCAGGATCTGCAACATCGGGTCCGGGGCTGAACCACTTCCTCCACGTGGCATCTGAAGATTGATATAGATCATGAGAAAAGAGGGAAATTTCTAAGGTTTTGGGTTTTTGAAGAGTTTTAAATGTTTGACTTATATTTTTCTGGCAACTTGATTTTTCATTCATCCACTCATAGCACACAGTACAACACACACCACAACAAGGAAAAACAGATGGTTTTAAGAACCATTCTGAAATCTACGATACAGTGGGACCGACTACTACTCACTACGCTAGTGCTCAGTGCTACTACTCCTCGGAGTCGGTGGCTTCATCATCTTCATCATCATCGATGAAGGCGAAATCATCCTCATCGGTGAAGAAGTCCATGGCCTGATCCTCCAGAAAATCATCGTCATCGCTGAGATAGGAGTAAGGGTCTCCACGAAGATCCTCTCCGGCATTCTCCCTTTCCTCCAAATGCATGTCTCTCTCGTGGATGGTCTCTTCCTGAGATGAGATGCGATGGCGAAGACAGGCAATAATGCGCTCCTTCTTGTCGAGCTAACGGCGACGAGACTTGCGATCCTTTGCTAGCATGGCTATGGTCTGATCCTTCGTCTTGATGATGGCAGACTTGTGGTTGCAATAGTCACGGCAGTTGTCCAGTTCCTGCTGACGATCATACATCATGAAGCTAAGGTGGTCCAATTGAGTCTTCAGCTCGGGGAGGTATGGGGCTTCCAGTGGTTGTCCGTTTGGATCACGTCTTGGGAAAAACTCAAAGCGAGTACCCTTGATCTGATTGATGCTCTGCCCACACAGACGGGAAAGAGCTTCCTGCATTGCTCTGGCAAGTCCATCGAGCCAGTTGCTTTCCCTCAAGGTAAACTGAATTCCCTCCACAGTGGGAGGTTCAATCTTTCCTCGGAGACTTGCAACAATTAGCCACTGCAGATCTTCTCCTCCTTGATCATTGAGCTGAGCTCCAAAGAAATCGGGGTGCGGATGCTCCAGAAGTTCCAAAAGCTGATCCAGATCCCTCTCAAAGTTAAGGTCTCCTCCATTCCCCAATTGATAAAACTTGCTGTACTGTCCATCTATAAAAATAGAGGATGGGTAGATTAGCAGAATGATCAAGTGTGTCAAAATTTTATGTATTTTGCAAGAGTTTTTGAGGAACATGAAGTTTTATGAAAGAATTAAAGAGGTAAGAATGAGAATAAGTTTTCGTAAATATTTGTGTTCTTTGGGTTTGAAACTAAGTTTTTGGGTTCAACGTCCAATCTAACTAGGGTCTCCTATGGTCAGGATGGCTCTGATACCAACTTGTCAACACCAGGATTTTTCAATCCTAGATGCCTGTTATGCCATACATCGCAATCCCAGGATTACCATTTTTGCGAGACATAACGGAATTGGATACCATAGTATTTCGTCCATTACAAACGATACATAAGTTCTTACATAAGTAGGGATCTCATGATCCAGTTCTTAATACAACATCAAGCAGCGGAATACATAATAATAACGGTAGCGTAGGCGAAGCTCCATCTTCGGGGTCACAGGCAATGCTGACGATGGGAGATGATCCTAGTTGTCGTAACCTTCCTGGGGTCCATCTTCCAGGTACTCCTCTTCATAGTCTGGCCATGGGAATAGCCAGGGACAAAGCCATGAGTACTCTTTAAGTACTCGCAAACTAATACTAACAAGAAAAGGGTTTTTTTGGATAACAGGACACTAGGCTCTACGGTTGTTTTGCAAAAGCCAGGTTTATCTCTACTAAGTTCCAAAGCTAGTCACAATTTTATAATTCCTAAATGGGATCTTGTAATTCAGGTCACAACTCTATTGTGGTCAAGTCAAAGTATCAATTCATTTCACAAGTCATTTTGAAAAGTCTGTCGGGGGAACAGTATGGCCACTCCAACTGTCCATAACCGCGGACGCGGCTATTCGAAGAGTTTGACACTCTGCAGAGATTGTACACTTTCACCACAACATTCGATACATCCGTCAGGAACAAATCCTGAATTCACCATACTCAGTATGCGGATAATCAATCCTAACCTTTCAATTACACGCCCTAGTATAAGCACCTCTCCTGTGAGTTTGGCCTCCCAACCATGACCAACTTGTCATCTTGGGTACTGCACAGGTGGACAATCTTCACAAGGTAGCCTCAGCTCAGACCTTGGCCGTGAGGGAACTAATACTAAGGAATATAAGTTTCCAGTCAAGCCCTACCCAATATTCGGGTATTGTGGTTGTACGATAAAATTGGAATGGTATCGCATCCAGACAACCATCAGTTTTATAAAGGGCTAAGGCTCATGCCTCAACATTTTCATCACCAAAATCATCAAGTGTTTGGAAACACCTGTCCAAAACATTTCAATAGAATGATCCATCATTCCAAGGTTTTCATAACCATTTTTCCACCAAGTATTCTCATCGAAAAGTTGATCAAGTTTTATGCTTAGCACTAGCCTCTACAGGTGGGGGTAGTACTGATGATGGGTGGTAACTAGTGGAGTTTCACTAAGTCCAACCTTATATCTTAGGCTGATATCAAGGTTTCTAGCTTAGGCCAAATTTTATGCTCTTTAAGCAACCTTCAGCACAACTGTCTAGTATCTACCAAACTCTTAGGTAGACTCTAAGTAAGCTTTGATAAAGAAATAAAGTAAGAAGCTTGCAAGTAAAACTAGGATTGGTTTATCAAATGGGTATGATCACATATGCTTAAGGCATATAGTAGTCATATCACAAGTATGGGTTTGTGGCATCACTAGGGTATCTGGCAAGGGTTAGCTTGCATAGGTCAACTTGATTAGTAAGGCTTGCATAGGTATAGTATCTTGCAAGTGTTAGCTTGCATTGGTATAGTATCAGCTTGCTCAATCACTAGTAGTATTAGGCTTGCATCAGTGTCAATATAAGCTTGCATAGTTACTAGATTGCCTTGTGCAGAGCAGTGGTTGAAGTTCTCCTCGGCTTCCTCTTCGTAGTATCCTCCTTCCTCCTCGTAGTATCCTTGGTCGGTACTAGCGTCTATGAATAAATACGAGGTACACAATCACCAAACGATACTTAACTACTTGCAATCATCACACACAAGGGTCCTATAGATGATCTAGCATCATCTCTAACATTACAAGGTTAAGGCTTGGTTTAAATTTCTTTTATTTTTAGAAAAGTAATTTCTACTCATTGAAAAACTACTTAAGATTTAATATTCTCCAAACCAAATATGGGATCATGTTGACACATGTCATCACCACATATTGTAGTCCATGGGAATGTTATTTAAAGTGGTGTCACAATTTAATAAGGTTTTACCCTTTTATTTTAATTAATTAAAGTGGCTAGAAATGCTTATGTAGCATTCTTTTATTACTTGAACATTATTTCTACAAGTAAACCTATATATTTTTATATATTCTGAAAGGTATGGTTAAATGTGATTTTTGAGAGTTGGAATCAACTCAAAAGCTTTTATGGTTGAAATTTGAAAAATGTTTGAATGCAGAAAAGCTTCTGCCTTGTTATTTTTACTATGGGTGATCTACAGATCTAAATGGCTTGAATCCAACGGGCTTGGATTCAGCATTCACAGACCTTTCCAACAAAATTGGTTTCATTCAATTTGGTGCACTGAATCGATCTGGGTTGATTTTTGAAGTTGGGTACAGAAGTGTGTTTGAGTTTAAAAAGAAAAAAGATTTAATTTGAATTGTTTGGGCTGGAAAAAGTTATCGGGAAAAGTTCTTGGGTTCCCGCGGGCTGCTTAAGTGGGTGTCCCCACTCGTCAGTGACACGGGGCTAGGCGAAGCGGTACGGGGCAACGTGGATCGTTGGAACTAGCTCTAATCTAACGGCCGGGGGTCATCGTCGAAGCGAAACAACTCCGGCGAGAACGAAACCTATCGCGGCCAATGAGGGGTGCTGGGGGCTCACCGGGGTACGGGCGAGGGTCGGCGAGGCGGGTGAACGGCGAAGTCGACGACGGCGATCCTCCTGGTACCGGTGGCTTCTCCTGGGGCGGATCCAATCGCTGGCTCCTTTCTTCTCCGGCAGCGGCAGGCTCCAGTGAAATTCCGGCGAGGTGGTGCTCGCCTTGCTCTGAGGATGGTGTGGCATGGTCAGTGGGGAGAGGGGAGTGAGATGGTGTGAAGAAATCGAGAGGGGGTGGCCTCTATTTATAGTCGAGGGAGGGGACCGTCGGGGCGCACGGTGAGCTCGTCGGGGGCGACGTTACAGGAGGCTAAAGGCATGGGCAAGGGTAGGGGACGGTGCGGTGTCTCCTGGCGATGCTCAATGACATGGTCGCGAGGCATGGGGCGGTATGGTTTGGTCTAGAACGGGCGGTGCTCTGCGCGGCAGAGGCGGCGTCTTCGACGGCGGGCGGTGGCTGTATGGCATGGGGCGGCAAACGGGGATGTCTGGCGGTCTCCTGGGTCGGTGGTGATTGTGCACGCCGAGGGCGGCGCTGGTCGTGGGTGATGGTCGAGGGTGGCGCTCGCGCACGCCGCATGGTCTGGCGCGGCTTGGCGCGTGGGTCTGTGGCTTGGCAACGCCGCGGGCCGAAGGAGTGGCGGTGGACGGTGGGCTGCCTCCCAGACAAGGTTGGCACGGCTAGTTCTTCCTCTAGCTTGTTGTCGACTATGGGGTGGCATGAGGGTGCTCGGCTATTCACCATTGATGACAATGGCAAGCTCACAGTGGTGCTAGTGCTTGGCTAAAGTTCCTAGATGATCTACTAAGTTGTGTGTGAGCTAAATGGGGAACCAGTTAGGCAAGAATCACTACACACTATAGTGTTTGATGTTTTGTTTGATTTGTGTCTGCAACCTGTTTGATGAAATGGCCGCATGAAATCAAGTTTTGAATTTTGAAATGATTTTTGGTGGGTTTGTTAGATTGGTTCTGGTGAGTCTGCAGATGCTTGGGTTTTGAAAGTTGAGCTTGTTTGAGTGGGTTTTGGAAAAGTGGGATCTTCCCATATGAAGAAGATTCAATTTTGAATTGTCATTTAAACTATGCATTTGAAAGTTTCTGGATGATCACAAAGTGGGCCTTGATACCTTGTTATGAGTACAATCAAGGGGTCAAAGATCCAGAAAAGTTTCTGTTAGGTTTTGAAAGTTTGAGACAGCCAAAGTAGGCATGGGAGTTAATTTGGTCAAAATGACCATTCACTTAATATATTTGTTTTGATTTACTTGTCTTTAGGAAAAGTGTGGGAAATGTTTTAGATGATGTTTATTTCACCTAAGAAACATTTTACAAGCAATGGATCACACAAACAAGGTGGTTTTTAAAGAAATTAAAAATCAATGCATACACATATGCATGCATTCGTAATTTTATTTAGAAAAGTTTTTGTTAACCCTAAATATGAGGATTAGAATTTGATGATCCAAGTTTGGTATTTTTGGGATGTTACAACGGACGAGCTCGAATTCTCGTCGTCCGCGGGCGGAAGCCACCCTTCCACCACTTGAAATAACTGCAATAGGCATAAGACAATATCAGTATAACCGCGACAAAGATTAATCGTGATCGAATGATAGAAAGATGACTTACCGGGGCTGGATGCTTCGCGTGTGGGCGACCCCAGCCTTCCTGGCCGAGGTACGCCCGGTGATCTTCTTCAACGACAGAGGTAATCCTCGAGTTGCCACTCGGCGAGCAGATTTTGTCGAGTCCTCCCGCCCGTGTACTCACATGTAGTGGTCACGGCGGGGGACGAGTCGCCGCCCGAGCCAGCAGTTGTATAGGTTGATGGGCTGGAGACCTTTCTTCTTCAGGCCGCGGATGGTTTGAAGCATTTCATCCACCACCATCCGCTGGTCTGTTGGAAGCTTGCCGACTTGGAGTCGGCGCGGTTCGGGCCAGTCGGCGGAGTATCTTGGGATCGCCACCTCGTCGTCAGGAGTCGCCTCGGTGACGTAGAACCAAGACTTCTTCCATTCACTCGCTGCCTTGGCGGGTAGCATCAGATCGAAAAAGGAGGCCTTCGACTTCAATTGAAACGCCCGGGCCCCCGCGGCAAGCATCGGGCCGCATGCTTCTTCGCGACTGATCCACCCGTGGAACAGATCTTGCCACAGGGGAAAATAGGGCCTGCAGCCCAGGTAGCACTCACAGAACGCCACGAAAATGGCGAGCTGCTCGATGCTGTGCGGGCCCAGGTCTGACTGTTGGATCCCGTAGAAGGCGCAGAAGCACCGGAAGAAAAGAGATGTTGGGAATCCCAGCCCCCGCTCTAGGTGGCTGGTGAAGCAGACGAACTCTCCCTCGCGCGGGTTCGGAGTCACCTCTCCGGCCGCAGGGATGCGCCACCTTCCGGCGCGCAGGATCCCGGCCTCCTCGAAGGACGCTAGTTGCACTCTCGTGCACTTGGACCTGCCCCATGGTTCGGTGGAGGGGGCCATTGGCGGAAGAATTCGTGGGGGTCGGAGGATTTCGGTTCGGCTGGATCGCGATACGGAGGAAAACGAAGGTGTGCGCAATCGGAGGAAATGACGAGGAGGTGGTTCTCCGATCGCCTACCATTCCCTTTATATAGCGGTTGTTACCCGCCAAATCAGGGAGCCGTTACTACGCGGTGATTACGCCAAAAGTTACCGTTGGATTACCCCAACGGCTAGTTTGACTGCGTTGAACGGTCCAACTTCAGCCACTCGGCTCGCCGACCCGATCACTACAACAGTGGCTAAATATTTCGCCGACCCGATCGCCAAACCTGCGACCAGAACGACTAGTTTACTCCTTTGTTCAGGAGCCCGCCACCGATTCGACTGGGTGTCCGCGTTGAAGCCGTATGCTCGATCGCCAACGACCACCGCGTCAATCGACGGCCTAGGGATACCGGTATACCCAAAGAGACGCTTCCATCGCCCAGAACCGCGAGTGGGCTCGCAAGACGGCATCGGATCAAGGCCTGTGGATCCAAGCGACGGAAGTGAAGGCAAAGCAGTAGATAGGCCCAGTCGGATTAGGTTAAACGAGTACCGAAGCCTTAACTGATTCGGTTGAGATATGTAAACCCTAGGGGGATCTGAGTCTATATAAACCTCCCTACAGGGCGTGTAGAGACACGTTCCATCATACACCCAAGGGACTCGCCGCCTAGCCGCCGAGCTCGCCCCATTGTAACACCATCATAATACAATCTAGCAGGAGTAGGTCTTTATCCTCCGGGCGGCCGAACCTGGGTAAAACCTTGTGTCTCCACCCTCATCTCGCACCGCAGATGGCTGGCCGCCCTTGCCCCTGGTTCTATTACTCGCTGCCGATTGCAGCATCTGCCGTGACCATTTCCACGACATTACTACTAAAAATGTTAAACTTGGGGGAGGGGGGGGGGGGTAAAAATTGAAATTTATACTCTTAAGTACAAGAATGATCCAGAGCAAGTTACGATCGTACATTCATCTGTTGTGCACTGCACCGCGGTGCCGTACTGCGTCATTAGAAACTTCCAAGATCTGGCACCGACGCACGTTCACTCACTGTGGCGTCGTCGCCAGTCAAAGACAAAAATGAGATCTGGCATTTGGCAGCCAAATTTTGGCATCATACTACATAAAACAAAGTGTCGAGATCTCGTTGCAATACTGTTCTTATCCGGTCTATGGAAGCTAGTGATCGAGGCTGGCTCCACGTACGGTGTTTGAAAATGAACTATTTTAGCACATACATGGTACAAACCCGTGACTACACGGGGGCAATTTGATTGTTTCGTCTGTTCCATGCATGGGCAGGCTAACCATCATTTATTATACACGCCGATGCATAATTATATATATACTAGGAAAAATGACCGTGCGTGGCACTGGAATGGCAAAAATAAATTTTAGATAAAATTTGGCATGACCAAAAAAGTCTAGATTTATTTTCTTCACAAAGCTAAAACAACTTAATTATATTTTAAAAATGATTCAGTGAGAACAATAACAGCTTAATTTTATGCACGGCGTATGTAGGTACTGGTCACACGTCACGCGCAGTGTACGAGCTGTAGCGCAGCACTGAAAGCCATGAAGGTGATGGAGGTCAATCCCTTGCTTTGTCATGTCCTCACGCGAGTTGGCAAGCCAATCTGATCAACTGCATGCATGCGCCGTACCCTGGCCTGGACTTGGGTTTTCCGCTCCAGCTCGTCTGCTCGTGTGTGACGCCGCACACGCTCCCCTGGCCTGGACTTGGGTTTT
The DNA here is from genome assembly GCA_030063025.1 of Avena longiglumis. Classification (NCBI taxonomy): domain Eukaryota; kingdom Viridiplantae; phylum Streptophyta; class Magnoliopsida; order Poales; family Poaceae; genus Avena; species Avena longiglumis. The sequence continues at coordinate 11,816,468 of CP125977.1, read as the reverse complement.
CCGCTCGCAAGCATCGAGAAATCGCTCAGTTCGTGGGTGCAGACGTGCAGTTGGTTAGCACGTACTACCTGCAACAGATAGCAGAGCCAGAGCAGGAACCGGGCTTGATCAGGGATCGATCACATGATTCACATCACATATCTGCAATGCTTTGCTCGTGCGTCTACAAGACCTCCTCCGTTAGTTTCTTAGTCAACTTAACACTTCCCTGGCTGGCACCCTGTTGTAATGACATGGTTAGCTTCGGTACAGAGACGTCGTAGCTTCGTAGGGCAACTTGAGTATGCGCAGAGCGAGGGGATTAGGTCTCACGTCTTATAATTGTAGGTCTAAAAATGGCGATCGAATCGCAAAGGAGCTTGTTCGGATAGAGTCTAAATTTAAGTTGGACTGCCCAGCGGTGGCGTGGATTGCGGTTGCCTTTTTTTCTTTCGTAGAAATTTTTTACTTACGGTGGCATAGGGGATAATTGTTTGTAGCTTTATAAGAACAAAAACGTCTAAAAAGTGTAGGTACACTACAAGAAACACCCCTTCTTTTAGTGTTAGGTATAGATATGTTCCCCTTTATCCAAAGTAGTTAGAGTCCTATTTACACACGTCGTCTTAGCAATACTGATTATTTTTGTTTTTTTAGGCTAGTTCGGCACGGTAGTTCCCTTCGTATATCAAAAAGTTACGGTGTAAAAATGGATCACACTAACTTCTACTCCCTCTGTTTCAAAATATAAGATGTTTTAGTTTTGTAAAGCAAATGTATTTAGACTAGTTTTAGTATGTAGGTTCACTCATGTTTGGAGTGAATCTACACACTAAAACAAGTCTAGATATATTTTCTTCACAAAGCTAAAACATCTTATATTTTGAAACGGAGGGAGTAACACGGATTTTGTTAAGTATCATGTCCTAGCCTACTGTTCGCCGCATGGGCACATCAACTAGAGTTTCGTGGGTATTGGGGAGTGGAGTGGTGATGGAGCTGCGATTAATTTTACAGGATTTGATGGTCTGATCGGGTCTGGATCTGCATAGTTGTATTCGGGAGAGGGTGACACATGCAAATCAGGGGGCCTCGTGATATCTGTTTGGATTATTAGCCGATTGGTCGTCCCGTGAGTTCATATCAAGCCATATGTTTTTAAAAGCACACGCTACGTTCCGAAACGGAGGACCGAAGGTCCACGCGGCAAGATCGCATCGTTATTATAGACTTATATTAGCAGTCATCCGAGTCAGTGGAGCGAGGCGACATTTTGTTTCGACACGTACTCGATCGTTTTTACTGTCAAGTTGGTCTTTTACACTGTCATAGTATTAAGCTTGAGCTCTGATGATTCCGTGGATGAGCGGGAAATATTTCTGGTCGAAATTGTCAGGGAAAAATGATTGATACTCATATAGAAGTCTGAATTAATGCCAAGATATTCCCTTACACGCTTCGTGATAATTTCAAGTGTCAGTCGCTTTTTTCTTGTCTCCAAAGGAATGATCCCTCGCGAGCTAAATATTATTAGATAGATGAGGTCTTTTTAGTAAAGGTTATACGTGTCCTATGGTTGGATGGCTAGGAGGGTGGTTGTATCCTCAGCCCACCAGAGTTCAAACCCCAGGTTTCATACTCTGTGTTGCATAAAAGGCGGAATATTCTTTCAGTGGGAGGCGACGTTTTCTGTCGATAACGAGGCGCATGTGATGACTTTGTCAATCTCAAGACCCGTTCCGCCGACTCGGTCTCTCGAAGATGCTCATAGGGGTAGGGTGTGCGTGTGTGCGTTCATAGGGGTGCGTGTATGTACGTGTTGTGAGCGTCTACGATTGTACCGTGTTTCTCAAAAAAAAGATTATATGTGTTTCGATAACACTCCATTTAATTCGGTCCCAATAGGGAGACTCAGACGCGGGTGAACTAGCTATGTACTCGCTAGCCCTGCAACCAAGCCAACACTTGGTTCTCACACTTTGGGAAGTTTGAAACTCCAATTAGTAACAATAAGACTTCCTTCCTAGATACTATATCATTCGTTGGATTAGATATGTATTTTACTTTTAATATATGGCTACGGATTTGTAAAAGTAACCCATAAACAGGCGACGGGCGGTTGACATGTCAACTTCAAATGTTATTGGAGTCTGGCTGAATGTAAATATATAACACTTGATTTTTGAAATAATATAACCAGACTACTGCTTATACCCATCAACTTCAAAATGTTAAAAATACACTATTGCACAACAATGCCTCTAACACCGGTTCGTAACACCCTCTAACACCGGTTATAGAACAGTTGTTGCGGGTTCGGTGTTAGAGCCACCCCCTCCCCCTAACACCGGTTCTTATACGAACTGTTGTTAAAGGATGGTGTATGTGGGGCCTTCCGCAGAGCGCGGGCCACGAATCGGTGTTAAAGGTTCTCCGCCGCGGCAGAAAAATGGCATAAATCTCTCTCGCGGCATAGTTCTGTCGCCGCCCCTTTTTGGGCCGATTTCTGCGGCGGCGGGGACTGGGGGGGGGGGAGGATCAATCGGGAGAGGTATACACATACATCGTCAGTACATACGGACATCAATAATTAAGCAACTATTATTATAAACAAACATCGTCATTATGGTATTCTCCGTACATGTTTAAGTATCAAGTACAAGATAAACACGTTCAAGCATATATACATATAACATCTCCGTACACGTTTATTTTGGATATCTAAAGTGTTCTCCGCCGGGCGTGACGACCTCATCAAGTATGAACCCCGCAAATTCCTCTTGAATGGCTCGTACCCGGTCAAATGGTAGGAGGTTGTTCCGCACCGTTCGATCTAAATATATATGAAGAATGAGGTCAATATATATATAAGAATGAAACTCAACACAACTGATGGTAATAAAATAATGTTATGTACTTCGTTTACGTACTCTAAGTTATTATAGTGCGGCTTGTCCCGTCACACATATCGTGTTGCGAATAAACTCGCAAACATAGTATCCACATAAATTATTGTCGGCTCCCTGCTGCGCGCACTTTACGAGAATAGAGAGTTCGATCAAAATAATAATCAATAAAACATGATATAATGGAATTGAAAGCAGAATCAAAGATATATGCAGACCTAGCTGGCTAGTATTACTGTTATCGCCATATTTTGGCCTGCGAAGGAGATGGGCCGTGATCAAAGATGGGCTTGGAAGATACATATATTCAACGTGTTGTTGGATCGGCCTAGTGCGTAGATTTGGGCTGAATTGCCCGTGTATCTTGTATCATAGTAGGTTTTGTTTCAGTTTAGGTTCCGTTTCAGTTTAGGTAAAGATAAGAGTTGTAGAGTTATTCCAAAAGTAGAGAGTCTCCGGACTATAAATATGTACCTAAGGTTATCAAGAAAAAGAGGTCAATCACGTTCACAACAAACACAATCCGAGGTTGATCGAACGTGTGTTGCTATTGGTGCACCCCGGCCGGGTAAAATTTTCTGAAAGCCGTGTCCGCGGTTATGGAAGACTTGGAGCACAGTATCTCGACCATAGACAAGCATAACTAAAGTTTATTGCTATAAATTTGACTGTATAATGACTAGTAATCAGCTTCACTATAATGGAATGGCTAAATAAAACTGCCAACAATTGCTTGTTTGGGTCGTCGCCAGCGACCATTGTACCTGCCTAGTAAGTATTGCAACTACAACGGAATGGCTGAATAAAAGTACCAACAACTGCTGGGTTTTGGGTTATCTCATGCTAATTGTATCTGACTAGTAAGTGTTGCAACTATCACGGAATGGCTAACTAAAAGTGCCCACTGCTTACTTTATCAGGATGATTATCCAAACCTGACTAGTAATTGTTGCAACGATAACTGAATAAGTAAAACTGCCAACTGTGTGAGTTCCTCGGTTGACTTCCTTGTTTGGTCTCGAGGGGGAAACACCAGGATGGGTTTGTTTGATGTTAGTATCAGGTCGGTTCCGGATAGGTCCTTCTTACCCCCTCTGATTGCCGCCAGTTGTATCGAGTCTCTATAGGATGTTTAGTGCATGCTGCCGCTTCAGTCCACCATACCTTTGTAGGAGAGGACCGCCGAATTCTAGCCTCGTGTCTTGGCCTCAAGATCTTGGCTCCTCTTTTTCTTTTGCCCTTTGTCGGCACCCCTTTTTGTTTAAGCAGGTTTTGAGACCGACGTCGTTAGCAGGGTTACCCTTCCGGCTTGGCCTGGGCAGGGTTATGGACGCCATTGGTTATTGTTCAGGGCTCTTAGCTCCATTTGCATCTTGTCCGTAGCTGGACGCACTATCGTTTTCAAGGTGATTTGGATCTTTGTACCGTATATCTGTATTCTTGACTCATGGAGTCGTGTTATATATATCTGTTCTGTGGGTCCCATCGAGGACTGTTGTGTAATGTTATTACTGCTTTCCACCCGACGAAGTGCTGGTGGGCACCTTTGAATCGTTTCTATGCGGGTTTGGCGGGTTTTCGCTAAAACTTGCATAGGTCCGATTCTGAGGGTGTTACAGAGTGGTATCAGAGCTCAGCAGTTGCGATACCCCACAAGTCCAGCATGTAGGATAACCTAGCTAACGGCCGAAGTAGAGTGTCAAAACTATTTTTGCAAAATCGGTTGGATAGTTCTGATTAGGTCTGATTTTACTCCTTACCCCTTTGCTATTCCTCTCTTACCTCTACGTGTTTTGAATCCGCTCTCTTCTCTCTCTTCGAGTCCAGGATTTCTCGTGGTTGGGTTTCCGTCGTACCTTCAGGGGTTCGCTTCCTCCTTTGATAACGATGTTCTACCATCCGGTGTTCAAGCTGCCTGAGGAATCCGTCTACTGTGGTATCATTCTTTGTTCCTTGTTTGTGCCTTCCGGTGTTTTCCGACGTGACGACATCCTCTACGCCAGATCCGATGCAGAGTCTGCATCACTCCGTTGATCCGAACCTCGCTTGTCGAGATCTTCAGTCTAATTCCGAGAGTTGGTTGCATAATCCGCCTATTCGGGTGCCGAGTAATGGTTTGGGTGCGCGATGGACTGATCACCATCCGACTACTCTTATCATTTGCTTTTGTACATCGAATCAGGGGATCCAGCAATTTTACTCCGTCCACGGAAGCTAGAGGTGGCTTTATTTGTTGATACCTCTACCTTCGCCCTTTTCTTCCCGGAGTGTTCTCCCGACGAACACGGACAACGACCTCTTGTTAGTGGTGTTGCGAGGATCTACACGAAGCGAGAAGACGCGGATCGCCGACCTTCCTTCCGGTACCATGAGGCGGATCTCGAGGGCGAGATCCATTGTTAGTGGTGTCGAATTGTGGCATCCCGCAAAACCACTACTAGAAAATCGCGTTGATTTTGTGCATTGCATCGTCATCATCATGCATCGTTGGTCTGTATTATTTTGAAAAGCCTAGTTTTGATTTGTATAAACACCCCTTCTTAGTTTAAAGACAAAACCCCGAGCGTATCGGATATTTTGTTTCCCTAAAAACTATTTTGCAAAGTGGCTTTGTTTTAATTTGAACAGAACCAAACAAATACAAAAACTAAAACAGCCCCTCTAAAACCTAAAACCACCCAATCCTAATCTACCCACCAACCAAATCGTGCCACCTCACCCTCCCCCAAACTTCCCTACCCACCTGCCACCTCATCAATCCACCATCCCCTTTTTCCCCTCTACCCCTTTTCTCACCCAGTCATCCTACCCACCCTCCGAATCTCTCCTTATCATTGGGCCCCTCGTATATGGCCCACTCTCTCTCTCTCTTTCCCCTGGTCAACCCCCACCTGCCCCTTGCCGGCCTGCCCGCCCCACTGGTCCCACTCACCTGCCCCGCCCCGTCTCCCCCCACCTACCTCTCCTTCTCCCACCCCGCGCTCGTCTTCCTCCTTCCCTCCTCTCCTCTCTGGCTGCTCCTTCCGCCGCCGGAGCCACCTCCCCGCCGCGCGCTCCGCCCCGCGCCGCTCCCTCCCGCGCGCCTCTCCACCAACCCCCACCTCCGTCCGGCCGCAGCCTCCTCACCATTGGCCTCGCCCTCACTTATCAGTAACTACCTCGGTGAACTACGCTCCTAGATACAAGCTGGATGAGAGATAGCGGTTGAAATAGTACGGGGCCCCAAAAGCCACTCACCGGTAGTCCTTTCAGACGTCCCAACCGCTAACCTCTCAACGGGACCTGTCAGACGGGGCGTGGTCGGCGAAGGGATCAACTACGTACACAAGTGGGTATGTACGCAAGCCACCATACAAGAGTACATCACAGCCATCCCATCTAGAAAGAAATGAAATATATAGCAACGCCATACGGCAAGATTCAAATGACCTAGATAGATCTATATTTTAGGATATCTCCTCATACAACACACATCAGAGTATCATGCGGAAGCGGCAAACAGAATCCGAGTACGGATAAGAAGCAAATCGGCATAAGATGCCAGAGAAATAAGCACATCCCAACTACAGGTCTCACGGATCCCCGTTCCCGGAATCTCTACACCGAACGATCGTTGCCCACATCATCGGCTTCTTCCACCCAGTATCCGTCCTGAGAAGGTACCTGTTCATCTGAATCAAGAATTTATCGTGTGAGACCCTAAGGGTACTCAAAGAAGTCTTAATGCCTCTAAAGGGGACACAACCTGGGTGACGAATTGCAGCAAAAGATAAACCCTAGCAATTCTGAGATACGCTAACCATCCGCCTAACCAATGATAGCGGATGTCCGTGAATTTAAATACAACAGTTATAATGGTAATCTCATCCGATCCATCCTCCTCCTCGCTACCAACAAGGAAGCGGATTTAACAACCCCCATCCGTTGGCAATTTTATTAACCATTCCATGAGTATTGCTCTATTTACTAGTCAAGTTGCTTAGTCAAATTACGGTACTTTAGTTATGCTTGTCTATGATCAAGAACTGCTCCAAGTCGTCCATATCCATGACACGGCTTTCGAAAAGTTTTACCCGCCGGTGCACCAATAGCAACACACTCGATCAACCTCGGAAAAACCAAATCAAAATCCAACGAGGCTTTCACGACTGAACAATCACAGAATTCAGAAATATTTCAGGGGGCCACCCCTTAAGTAGATCCCGCAACGGAGTAAGCAAGCTCCGAGACGGCCTCAAGGTGCTGGGTATCTGTGTGAGCATCGGGAACCCGAAGTGTGGCTGGGCTTGTCGACACCGGAATCGTGTCCCGATCCTAACAAGACAAAGGTGCTCCTCGCACAATCGTAAATAAGCGATAATCATGGCATAAGTACAGGATCGTAAATAAAACCTCAAACTAGTTTGTGGCCCCAAGAAATAAGACGGAATCAAGCTCTGGTCCAGGGGGGTCCCATATACCTCCCGGATGTGGTTAGCGCGATAAATCAAGGAACAGGAATCAAGTACTCGGGGTCTTACGGGACACAAGTGAGCAGGAAAAACCAAATAGCAGATGTTGCTCACCGGTGCCACTTTCTTTAGTTATCCCAGAACTACTCAGGTTAAGTTGTTTAGGTACCTCGTTATACAACAGACTCTCACAAACCCTACACATGCTGTTCTACGACTCGCATGGCTCAAACAACTCCTATAGTAGTGGCTCATGGGATGGAGGAACAAGCTTGGTGGGGTTTAAAAGTAAAGGCTATGCATACTTGGGATTCAATTTAATGCAATCGCGACTCGATGATGCAAGAATAAGATAGAGGCAAATAGGTACTGTATGTATGCAAGCATGTGGTAGTGCTTGCCTGGTATCTCAGTTGAAGCGAAGGACGGATCTGGGTAGTGCTCCTGGTTCTCTTGATAAAACCCCTGCTCAGTGTCTATCCGAGAAAAACCAAACAAACAAGGCCAACATAAATATAGAGCACAAGCATATGAATAAGATGCGTCAAGCAAACAATCATGCCATGATGAATGATGCACAATTTACATGGCAAGTAAAGTAGCGTGGCATGGGTGAGGTGTGGGGAACAAGAATATAGCATTTAATTGGGTTTAGATTCACATTTGTTGCCATAACAGTTGTTAGTCATTACATAGTTATATGATGCATGCTGCAATTGATGTCATGGATAGCATAAACAGAAAGGTCTCGTCGCGCTGATCAATTTAGACTACTTATTTGCTAAATTTGGATTTACAAAACAAAAGTTATTAATTATCGAAAATCCAGTGGCATTTGATGTAATTAACCTAAACTTGGAATTTTAGTTGTGCAAAAATCAAATTGGATGGCATATTTGAATTCCTCTCATTTTTCTGATATCAATACATATATCATTTGTCTAATTTGGATAAAGTATGCAAAAGTTATTAAAAACTGAAATTGAATTTGGATTTTGGAATTTATTTAACAAAATTTGAATTCAAACTGCTCTGGAACGTTTTATACTCAGCTCTGCCCAGCCTGAGTCGCAGACAGGTGGGCCAGGGGGCATCTCTGGCCCACGCGGCAGTGCCTGGGACAAAACTGGACCGCGGGTTGGCAAAACAAAACTGGGAGGGGGTTTTCGCAAAATGTTCTACAAGATCAGTGCTTCTTCCCGCTCGACGAAACTGAATCATGGCTGTGGGAAACAGGGGAGCGCTGGGCTCGATCCCGATCATGAAGGCCGCCTGGGCGCGGTGACCACCGGCTGGCCTCGGTTGATGCTAAGCCGATGCTCGCGTGCTAGATAGGGTGTGCACGCGGAAGCTTGCACACGCCGCCGGCGGCTACCGAGAGCGTTCGAAAAAAGATTGATGCGCCCGAAGCAACCGAGGAAGGCGATGTCTAGGAGGGTCGTGGACTCACCGGGCGTGCTGGCGTGCTCGGTACGGGCAGAGGTGGTCGCGATCCACGGCGAGGCTGACGGCGGTCGTAGCTAGGGTTTGCTCGGGGCGCGTCAGGTACGGGCGGCTCCGGTTCTTCCCCTCCTCGCTGCTGACCACAGGAACGTCGCAGCGACTCCAAGAGCTTCCTCGACGCCTCGCAGCCTCCCTTCACCGCCTAGATCAATCAGGTGGCGGTGGTGAGCGGTGGCCGGTGGCGAAGAGGAAGGAAGGGAGAGGCAGGGGCTTCTTGGGCTGCTGGGATGGGATCTGGGGAGGCCAGAGAGGGAGAGGAAGAGGATAAGAAGGAGGGAGGCGCGGTGGTTGCGTGGGGGAGGGTTTGATGGGGAAAGGTGGCTTCGGCCACCTTTACTGGTCACGTGCAAGGCATGGCGAGGCCAGGGCGAGGCAGGGCAATGGGGGGTGTCTGGCAGGTGGGGCAGGCCGGCTAGGGAGGCATGCAAGTGGGGTAGGGCGTGGGCAGATGCTGGGAAGGGAGAGAGGAAAAGAGGGGAGGAAAGAGGGATGTGGTTGTGTGGGGTAGCTAGGAGGGTTCTGGTCGTGTGGGGGCATGTAGAGAGAGGGGAGATGCGAGCTGGGGTGGGGCATGCATGGAAGGGAGAAGGGTCGAGCTAGGTGGGTTAGGGGCATTAGGGTTTTAGCTAGGGGAGAGGGATGGATCTGGGTGTAGTTTAGGATAGATGTAAAAATAGGTTTTTGTTTTAGGGTAGAAAAGAGAGAGGGAGCACTTTGTTTTGTGTAGACTAGATGGGATTTTGGGTTTAACTAGTATGGGGTTTGGGTTAGAAGAGGTGAAGATGGTACTAAACTTGGCAAAGCAAGCTTCATCTGGCTCTAGCAAGATTAAGCAAGAAAAGAGGGAGAAGAGAGAGGTGGCCTTATGGGTCCTTCTTTAGCTCAGCATGATCCAAAATAATTTGGCCAAGCAAGCACCAAGAGGAGAGGGGAGGTTAGTGTTGGGCATGCCCATTAGCACATGTGGGTGCATGGGACATGGGGTAGGAATCTAGCTAAAGGGGAAAAGAGAGGGAAAGAGCCAGGGTTTAGCACTATCAAAACAAGATCAAGCAAGGAAGGAGTGGTTCATTTAGAAAACAAGCAAAAACCAAATACTATGAAAAAGGTGGCTATTGCATGGCCCATGCAAGATAATTAATGCCACAATTATCCTTGTGAGAACAAGGATATTAATATGGCACTATTCATCTCCAATCCAAAATGTGGACAAGGCCAAGCAAAGATTAGGGTGGTTCCAACCAACAACATGGGCTAGGGATAACTCAATAAAATGCCAAGCCCATAATATTGGATGGTGGAATTATAAGGTGGTGAAAGATAAGGTGGTGGAGTCAAAAGAGAGATGCCCCCAACTCAACTTGGGCATTTAACAATTTAGTAAAAACCAAATACAATATCAAGAGGCAACTACAATTAATCATGCACATGAGATAAGAACCAACAAGGAAAAGGTTTTATATGATGCTCAAATGCAAGGGGACATGATGACATGAGCATGATGTGATGATGATGCAACAATTATATGTTGGAAGTGGCCCATTTTATTATTAAGACATGTAGCATTACAGGGGTTAGACAACTGGGATGCTACAACTCTCCCCCACTAAACAGGAATCTCGCCCCGAGATTCTAGGAAGAAGAAGAAGAAGACACAAAGAGAGAAGGATGGTTGGCACGGAGTTCATCTTCACGCTCCCATGTTGCTTCATCAACAGAATGGTGTGACCACTGCACCTTGCAAAACTTTATGGACTTGTTGCGCGTCCTTCGTTCTGCGGTCTCAAGGATTTTGGTGGGGTGTTCCTGATAAGAGAGATCTTCTTGGAGGTCTATTAGCTCATGATCCACGGTCTTGCCGGGGTCTTTGAAGCACTTCTTGAGCTGAGAGATGTGGAAAACATCATGGACTTTGAGTTTTTCCTAAGCTCCGGCATAAGCAACTTCTCCTCTTCTTCCACGTATCTTGAAAGGACCGATGTATCTAGGAGCCAACTTCCCTTTGATACCGAAGCGGTGTGTTCCTCTCATGGGAGTGACACGAAGGTAGACGAGATCACCAGGGGCATATACCATATCTGTGTGCTTCCTGTCATAGTTGCTCTTCTGACGACTTTGAGCAATCTTCAGGTTCTCCAGAATGATATGCACCTTCTCCTCTGCCTGAGTCACAATGTCAGGGCCAAACCAGATTCTTTCTCCTGCACCTGACCAACCAATCGGTGTTCTGCACTTCCGACCATAGAGAGCCTCGAATGGTGCCATCTTCAGACTCTTCTGGAAGCTGTTGTTGTAAGAGAATTCAGCATATGGAAGGCATTCCTCCCACTTCATGCCAAAAGAGATGACGCAAGCTCTAAGCATGTCCTCCAGAATCTGATTGATTCTCTCCACTTGTCCTTGAGACTGAGGGTGGTAGCGGTCTTGAAGTTCAACTTCTCCCAAAGCTTTTGGAAACTCTCCCGAACTTTGAGGTGAAGATGCTCCACGGTCGAACTGATTTCAAGTGGAACCCCATACAAAGAGACAATCCTGTTGATATAGAGCTCACCAATCGAATTCCAGAAATTGTTTCTTTGACTGGGAAGAAGTGTGCCACTTTAGAAAGCCTGTCGATGACAACAAAGATTGCATTGTTGCCCTTCTGCGACCTTGGAAAACCAGTGATGAAGTCCATCTCTACTTTCTCCCATTTCCATTCCGGAGGTAGCAATGGCTGTAGAAGACCAAATGGTTTCTGATGGACAGCCTTCACTCTGCGGCAGACATCACATTCTGAGACATACTTGGCACAATACCTTTTCAACCCAGGCCACCAGTATTGTGTTTTCAAGTCCATGTACATCTTTGTGCTGCCCGGATGGATAGAAAGAACCGAATCATGTGCCTCCTTGAGCAATTGATCTCTCAGACCCGGGTAGTTTGGAACAAACATCCGGTGATCAAAGAAGAGCGTGCCCTGATCATCAACATGGAAGGATTCATACTTCGGAGTGCCAAGCTTAGAGATGAGCTTTCTGGTGTGTGGATCACCACGCTGACGAGAACGAATCTGTTCTTCCAAGAGAGGAGTAGCCAGAAGGTTCAGGAGATGCCCTTGTTCCACAATTTCCAGGTTCAGCTGACGGAATTCCTCGCACAAGAGAGGATGCTGCTCTTCTACCATGAGGTTGTTGACATAAGCTTTACGACTAAGCGCATCTGCCATGACGTTTGCTTTGCCTGGGGTGTAGTTGATGGTCACATCGAAGTCATTGATGGCTTCAATCCATCTCCTTTGCCGAAGATTGAGATCCGGTTGAGTGAAGATATACTTCAAACTCTTGTGATCCGAGAAGATCTCACAACGGTTCCCAAGCAAGTAGTGCCTCCATAGCTTCAAAGCAAAGACCACTGCTGCTAGCTCAAGGTCATGTGTGGGATAGTTCACCTCATGCGTCTTCAACTGACGAGAGGCATAAGCAACCACCTGTCTCTCTTGCATAAGGACCGCACCCAATCCTTGCAAAGAGGCATCGCAGAATATCTGGAAAGGCTTAGATGTATCCGGAGGAACCAAGACTGGTGTGGAAGTGAGCTTCTCTTTGAGTGTCTCAAAACTCTCTTGACAAGCAGGAGTCCACAGGTACTTCTTGCCTTTCTTGAGGAGATCGGTAAGAGGCTTTGCTATCTTCGAGAAGTTCTGAACGAAGCGACGGCAATAGCTAGCCAAGCCGAGAAAACTCCGCACTTCCTTGACATTCACAGGAGGAAGCCATTCAAGTCAGTACTATAATGGAAGATGATAATAATCCAAAATAGCACCAAGATGGAATTAACCAAGATTAAAGGATACAATTTACTGAGATGATATTAAAATATCAACAAAGTTCATAGCACCTAAAAGATATTAAGCATATCGCACACGACTGAAAAGGAGTGTGGTACACAAACATATCAAAGAAAAATTTTCCACAAATTTCGGCATTAAAATACCAATAGATGCGCAAAATTACTTAACGAATCAAGATTAGTGACTCTACCGATCCAATATACAAAAGCGAATGATACAAGTAGTGGTATGGTCGCGACTCCATCCCGCACTCAAATCATTACTCCGCACATGAACAAGTGGAACACATATCCCAACCCCTTCTTCTTACAACGAAACCTAAGATTGGTACTACGGAAACGAACACCCCAAACAAGATAGCGTCGGATACAAAAAGAAGATAGATTGCGTCGGTTTACAAAAGCCTGTCGGTGTGGAATGTACCAACAGTTGATAACCAAAGGCAGATAAGATAACAACTTGGATGCAACAGATAGACAAGGGACTACACACACATACACACACAACCTATGGTACTACGGAAACCCCGAACACGTGAATCCTAGTTTGAACTTTGAGAAGAGGATTGAAAACGTTGCACTTCCTTACCAGAAAGGATGGGTGGGAGGGTAAGAAGAAAAAATGGAAGCAGTCCTACTCTCGCGTTTTGTTTTTCCCTATATACATAACTACTAAAATATTTGCTAGATCGACAACGACTGCTTGGCTGAAACTCAAGGTCGGGATGGCTCGATACCAATTGTAACTACCTCGGTGAACTACGCTCCTAGATACAAGCTGGATGAGAGATAGCGGTTGAAATAGTACGGGGCCCCAAAAGCCACTCACCGGTAGTCCTTTCAGACGTCCCAACCGCTAACCTCTCAACGGGACTCAGACGGCGGCGAGTCGGCAAGCGAAGGGATCAACTACGACACAAGTGGGTATGTACGCAAGCCACCATACAAGAGTACATCACACCATCCCATCTAGAAAGAAATGAAATATATAGCAACGCCATACGGCAAGATTCAAATGACCTAGATAGATCTATATTTTAGGATATCTCCTCATACAACACACATCGAGTATCATGCGAAGCGGCAAAGTAATCCGAGTACGGATAAGAAGCAAATCGGCATAAGATGCCGGAGAAATAAGCACATCCCAACTACAGGTCTCACGGATCCCGTTCGGAATCTCTACACCGAACGATCGTTGCCCATCATCGGCTTCTTCCACCCAAAGATCCGTCCGAGAAGGTACTGCTCATCCGAATCAAGACTTTATCGTGTGAGACCCTAAGGGTACTCAGCAAGTCTTAATGCCTCTAAAGGGGACACAACCTGGGGTGACGCAATTGCAGCAAAAGATAAACCCTAGCAATTCTACAGATAACGCTAACCATCCGCCTAACCAATGATAGACGGATGTCCGTGAATTTAAATACAACAGTTATAATGGTAATCTCATCCGATCCATCCTCCTCCCTGCTTACCAACAAGGAAGCGGACGAACAACCCCCCATCCGTTGGCAATTTTATTAACCATTCCATGAGTATTGCTCTATTTACTAGTCAAGTTGCTTAGTCAAATTACGGCGGTACTTTAGTTATGCTTGTCTATGATCAAGAAACTGTGCTCCAAGTCGTCCATATCCGCGGACACGGCTTTCAGAAAGTTTTACCCGGCCGGGGTGCACCAATAGCAACACACACTCGATCAACCTCGGAAAAACCAAATCAAAACCCAACGAGGCTTTCACGACTGAACAATCACAAGATTCAGAAATATTTCAGGGGGCCACCCCTTAAGTAGATCCCGCAACGGAGTAAGCAAGCTCCGAGACGGCCTCAAGGTGCTGGGTATACGGCTGTGAACGACTGGGAACCCGAAAGTGTGGCTGGGCTTGTCGACACCGCGGAATCGTGTCCCGATCCTAACAAGACAAGCAGTGTGCTCGCACAATCGTAAATAAAGCAAAGAATCATGGCATAAGTACAGGATCGTAAATAAAACCTCAAACTAGTTTGTGGCCCCAAGAAATAAGACTAATCAAGCTCGTCCAGGGGGTCCCATATACCTCCGGATGTGGTTAGCGCGATAAATCAAGGAACAGGAATCAAGTACTCGGGGTCTTACGGGACACAAGTGAGCAGGAAAAACCAAATAGCAGATGTTGCTCACGGTGCCACTTTCTTTAGTTATCCCGAACTACTCAAAGTTAAGTTGTTTAGGTACCTCGTTATACAAGACTCTCACAAACCCTACACATGTTGTTCTACGACTCGCATGGCTCAAACAACTCCTATAGTAGTGGCTCATGGGATGGAGGAACAAGCTTGGGGTTTAAAAGTAAAGGCTATGCATACTTGGGATTCAATTTAATGCAATCGACTCGATGATGCAAGAATAAGATAGAGGCAAATAGGTATCAGATGTATGCAAGCATGTGGTAGTGCTTGCCCGGTATCTCGCTTGAAGCGAAGGGCGGATCTGGGTAGTGCTCTGGTTCTCTTGATAAAACCCCGCCAAAGGTTCATCCGAAAAACCAAACAAACAAGGCCAACATAAATATAGAGCACAAGCATATGAATAAGATGCGTCAAGCAAACAATCATGCCATGATGAATGATGCACAATTTACATGGCAAGTAAAGTAGCGTGGCATGGGTGAGGTGTGGGGAACAAGAATATAGCATTTAATTGGGTTTAGATTCACATTTGTTGCCATAACAGTTGTTAGTCATTACATAGTTATATGATGCATGCTGCAATTGATGTCATGGATAGCATAAACAGAAAGGTCTCGTCGCGCTGATCAATTTAGACTACTTATTTGCTAAATTTGGATTTACAAAACAAAAGTTATTAATTATCGAAAATCCAGTGGCATTTGATGTAATTAACCTAAACTTGGAATTTTAGTTGTGCAAAAATCAAATTGGATGGCATATTTGAATTCCTCTCATTTTTCTGATATCAATACATATATCATTTGTCTAATTTGGATAAAGTATGCAAAAGTTATTAAAAACTGAAATTGAATTTGGATTTTGGAATTTATTTAACAAAATTTGAATTCAAACTGCTCTGGAACGTTTTATACTCAGCTCTGCCCAGCCTGAGTCGCAGACAGGTGGGCCAGGGGGCATCTCTGGCCCACGCGGCAGTGCCTGGGACAAAACTGGACCGCGGGTTGGCAAAACAAAACTGGGAGGGGGTTTTCGCAAAATGTCTGCGCAAGATCAGGCTTCTTCCCCGCCGACGAACCGAACTGCTGCTGTGGGAAACAGGGGAGCGCCATTGCTCGATCCCATGATCAGCGCCGCTGGCGGTGACCACCGGGCTGGCCTCTGGTTGATGCTAAGCCGATGCTCGCGTGCTAGATAGGGTGTGGCACGCACGGAAGCTTGAGCACACGCCACGCCGGCTACCGAGAGCGCTCGACGAAAAGATTGATGCGCCAGAAGCAACCGAGAAGGGGCGATGTCTAGGAGGGTCGTGGACTCACCGCGCGGCCGGGCGTGTTTCAGACGGGCAGAGGTGGTCGCGATCCACGGCGAGGCTGACTGCGGTCGTAGCTAGGGTTTGCTCGGGGCGCGTCAGGTACGGGCGGCTCCGGTTCTTCCCCTCCTCGCTGCTGACCACAGGAACGTCGCAGCGACTCCAAGAGCTTCCTCGACGCCTCGCAGCCTCCCTTCACCGTCTAGATCAACTGGGCGGTGGTGACGGGCGAGGGTGGCGAAGAGGAAGGAAGGGAGAGGCAGGGGCTTATGGGCTGGGATGGGATCCGGGAGGCAGAGAGGGAGAGGAAGAGGATAAGAAGGAGGGAGGCGCGGTTGCGTGGGGAGGGTTTGATGGGGAAAGGTGGCTTGCCACCTTTACTGGTCACGCAAGGCAAGGCATGGCGAGGCAGGCAACTGGGGTGTCTGGGGTGTGGGGGCCGGCTAGGGAGGCATGCAAGTGGGGTAGGGCGCAAGATCTGGGAAGGGAGAGAGGAAAAGAGGGGAGGAAAGAGGGATGTGGTTGTGTGGGGTAGCTAGGAGGGTTCTGGTCGTGTGGGGGCATGTAGAGAGAGGGGAGATGCGAGCTGGGGTGGGGCATGCATGGAAGGGAGAAGGGTCGAGCTAGGTGGGTTAGGGGCATTAGGGTTTTAGCTAGGGGAGAGGGATGGATCTGGGTGTAGTTTAGGATAGATGTAAAAATAGGTTTTTGTTTTAGGGTAGAAAAGAGAGAGGGAGCACTTTGTTTTGTGTAGACTAGATGGGATTTTGGGTTTAACTAGTATGGGGTTTGGGTTAGAAGAGGTGAAGATGGTACTAAACTTGGCAAAGCAAGCTTCATCTGGCTCTAGCAAGATTAAGCAAGAAAAGAGGGAGAAGAGAGAGAGGTGGCCTTATGGGTCCTTCTTTAGCTCAGGCATGATCCAAAAATAATTTGGCCAAGCAAGCACCAAGAGGGAGAGGGGGAGGTTAGTGTTGGGCATGCCCATTAGCACATGTGGGTGCATGGGACATGGGGTAGGAATCTAGCTAAAGGGGAAAAGAGAGGGAAAGAGCCAGGGTTTAGCACTATCAAAACAAGATCAAGCAAGGAAGGAGTGGTTCATTTAGAAAACAAGCAAAAACCAAATACTATGAAAAAGGTGGCTATTGCATGGCCCATGCAAGATAATTAATGCCACAATTATCCTTGTGAGAACAAGGATATTAATATGGCACTATTCATCTCCAATCCAAAATGTGGACAAGGCCAAGCAAAGATTAGGGTGGTTCCAACCAACAACATGGGCTAGGGATAACTCAATAAAATGCCAAGCCCATAATATTGGATGGTGGAATTATAAGGTGGTGAAAGATAAGGTGGTGGAGTCAAAAGAGAGATGCCCCCAACTCAACTTGGGCATTTAACAATTTAGTAAAAACCAAATACAATATCAAGAGGCAACTACAATTAATCATGCACATGAGATAAGAACCAACAAGGAAAAGGTTTTATATGATGCTCAAATGCAAGGGGACATGATGACATGAGCATGATGTGATGATGATGCAACAATTATATGTTGGAAGTGGCCCATTTTATTATTAAGACATGTAGCATTACAGGGGTTAGACAACTGGGATGCTACACCGCCCAAGCGCCGCCGCCTCTATGGCCGAGCCCGACCGCGCCTCCCTCCTCCGCTGCGGCCCGCGCCGCCAGCCTCCCGGCGTCGGTCTCCGCCAACGCTACCTGCCCCTCCGCCTGCCGAAAGCTCCGCCCGCACGGCGCTTGCCCGGTCCCAGACCGCCGCCTCGTCACACCGGCGGCCCCGCATCCGCCGCTTCTCCGTCTCTGCATGGCCAGGCGCCAGGCCGCCTGCTCCCGCTGCTCGCCACCGCGAGCCGCGCCTCCCCGCAAGCCCGCCCGCCGCCTGCCGCCTGCCGACCTCCCCGAGCCGCCCAGAAGCCCTGGCCGCCCGAGCCACCTCCGCCGCCCGCTCCCTGCTCGGGCTCGACACCCGCCCGCCAAGACCCGTCCTCCGCTGCCGGCCGACGCCCGCCTTTCGGTTTCGCCGACTACTGGCCGTCATGGGCCGACCCGCAGTTCGCCGCCTGCGGCCAGTGACGACGCTGCGTCTGCGCATGATGTAATCGGTGTCGGTGTGTTGTTGTAATAAAGCAGTACCAAGAGCTACGCCCACATTCCAGACCTCGGGCTAGATCCTTCGACGCCATCAAATCCTCAGACTCAAGGTGCTCGAAGAACCACGGACCAGAACTCCCTCTCGGACCATCAAGCACTCCTACACGGACATGAGAACCGATCTTCGAATCTAAAGGCGCCGAGTGTTCCGGCATGGACCCGTCAAGATCTCCGTCACCAAACCCTCGCGGCCTCCCACACGGAACACCGAGAACGCCCCCAGAACATCCAGGTCGACGACACGGATACGACATGAACTTCCCCTCGGACGCCAAGCTCTCCTTCACAGAACCAAGACCCCGGTACCCGATCCACTCAAGTTCGCCATCGACGACAAGATCTTCGCGACTACAAGATTGACACCGACCCAAGTCCTCCTTCACGGATGCGACAAGATCTACCCCTGTAATCCGAGAATGACCCCGGAGTCCGAGAACGATCCCGTCGAACCCTAAACCCCGAACCCTGGAACCCCAAGACCGTCGAGAATCCTCTAATGTGTGACCCTTATCCGAGAACCCTATTTTATAAATGCCATATTTATAAATTGTTGCATATTGAATTGTTCATGCATGCATCCTTGTCTGTGGTTTGGGGGCCTTATGCCGATTCACCTAATAATTAAATATGGGGCCCATATGCGGGCAAATCTAGTCTCATGTTGGCCTCATTTAAACTTGTGTAGCAAACCGGTGATATATTCTGCCTTGTCAAACAACATTAAATTGCGGGTTAGCTAAATAACATGAACCACCTAATTAATTGTCGGGACCCCGGTTCCGCTTAATCTGGCCTAATTGCACTGCACCTTTGCCATGTCATACATCATGCATGCATCATGCCGATCTTCTGCCGTGTATTAATTATTGCATCTGGTGTTTATTCTAGTGTTTTGCTTCTTCGCGGATAAGGCCGTTGAGTTGATGCGAGTGTCGCCCCGATCTTCGGTTGAACCTTCGACAATGTTTTTCAGGCGAGCATCTCCCCCTTTCTACCTATCTTACTTTTATAGTATTTATTCCCTCCTGTTGATCTATTGCTACCTGTGTTGCGATGCTCTAGTTTTTCGTACCCGTGATATCCCTTGCAGCCTTATATTGCCTTCGACACATCCTATTACCGTTGTTTGGTAGATAGTGGGACTTGCGCGTCGTAGTCGCTTGCTCAAGTGCCGTTGCGTGTCGCCATGTGCCACAGTTGTTGATGTATTGCCGCATGCTTGATGTTGGATATGACTATGGTTTTACTTATCGTTCACTTTAATTCCTGTTTAACAACTAAAATTGAAATAAGCAGAGGCATCGGTGGGTGATAGATCACATTTGGTTTCCAAACGCCCACTTGTGTCCCGTAGGACCCCGAGTACTTGATACCTGTTCCTTGATTTATCGCGCTATCCACATCCGGAAGGTATATGGGACCCCCCTGAGCCAGAGGTTGATTCAGTCTTATTTCTTGGGGGCACAAACTAGTTTGAGGTTTTATTTACTATCCTGTACTGATGCCATGCTACTTCTGTATTTACAATTGTGCGACAGATAGCACCTGTACTGTTTAGGATCGGGACACGATTCCGCGGTGTCGACAAGCCCAGTTTTGGGTTCCCAGTCGTTCACAGCCGTCTACTCAAACCTTGAGTCCGTCTCGGAGCTTGCTTACTTCGTTGCGGGTCTACTCAATGGGGTGGCCCCCTGAAATATTTTTGAATCCTGTGATTGCTTAGTCGTGAAAGCCTCGTTGGGTTTTGTTTTGGTTTTTCCGAGGTTGATCGAGCGTGTGTTGCTATTGGTGCACCCCGGCCGGGTAAAACTTTCTGAAAGCCGTGTCCGCGGTTATGGACGACTTGGAGCACAGTATCTCGACCATAGACAAGCATAACTAAAGTTTATTGCTATAAATTTGACTGTATAATGACTAGTAATTAGCTTCACTATAATGGAATGGCTAAATAAAACTGCCAACAATTGCTTGTTTGGGTCGTCGCCAGCGACCATTGTACCTGCCTAGTAAGTATTGCAACTACAACGAAATGGCTGAATAAAAGTACCAACAACTGCTGGGTTTTGGGTTATCTCATGCTAATTGTCATGCTAATTGTATCTGACTAGTAAGTGTTGCAACTATCACGGAATGGCTAACTAAAAGTGCCCACTGCTTACTTTATCAGGATGATTATCCAAACCTGACTAGTAATTGCTGCAATGATAACTGAATAAGTAAAACTGCCAACTGTGTGAGTTCCTCGGTTGACTTCCTTGTTTGGTCTCGAGGGGGAAACACCAGGATGGGTTTGTTTGATGTTAGTATCAGGTCGGTTCCGGATAGGTCCTTCTTACCCCCTCTGATTGCCGCCAGTTGTATCGAGTCTCTATAGGTTGTTTAGTGCATGCTACCGCTGCCGCTTCAGTCCACCATACCTTTGTAGGCGAGGACCGCCGAATTCTAGCCTCGTCGTGTACTGGCATCAGTACTGACGCTCCTCTTTTTCCTTTGCCCTTTGTCAGCACCCCTTTTTGTTTAAGCATGTTTTGAGACCGACGTTACCTTCCGCGTTGGTTACCTTCCGGGCAGGGTTATGGACGCCATTGGTTATTCTTCAGGGCTCTCAGCCCCATTTGCATCTTGTCCGTAGCTGGACGCACTATCGTTTTCAAGGTGATTTGGATCTTTGTACCGTATATCTGTATTCTTGACTCATGGAGTCGTGTTATATATATCTGTTCTGTGGGTCCCATCGAGGACTGTTGTGTAATGTTATTACTTCGTTTTCCACCCGCACGAAAGTGCCTGGTGGGCACCTTTGAATCGTTTCTATGCGGGTTTGGCGGGTTTTTGCTAAAACTTGCATAGGTCCGATTCTGACGGTGTTACAAGTCTCCTCGTGTCACCACCGCTGCCCTCGTCGTTGTCCTCGGATGTAGCTCCGCCGATAGACGTCGCTTCAATTGAAGCTTCTGGGTGGTATGATCCCCACGGCGCTTAGGGTTCGATCTGGCATGGTGAGGATTGATCGAAGCGAGTGATGAGATGCCACTGTGGAGAAAAGCTTGTGAGTTCTGATGGTGTGTCCCTGAATAATCTCTTCTCAAATCTCAATTGATACATCCATACGAGGATCAATGCAACTGCCGTTCTTGCCCGTGTATTTTCTTGGTTCAGTTCTTCCGAGCAGTGGATTTTTTTCTGAAATTCCTGCAGCATTTAAATCCAACTCAGAGTATCAGCAGATACGGTCATTATACATTTTGGGATTTGATTTCCTCTAGTCTCAAGATTTTCAAGTTATTAGTTTGGACCTATGAACATACTAACCTAGCATCCGTTGGTATCCATTAACGATACAGCTGCTGAACCAAACAAGTTATGGATTTTGTCGATTACGTTTACAGTCCTAGAGGTATTTCATTACGTTTACGTTTGCGTTACCTTTTCCGAACCAAACACCTTCGAGTATTTGACAATTTCTGTGCGCGCACACGCAAGATGTCTCAGTTACAAGGCGACCGAAGCGTTTGGATTATGGAGGTTTGCAGCAATATGGTTCTATTTGGCGTTGTGCTGCATGCGATTTCCAGTTCATGCTCTAGTCGCGTGGTCACTGGTTAGGACTTGTTTGAGTAAGGGAATTCGTCTCCTGAAAAACAATTGGTGCTATACTTTCTTTCGAAACAATGGCAAAACGTTTTCCATATTTCATCAAATATGTTAAGTATTCTGCACCGGCTGACACTCAGTTGTGGGACTTGAGCTTATTCCTGCTCACTAGGGCGGCGGGTTGCATAGGTATAGTGGTGACATTAAGACATGTTCTCCCTATACTGTATTGCTCGACGACTGACAGTGTGGGCAATGGTATGATATGGGCATACCACAGTACAGGAAATATTTGAGGCGCCGACGACCGGCTGCCGTCAGCACAGCGCCAAATTGCTGTCGGCATAGGCTGTGTCGACGGCGGCCATCGGTGTAGCCCCCTTGGCGTACGTCCTGGTCGGCACAGCTCCGTGGCCGTCAGCACAGCCCCTCCCCCTTGGCACAACGTCTTCCAGCGAGCCGCGCGTGTGAGGCAACGGCCGTCTTCGATAACGGTCCAGGCTGGAGCTACGCAGGCCGTCGGCATAGGAATGGAGCTAAGCCGATGGCAAGGCCGTCGGCATAGCCTAAAATAATTTTTTAATATTTTTTTATTTAAATAATAATAATTGTTTAAAATGTTTAAATTGTTTGACTCGTTAATCTCTCACTTTGATCATTTTTAACACTATTTATATTTAATAGTTGATTAAATTGCAGTGTTAGTGAAAGTTTTCGATCAATCACTCATCCTAACACTACTCCAAATTTCTAGCACGCTTAACTTCCTCATTCATTTAGAATCTCTTTTCGCAAAGCAATTTACACATTGTTGTCAATATTACGATATCAATCCTATTAATTCTTATATCATCATATCACATGGTTGTATTTTTTGAAATTACAAGCAATTATTTAAGTAAACAACAATCAATAAATAAAAATATTATTGAATTTAAATAATAATATAATGATTTTATTTTTTTCTATTTTTATTTAATATGGAATAATTAATATCTTTAAATCTGTAAATCGAAATTCGGCAAATAATATGTCTAAATTGATTAGAGAAATGAGAGGAATCCAAATATGATATAAATATCAACTTATCACAAACTATATCGTGATTCTTCACTACAAGAAATGTGTTAACTTGTGATCTTCTCGTAGTGACGAGGAATGAAATCGTCATAGAACTATGACGATTTCACACAAGATGGTCGAAGGCTATTTGGAGAGGTCAAAATCCTATAGAATTACGAAGATTTGGTCAAAATCGTCGTAATTTCAGGATAAGAAATCATCATAAACTATAGGATACAACATACATCCTTATTTATGCCCCATTATGACCAATTTAAATCGTCATATCGTCTAAAATATGATATATTGAATTGACTGATTGACCATATCACCAATTATGTCTACGTGGCATGTTATCACTCTTTAGAAAATAAATAAATAAAAAGGTGCAGGTCCAAGAATGGAACACACGACCTTGCCCACAAATTAACAATGACAACCAACATTTAGTTGATGTTTTACTTCTGCTCACTTGTTATCATATCACCACTGATCTAACCAAATAGACTTGCTGTTTAGAAAATAATTCAAAAAATATGTGGCTCTAGGGATCGAACCCATGACCTTAGTCACTTATTAACGATGACAACCAACACGCTACAAAACCTTTGCTGATTTACTTCCGCTTGGTTACCTTCATATGTTCGCCTTTCTCGCGAATAATTAGCTCAAAAATAGGAGGTTGAGGGGATCAAACCAGGGACCTCCTACAAGCAACAAGCGTGCTTAACCACTAGGCTCCTTCTTCTATTTGGTATTAGAACCGTACTATAGGTTTATGGATATGTATCTTTGGTTGGGCCTGGGCCTTGGCGGACAGACTCCCCGTACTGGGCCTTGGAGTTTGGTAGATAGGTCCGTTTCAGTTTGGGTGGTCTATTTAGGAAAGTTTTTTTCCTTTTTCTACATTTTAAATTCTTTTGTATCTTTTTCATAAGAAGTCCAAATAAATTAATTTTTGTACCTAAATTTTTATAAAATTCAGTATACAATAGTTTTATTATTTTAAAATAGTGAATTTACTAATCTCACATTAGTCCATGATAGAGACAATATCATAATTCAAAATATAATTTTGAAAATAGGGATTTAAATTCAAAATTTTGGGCTTGAGCCTCGCTAAACTTTCATTGGATCTCTGAAGAAACATGATATTATGAGTCTAAAAATGATTTTTTCAAAAAATCACGAGCACTAGATCATGTACATGTAGTTCAAATTGGACTCACTTTCTACCGATTTGGTAAACATTTGTCTTATTTACGAGGGATGGACAGAAAGGTTTGAGATACCCGGGTTGGGACATTTTTCCATCTAAGGTGGACTATTATTTTTGAAAAATGGATGGTAGCATTTTGAAACTTTCATTTGGTGCTTGCTTCACAAAACGTCCTGTTTTTTGCACTCGAAAAATAAAAAATGGTTTTTCCCTACGATGAAATGGAAAAATTCCTCCTGCAACATTGTTCGCCATCCCATGATGCACATGTGTGCACAATACGGGTGCATTATCATAAACTATGCCATGATTCTAGCCATAACATTGGTCATTTGACACGAAAACCATGAAACCTCGAACATGATAGGTCATTTTATGAAGGGTTTTTTGAAACATACTCAATTTACCAAGTTTGGTATTTTTTCTTGCATCTATGTCACATAATAAGACACCACGCGAAGGATTTGCGTTGATCGGACCGTTTTTGAATTTTTATGCCCTTTCAAACTATGGTCAAAACGACGATCATGAATGTTCTTAGCTAGGGGATGAGCCTTGCTAAACTTGTGTTGAATCTCTGAAGAAACATGATATTATGAGTCTAAAACAAATTTTTCCAAAAAATCATGGGCACCGGATCATGTACCGGTAGTTAAAACTGAACCTACTTCCTATGGATTCGGAGAAATTTGTCTTTTTCTTCAACGGAGGACGGAAAGGTTTGAGATACCCGGTTTGGGACATTTGTCCATGTAATGTGGCCTATTATTTTTGAAAAATGGGATGGTAGCATTTTTAAACTTTCATTTGGTGGTTGCTTCACAAAACGACCCGTTTTTTGCGCTCGGAAAATGGAAAATAGTTTTTTCGTACGACAAAATGGAAAAATTTCTCCTGCAACATTGTTCGCCATCCCATGATGTATATGTGTGCACAATACGGGTGCATTATCACAAACTATGACCTGATTCTAGCCATAACATTGGTCATTTGACCCAAAAGTCATGAAACCTCGAAAATGATAGGTCATTTTGTGAAGGGTTTTTTGAGACATACTCAATTTACCAAGTTTGGTATTTTTCCTTGCATCTATGTCATATAATAAGACACCAGGCGAAGGATTTGCGTTGATCGGACCGTTTTTGAATTTTTTATGCCCCTATCAAATAATGGTCAAAACGGCTGTCATGAATGTTCTTAGCTGGGGATGAGCCTTGCTAAACTTGCGTTGGATATCTAAAGAAACATGATATTATGAGTTTAAAAAAGATTTTTTCAAAAAATCATGGGCACCGGATCATGTACCGGTAGTTCAAATAGGACCCACTTCCTACCGATTCGGCAGAAATTTGTCTTTTTCGCCAGGGGAGGACGGAAAGGTTTGAGATACCCGGGTTGGGACATTTTTCCATGTAAGGTGGACTATTATTTTTGAAAAATGGGATGGTAGCATTTTGAAACTTTCATTTGGTGGTTGCTTCACAAAAAGACCCGATTTTTGCACTCGGAAAATGGAAAATAGTTTTTTCGTACGACGAAATGGAAAAGTTCCTCCTGCAACATTGTTTGCCATCCCATGATGCACATGTATGCACAATACGGGTGCATTATCACAAACTATGACTTGATTCTAGCCATAACATTGGTCATTTGACAAGAAAGCCATGAAACCTCGAACATGATAGGTCATTTTGTGAAGGGTTTTTTAGACATACTCAATTTATCAAGTTTGGTATTTTTCCTTGCATCTATGTCACATAATAAGACACCACGCGATGGATTTGCGTTGATCGGTTTTTGAATCTTTTATGCCCCTTTCAAACTATGGTCAAAACGGCGGTCATGAATGTTCTTAGCTAGGGGAAGAGGCTTGCTAAACTTGCGTTGGATATCTGAAGAAACATGATATTGTGAGTCTAAAAATCATTTTTTTCAAAAAATCATGGGCATCGGATCATGTACCTGTAGTTCAAACCGGACCCACTTTCTGCCGATTCGGCAGGAATTTGTCTTTTTCGCCAGGGGTAGACAAAAAGGTTTGAGATACCCGGGTTGGGACATTTGTCCATGTAAGGTGGCCTATTATTTTTGAAAAATGGGATGGTAGCATTTTGAAACTTTTATTTGGTGGTTGCTTCACAAAACGACCCGATTTTTGCACTCGGAAAATGGAAAATAGTTTTTTCGTACGACGAAATGGAAAACTTTCTCCTGCAACATTGTTCGTCATCCCATGATGCACATGTGTGCATAATATGGGTGCATTATCATAAACTATGACCTGATTCTAGCCATAACATTGGTCATTTGACACGAAAGCCATGAAACCTCGAACATGATAGGTCATTTTGTGAAGGTTTTTTTGAGACATACTCAATTTAACAAGTTTGGTATTTTTCCTTGCATCTATGTCACATAATAAGACACCACGCGATGGATTTGCGTTGATCGGGCCGTTTTTGAATTTTTTATGCCCCTTTCAAACTATGGTCAAAACGACGGTCATGAATGTTCTTAGCTAGGGGATGGGCCTTGCTAAACTTGCGTTGAATCTCTGAAGAAACAGGATATTGTGAGTCTAAAAATGATTTTTTTCAAAAAATCATGGGCATCTGATCATGTACCTGTAGTTCAAACCGGACCCACTTCCTGCCGATTCGGCAAAAATTCCACTTGATTCAGAAATCTGCAGGAGATCGCCGGGGGAGCCTTTCGGAACTCGTCACCGGCCAAAAAATGAGAATCGGCATCAAGCAGACCATATTCCAGGCGCGAGAAGCCCCGACGGATCGCTCCCTTTATTGGGAAGATCAGCAGGCCCCCATGCCACCGCCTGCCGGCTGACCCCCTCCGTCGGAAGAGAATGCAAGCCTGCGACTGAACCACGCGCACGCGTCGTCCCATTGGAAGCTAGCGAGGTCGACCGCGAGCATCGTGCCGCCTCCCCACACACCTCCGGGTGACCAAAGGCCGCAATGATGGCAGGTCTAGGTGGGAGCCTAGGCTTATGGCCGCCACCACCACCTCAAGCATGGATGCCCAATGGCTCCATGATGGGGGCGCCGCCCTATGGCCATGAGCAGAAGAACTCCACCCTGCGCGGACGCCACACCCGAGGGAACACCACTGGCGTCGCATGATCAGGGTCGCCGCCCCAGATCCCGCATGCAGAAGATCACCAACGCCGTCCCCAACCACCACTGGAGATTTGTCGCCACGCCGCCGCCCCCAGCACCTTCGGGACTAGGACTCGCCGCCACCAGAGCCGTCGCCGGCGCAAGGGAGGCCACCGGCCTTTGGGTTTTCGGTGGCTAGGGTTTCACCCCGGTGCCGTCTCGGGGAACGGCACGGGAGCCTTTTATTTTTCTTCAAGAGAGATAAAATATATCACGAGTTTCTCATGAGTGGATTTCATATTTTTTGATGTTTTATCTTTGGATTATGGAGGTTTGCAGCAGTATGGTTCTATTTGGCGTTGTGCTGCATGCGATTTCTAGTTCATGCTCTAGTCGCGTGGTCACTGGTTAGGACTTGTTTGAGTAAGGGAATTCGTCTCCTGAAAAACAATTGGTGCTATACTTTCTTTCGAAACAATGGCAAAACGTTTTCCATATTTCATCAAATATGTTAAGTATTCTGCACCGGCTGACACTCAGCTGTGGGAGTTGAGCTTATTCCTGCTCACTAGGGCGGCGGGTTGCATAGGTATAGTGGTGACATTAAGGGTTGCATAGGTATAATGGTGACATTAAGACATGTGCTCCCTATATTGTATTGCTCGACGACTGACAGTGTGGGCAATGGTATGATATGGGCATACCACAGTACAGGAAATATTTGAGGCGCCGACGACCGGCTGCCGTCAGCACAGCGCCAAATTGCTGTCGGCATAGGCTGTGTCGACGGAGGCCATCGGTGTAGCCCTCTTGGCGTACGTCCTGGTCGGCACAGCGCGTGGTGCCAAGACAGCCTCCTCTTGGCACAACGTCTTCCAGCGGGCCCCGCGTGTCAGGCAACGGCCGTCTCCGATAACGGTCCAGGATGGAGCTACGCCGACGGCCTGGCCGTCGGCATAGGAATGGAGCTAAGCCGATGGCAAGGCCGTCGGCATAGCCTAAAATAGTTTTTTTAATATTTTTTTATTTAAATAATAATAATTGTTTAAAATCTTTAAATTGTTTGACTCGTTAATCTCTCACTTTGATCATTTTTAACACTATTTATATTTAATAGTTGATTAAATTGCATTGTTAGTGAAAGTTCCCGATCAATCACTCATCCTAACACTACTCCAGCTCTAGCACGCTTAACTTCCTTATTCATTTAGAATCTCTTTTCGCAAAGCAATTTACACATTGTTATCAATATTATGATATCAATCCTATTAATTCTTATATCATCATATCACATGGTTGTATTTTTTGAAATTACAAGCAATTATTTAAGTAAACAACAATCAATAAATAAAAATATTATTGAATTTAAATAATAATATAATGATTTTACTTTTTTCTATTTTTATTTAATATGGAATAATTAATATCTTTAAATCTGTAAATCGAAATTCGGCAAATAATATGTCTAAATTGATTAGAGAAATGAGAGGAATCCAAATATGATATAAATATCAACTTATCACAAACTATATCGTGATTCTTCACTACAAGAAATGTGTTAACTTGTGATCTTCTCACAGATAGTGAATGAAATCGTCATAGAACTATGACGATTTCACACAAGATGGTCGTAGGCTGTTTGGAGAGGTCAAAATCCTATAGAATTACGATGATTTGGTCAAAATCGTCGTAATTTTAGGATAAGAAATCATCATAAACTATAGGATACAACATACATCCTTATTTATGCTCCATTATGACCAATTTAAATCGTCATATCGTCTAAAATATGATATATTGAATTGACTGATTGAGCATATCACCAATTATGTCTCCGTGGCATGTTACCGCTCTTTAGAAAATAAATCAAAAAAAGGTGCAGGTCCAAGAATGGAACACACGACCTTGCCCACAAATTAACAATGACAACCAACATTTAGTTGATGTTTTACTTCTGGTCACTTGTCATCATATCACCACTGATCTAACCAAATAGACTTGCTGTTTAGAAAATAATTCAAAAAATATTTGGCTCTAGGGATCGAACCCATGACCTTAGTCACTTATTAACGATGACAACCAACACGCTACACAACCTTTGCTGATTTACTTCCGCTTGGTTACCTTCATATCTTCGCCTTTCCCGCGAATAATTAGCTCAAAAATCGGAGGTTGAGGCGATCAAACCAGGGACCTCCTACAAGCAACAAGCGTGCTTAACCACTGGGTTCCTTCTTCTATTTGGTATTAGAACCGCATTATAGGTTTATGGATATGTATCTTTGGTTGGGCCTGGGACATGATGACTCCCTGCATCGGGCCTTGGAGTCCGTAGATAGGTCCGCTTCAGTTTGGGTGGTCTATTTAGGAAAGTTTTTTTTTTCTATATTTTAAATTCTTTTGTATCTTTTTCATAAGAAGTCCAAATGAATTAATTTTGTACCTAAATTTTTATAAAATTCAGTATACAATAGTTTTATTATTTTAAAATAGTGGATTTACTAATCTCACGTTAGTCCATGATAGAGACAATATCATAATTCAAAATATAATTTTGAAAATAGGATTTAAATT
Organism: Avena longiglumis; assembly: GCA_030063025.1. NCBI lineage: Eukaryota > Viridiplantae > Streptophyta > Magnoliopsida > Poales > Poaceae > Avena > Avena longiglumis. Next base: position 11,786,562 of record CP125977.1, on the reverse strand, counting down.
CAAAATTTTGGGCTTGAGCCTCGCTAAAATTTCATTGGATCTCTGAAGAAACATGATATTATGAGTCTAAAAATGATTTTTTCAAAAAATCACGAGCACCGGAAAAATGATATTATTTTTGAAAAATGGATGGTAGCATTTTGAAACTTTCATTCGGTGCTTGCTTCACAAAACGGCCTGTTTTTTGCACTCGAAAAAATGAAAAATGGTTTTTTCGTACGACGAAATGGAAAAATTCCTCCTGCAACATTTTTCGCCATCCCATGATGCACATGTGTGCACAATACGGGTGCATTATCATAAACTATGCCATGATTCTAACCATAACATTGGTCATTTGACACGAAAGCCATGAAACCTCGAACATGATAGGTCATTTTATGAAGGGTTTTTTGAAACATACTCAATTTACCAAGTTTGGTATTTTTTTCTTGCATCTATGTCACATAATAAGACACCACGCGAAGGATTTGCGCTGATCGGACTGCTTTTGAATTTTTATGCCCTTTCAAACTATGGTCAAAACGGTCATGAATGTTCTTAGCTAGGGATGAGCCTTGCTAAACTTATGCTGAATCTCTCAAGAAACATAATATTATGAGTCTAAAACAGATTTTTCCAAAAATCATGGGCACCGATCATGTACCTAGAGTTCAAACTGACCTACTTCTCATGGATTCGCGTAAATTTGTCTTTTTCTTCAAGGGAGGGCGGAAAGGTTTGAGATACCCGGTTTGGGACATTTGTCCATGTAATGTGGCCTATTATTTTTGAAAATGGGATGGTAGCATTTTTAAACTTTCATTTGGTGGTTGCTTCACAAAACGACCCGTTTTTTGTGTTCGGAAAATGGAAATTGGTTTTTTCCTACGACGAAATGGAAAAATTTCTCCTGCAACATTGTTCGCCATCCCATGATGTATATGTGTGCACAATACGGGTGCATTATCACAAACTATGACCTGATTCTAGCCATAACATTGGTCATTTGACCCAAAAGCCATGAAACCTCGAAAATGATAGGTCATTTTGTGAAGGGTTTTTTGAGACATACTCAATTTACTAAGTTTGGTATTTTTCCTTGCATCTATGTCACATAATAAGACACCACGCGAAGGATTTGCGTTGATCGGACCGTTTTTGAATTTTTTATGCCCCTTTCAAACAATGGTCAAAACGGCGGTCATGAATGTTCTTAGCTAGGGGATGAGCCTTGCGAAACTTGCGTTGGATATCTGAAGAAACATGATATTATGAGTTTTAAAAAGATTTTTTCAAAAAATCATGGGCACCGGATCATGTACCGGTAGTTCAAATAGGACCCACTTCCTACCGATTCGGCAGAAATTTGTCTTTTTCGCTGTGAGGACTAAAGGTTTGAGATACCCGGGTTGGGACATTTGTCCATGTAAGGTGGACTATTATTTTTGAAAAATGGGATGGTAGCATTTTGAAACTTTCATTTGGTGGTTGCTTCACAAAATGACCCGATTTTTGCACTCAAAAAATGGAAAATAGTTTTTTCGTACGACGAAATGGAAAACTTCCTTCTGCAACATTGTTTGCCATCCCATGATGCACATGTATGCACAATACGGGTGCATTATCACAAACTATGACCTGATTCTAGCCATAACATTGGTCATTTGACAAGAAAGCCATGAAACCTCGAACATGATAGGTCATTTTATGAAGGGTTTTTGAGACATACTCAATTTATCAAGTTTGGTATTTTTCCTTGCATCTATGTCACATAATAAGACACCACACGATGGATTTGCGTTGATCGGTTTTTGAATTTTTTATGCCCCTTTCAAACTATGGTCAAAACGGCGGTCATGAATGTTCTTAGCTAGGGGATGAGGCTTGCTAAACTTGCATTGGATCTCTGAAGAAACATGATATTGTGAGTCTAAAAATGATTTTTTTTCAAAAAATCATGGGCATCGGATCATCTACCTGTAGTTCAAACCGGACCCACTTCCTGCCGATTCGGCAGGAATTTGTATTTTTCGCCAGGGGTGGACAAAAAGGTTTGAGATACCCGGGTTGGTACATTTGTCCATGTAAGGTGGCCTATTATTTTTTAAAAATGGGATGGTAGAATTTTGAAACTTTCATTTGGTGGTTGCTTCACAAAACGACCCGATTTTTGCACTCGGAAAATGGAAAATAGTTTTTTCGTACGACGAAATGGAAAACTTTCTCCTGCAACATTGTTCGTCATCCCATGATGCACATGTGTGCACAATATGGGTGCATTATCACAAACTATGACCTGATTCTAGCCATAACATTGGTCATTTGACACGAAAGCCATGAAACCTCGAACATGATAGGTCATTTTGTGAAGGGTTTTTTGAGACATACTCAATTTAACAAGTTTGGTATTTTTCCTTGCATCTATGTCACATAATAAGACACCACGCGACGGATTTGCGTTGATCGGGCCGTTTTTGAATTTTTTATGCCCCTTTCAAACTATGGTCAAACCGACGGTCATGAATGTTCTTAGCTAGGGGATGGGCCTTGCTAAACTTGCGTTGAATCTCTGAAGAAACGGGATATCTTGAGTCTAAAAATGATTTTTTTCAAAAAATCATGGGCATCTGATCATGTACCTGTAGTTCAAACCGGACCCACTTCCTGCCGATTCGGCAGGAATTTGTCTTTTTCGCCAGGGGTGGACAAAAAGGTTTGAGATACCCGGGTTGGGACATTTTTTCATGTAATGTGGCCTATTATTTTTGAAAAATGGGATGGTAGCATTTTTAAACTTTCATTTGGTGGTTGCTTCACAAAACGGCCCGTTTTTGCGCTCGGAAAATGGAAAATGGTTTTTTCGTATGACGAAATGGAAAATTTTCTCCTGCAACATTGTTCGACATCCCATGATGTATATGTGTGCACAGTACGGGTGCATTATCACAAACTATGACCTGATTCTAGCCATAACATTGGTCATTTGACCCAAAAGTCATGAAACCTCGAAAATGATAGGTCATTTTGTGAAGGGTTTTTTGAGACATACTCAATTTACCAAGTTTGGTATTTTTTCTTGCATCTATGTCACATAATAAGACACCACGCGAAGGATTTACGTTAATCGGACCGTTTTTGAATTTTTTATGCCCCTTTCAAACTATGGTCAAAACGGCGGTCATGAATGTTCTTAGATAGGGGATGAGCCTTGATAAATTTGTGTTGGATCTATGAAGAAATAGCATATTGTGAGTCTAAAAATGATTTTTTCAAAATATCATGGGCATCGGATCATGTACTTGTAGTTCAAACCAGACCCACTTCCTACCGATTCGACATGAATTTGTCTTTTTCGCCAGAGCTGGACGGAAAGGTTTAGAAACCCCGGTTGAGACATTGTGCATGTTAGGTGGACTAGTATTTTTGAAAAATAGGATGATAACATTTTATAACTTTTTTTGGTTGTAGCTTGACAACAAAACCCTTTTTGGCTCTCAAAAAACTGTTTTATTTTGCAACGAATCAAATCGCAGGAATCTGGCTTCCTCGGATCGGCCATCCATGACTGATCTGGGTCATTAAAGTTCCATCCAAGGGATGTCCTTTGCTCAAACAAACACACGCACCCAGTCTTCCTGGCTGCTAACCCTAACCTCTCCAGATCGTCTCCAGCCGAACCCTAACCTCCCGATCGCCTCCAGATCCTCCAGATCGCCTCCCCATTCACCGCCTCCATTAATTCCCGTGCGCCGCCGATCTCCCCGGTCGAGCCTCCAAACCCTAGAGCTCTCTTCCGCGTGCGCCGCCACCACCCCTCGATCCTCGCTGCCACGACCTAACCTCCAGATCCCATCACTGCGCTCCACCCACGCACATCCCACCCAGAACCGCCCGCCCCCACACACTTCCCTCCCCATTTCCCTCGATCTTCAGATCGACCGCCGCAAGCCCAGGAGGAGCTCTGTGGACGGTGCTTCCACCCGCTGATCGGAGGACAAGCTCCACCTCGACCCAACGGCCGCCACCACCGTCTAGGAGGCGAAGAGTAGGCGGGGTTCCTACTCGTGGACACCAAGACCGCGACCGGAGTAGGTCAACTCGCCGGTTGCCGGAACACTGCAGGAGGAGCATGTCGAGGGTGGAGGCGGCGGCATGGCACGGACCAGAGGCGATGGCGCGGACGCCGACCTAGGCACTAGAGGCTGGAGCGTGCTTCTCCACCAAAGCATGGATGGGATGGAGGTCGAGCTCGGTCTAGCGTCTCCGGTCTTGGCCATGGCGGGATGCTACAGATCAAGGACGGCATAGGTTTCAGGAGCAGCGGCTGCTCTGGATCCCAACCATGTCATGCACTTCCAGTTGTGTCTCTCTTCGCCTCTACCGCCTATCTCTCTCGGGTCCTCTCTCATCACCTCTATCTGCGGTCCCCTGAAATACCAAATGATAAGAGATTTGCATCCCCTGAAATAGGTAATCGGTGCTAATTGAAAGATTCAGACTCTTTCACTTCTTGAAACCTACAGTTTTAAACATGTTATACATGAGGGTATAGGTTTTATATTACTATTGTCCTTAGGTTTTGTTCAGTTGTTTCTAGCACCAGTATTTCTTCATAAGAGAAGTCTAAGATCTTGGTTTGTTAGTTATCTTTCTGCCATTTAGAATGTTTCCTGTCTGCCTGTTTGGTTTGTAAACCAACTTTCAATGATATTTCCTTTCTTGCTGATATGTGATCATCCTTGTGTGGAATATTTGACAATGTACTTGAGATGGTTAATACATGTTGTTCTGTAACTTGAGATATATCCTCTAGAACAGTTTGCCTTGGTCCAATATATGAATATTTGACTATGTTAATAGCTGCCTGTATGCTTACTACTCAATCTGTACTACTGAGAATATATATGTTCACATGTACACTTGACTGGGGTACTGTCCGACTTGATCGCTAGTTGTTTAGTCTCCGTCTCCTGCGTTCTCTTTCCATATACTACTGCGTAAATTTATCTTGTGTTTGTCCTCTGTCTTCTTGCGTATTGAGAGAGTTTTTGAGATTGATTCAACTATCAGTTGCTATTTTCTACTACTATATGTAGATGTGCGTTGATTTTATTGAACTAGGACTATAGCTAGTACTTAGTATTTTCAGGATGCATGGGTAATCTTCAGAGGTTGACATTTCAAGATCAAAATTACTGTTATTAGATCAAAATTACTGTTAGTATTGACAAAATTGTTGTTAGTATTGTCAGGATGCATGCAGAATGTTGTTTTGTTAGATCAAATGCATGTGTGTATATTTTATTAAGTGAATCACCGATGAACTACATGGGTAATGGTTATTTTATTGCATCATAGTCTTAGCATCTTGATAATTGTTGTTGTTAGATGCTGGAATATGTCGTCTTTTCTTCTACAATCTATTGTCTCTCTTTGTGCATCATCGTCGATTCTTCATAAACTATTGCTAGCTGGTTATTTGAAATCTTATTGTCATTTTTTTGTGTGCATGTTCGAGCTCTGTTTAATAGATGATCCCTGGCTGATAACAAGGAGTCGTGGACACCTTCATCAATCACTTTGACGAGCATGATGGGTCCAGTTCCGTAGACCGAACCGCTCTTTATCTTTGGATGTCAGGCATGTTTCCTCCTTGCTTTCTTGTCCGTGCCTACTAGGCTCTGGATCTGTTGGTTAAATTTTAGGGAGTTTTCCTTATAGGTTGCAAATTATGGTCACCAGCAACCAGATGCACCCTGTACAGTTTGGTTCTCTAGCCTAAATGATGCAGATGCCTTCTTCTTCCATGCATGAATACCTGTGTTTTATCACTATTATGTCTCTCATGCTGATTGGTAAACATACAATAGCTCGCAATTAAATAACCACAAATTTTTACGGGAGAAGTGAAGTTCTAATAAGCTACTGTTGCAGTTTCTATTGTTAATGATTAAACTTGTGAAAGTTTCATGGTGGTTGCTACTGATATGTGTGTAACCTTAACCTGAACCCTTTTTTGTACTATGGAGTATTTCCTGAAAGGTTTTTTGTAGCATGCTTAACTTGTGGAGTAAACCTGTGGAGTATTTCATGGAGCTTAATTTTCTTGTTGCTGCTCTTTTCGTGTACATGGACTATTTCCTGGAGCTTAATGTGTGCTAGTACATTTGTTCTATCTAGTACTTGTAGTGTCCTAGTCATGCATTTGATGAACTAAATGTGTATATTTGAGTGCTAGTAGCGATTACTTTTGTGATCTTCTAGTCCTATTGAACTTGTCTCTGTAACTTTATTACTGAATGTAGGACTTCCTAGCTTGTGATTATTGAAGTTTTCTCAAATTAATTTATCTTGAAGAATAAATCTAGAGAAGTTTCTATTTCTGCAGTTTTGGTGATTACTATTCTGTCAATTTTGGTGATGAAAACTGCACTTGAACAGGGTATGTTGCATTATCACTATTATAATTTTGGTGATTCAACTGCACTTGACTGAAACTCCACTTAACTGTATTTTTTTTGCATTAACTTGGTTAATTCCTGATTGCCAAATTCAGGTCCGAGAGTATACCTGCATTGCTTTCTTGCGGAGGAGTATACCTGGAGGTTCTCTTTCGTGCCCTGGTGGATGCTCTGCCCCTGCTAGGTGGGGGTGAGCTGCCACCGGTTTATTCGGACGAGCTACTGGTGGGGGCAGGCTACCGGCGAGCTACTAGGGATCGATCCAGCTGACCAGCACGTTTCGAGGATCCATCCCGGCTGCCAGCGAGCTACTGGGGATCGATCCAGCTGACCCGTGCATTTTGAGGATCCATCCTGAATGGAGGGAGTACTTCTATGTGTAATAATATTGTTTGTGTGTGGTATGTGAACCTAGCTGCACGTCATGGTGTTCTGGAATTCAAATGGTGTTGTCAAATATTTATAGTTGTTTAGATTGTATCCTTTGTTTCATTGTATATCTACTAGGAAAATTAACTTCTTTATATTTTTTAATTGGGCTATTGAAAGTAAAGAGGCCAAGGCCCTAACAATATTGCACTATTGAAAGGCTACTATTATATTGGACCAGTTCTGTAACAAGGCCTATGAAGCTGAGACCCATACAATTTGACTCATACAAATTCTGAATAAAAGGCTAATAAAAGTAAAATGAATGGACGTAAAAAGGCCTAGGCCTCAAAAAAATTCATCCTGAAAAGGCCACGACCTAGAAGAAAAAAAGGAAGAATTAATGGTCTTGGCCCATGTAAGCAACCAGAATGGATCAGGCTGAATTTGCACTACGATGTTCTCGTTTTGTCATAATTTTGCCACGTAGGATTGGCCACGTAGGATCTGACCTGGCCTGGCTAGATACCCCTTGACGATATTGGATCGTCATGTTATGACGATCCAATATCGTCATAGACGGTTATGACAATTTCACAAAAACGTCGTTGTATGCAATTACTGACGCTTAGTTTTTGACGATAATTTTTTCGTCATATATTGTAGACAATGACGATTCAGTGACGAAAACGGAGGGTCATGTATCAACAAATTCCTTGTAGTGCTTATCATAATTTTATTTGCCCGTTTATAACGGCACGCATAAAGATTCTTAGCTCGGGGTTGAGACTCGCTAAACTTGAAGTTGATCTATGATGAAATGACATATTTTGAACCTAAAAATGATGTCTATATAAAAACATGAGCATCCGATCATGTACCTGTAGTTCATATCTGACCCACTTCCTGCCGATTCGGCAGGAATTTGTCTTTTTCACCGGGGATACACTAGTGCAGAACGGCCCATGTGTCCTTAATTATATTTTAGTCCCGTTCCCCAACCGGGACGGAACAATCGGGACTAAAGCCCCAACCTTTAGTCCCGGTTGCCCTACCAACCGGGACAAAACAAGACAATATAGATCCAAGTTTCGAACATATTACATTCGATATACGGATTTCATGCACTTCATACAAAATAAGATCTTTGTATAATCCCTATTGCCTATACACACCCGCATAGTATTTTCCTTTTGGGTCTATGACTTCTACATCCAAGAATCCCGCCAATTCCTCCTGAATTGCTCGTACGCGATCCTTTGGCAGAAGACCATCTCGTAGACATTCGATCTGATTTAAAAAAGGAGTCAACCTATATGAATGAAACTAAACACAATTTTATGGTAATTAAAAACTATATAAATTGTTTACGTACGTTAAGTTGCTCTAAATTTCTGCCCTTCTCACAACACGTCTGACGGATGAACTCGCAAACATAGTATGCACATAAATTGTTCCCTGGTCCCTACGTCAGGCACTTTACGAGAACAGAGTTAATCAAAATAATAATCAACCATGATAATAACGATATCAAAACTAGAATCAAAGAGATGCGTGGATATAGCTAGTGGTGCTTACATCTAGTGGTTTAAATGTAAACTCCTCTTTCCTAACAGCCCTAGCCTTTTTGGTGAACTGTTTTCAAGCGTTGCCCGGCGAAGAAAACGAATAAAAGAAGTTATTAATTACTTGATATCATAAAAATCACGAACGTTGCTGATATAGTGTCGTAATGATTAGAATTACCGCTAGAGAATCATCTGCATGTCCTTCCACGTCTCAAGGAGTTTATGTTTCGAGTCCATGACTAGTACCCGTCCTTTGTCAGGTTGAATGATTAACATAATATAGTGGAAGCTGCGCATGCATAACTCATCAATTATATACTTAATGTCGAGTAAGCGAAATAGAAAGTGTATACAAGACAATAACACTCACTCGAAGTTGTAAGGAAATAGTATTTCCCTTTTGGTTTCTTGAAACCTTAACGCGTGTACGATATTATCCTCCGTATCCTTGGGTTTTGTTTTGAGATTAGCCTTATGAACCCAATATGGGTCAACGAACCCAATGTCATAGATTTGTCCTCTTCTGCATTCGAGAATCTTCATTCTGCATATTATAGTATGATTATATACATGCAATAAATGAGGTGAGATAGCTAGAGACTAAATTAATTACAGAATTAGTACTTACAGACAATAGGCACTGATGATCGATTTGTCCAAGGCGTCTTGATTGAATAATTGAAATAGTTCAACAAATTCAATGGCTATCATGTCATCTACTTATTTCCCATAATGATTTTTTGTAACCCTCAGCATTATCCAGTTAGCCCCGGCCTTTGTAGCATGCATGTACTAGTTATGCAATCTTCGCATTTTTGTTGGAAGATTATTTACCTCCTCAGGTTTGACGAGAGGTTTGCCGTACTGGTATTTGTATGCTACTTCACCAATGGGGAAGTACTATAACTGGGATAAGTAGTGGGCAATAATCATACCTTGAGCAGCGGCAGCTTCTCTGTATATTGCAACTACATCTGGATCATACTGCTCTTCGGCCGCATATTTGCTCGACCCCACATTGGTATGCGAAATCACCTTGAGAGGGGCGCAAGATTGTTTTGTTTGTTCTCTGAGCTGGGCAACAGATTTCCTGCTTGCATCAGTACTGATCTTCGACAGTTGTTGTGCCACATGTGACTTGAGAATAGAGCGCTCATAGTCTGATGATAGCTTTGGCTCGGGTTGGTGAAGGGCTTTTAGCATTTTGAACACTCGGCTTTTTTCTTCTTTGGTGCTGGGGAACTCTGGCTCTTTCGGTCGCCTCAGGTTAGCGAAAAACTCTGTCGTTTGTGCCTCAACGATCGCCGTAGTCTTTTCTTCAGTAGAGTCATAATCTCTCTTGGGAGGAACCTTTGGTACTTTTGGAAGAGGCTCCTGTTTACGTGTCGGCGATCGCTTACCACTCCGCAGAGTAGCGGTGGTACGCTTACGCTTTTTTCCTGAGGCGCCGGTGATGGCTGCTGGGGCGATGTCTGCGCTGGATACTGGTGAGGCAACGAAGACGGCTGCCGCGGCGGCGACGACCGCGTTGGAGACGGGTGAGGCGGCGGCAAATATGGCCTTGGTGTGTGATTTGGAAGAACGATACATTTCTTTGGCCATAGAATGGTGACGTTTGTTGCTTCTATCAGTTCAGTCACATCCCCTTCACCTGCAGGGTAGTCAAGCTTCAAACCTTGAAAGGTGGGCGTGATCTCATCCACCCCGACAACAGCGTACCCCTGTGGAACCGGACGACAATGGTAAGTTGGTGTGGCCCCAATTGGTAAGGCATAGCCGACCGCCACCTTCATTGATATGTTCACAACTTTGACATGTAGCTCGCAGTGTGTCATCTGTGTGATATCATCCACTGGGTAGCCAACACGAGCCATCGCTTGCACCACCGTCATCGTCATTTTCATCACCCGGGACCTCTGTGGAAGCTGCACTGCTTTTTGATTATTCGATAGGCCGGTAGCATCGAATGCAGGTTCTACCACCATGTGCTGCTAAGATGGGCCGGTAGTACCTTGCTGACTAAGTGCGTTAATTTGATCTTGTTGTTTCTTTATTCGTTCTTCAATTATACGCATTCGCTCTTTCTAAATATCTGCATCAACTTCTGCCTTGTCCTTTCTCCTCTTACGGCTTCTATCAGGATATTTCTTCCTCTCTTCGGGAAACCCAGTGCTCCATGTTTGGGAACCTATTGTGCCTCGTGTTCGTCCATCATGTTCCTTATTCCCAAGGGCGAGTGTGAGCTCATTATTCTCTCTATCGGGAATGAAGTCCCCATCTTTAACAACCTTTACTGCTTTTCTAATATTCTCGATTGGCAAGGGGTCTTCTTTATGTCGTATGTTATATATAGACTTCCCTTCCGAGTCCAACGTGCCCCCATGCCCGTAAAACCAATGCTTTGCATGTTCGATCCAATCGTCTATCTCTGGGATGATCTTTTTAGCACGCAGTTCATACTCATGTTTCTTCCACTTAGGAATGCTAGCCATGTAGCCAACTTGCCCCATAGTATGGTGATACTTCTTGTTAGCAGCATTCAGCTTATTCGTTGCAGACATTTTCTTAGCATTTTCAGATGTCTTGTAATTCACAAACTTAGCCCAGAATGGTTTCAACTTCTGATACTGAATCTTCTCGAAATCCGGAGTCTTCTCTTTCACGACATAGTCAAGGTGCAATCTTCTCTTCCAGTTGGTGAAACACTAGGCCATCTTCTTCATAGACCACTCCCTAAACTTCATCTCCATGGATTTCAGATGTTCTATATTTCCTCAACTGGATCCTCCGTGATTTGGATCCAGCTCTACCTTTGGTAGTTTGAAATTAAGCATGAGCCTCTTCCACAGTAAATCTTTGGCCATGTTAGGGACATATAAACATGTTCCCTCTTCTTCCGCATCAGCAGTCCTATTCCAATTTCGAATGGTGATCGGGGTGAAGTCCCTAACGACATTACTCGCATTATGCCACAAATTTGTTTACATAACAACGGAGCCGCCGGTTTGCCGCCTTCACCGATTTCTTCGATCCTCAACCTCTCATGGTCTTCCAACTTTTGGTTGGGCCTCGTCCGCTCTTTTTCAAGAGATTTGTTCGATCCGAGGTCTAAAAGAATAAAGATCGTCGTTACTATTTCTATATAGACAGTAGATGATTAATTAATGAATTAATTATATTACATGCACCTCGCCGAAGCGGTCATCTTCTCGATCACACAAGGCATCGCCTTCTCCCTCGCGGAAGGCATCACCTTCAACCTCAAACAAGTCGTCTCTTCCGGCAAAAATAGGATCACCCTCACTGGAGTTGTTCGGTAACTTCGATACATCTAAATTTTCTTCCCCGTGGATCACACCTTGGATCAACTCTTCCTTTTCTTCGTCTCTACCGTTTGGTTCCATATTTTCTGCATAGGTGGAAAAACGGATAAGTCAAAGCGGCTAAGGGAGAATGTTAGGTAGGGTGGTGAGAGATTTAAACTCTAATTCAGAGAAACCCTAATATATACATACACAATAATAAAAATGAATTTAAAATATTTACAATAATAAAAATCAACTAAAATCAATATTCCGAAGTTCCGAGTGGTGCAAAACCTAGTTCGGAGCAACCTCAGATGCATATGAGATGGGTCACTTATACTATTTTGGTATATTATTTATACCAAAATTTTGGTATATAATTTATATTTTTCTCATTTATGAATATTAAAATATGAATTTTCAAAGTATTAATACTTATAAAATATTTATCAAATAGTAATTATTTAAATAGTTTACATAATAATGTATGGTAATAGTTTTAAGTTATACATTTTATTTTTCTAAAAAAATTCATATATTAAGCATATTTTTCTGAATTACTAAACAATAGTTATTAAATTTATAAGATTTATTCATTTCCTATTGGAAAAATAGTATATAAAAATATGATAATATACATATACATATACAAAATATGATAATGTATAAAAAAATTTGATAATATACATATACATATACTACTTAAATCATCTAACATTATTTACAACTAAATCATCTACATACACCTAAAATAATCATCAACTAAATCATCTACATCATCTAAATACACCTAAATCATCTAACAACTAAATCATCTACATACACCTAAAATCTAAATAATATACATACATGCATACACACCTAAAATATAAATATATATATCTACATACATGCATAAACACATAAAAGGGAAGGATTTCTCAAAAAAAACCTAAAAGGGAAGGGCCTCTTAGGTGTACGTGTGGTACCGGCGGCGGTGGGCGCGGGCGGCGCTATGGCGGTCGAGCAGTGGCGCTATGGCGGTCGGGGAGGAGAGGGAGAGGCGGCGGGCGGAGCTGGTACCGACGCAGGTGGCGGTGACGGCGCTGATCGACACGCGCGGCCGGAGACGAAGGACGGAGGCGGCGCGCGACGATGGACGGAGACGGAGGGTGGAGGCGGCGGTGTTGACGGCGACGGCGGGCACGGGCAGCCTGCCGCATCGGGGATCGGCGGCGCCTCCCTGCTGTGCGGCGATCAAAGTTGCAGAGAATGGAGAAGGGGAAGAAGAATAAGAAGAAGCGCACACAGATATAAAGGAAGGACCTTCTGTCCCGGTTGGTGGCTCCAACCGGGACTAAAGGGTCATACGTCCCGATTGAAGTTACCAACCGGGATGTAAGCTTCACTTTTTCTTATATATTTTGGGCCGTTCCCAAGCGGCGCGCGCAGTGGGCCTTTAGTCCCGGTTGGTGGCTTCAACCGGGACGTATGACCCTGTTTTCAGTTTTTTTCACGAATTATCTCTCTATTCCCGTCTTATTTTTTATTTTGGGGTTTAAATTTGTAATGTTTTTAAATGATAATTAATTTAGAATTTAGGAAAACTTTAAACATAAAAAGTGTTTTAATTTGAATAATTAATTCAAAACCATTTTCTATTTTTAAAAATAATTAATGTAAGATTTTAAACTATGAACCATTTAAAATTAAAAATGAATTAACTTATATTTTTTATATATTAATTTGGAATTTAGAAAAACTTTAAACATAAAAAGTGTTTGGATTTGAATAACTAATTCAAAACCATTTTTTGTTTTTAAAAATAATTAATGTATAACCATTTAAACTATGAACCATTTAAAATTAAAAATGAATTAACTTATATTTTTTGAATATTAATTTGAAATTTAGAAAAACTTTGAACATAAAAAGTGTTTGGATTTGAATAACTAATTCAAAACCATTTTTTGTTTTTAGAAATAATTAATATAACCATTTAAACTATGAACCGTTTAAAATTAAAAATGAATTAACTTATATTTTTTAAATATTAATTTGGAATTTAGAAAAACTTTAAACATAAAAGTGTTTGAATTTGAATAACTAATTCAAGACCATTTTATGTTTTTAAAAATAATTAATGTAACCATTTAAACTATGAACCATTTAAAATTAAAAATGAATTAACTTATATTTTTTTATATATTAATGGGCGGGAAGAAAAGGACGAGAAATAATGGGCGGGAAGAAAATTTTATTACGATAGAACTAGAATTAAAGTACATATCGAAACTAACACTAAGTTACATAAAGCACGAGTTAAAATTAAGATACATAGAAGAACTGAAAAATAAGATACATGGCCGATTAAGTCACAATCGCCAAATTTGTTTTGCAATGGTGGAGTGATTCACCATGCTCCTGCAGACTCTGTAATACTCGCCACTATAGTCGTCATACTCGCCGCGGCCATCGTTGCTGTCGTCGTCGGGGTCGCTGTAGTTGAACCTTGAAGGCTGAGTACGAGTGGGCTGGAATTGAGGATAGCGCTGGCGGGGGTTAGGGTCAGCGGCCGTGCCATAGGCCATGACGCTCTGGAGAGTTCGGTCGCGCCACCACAGCCGACGGCCTCATTGAAGTTCGGAGGAGGTGGGCCATCCTCCTCGTGCCTGGCGAGCGCCCTCTCATGCTGATCCCCGAAGAAGGCTTCCCAAGTCAGGAAATAGTCGGGATGCCAGTTGGGATTCCTCCGCTGCTCCGGCGTGAGCTCGAAGTAGTAGTGGTTCGTGATGGCCATCCGGCGCACCACACCTAGAGGGATATGAGAAACCGGCACACCTCCGGTGCTCAGCATCCAGCCGACGGGGACGCAGTAGCCCGACGGGCAGGGGTAGTTCAAGGCACAAAGGGCCTCCGCCTCCCTAGGGGTTAGTCGTACGGTGGATATTATGTGACATAGTTGCAAGGAAAAATCGCGTGGTGTGATATTATGTGACATAGTTGCAAGGAAAAATATCAAACTTGGTATACTGATTATGTCTCGAAAAAACCTTCACAAAATGACCTATCATGTTCGAGGTGTCATGCCCTTTCGGTCCAAGAGAAGGATGTTATGTGTTGAATCGCGACATAGTTTGTGATATGGTGCCCATATTGTGCATGCATGTGTATATTGAGATGGAGAACAATGTTGCAGGAGGAAGCTTTCCTTTTCGTCGCTCGGAAAAGCCATTTTCCATTTTTCGAGCGCAAAAAGACGGGTCGTTTTGTGAAGCAGCCACCAAAATGCAGTTACAGAATGCTACCATCCTATTTTTCTAAAATAGTATATCACCTTACATGAACTATATCCCAACCGGGGGATCTCAAAACTTTTTGTCCTTTCCAGGTTAAAAAGAAAAATGTCTGCCGAAGCAGTAGGAAGTGGGTCCGGTTTGAACTAGAGGTACATAATCTAACATCCGTGATTTTTTGAAAAATCATTTTTAGACTCACACTGTTTTTTTTTTCAGATATCCAATGCAAGTTCTAATATTCTCATCCCCTATCTTCACGCACGCAGTTTTGACCAAAGTTCAAAACGGGCATAAAAATTCAAAAAAAAGGTCCGAACATTGTAAATCCTTCCATGGTGTGATATTATGTGACATAGTTGCAAGGAAAAATATCAAACTTGGTATACTGATTATGTCTCAAAAAACCTTCATAAAATGGTTTGAATTAAAAACCAGGGCTAAAGGGTCGGGTATAATACCACCTCTGGCGCCTGCTCATGCAATCAACCGAGCACGCAGATCCTCGCCTGTTTTCCTCCTCGCACGGAGCCACCATGCCACCGCGCCGTTAACCACCGCGTCGCGCCTTGCCCCTCCTCGCGCCGCCCGAGCCCATGTAGCCCACGCCGCCCATCCTCGCGCCGCACAGGTGACTTGCCGCCTGGCGACCGCCGCCCTCTACCGCGCGCCTCGCCCGTCACGCCCACCCTCTCCGCCAAAGTGAGCCTCACCGGCGCCGCCTCTCGCACGTAGCTTAGTTAGGGTTAATTAGTTATAAGTAGTGTAAATAATTTAGTTAGTGTATTTGTTAGTGTAATTTAGTTAGTGTTATTAGTTGTTAATATAGTGCTATTAGTGTTAATATATATAGTTTTAGTTAATGTAATTTTGTTAGTGCTATTAGTGTTAATATAGTTTAATTAGTTAGTGTAATTAGTTAGTGTAATTTTTTGATAGTGTAATTTAGTTAGTGTTTAATATAGTTTATTTTAGTGGATACTATTTATTTTCGTCATGGTTAAAGTATATAGGTTTAATTTTAGTGTTTAGGAATATGTTGATTCCTCATCCTCGTTCACTTGGCGTGAATAACGGAGCGCTACTAGACAATGTCGCCGGGCATCCACGGGGCTGGGCTCCGCCGGGCTGGCACTGGGAGGTGCTACCAGCCGGGGGACATTGTCTAGTGAGGAATCCAGGTGTCGTCGTCGACCCGGATCTTCTGTGGTGGCGGCCGACTGGTCCAGGTGCGTTGCAGAGGGAGCCGACCCCCGACGAGGTGGTACAACATCGTGTCAGGGAGGAGGACGAGCACGTGCGATGCTACATGTACATTTTAGAAGTTCGGGTCGCCAATACCTGGCAGCTTCTTCAGGCAAATTACCCGAGATATTCTCCGGTGATGGTTCCTACACTTTGGGTGCACACCTCCCGCGGCTCAGTAGCCGGGGCTCAACGTCTTCGCTGAGCTAGCTAGATGTGTAATAGGGTACCATCTTGTATTCGAGATGTATTGTTGTTTAATTGGTACTTTATCTTTCTTTATCGCATTGTTTAAGCTAGATTACTTTATCTTCCTTTATTTTATCGCATTAAGCATAATGGTTTTATCTTTGTTCTATATTAGTTAAGTTATGGACGGTAGAGACAACGAAGAGAACATCATGTACAACATGATAGATGAGGGTACAGGAGGTTATCATTACGATGGAGCAGACGACGATGGAGATGATGATGGCTCCCAATACCTCAACTTGGATGAAGCCGACAGAAGAGATGACTATGATGGCCCCTCGAAACACTTCTAGCCGGCGGAGATAATGTTGCGAAGGGACCAATAGCATGAAAATTTGTCTATGGGACCCTCTGGTCAGTGATGAGGTATTCGATGATCTGCCAACACATATGCGACTGTTGCATATCTGGTACTTGAAAGTCACAAAGGAAAGGAGACAATTTCTCTTATGTAAAGTTGGAGAGGAGTACTTTCATCTAGATGAGATCTCCATTGAACTTTGTGAACTATTTCAGTTATTCAATCTGGACGCAGTCGACAAGTCCCTCCTCAGCTGCTATTGTCTGTAAGTAATTAAGTCACTAACTCAGCTCGTTCAATTCATTTCCTGTCGTTATCATCACTATATCTCCTTATGTATGCTATTATATATGCAAAATGAAGATTGAAGAATGTAGAAGAAAGTCAATCTACAGCATTGGGTTCGTTGACCCAAACAGAGTTAATGGACATACGGTAATAAATAACCTCGATGAAACGGATGATAACTTGCTAACGTTTTTAATGGAGCAACATTACAAGACACAAATTCTATTTCCTTACAACTATGGGTAAGAGTCTTACTGTCTTGTACACATTCATTTTTTGTTTACTAGATGTTAAGTGTATATAAACGTGCGCAGCTACCACTGGATTCTTCTAAACATTGACGTTGACCGTGCAAAAATAGAAATCCCGGACTTGTTAAAGAAGCCGATGAAAGACTACCACAGCATAATTGATTGCCTTCAAAAGTAATTTCAATCATTATCGCACTATATCTGTCTCTTTCGTTCATTCTCTGAGATGTAAACTAATTAATAACTCATTCATTTTTTTATTGCCAGACAGGGTTTGGAAAAGGTTCACGAAGGAGGTTCGGGGTGAATGGCGTGAGGAGCTCACTTTTCATACGGTCCTGGTAAGTAGTACGAGAGCTAGGGGACTAATTTATGTGGATATTACAATTATCATTCATACAATTATCATGCTTGATTATTATTTGATTGAATTATATTCTCAATCGAAAAGTGTGTGACGCAGCCACAGGGGACTAATTTATGTGGATATTACGTATGCGAGTTCATTCGTGGGTGTATGGAGCAGGGCACAGACTTTCTTCAAGTACGTAAACAATATATTCGTAATTTATTCTATACCATAGTTTTTGTTGAGTTCCATTCATAATGATCTACTTCTTTATATATAGTTGGATGCGATGCGGGATAAGCTCCTACCACATGAACGCCTACTACAATTCAAGAGGAGTTGTCGGAATTTTTGCTCAGGGAAATCATAAACACAAAAGGAGAGAACAACGTGGATATACTTTCATGTAATCGTGGATAGACACAAAAGGACAGTATCCGTTGTAATGATCTTCGTGTAAATCAGTTAGACGAGCTCTAGTCTCGGTTGTGTATATATTTATGTCTTTATATAATCGTGAGAGTAATTATATTATATATGCATCAATGTATACAGCATATAGTAGCGTAAAATAATATGTATATGAAAACACAAAATGAAAAATAATCAAACACAAAAAAAGAAAACCCTAAAAGCCTAAAACCCCACCTCCTGCCGCGGCAGCAGTTTGGTGCAAAACGCTGCCGCGGCAGAAGAAATTTAGTTCCGGTTCGTGTTACGAATCGAAACTAATGATCCTCTAGCCCAGCGCGCGCAGCGGGGCCGTGGAGACAATCTAGTCATGGTTTATAACAGAACCGGGACTAAAATCCTAACCTTTAGTCCCGATACGTTAGTCCCGGATTGTAATCCGGGACTAAAACCTATTACAAACCGGGACTAGTGTCATATTTTCTACTAGTGATTTGGAGTAAATCTATATACTAAAAGACGTCTAGGTTCATTCATTTTACAAAGTTAAAATGTCTTATATTTCTAAACGGAGGGAGTACTAATTAAGTTTCATCCCCGCCCACAAAATATGCATATGAGAAATCCTTTCTCGATGTAAAAAGAAGTCAGTGTGTGTGCGTGTGTATGTGAGAGAGAGATAGTGGGTACACGCAAATCACGGCTCGTGATTTTCTTGTCACATGTGGGCTCATTATGTCAGTTTGGATTATTACCCGATTGGTCCCGCGCGTGAGTTCATATCAAGCCATATGTTTTTAAGAACGCACACTACGTTCCGAAACGAAGGCACGAAAGTCCACCCGGCATGGCATGTGATCATCCCATCGCATCGTTAGACTTATTAGGAAGACGTCCGAATTAGTGGAAGCGACATTTTGTTTCGACACGTACTCGTTTTTCGCGTGCAAGCCGGTTGGTATATCTATCCAACCTTGCCTTGCCAAGTTGGTCTTTTTACATGTACTGTCAGCGCACTTACACATGTGCTTCAAATGTTATTGGAGTCTGGCTGAATGTAAATATATAAGACTTGATTTTCGAAATAATATAACCGGACTAAAGGATTAAGTATTAACTGCCCATCAACTTCAAAATGTTGAAAATTGTCCCACAAGAGCTAGAAGTTTTTTTCTTTTGAAATGGGCGCAAACGAATTGTTCCAATCTATTAATTAAGAAGAAGAGAATTGTCTAGTTAATTAATGAAGAATCAAGTGAAAACCGTTACAACAAAAGCACAAGCGAACTATCCCAAAGAAAGCAATTCTTTGATCACCTAGGCAGACCAACGAACTCTCCTAACATGCTAGAACCACAAACTCTCGACACAATGATCACGGCCACGTCGCCAAAGAAACCCCAGTGAAGAGACATCAACAAATAACACAGACATGATACCCCGAAGAGATGAGAACCATCCATCAAGCAATGAAATGCCTTCCTTGTTACGCCACTCCTCTTACTTTTTCTTCTAAGAAACTCAGTCACCTTCTTAAATTTGCTCACATATCATTCACCAATAGGAGGCAACCAATCTTTTTGCTAGATCCAGGGCTAACCATCTCCAAACTGATAAGAAGGTCACAAAGCTCTTTTGTAAAAAGGCATCAGAGCCAATGAAGGTAAGAGGCTTGCTCGGCTCCAATGATGGTGGTGTGGAAGCCACCATCGAGGACCCAAGCGTTTACACCTCTAGATGTATCATTTATAGGGGAGGATTCGACTCCCTACACAACTACTATAGCTCTAGCATGATCAGCATTATCAAATCCTAGACCTCACGTTTAGATGTAGCTGCCAAATGGGCGGACAATGGGAGGTCATGCCATCGGGGCTGTTATAGCATCCGTCTTCCTCAACATCAGTTCAACCGACATTGAGATCGACTAGAGGAGGGGCTTCAGCCGGAACTAGGGATGTGCCAAGAGAAGCCATTGCTCTCAGCAAGAAACTATCAAATACTGCGATGCAACTGTGACGCTCAGAGTGAAGCAACATGGCCTGCTTAGCAAGGATTGATTGCATATTTGCCAAGGCTGGGGGCGGAGGCTGGTGAGGTGGCTCTGGCTGCAGTTGAGGACTGGAGAAAACAACAGTGGGTGTATGCACAACATGATGAACTTGGACCGATGGAGTACGAAGAGCTGTTCTCCCCATGCAGCACTTCTCCTTGTGACCGAATTGGCGACAATTGTCACACCCGAGTGGCTCACAACACATCATAGCCCAATGCCCGTATTCATGGCAATGGTGGCATATCCCGTTTACCAAGTAGGAGGTTGTGGCGAGTCTTTGATACCAGAGGGTCAAAGGCTATGATGTGCTGGATGTTCCTAGTTTGTACTAGCACACAAGGTGTGTCCTTATGCCCTACACCACTCGTCTCGTTAGCTTCAGGAAGCACCTCTGATTGTAGTAGAGAGAAATTAACCAAGCACAATCATATTTGGTTGCGGCTACTCTAGGGATATGGTCATGGGGACGAGCTCGACGAGGGCACCAGAGCAGGGAAGGGAACTCGATCATGTAGAGAGCATTACCAGATGCGTTGGCAGCTGGCGGGAAACGTGCCATCGAGGGGACACAAGGCGGCGGGGCTAGAACGGTCGCCTTAAACCATGCACTGGTATCCATCCTTTTCCATATGTGTTATAAGTTGTCCATATAATATACAATGAAAAATATTTTGACCGCGTGCGTCGCCTGGTAAAAACCGAAGGCGGCTGGCTCCAGCCAGCCTCCTCCTCCTTTCTCCTTAGTTCTTTCTCTCTCCACCTCAAACCCTAATCACCTACAACCCTTGATTCTTCATCGATTTCGTGTTTTTGAGTGGGGGAATCTTCACATCGGTACGTTTCTCATCCGATCCATGCTTTATTTTCTGGAATGCATGGTTGAATTCCTTACATTGACTATCTAGATGAGTTCATCATGTTTTGAAATAATTTTTGATTCCTCACGTTAGGATTGGTAACTACTGCCTATAATCATTTGTTTATGTGATAGAAACTTGATGGGCTACCCATGTTCTTCTTTTCTAATTTTGTAGCACAATGCATAACATTGGAAGAATCCTCCGCAAGGGAAAAGGAGCGACAGGGGCCTCGGGCTCCTCTGCGCCGCCGTGCTCAAAGAAGAGGCGTTCGGAGGCAGATAACTTGAGGGCCGACATGATCCGAGACTTTGAGAGGGTGAGCAGGCGCGATGTTGTACCCACCAAGTGGGCAAATCGCGAGTTTCTCTCCCACCAAGGGCTCTTGGATGACTGTGAGTGTATGGCTGAGTATGTAGGAATGGTCGTCTTCTCCCACATCACCGTCGACACCTTCGAGCTCGCCACGTTCGAGTTCTTGTCATCATTCCATGATCTTGAAGCGCAGGAGAAAAAATGCACTGTAAGTTTTGTGCTCAATGGGCAACTCCGCATCCTCACCTTTTATGAATTTTGTGATTGTTTCGGGTTGTCCTATGAGCAAACACTTGGAATTAATGACAATGTGCATGTGGAGGAAATGCAATCGTGGGAAAGGATTTATGTCCACAGGAACACTGACTTCTTGCGCAAAAAGAGTGCAACCATCCGGAATCTCACTATCCATTATTTTCACACTTTCTTAGTGAATTATATTTTTTGGGAAAGGAGATGTTGGGGCAATGGCAGGCTCCGAATGAGAGTAATTCATATGGCCCTGGACCTTGAGATGGAGCACAAGGTAAACTTTGGTGCTTAACTCATCCAACACTTTCGCCGCCAATGTGCTGCTTCCACTGGGGACATCCACGGTGGAGGCTTGATCACTCATATCGCCTACACAAGTGGTTTTATCATGCCACAGGAAAGGGTCATAGCTGGCAGTAAGACGTTGGATGATATTCACATGGCTAGTACCAGATTCATGGTGGTATATAGACCCCAACGCTTCCTTCATGCTTATAAGTTTTATTTTGGACCTAACGGTGATCTCCACCAAGTTTTCTTCCTTGTGTCCAAGCTTTTGGTTTGACAGATAAACAGATTTGGGTCCTCGCAGAAGAGGAGTTCCCGCATGCACTCATCCTCTTAGGGAGGATTACACCGCCAGGAGGTCATACCAACTGGGAAGAGGAATCAGCTGACCAACAACAGCAAGGGCAAGAAGGAGAGGAATGGAACACAGGAGGCTGGAACGATTATGGCCAGCAGCACCACCACAATCAGCCTTTCCCTCAGCAGCAACAAGGTATGCCTCAACCACAACCGGAATTCAACTATGTCCCGAGGAGTAATCTTGACCAGGTCGTACATCGCATAGACACCATTAAAAATACATTACATGATACGAATGCCAACATAGTTGATCAGACCCAAAACTTCACTTCATTTTTGACTGGTTTTTCGAACCACTACCCGAAATTCCCGTACCAACAGCCGCCACCCGGAAAAGATGGCAACTATTGATTCAGATAGGCCAAGAGCCTAATCTTGGGGAGGATTGATTCCTCCCACCTGTTTGCATTCATATTTTCCATTTTTATTTGATTTATTTTCATTATTTTTCACATTTATTTTCAGTTTTGCATCGACAAAAGAAAACGAAAAAAATATTAGACTAGCTTTTATCTTCACTTGTGCAAATTTCTCTCTTGTCTCACTCGTTCTTTTGCAGGTTATGCTTTCCTAGTGACTCAGCTATAAAGATGAACACGATGAGTCGGCTCAAGCAAGGGGCAAGCAAGCAAGAGGAGGTATCACATTATCTTTTTCCCTCTTTATGTAAGTTTATTTTTGAAGATTTTATGTTTGTTCGGTTGCACTTAAGTGTTGGAGATATGCCCTAGAGGCAATAATAAATGTAGTTATTATTATATCTTTGTGTTTATGATAAATGTTTACATTCAAGCTATAATAGTATTAACAAGGAAACATTAATACTTGTGTGATTTATAAACTTAATTTGAAGTCCCTAGTATAGCCTCTATACTTCACTAGCTTGTTGGTTGATTAATGATTGTGGTTTCCTATCATGAACATTGAGATGTTATCAACAACAAGATCATATCGTTAGGAGAATGATATGGTGGATATACTCCTATAGATAAGCATAGCATAAAGATCAAGTCATTTCAATAGTTCAATTGCTATATGCTTTCTGATACATAGTAACCTAATTCCTTCGACCATGAGATCATGCATATCACCTTTACCGGATGGATGCTTTGATGACATCAAACACCACACCATAACTGGGTGTCTATAAAGGTGGCATTGAGTGTTCGGAAAGTATTGGTTGAAACACATGGATCAAGAGTGGGATTTGTCCATCCATATGACAGATAGATATACTCTGGGCCCTCTCGGTGGAATGTCATCCAATTAGCTTGCAAGCATGCGACTGGCTCACAAGGGATCACATATCACGGGAACGATAAAAGAGTACTTATCGGTAACGAGGTTGAACTAGGTATGCAGAGATGCCGACGATCATAACCTCGGATAAGTAAACTATCGTGAGACAAAGGGAAATTGGTATCGTATGTAAGTGGTTCATTCGATCGCAAAGTAATCATAGAAATATGTGGGAGCCATATGAATTTCCAGATTCCTCTATTGGTTATTGTTCGGAGAAGTGTCTCGATCATGTCCGCATAATTCACGAACCGTAGGGAGACACACTTAAGGATTCGACGTTGTTTGAGTAGTTATGGTATTATGAGAAAGAGACCGAATGTTGTTCGGAGTCTCGGATGGGATCCGGGATATCACGAGGTGATCCGGAATGGTCCGGAGAATAAGATTCATATAAGGAAAGTCCCGTTTCGGAGTTCGGGAATGATTCCGGTGTTTTCATCGGGAATGTTCTAGAAGGTTCCGGAATGTCCGGCACTCCGGGGGGGAAGGGGTACATGAATGTGTCATTGCATATTGGAATGATTGCATCATTTACTAAGTGTTCTTGCTGTTCTAAATAAAGGATTAAATTGAATCCTAAAACAGAAAAGTCAAATGGCCAGTTTGAAAGTCAAACGGCTAAAACAGGAAACTGTGGGAAACAAGCAAGAGGTGGTTGAAACCGACTTGGGGGAGGAGTCTCCTCTCCAAGCCGGCGCGCCACCCAAGGCCGACTTGGGGAGGGACTCCCTCCCCTTGGCCGCCCCTCCCACCTATAAAAGGAGGGGCAGGGCCTCCTCCTCTAGACACACAAGTTCCTATCCTCTAATCTAAAACCTAGCCCTAGACTCCGGTTTAGAGCAGTTTTGGTTTAGAGCTTCTAATTGCTCTAGCCTTCGGTTTAGAGCCTTCTAATTGGTGTGTCTAAACCCTAGACCACTAATAGCTCTCTCTCATACTCCACCATACTCGCTCCGGCTTAAGGCGAAGCCCTGCGGGATCTCCCCTCTACTTCCGCACCACGTTGTCAGCCGGAATCGCGAGGAGAGTGCTACAACCTCCGCCTGCTGGAACAAGGGAGAGGAAGGTCTTCGTCGAGTACCGAACGGTGACCGATCATGAAGCGCATTTAACGCAGCGGAAGGATCGTCTACACGATCTTGAGATCGGGAAGAGTACGACTACATCACCCACGAGAATCCGCTCTCGTTAAACGCTTTGGAATCTTCGAGGGTAAGTTATTCCATCGACTCGTTGCTACAATCTAGTAGATAGATCTTGGCTTGTTTGTTTGTATGCGATAGAAAATTTTTGTTTTCCATGCTATGAAACCCTACAGTGGTATCAGAGCCGTGTCTATATGTAGATCTGTTGCACGAGTAGAACACAATGGTCATTGTGGGCGTTGATGCTTTTATTGTCGATTGCTTCTTGTGTACTTTGCATCTTGTGGTATGTTGGGATGAAGCGGCCCGGGCTAACCTTACATGACATCGTTCATGAGACTTGCTCCACGCTTGACATGCAATTTGTATTGCATAAGTGGCTTTGCGGGTGCCTGTTTCTCCTAGCATAGTTAAGATCCAATTTACAACGGGTGATCAACAATTCTAGTATGAATGTTGTGGTTCTTGTTCGTAAGTTAGAACGACACTTATTGAAAGCCCCAAACCACGTAAAATATGCAAAGAAAGTAGAGGCGTCTAACTTTGTTTTGCAGGGGTGTGTAGTGATGTGATATGGCCATGATTGTGATTATATTTGATGTATGCAATGTTCCTTATTGTAAGTTGGCAACCGGCAGGAGCCATATGGTTGTCTTTAATTTATGTTAAGACCCGCATGTCTATTCAAAGTAGTTGTAATAGTTAAAGCCGGTGGACGACAACCATGGAGAAGCGTCATTGACCTTGATGCAATGCCGGTGATGATGGAGATCATGTTCGTGCTTGAAGATGGAGATCGGAAGCACAAAGAAGAAAGGCCATATCATATCACATATTATTGAATTGCATGTGATGTTAATCCTTTATGCATCTTGTATTGCTTAGTAGACGACGGTAGCATTATAAGATGATCCCTCATGCACATGAATTTCAAGTCATAAAGTGTTCACCCTTAGTTAGCACCGTTGCTAAAGCTTGTTGTTTCGAAGCACCACGTGATGATCGGGTGTGTTAGATTCTGCAAGTGTATACAACGTGAGCAAGCCAGATTTGCTCATGCGGAAACTAAGGTTTGATCTTGACGAGCCTAGCATGTACAGACATGGTCTCGGAACACGGATCACCGAAAGGTAAAGCATGAATCATATAGTAGATATGATGAACATGACGATTGTTCGCCATTGAAACTATATCAACTCTCGTGATGATCGGTGTTGATGTAGTGGATTTGGTTCGTGTGATCACTAAAACAATGTGAGGGATGTTGTTTTGAGTGGGAGTTCACCTAATTTAATTTCATTAATTAATTTGAACTAAATTTGTCATAAACTTAGTCTAAACTATTGCAAATATGTTGTAGATCAATGGCAGCCCCTACCATCAATTTTAATGCGTTCCTAGAGAAAGAAAAGTTGGAAAACAATGGAAGCAACTTCGCGGATTGGTTCCGCAATTTGAGGATTGTCCTCACACCGGTAATTTGACCTATGTCTGGATGCACTGGGTGACCCACTGCAATGATGCTCCCGATGAAGTAAAGAATGTTTACCTCGCCTAAGAATCAAGACTCTATAGTTCAAAGTGCTATCTTGTATGGTTTGGAATCGGAGCTCGTAAAAGGTTTGAAGAGTCGACCCATATGATATTGTCGAGGATCTCAAATTGATTTTGAGACTCATGCGGCAATTGAAAGCTATGAGGCTTCAAAATTTCTTTAACCGCAAGATGGAAGAAGGCAGTCTGGCTGAGCATGTGCTTAAGATGTTTGGGCACGCAAACAAACTTCAAAGCTTGGGTATAGTGATTCCTAATGCTTTGGGGATTTACCGTGTCCTCC
Organism: Avena longiglumis; assembly: GCA_030063025.1. Taxonomy (NCBI): domain Eukaryota; kingdom Viridiplantae; phylum Streptophyta; class Magnoliopsida; order Poales; family Poaceae; genus Avena; species Avena longiglumis. The sequence continues at coordinate 11,760,093 of CP125977.1, read as the reverse complement.
AATCACTACCACCAAGTTACAAGAACTTTGTGATGAACTACAACATGCGTAATATGAACAAGACGCTGCGTAACTCTTTGCCATGTTGAAATCTGCAGAAGTGGAGATCAAGAAAGAGCACCAAGTGTTGTTGGTCAATAAGACCACCAAATTCAAGAAAGGCAAGTCTAAGAAAAAGGGACACTTCAAGAAGGGTGGTAAGAAAGTTACCACGCCGGCGAAGAAGACCAAGGCTGGACCCAAGCCTGATACTGAGTGCTTTTACTACAAGGGAGAAGGTCACTGGAAGCGGAATTGCCCAAAGTACTTGGCGGATCTGAAGAACGGCAACATCAAGAAGAAAGGTATATCTGATATACATGTTATTGATGTGTATCTCACTAGTACCGTAGTAGTGCTCGGGTATTTGATAACGGTTCGGTTGCTCATATTTGTAACTCAAACAGTCGCAGAATAAACGGAAGCTAGCGAAGAACGAGGTGACGATGCGGCGTGGGAAACGGATCAAAGGTTGATCCGATCGCGGGCACGCTACCCTTCATCTACCATCGGGATTAGTTTTATACTTAAATAATTGTTATTTAGTGCTTGTGTTGAGCATGAACATTATACTGGGATCTTGTTTATTGCGAGACGGTTACTTGTTTAAGTCAGAGAATAATGGTTGTTCAATTTATATGAGTAATATGTTTTATGCACACGCACCTTTGATAGATGGTCTATTCTTATTGAATCTCGATAGTGGAAATACACATATCAACAACATTGAGGCTAAACGTTTGAAATCAAGCGATAATTCGACCTATATGTGGCACTGTCGTCTTGGTCACATTGGAGTGAAGCGTATGAAGAAACTCCATTCCGATGGACTTCTTGAATCACTTGATTTTGAATCACTTGAAAGATGCGAAGCATGTCTAATGGGAAAATGACTAAGACTCCATTTTCTGGTATGATGGAGCGAGCTACGGACTTATTGGAAATCATACATACCGATGTGTGTGGTCCAATGAGTGTAGCATCGCTGTGGTTATCGTTATGTTCTTACCTTCACGGATGACTTGAGTAGATATGGGTATATCTATTTCATGAAACATAAGTCCCAAACTTTCAAGAAGTTTAAGGAGTTTCAAAGTGAGGTAGAGAATCAACGTAACAAGAAGATTAAATTTCTACGCTCGATCGTGGAGGTGAATATCTGTTACGAGTTTGGCGAGCATTTGAAGAAATGCGAATACTTTCAGCTTGACACCGGGAACACCACAACAGTAATGGTGTGTCCGAACGTCAGAATCGAACTCTCTTAGATATGGTTCGCTCTATGATGTCACTTACAGATTTACCGCTATCATTTTGGGGTTATGCATTAGAAACAGCATTCACTTTAAATAGGGCACCATCTAAACTGCTGAAACGACACCGTATGAATTATGGTTTGGGAAGAAACCTAAATTGTCGCTCCTTAAAGTTTGGGGATGCGGCCTATGTAAAGAAGTTACAAATGACAAGCTTGAACCCAAAGCGGAAAATGCGCCTTCATAGGATATCCAAAATAAACTATTGGGTATACCTTCTATCATAGATCCGAAGGCAAAATCTTCGTTAAGAATGGATCCTTTCTAGAGAAGGAATTTCTCTCAAAGAAGTGACTGGAAGGAAAGTAGAACTCGACGAGGTTGTCGAACCTTCTCTCGAAATTGCGAGTAGCGCAGACCGAAGAAGTTCCTGTGGTGCTGCACCAATAAGAGAGGAAGCTAATGATGGTGATCATGAAACTTGGTTGAAGTTGCTACAGAGCCTCGCAGTCAACGAGAACTCGTACCACCTGCATTGGTATGATCCCGTTATGAATGTCATGTTGGTGGACAACACCGATGACCCCGAGACATATGAGGAAGCGATGATGAGCCCAGATTCCAATAAATGGCAAGAAGCCATGAACCGAGATTGGATCCATGTACGAAAACCAAGTATGGACTTTGGTGGACTTACCGGATAGCGAAAGGTCGAGAACAAATGGATTTTCAAGAAGAAAACAGATGTCGATGGTAATTTTATCGTCTATAAAGCTCGACTTGTCGCAAAAGGGTTTCGACAAATTCAAGGAGTTGACTACGATGAGACTTTCTCACCAAGAGCGAAGCTAAAGTCTATGAGGATTATGTTAGCAATCTGCATATTATGATTATGAGATATGGCGATGGATGTCAAAACAGATTCCTCAATGGAGATATTGATGAAGAGTTGTATATGATGCAACCCAAAGGTTTGTCGATCCTAAAGATGCTAACAAGGTATGCAAACTTCAACGGTCCATCTATGGATTGAAGCAAGCATCCGGTTGGAATCAACGCTTTGATAAGGTGATCAAAGTTTTGGTTTTATACAAACTTATGGAGAAGCTTGTATTTACAAGAAAGTGAGTGAGAGCTCAGAGCATTCTTAATACTATATGTGGATGACATATTGTTGATTGGGAATGATGTAGACCTTCTTAATAGTGTCAAGGAATATTTGAATAATAGTTTTTCAATGAAGGATCTTGGCGAAGCACTTACATATTAGGCATAAAGATTTATAGAGATAGATCGAACGCCAAATATCATTGTCACAGAGTATATATTTGGACAAAGTTCTAAAGAGGTTTGGAATGGAAGAAAGCAAGAAAGGGTTCTTGCCCATGTTGCTCAATACGACCTTGAGTAAAACTCAAAGTCCGACATCGGCGTAAGATAGAGAAAGGATGAGTAAGACTCCCTATGCCTCAGCCATAGGATCTCTAATGTATGCCATGCTATGTACTAGACCGGCATTGCATATGCCGTTAGTTTAACTAGCAATATCAAAGTGATCCAGAGTGGATCATTGACAATGTCAAAAACATCCTTAAGTACTTGAGAAGAACTAAGGATATGGTTCTTTCTTATGGAGGTGATGAACAGCTCGTTGTTAATGGTTACACCGATGCTAGTTGGAACACCGATCCGGATGATTCTAAATCACAATCTGGATACGTATTTATTTTGAATGGTGCAGCAGTTAGCTGGAGGAGTGCAAAGCAAAGCGTTGTGGCGAGATCTTCAACTAAATCGGAATACATGGCTGCTTCGGAGGCTTCACAAGAAGCGATATGGATGAAAGAGTACATTACAGAGCTGGGTGTGGTTCCTAGTGCGCTGGACCCAATGTCTATCTACTGTGATAACATGGGCGCCATAGCCAATGCGCAAGAACCAAGGTCACACAAGAAGCTGAAGCATATCAAGCTGCGTTTTCACGCTATACGAGAACATATCCAGGATGGGGATATAAAGATTTGCAAAGTACACACAAATCTGAATGTGGCGGATCCGTTGACTAAAACTCTCCCAAGGGCAAAACATGACCAACACCAAACTGCCATGGGTGTTCGGTATATTACCATGTAATCTAGATTAGATGACTCTAGTGCAAGTGGGAGACTGTTGGAGATATGCCCTAGAGGCAATAATAAATGTAGTTATTATTATATCTTTGTGTTTATGATAAATGTTTACATTCATGCTATAATAGTATTAACAAGGAAACATTAATACTTGTGTGATTTATAAACTTAATTTGAAGTCCCTAGTATAGCCTCTATACTTCACTAGCTTGTGTAGGGTTCGCAGCATAGAAAACAAAAATTTTCCTACGATGTGAACTATATACCAAGATCTATATATACTAGATACAAACAACGGGCGGATGTATATCCGTAGAGAACATACCCTTGAAGACCGACAAAGCTTAACGAGTTCAACTCGTGGTTGATGTAGACGATCTCTTGCCGATCTCAAGATCGAGAGGAAGTCCTAGCGCAAGAAATCGCCAGCCGCATCCGTGCTCGCACACGTTCGAGGCACCGAGCAACCTCCGCCTCCTCGCTCCAGCGATGCAGCGGAAGCACAACTCTTTCTTGCCGAAAAGCCACCGGGAACATGTATCTCGCTAGTCCGAGACCATGGGGGATAAATTCTAGAGGGGGAGAGAGATCCTTCACGAGGAGGTGTGAGTGAGAAGTGAGAGGAGGGGCTCCTTTTATAGGGGAGGGGGGCAGCCCAAGGGGGCATGGCCGCCGGCCATGGAGGGTGCCCCCACCTCTCCCTCATTCATGTGGGTGGACACTCCACTCACAAAATGGCCCTTCAAAATTCTCCACTCAAAATCCCACTAAAAAATCCCATTAAATTTCCACCAAATTTAATGCAAACTCTCATTAAATAAAACTCTTTTATTTTATTCAGAATTTTGTCAATTACTTTAATGACAAACATTCACAAATAACCCCTTGCTAGAATTCTATTTCACATGCATAACCACTTTATGCAATTTCACCCGAAAACCTGTTTCGGTATCTAGTGAAATAAATTCCTGCGCTTGTTCATTCTTTCGGCATGAAACATTTGCTCCAATTGGATGTCGGTGTCTCTTAAGTGTGTCACCCTACGGTTCGTGAATAATGCGGACATGATCGAGAACCCTCTCGATCAATAATCGAGCGGGATCGGAGACCCATCGACTCCCACACATTCAACGATGACTTTCTTGTGATCGTTAACCTTTACGCTAGTATCTTAATCCCTTTGTTTCACGATATATTACATGTCCGAGATTCGATCATCGGTATCTCCATACCTAGTTTGATCTCGCATCGACATGCACTCTTTTCTCGTTCTGTGATATAACATTCTAGTGATCAAATCACTTGCTTGCAAGCTAATCAATGTGATATCACCGAGAGGGCCCAGTATAACTATCCGTCATCGGGATGAACAAATTCCACTCTTGATCCATGAGCCTCAACATAACACTTTGTTAGTTCGAATCCATCTTTATGATCACCCCATTACGGTGTGACGTTTGATGTTATCAAGAAACTCTTCTGGTGTTAGTGATTGACATGATCTCATGGTCTAAGGATTAGGATCACTTCGTAAGTTGTTATAGCAATATAAACTCAATGAATTTGATCGTAATGCTATACTTAGGATGAATGTTCATCACATCATTACACTAATGTTGTGATCCCGTTATTAACAACATCCAATGTCCATGATCAGGAAACCTTGATCATCTTGTTAATCAACGAGCTAGTTTATGAGAGAGGCTTAACTAGGAACTTTCTGTTTGTTTATTAAACACACATGTATTAACGTTTCCGTATTAATACAATTATAGCATGCAAAATAAACATCTATCATATACTTGGAATACACATAATAAACACTTTATTATTGCCTCTCAGGGCATATTCCCTTCAGTCTCCCACTTGCACTAGAGACAATAATCTAGTTACATAGTGATAAATCTAACACCCATTGAGTTCTGGTGTTGATCATGTTTTGCTCTAGGGAGAGTTTTAGTCAACGGATCTGCTACATTGAGATCCGTATGTACTTTACAAATCTTTATATCTCCATCCTTGACATGCTCGCGGATGGAGTGAAACTGGCGCTTAATATGCTTGGAATGCTTGTGAGACCTTGGCTCTTTGGCATTGGCAATGGCACCATTGTTGTCACAATAGATCACCATTGGGTCCAACGCGTTTGCCACAACTCCTAGTTCGGATATGAACTCCTTCATCCAAACTGCTTCCTGAGCTGCTTCTGAAGCAGCAACATATTCGGCCTCCGTTGTTGATCCCGCTACCACAGGTTGTTTGGAGCTCCTCCAACTAACCGCTCCGCCATTCATGAGAAATACGTATCCGGATTGAGACTTAGAGTCATCCGGATCGGTGTCAAAGCTAGCGTCGACATAACACTTAGCGACGAGCTCTTCTTCACCTCCGTATACAAGAAACATATCCTTAGTTCTTCGTAAGTACTTAAGGATATTCTTGACCGCTATCCAGTGTTCCGAACCTGGATCCGATTGGTACCTACTAGTCAAACTAATAGCGTGTGCCACATCCGGTCTTGTACATAGCATGGCGTACATTATAGAGCCTATGGCTGAAGCATAGGGGACTTTGTCCATTATCTCTCTTTCTTGCACCGTAGCCGGACTTTGAGTCTTACTCAATGTCTTGCCTTGCAACATAGGTAAGAACCCCTTCTTACTTCCGTCCATTTTAAACTTCTTTAAAATCTTGTCAAGGTATGTACTTTGCGATAGCCCTATTAGGCGCCTAGATCTATCTCTATAGATCTTTATGCCTAATATGTATGACGCTTCACCTAGGTCCTTCATTGAAAATTTGTTGTTTAGATAACTTTTAACATTGTTTAAAAGTTCTATATCATTTCTGATCAATAATATGTCATCCACATATAATATCAGAAATGCCACATTGCTCCCACTCACTTTCTTGTAAATACAAGCTTCTCCATAAGTTTGGACAAATCCAAACTCTTTGATTACCTCATCAAAGCGGAGATTCCAACTTCGTGATGCTTGCTTCAATCCATAGATGGATCGCTGAAGCTTGCACACCTTGTTAGAATCCTTAGGATCGACAAAACCCTTTTGGTTGTATCATATACAACTCTTCTTCAATATTACCATTGAGAAACGCGGTTTTGACATCCATCTGCCATATTTCATAATCGAAATATGCAGCAATTGCTAACATAATCCTAACTGACTTTAGCATCGCTACGGGAGAGAAAGTCTCATCGTAGTCAACTCCTTGAATTTGTCGAAACCCCTTTGCGACAAGTCGAGCTTTATAGATGGTCACATTACCATCAGCATCAGTTTTCCTTTTGAAAATCCATTTGTTCTCCACGGCCTTTCGGTCGTGAGGTAATTCCACCAAGTTCCAAACTTGATTTTCATACATGGATTCCATCTCGGATTTCATGGCTTCTAACCATTTGTTGGAATCCGGGCTCATCATCGCTTCTTCATACGTCGCAGGGTTTTCATCAACCATGAAATTTATGACAGATTTCCGACACTCGGGGCTGCACGCGTCTGTTTGACTGCGAGGTTCGAGTACTCTCTTTAGGAGTTTCATGATCATTATCATTAGTTCCTTCTTCAACAGTGGATCCAACTCGGAACAACTTCCTGCCCTACTCGCCATACTTTGAAGAGAAGGTTCCACAACCTCTTGAGTTCTACCTTCCGACTACTCACACCTTTCGAGAAACTCTTTCTCTAGAAAGGATCCATTCTTGAAACAAAAACCTTGCCCTCGGATTCGTGATAGAAGGAATACCCAATAGTTTCTTTAGGGTATCCTATGAAGACGCATTTTTTTCGCTTTGGGTTCGAGTTTATCCGGTTGAAGTTTCTTCACATAAACATCGCAACCCCAAACTTTAAGAAATGACAGCTTAGGTTTGTTTCCAAACCACAATTCATACGGTGTCTTTTCAACGGATTTAGATGGTGCCCGATTTAAAGTGAATGCAGCAGTTTCTAGTGCATAACCCCAAAATGACAACGGCAAATCCGTCAGAGACATCATAGATCGAACCATATCTAATAGAGTACGATTACGACGCTCCGACACACCATTTTGCTGTGGTGTTCCGGCAGGTGTGAGTTGTGAAACAATTCCACACTCTTTCATGTGAGTGCTAAACTCGTAACTTAGATACTCACCTCCACGGTTAGACCGTAGAAATTTGATCTTTCTATTACGATGATTTTCCACTTCATTCTGAAATTCCTTGAACTTTTCAAAGGTTTCAGACTTGTGTTTCATCAAGTAGATATAACCGTATCTACTCAAATCATCCGTGAAAGTAACAAAATAACGATATCCACCTCGCGCCGACACACTCATTGGACCACATACATCAGAATGTATAATTTCCAATAAATCACGCCTGCTCCATTGAACCGAAAACGACGTTCTAGTCATCTTGCCCATAAGGCATGGTTCACATGTATCAAATGATTCATAATCAAGTGATTCCAAAAGTCCATCCGAATGGAGCTTCTTCATGCGTTTAACGCCAATATGACCTAGACGGTGCCACATATATGCGGATATATCATCATTAAGTTTAATCCTTTTAGCATCAACATTATGAATATGTGTAACATTATCATTGAGATCTAATAGAAATAAACCATTCATCATCGGTGCATGACCATAAAAGATTTCATTCATATAAATGGAACAACCATTGTTCTCAGATTTAAATGAATAACCACTTTGCATCAAACATGATCCAGATACAATGTTCATGCTCAGTGCAGGCACCAGATAACATTTATTTAAGTTTATGACTAATCCCGACGGTAAGTGGAGAGGCAGCGTTCCGACGGCGATTACATCAACGTTTGATCCATTGCCGACACGCATCTTGACCTCACCCTTGCTAGCGGTCGCTTGTTCCGACCCACGATTCGAGTTACAAATATTAGCAACCGGTATCAAATACCCAGGTGCTACTGCGAGCACTAGTCAAGTACACATCAATAACATGTATATCATATATACCTTTGTTTGCCTTGCCGGCCTTCTTGTCTGCCAGATACTTGGGGCAGTTGCGCTTCCAGTGGCCAGTCCCCTTACACTAGTAGCACTCGGAATCAGACTTAGGTCCAACTCGGGGTTTCTTTTCAGGCGCGGCAACAGGCTTGCCGCCCTTACTTCCCTTCCATTTTCCCTTCTTGTCTTTCTTGAAACCAGTGTTCCTATTGATCATCCACACTTGATGTTCCTTTTTGATCTCCACTTCTGCAGTTTTAAGCATTGACAGAAGCTCGGGAAGAGACTTCTTCATGCCTTGCATATTATAGTTCATCACGAAGCTCTTATAGCTAGGTGGCAGAGACTGCAGAACACGATGGATGCCTAAGTCAATGGGAATCGTTATTCCCAAGGACACAAGCTTATCGGCGTAACCCGACATCTTGAGTACATGCTCACTAACGGAGCTGTGCTCTTCCATCATGCAGCTAAAGAACTTTTCTGAAGCATTGTAGCTCTCTACAGCAGCATGTGTGTCGAAAATCATTTTCAACTCACCCATTGTATCGTATGCATTGCCGTTTTCGAAACGCTTTCAAAGTTCCGGCTCTAGCCCATACAATATGCCGCAATGAACTAAGTTGTGGTCCTCCTGACGAGTCTGATAGACATTCTTCTCCTCGTCAGGGGCATCGTCAAAAGGTGGGGGGCCTAACGGCGCTTCTAGCACATATTGCTTTTGTGCGTGAGAGGAGAATCCTCAAATTCATGGCCCATTCAGTAAAGTTGCTACCGTTCGTTGCTAGTTTCTCTTTCTCCATGAACGCATTGAAATTAAAAACGGGTGGTGCCATCTACAACAGAATTTGTAAAGTTTAGACTAAGTGTATGATAGATCGAGTTGAACTAATCTATATTACGAATGAACTCCCACTCAAAAGCGACATCCCTCCTGTCCTTTTGGTGATTACATGAACCAAATCCACTACACCAAGTCCGATCATCACGTGAGTCGGTATAGCTTCAAAGGCGAGCATCAAATGGGCATCATATCAACTATATGACTCATGCTTAACCTTTCGGTCTGTGTTCCGAGGCCATGTTTGTACATGCTAGGCTCGCCAAGTTAGAACCTTAGTATTTGCGTGTGTAACTGTTTTACACCCGAAATATGGTCGTGGATCCAAGAACACCCGATCATCACGTGATGTCTTGGAGCGACGAAAACATAATCGGTGCATACTAAAGGAAGAACACATTTTTATATTGATATTTAAATGAGGGATCATCTTATTATGCTTAACAAAGCGCTAAACAAGCAATATAAGATGCAACCAAAACATCATATGTTTATTAGTGAAATTATATGGTTCCCGCAGATGATCTCAATCATGTGCATCGTGGTATGATCACTATCATACCTATATGTGTAAATCCAAGGTCTATGGATATTACATACTATGTGTGTTGTAAGAGTATCATCTCATACTTTTACTTACAACACTACCATATCATAACACTAGCCCAGCAACAATCTAAACTAGACGCCTCTAATTTATCCATTGCAAGTTTTACGTGGCTTAGGGCTTTCGAGATAGAACCGTTCTTACCTACGAACATGAACCACAACGAGGATAATCAAATTGTTGACAACTCGCTTGCAAAATAGATATTGACTATAGTAGGAGAGCAGGACACCGCTAGCCACTTATGCAAACTAGTTGCATGTCAAGCGTGGAACAGGTCTCATGTGCGAGGACATGTAAAGTTTGTCCGGGCCGCTTCATCCCACTATGCCACCAATATCCAAAATCACAACAAAGGAGCAACAACATGATCATCGCCCCACATACTCATATGTGTACTACCCGTGTAAAGTATCTACGCATAGACTGGCTCGATACCTTTGTAGGGTTCGCAAGATAGAAAACAAAAATTTTCCTACGATGTGAACTATATACCAAGATCTATATATACTAGATACAAACAACGGATGTATATCCGTAGAGAACATACCCTTGAAGACCGACAAAGCTTAACGAGTTCAACTCGTGGTTGATGTAGACGATCTTTGCCGATCGCAAGATCGAGAGGAAGTCCTAGCACCGCAAATCAGCGGTGTATCCGTGCTCGCACACACGCCCGAGCCACCGAGCAACCTCCGCCTCCTCGCTCCAGCGATGTAGCGGAAGCAACAACTCTTTCTTGCCGAAAAGCCACTGGGAACATGTATCTCCCTAGTCCGAGACCATGGGGATAAACTAGAGGGGGAGAGAGATCCTTCACGAGGAGGTGTGAGTGAGAAGTGAGAGGAGGGCTCCTTTTATAGGGGAGGGGCAGCCCAGGGGCATGGCCGCCATGGAGGGTGCCCCCACCTCTCCCTCATTCATGTGGGTGGACACTCCACTCACAAAATGGCCCTTCAAAATTCTCCACTCAAAATCCCACTAAAAAATCCCATTAAATTTCCACCAAATTTAATGCAAACTCTCATTAAATAAAACTCTTTTATTTTATTCAGAATTTTGTCAATTACTTTAATGACAAACATTCACAAATAACCCCTTGCTAGAATTCTATTTCACATGCATAACCACTTTATGCAATTTCACCCGAAAACCTGTTTCGGTATCTAGTGAAATAAATTCCTACGCTTGTTCATTCTTTCGGCATGAAAAATTTGCTCCAATTGGATGTCGGTGTCTCTTAAGTGTGTCACCCTACGGTTCGTGAATAATGCGGACATGATCGAGACCCCTCTCATATCAATAATCAGAAGCGGGATCTGGAGACCCATCGTGACTCCCACACATTCAACGATGACTTTCTTGTGATCGTCGGAACCTTTTACGCTAGTATCTTAATCCCTTTGTTTCACGATATATTACATGTCCGAGATTCGATCATCGGTATCTCCATACCTAGTTTGATCTCGTTACCGACATGCACTCTTTTCTCGTTCCTGTGATATAACATTCTAGTGATCAAATCACTTGCTTGCAAGCTAATCAATGTGATATCACCGAGAGGGCCCAGAGTATAACTATCCGTCATCGGGATGAACAAATTCCACTCTTGATCCATGAGCCTCAACATAACACTTTGTTAGTTCTGAATCCATCTTTATGATCACCCTGTTACGGTGTGACGTTTGATGTTATCAAGAAACTCTTCCGGTGTTAGTGATTGACATGATCTCATGGTCTAAGGATTAGGATCACTTCGTAAGTTGTTATAGCAATATAAACTCAATGACTTTGATCGTAATGCTATACTTCGGATGAATGTTCATCACATCATTACACTAATGTTGTGATCCCGTTATTAACAACATCCAATGTCCATGATCAGGAAACCTTGATCATCTTGTTAATCAACGAGCTAGTTTATGAGAGAGGCTTAACTAGGAACTTTCTGTTTGTTTATTAAACACACATGTATTAACGTTTCCGTATTAATACAATTATAGCATGCAAAATAAACATCTATCATATACTTGGAATACACATAATAAACACTTTATTATTGCCTCCCAGGGCATATTCCCTTCAGCTTGTTGGTTGATTAATGATTGTGGTTTCCCTATCATGAACATTGAGATGTTATCAACAACAAGATCATATCGTTAGGAGAATGATATGGTGAACATACTCCTATAGATAAGCACAGCATAAAGATCAAGTCATTTCAATAGTTCAATTGCTATATGCTTTCTGATACATAGTAACCTAATTCCTTCGACCATGAGATCATGCATATCACCTTTACCGGATGGATGCTTTGATGACATCAAACACCACACCGTGAATCGGGTGGCTATAAAGGTGGCATTGATTGTTCGGAAAGTATTGGTTGAAACACATGGATCAAGAGTGGGATTTGTCCATCCATATGACGGATAGATATACTGGGCCTCTCGTGAATGTCATCCAATTAGCTTGCAAGCATGTGACTGCTCACAAGGGATCACATATCACGGAACGAGAAAAGAGTACTTATCGATAACGAGGTTGAACTAGGTATGCGTAGATATACGATCATAACCTCGGATAAGTAAACTATCGTGAGACAAAGGGAAATTGGTATCGTATGTAAGTGGTTCATTCGATCGCAAAGTAATCGTAGAAATATGTGGGAGCCATATGAATTTCCAGATTCCTCTATTGGTTATTGTTCGGAGAAGTGTCTCGATCATGTCCGCATAATTCACGAACCGTAGGGAGACACACTTAAGGATTCGACGTTGTTTGAGTAGTTATGGTATTATGAGAAAGAGACCGAATGTTGTTCGGAGTCTCAGATGGGATCCAGGATATCACGAGGTGATCCGGAGAATAAGATTCATATAAGGAAAGTCCCGTTTCGGAGTTCGGGAATGATTCCGGTGTTTTCATCGGGAATGTTCTAGAAGGTTCCGGAATGTCCGGCACTCCGGGGGGGGGGGGGGAAGGGGTACATGAATGTGTCATTGCATATTGGAATTATTGCATCATGTACTAAGTGTTCTTGCTGTTCCAAATAAAGGATTAAATTGAATCCTAAAACAGAAAAGTCAAATGGCCAGTTTGAAAGTCAAACGGCTAAAACAGGAAACTGTGGGAAACAAGCAAGAGGTGGTTGAAACCGACTTGGGGGATGAGTCTCCTCTCCAAGCCGGCGCGCCACCCAAGGCCGACTTGGGGAGGGACTCCCTCCCCTTGGCCGCCCCTCCAACCTATAAAAGGAGGGGCAGGTCCTCCTCCTCTAGACACACAAGTTCCTATCCTCTAATCTAAAACCTAGCCCTAGACTCCGGTTTAGAGCAGTTTTGGTTTAGAGCTTCTAATTGCTCTAGCCTTCGGTTTAGAGCCTTCTAATTGGTGTGTCTAAACCCTAGACCACTAATAGCTCTCTCTCATACTCCACCATACTCGCTCCGGCTTAAGGCGAAGCCCTGCGGGATCTCCCCTCTACTTCCAGGTCACTGTTGTCTTTAGGAATCGCGAGAGAGTGCTACAACCTCCGTCACTGGAACAAGGAGAGGAAGGTCTTCGTCAGTACCGAACGTGTGACCGGCATGGAAGCGCTGCTAGGAGCGGCCTTGGGAAGGATCGTCTACACGATCTTGAGATCGGGAAGAGTACGACTACATCACCCACGAGAATCCGCTCTCGTTAAACGCTTTGGAATCTTCGAGGGTAAATTATTCCATCGACTCGTTGCTACAATCTAGTAGATAGATCTTGGCTTGTTTGTTTGTATGCGATAGAAAATTTTTGTTTTCCATGCTACGAAACCCTACATTAAGTCCTACTTCACGTGTAGCTAGTTATCTTTTAAGGCTTGACCTCAAAAGTTTTTGTAACTGCTTTGGTTAAGACTTGCGACAATTGGTATCAGTTTGAAAAACAACCATTTGGATTAAAATCCAAAACTTTTGAGAACAATAAAAAGTGTCTATCAACAACTTTGGTACCATGTTTTTATCTTAAGGGTTTAATCTTAGTAGTACTCAACCCCACATACCGATCGTTGACTTGATGATACCTTTTGAAAATGAATTGTTTGATGGAATGAACTTTTTATGGTGGGAGAGGGAGATGCTAAAATATGTTTTACCCCGATGAAAAATAGAGATAAGAAACAATTATATGTTTCTCATACACACTTTTGGGATGCTAACAACTCCGCGGCCTACGAACGATCTATGGTATAACCCCGGATTTAGGCTATGAGTTGATGAAATGAGTGGCCCATGTGTTGCTATATGGGCAAAATTATTAGTATTCTCAAAAGGTTGTGTAAGCATTTTATAAAAAATCAAATAATCAGTGATCCTTGAAAAGGAGAAATAAAAAAAAGATATGAGCTAAAAAATATTCTATAACTTTGTTAGAGCTTTGGCATCACCTCACCACCTAAAATGAATAATTAGAGTTCTTGAAAAACAAGAAAAAGAAGAGGTGTTTGATAGTAGCGATTATCGAAGTGGGTGTTAATGAAAAAGCTCTAAGATTATCCTTCTTTTCACATCTATTTGTGCACCCTTAAATCTAACACAAAGCGACCTCGCTTAAAAACGTTTTACTCTCATAACAAGAGAGACACTAAAGAAAAATTGATCTATAAACCCAGCCAAAATTTTGACAATCTCATTTGGGTCTTTAAGAATTATTAGCTATCAAGTTATTTGCGTCTAGGGATTGAACTTAAGTGTAAATGTTTAGATATATTATGCTCATGATCAAGGGTTGCAGGATTTGAGACAATGGAATATGATACAACCTCCAACTTGTAAGGCCTTTTTCCTTGATTCAATTCCTCACTATTATTCATTATATGCATTCCTTGCCCATGCAATGTTAGCTTCCTTGGATGCGACGCAAGAGGAAAACAGACCCCGACCCCCTCCCCCTCGAGGATGACATGGGCATTTCCACCGATCACTGGCCAACCACCCATCCCTCCTTATCTTCCAGTTGTCGCCTCCGGAAGGGCCCACCAAGCGCGGCCCGAATGGTGTCGGTGTCGACGGCTTCCCTTTCCGCGAGCTGTTGGAGGCGGGGTCGGGGCCCCAGACCTAGCGGCGGCGGTGCTCCCAGGGCGGCAGTGCTCCCAGCCTCCCAGGGCGGTGGAGGTCTAACAACAGCTAGCTGGCGGCATGGCCGTGGCCTTCGGGGAAGCGGGCAACAACGGCAAGCGGCAGCGGGACGGTGTTGGCTAGGCCCAATCGGCCTAGATTTTGGTCCTTGGGGCCCCATCTAGGTCGCGGGCAGGCCTTCCCTGCTCTCCGCGTGATCTGCAAGCAGTGAGATAGGTAGTACATGGATCAACGGTGATCATGCTGGCAAGTTGCAGAATGGTGGTGGGCTTTACGGGTTCGCATGGACCTGACCAGGCCCTCTTGGGACTGGTGCGCCTCTGCAGGGGCTTTACCGGTCTGTTGGACCCAGCTGGCCCCAACTGGGACTAGTGTGCCTGCGGCCACGCTCGGTCGACTACAACCAAAGGCGGTGGAGGTAGTTCCCTCCCGCTCGGTCATGGTACCGTTGACCCGGATTCAAGCTACCTTTACATCTGTCTTGCAAACCTCGGTAATCTTGGTGAAACGACGATGGCTAAGTCGTGACCGTAGTGGCGCATTTTTGTGGACAACGAACTTTGTGGTGGCGAGGCTTCGACCTCGCGGGGATCCTATGCAACAAATCGCCTGAGGGTTGTGGGTAGGTTTTTTTTTTGGGAGAAATCCTTGTCGGTTCATCAGACACCGATGTTGTGCCTCCTGCGGGTGCCATCTTTCCTTCCTAGAGGGCGTCGTGGCTACCCTTTATACGCTGCCCTCTGTGTGCTAGGGGAAACCCTAGGACCAGTCTCTGGTCCAGGCAGTGGCGTTCGCTTTCCTTCTTAACGGTGTTGCTTGGTGTTCGACTAGGAGGTGCTAGGAGCGTGGTGGAACTTCTCCGGAGGGTGCAACGGTCACCATTGTTTAGTTGTTCCGCCTCTATCTCCGTTTTGTTTCTTCTTTGTTTATTTTAGGCGTGTGTTTGCTATAGTCCAGCATTTGTGTTTTTGTAGACTATCGTGATTATATGTGGTTGATATATTAATATAGTTGGACGAGAGCCTCTTTCAAGAAGAGAACGGCTGCTACATTCTAACACGATAGTTGGAATCCAAAGCTAATAAAACAGTACAAATATTAGAAGGGGTAAAAAAAGGCACAACTTTAATTAAATATGGTGAAGATTGTTAAATAGGATAATTACTGCTAAAATGTTAAACTTGGGGGAGGGGAGGGGGTAAAATTGAAATTTATACTCTTAAGTAGAATGATGCAGAGCAAGTTACGATCGTACATTCATCTGTTGTGCACTGCACCGCGGTGCCGTACTGCGTCATTAGAAACTTCCAAGATCTGGCACCGACGCACGTTCACTCACTGTGGCGTCGTCGCCAGACAAAGACAAAAATGAGATCTGGCATTTGGCAGCCAAATTTTGGCATCATACTACATAAAACAAAGTGTCGAGATCTCGTTGCAATACTGTTCTTATCCGGTCTATGGAAGCTAGTGATCGAGGCTGGCTCCACGTACGGTGTTTGAAAATGAACTATTTTAGCACATACATGGTACAAACCCGTGACTACACGGGGGCAATTTGATTGTTTCGTCTGTTCCATGCATGGGCAGGCTAACCATCATTTATTATACACGCCGATGCATAATTATATATATACTAGGAAAAATGACCGTGCGTGGCACTGGAATGGCAAAAATAAATTTTAGATAAAATTTGGCATGACCAAAAAAGTCTAGATTTATTTTCTTCACAAAGCTAAAACAACTTAATTATATTTTAAAAATGATTCAGTGAGAACAATAACAGCTTAATTTTATGCACGGCGTATGTAGGTACTGGTCACACGTCACGCGCAGTGTACGAGCTGTAGCGCAGCACTGAAAGCCATGAAGGTGATGGAGGTCAATCCCTTGCTTTGTCATGTCCCTCACGCGAGTTGGCAAGCCAATCTGATCAACTGCATGCATGCGCCGTACCCTGGCCTGGACTTGGGTTTTCCGCTCCAGCTCGTCTGCTCGTGTGTGACGCCGCACACGCTCCCCTGGCCTGGACTTGGGTTTTCCGCTCGCAAGCATCGAGAAATCGCTCAGTTCGTGGGTGCAGACGTGCAGTTGGTTAGCACGTACTACCTGCAACAGATAGCAGAGCCAGAGCAGGAACCGGGCTTGATCAGGGATCGATCACATGATTCACATCACATATCTGCAATGCTTTGCTCGTGCGTCTACAAGACCTCCTCCGTTAGTTTCTTAGTCAACTTAACACTTCCTGGCTGGCACCCTGTTGTAATGACATGGTTAGCTTCGGTACAGAGACGTCGTAGCTTCGTAGGGCAACTTGAGTATGCGCAGAGCGAGGGGATTAGGTCTCACGTCTTATAATTGTAGGTCTAAAAATGGCGATCGAATCGCAAAGGAGCTTGTTCGGATAGAGTCTAAATTTAAGTTGGACTGCCCAGCGGTGGCGTGGATTGCGGTTGCCTTTTTTTCTTTCGTAGAAATTTTTTACTTACGGTGGCATAGGGGATAATTGTTTGTAGCTTTATAAGAACAAAAACGTCTAAAAAGTGTAGGTACACTACAAGAAACACCCCTTCTTTTAGTGTTAGGTATAGATATGTTCCCCTTTATCCAAAGTAGTTAGAGTCCTATTTACACACGTCGTCTTAGCAATACTGATTATTTTTGTTTTTTTAGGCTAGTTCGGCACGGTAGTTCCCTTCGTATATCAAAAAGTTACGGTGTAAAAATGGATCACACTAACTTCTACTCCCTCTGTTTCAAAATATAAGATGTTTTAGTTTTGTAAAGCAAATGTATTTAGACTAGTTTTAGTATGTAGGTTCACTCATGTTTGGAGTGAATCTACACACTAAAACAAGTCTAGATATATTTTCTTCACAAACCTAAAACATCTTATATTTTGAAACGGAGGGAGTAATAGGATTTTGTTAAGTATCATGTCCTAGCCTACTGTTCGCCGCATGGGCACATCAACTAGAGTTTCGTGGGTATTGGGGAGTGGAGTGGTGATGGAGCTGCGATTAATTTTACAGGATTTGATGGTCTGATCGGGTCTGGATCTGCATAGTTGTATTCGGGAGAGGGTGACACATGCAAATCAGGGGGCCTCGTGATATCTGTTTGGATTATTAGCCGATTGGTCGTCCCGTGAGTTCATATCAAGCCATATGTTTTTAAAAGCACACGCTACGTTCCGAAACGGAGGACCGAAGGTCCACGCGGCAAGATCGCATAACCTTTTTCTACATAGAAGAATCCCCTTTAACACCGTTTCGTAGAAGAACTGGTGTTAAAACCCAATTTCGACCTCAACTAAAGGCCTCATTTCCACTAGTGATAGGAGGCAAGCAGTCTTTTTGCTAGATCTAGAGCTAACCGTCTTCAAACTGATAAGATGGTCACTCAGCTCTTTTATAAAAAGTGCATCAGAGCCAATGAAGATAAGCGGCTTGGTCGGCTCCAATGATGGTGGCGTGGAAGCCACCGTCGAGGACCCAAGCGTTTCCACCTCTAGATGCACTATCGATATAGGAGGAGTCGACTACATGTGGGATGATATCTGTTTTGATTAGCCGAATGGTCCCGTAAGCTCATATATATCAAGCCATATGTTTTTAAAACCAACACTACGTTCCAAAACGGAGGCACCAAGGTCCACCCGGCATGTCATGTGATCATCCGATCGCATCGTTAAACTTATTAGCAGTCGTCCGAATCTGTGGCGACATTTTTTTTCGATACGTACTCGTTCTTTCACGTGGTTTAAAAAAAATACTCGTTCTTTCGCGTGCATGCCGGTTGATATTGATCCAACCTTGCCTTATATGTTCATGCCAAGTTGGTCTTTTACACTGTCAGCGCACTTATACATGTCCTTCATAACTACTTTCTCTGTTTTAAAATATAAAATGTTTTAGGTTTGTAAAAAATATTTATGTAGACATTTTTAGTGGGTAGATTCAGTCTAAACACGAATAAACCTACATACTAAAAATAGTCTAGATATATTTGTCTCGCAAAGCTAAAACATCTTATATTTTAAAACGGATGGAGTAGTATTGATGAGAGGAAAAATATTTCAGGTTGAAAATGAGAAGAAAAAAAATGACTGATGTTAATATAGAAGTCTGAATTAATGGCATGATATTCCCATGCACGCTTTGTGATAATTTCTATTGTTCATCACTTTTTTCTTGCCCATGCATACGTCGTCTTGGGAAGTTTGAAACTCCAATTACTAATAGTAAGACTTCGTTCCTTCATAGATAGTACTACTTGCAACTTTCAATCCAAGCTTTGTCAAGATTTGGTGACATCATCTATCAACCCAAGCTTCTAAAATAGTTAGCAACTTAATTCTTTCATCTCTTATTGTTATAGTTTAGCTCAATGCTCTAGAAGTAGAGAGGGATTTCATGCTTAGAAGTGTAGAGGAAATTTTAGATGTGTAATTTTAAGCATATTTTGATTATACAAAAAGTTACTGAAAGTTGAGATGTGCATTTTAAGAGTTTCGGATCTCAGAATTGAATAAGGTTTTCACTGCTAGAGCAATAATTAAATAGTCAATATTTTTTATGTTAACAATTTTGTCCAATTTAAAAATTAGTGCATGTTTTAGATTTGTAAAAGTAATTGTAGTAAAAATGATCCACACTTTTTATATGATAGAAAATTTTAATTATACTGCAGATGAGCCAAGAATGGATGTACGACGCTCCCCGAATGTCTAACACGTTCATTAAAGGCGTGCATTCTTTCATCAATTTGTCTGAGGCAAACAAACAGAATGGTTTTATGTGTTGTTCGTGTCGTGTTTGCCAGAATGAGAAGGATTACTCTTCCTCCAAAACCATTCACATCCACATGATTCAATCAGGTTTCATGTCCGGCTATATTTGTTGGACAAAGCGGGGTATTGATGGAAGACAACGAAGAAGAAGAGAACGATCACAACTATCCAATGTTTCCTGAATATGGTGGTACTGCACTAGAAGACAATGAACAAGAAGAAGGTGAAGAACGGGCATTAGATGAGACTGCTGATGATCTTCGTCAGGCCATTCTTTATGCACGGAGCGAATGCGAAAATAAAAACGAGAAGAAGAATTTGGAGCGCATGTTAGAGGATCAAAAAAATTGTTATACCCAAATTGCGAAGATGGCAACACAAAGCTCGGTACCACACTAGAATTACTGCAATGGAAAGCAGAGAATGGTTTATCTGACAAGGGATTTGAGAAGCTACTGAAAATTTGGAAGAAGAAGCTTCCAAAGGATAACGAATTGCATGTCAGTACATACGAGGCAAAGAAGGTCGTCTGCCCTCTAGGACTAGAGGTGCAGAAGATACATGCATGCATTAATGACTGCATACTATATCACGGTGAGGAGTACGAGAATTTGGATGCATGCCTGGTATGCGGCACATTGCGTTATAAGATCACACGAGATGACCCTGGTGAGGTTGAGGGTGAGCAGCGCCCCCAGGAAGAGGGTTCCTGCAAAGGTGATGTGGTATGCTCCTATAATACCACGATTGAAACGTTTGTTTAGAAACAAAGAGCATGCCAAGTTGTTGCGATGGCACAAAGAAGAGCGCAGAAAAGACTCGATGTTGAGACACCCCGCTGATGGGTCGCAATGGAGAAAAATCGGTAGAGAGTACCCGAGCTTTGCAGATGACGCAAGGAACTTAAGGTATGGTCTAAGTATAGATGGCATGAATCCTTTTGGAGAGAAGAGCTGCAGTCATAGCACCTGGCATGTAACTCTATGTATATATAACCTGCCTCCTTGGTTGTGCATGAAGTGGAAGTTCATTATGATATGAGTGCTCATCCAAGGCCCGAAGCAACCCGGCAATGACATTAATGTGTACCTAAGGCCATTAGTTGAAGAACTACTACAGTTGTGGCGCGACGAAGGTGTTCGTATGTGGGATGAGCACAAACAGGAGACATTTGACCTACGGGCGTTGTTGTTCATAACCATCAATGATTGGCCTACTCTTAGTAACTTTTCAGGACAGTCAAACAAGGGATACAATTCATGCACGCATTGTTTAGATGATACTGAAAGTATATATTTGGAAAAAGGTAAGAAGAATGTGTACCAGGGGCATCGTCGATTTATTTCGGCCAGGCATCCCGCAAGAAAGAAAGGCAAGCATTTCAATGGTGAGGCAGATCACCGGAAGAAGCCTATCCGCCGTACTGGTGATGATATATTTGGTATGGTCAAGGATCTAGAAGTAATCTTTGGAAAGGGCCCTGGCGGTCAATCTGTTCCAAATGACGCTGACGGACATGTGCCCATGTGGAAGAAGAAATCTATATTTTGGGAGTTACCCTATTGGAAAGTTCTAGAGGTCCGCTCTGCAATCGACGTGATGCACGTGAAGAAGAATCTTTGCGTGAACCTTCTATGCTTTATGAGCATGTTTGGAAAGACAAAAGATATGCCATAAGCACGACAGGACCAGCAAGGTATGAAAGACCGAGACGGCGTGCATCCAATGAAGATAGATAAAGGACGTCTAAGTGCTGCGAGCTATGCTCTTACCAAATAAGATAAGGAATTTTTTTGAAGTCCTAAGCAGTATGAAGGTCTCTTCGGATATAAAGGGAATAATAAATATGGCAGAGAAAAAATTCTAGAACCTAAAGTCCTATGACTGCCACGTGCTTATGATGCAATTTCTTCCGGTTGCATTGAGGGGGATTCTACCGGAAAATGTTCGACTGCCCATTGTGAAGCTATGTGCATTCCTCAATGCTATTTCTCATAAGGTATTCAATCCAGAAATTCTACCGAGGTTACAAAATGATGTGGTCTAGTGTCTTGTAAGTTTTGAGCTGGTGTTCCCACCATCCTTCCTTGATACTATGACGCATTTGCTGGTACACCTAGTTGACGAGATTACCATTTTGGGTCCTGTATTTCTACACAATATGTTCCCCTTTTAGAGGTTCATGAGAGTCTTGAAAAAATATGTCCATAACCATGCTAGGCTAGAAGGAAGCATCTCGAAGGGCTATGGAACAGAGGAGGTCATTGAGTTTTGTGTTGAATTTATTCCTGACATTAAGTCGATTGTTGTTCCTGAATCACGTCATGAGGGGAGACTGAGTGGAAAAGGCACACTAGGAAGGAAATCAATAATATGTATCGACGGACATTCTTTCACTCAAGCATACTACACGGTTCTGCAAAATTCCACCTTGGCAGCTCCGTATATCAAGGAACACAAGAATATTGTACGCTCAAACAACCCGAGAAAGCATGAATCCTTGATTAGAGATGAACACATGAAGACTTTTGGCGGTTGGTTGCAAACACATCTCATGAATAACAAAACTGTTTGTGATGAGCTATACTTGTTGGCCAACTCACCATCTTCGACTATATGGACTTTCCAAGGGTAATTTTACACAATCTCCCAAGATAAAAAGAGCACCAACCAAAACAGTGGTGTCCGCTTTGATGCAACAAACAACAATAGGTCAAAGGACACATATTGGTTACATAGAGGAGATATGGAACTTGACTATGGACCTACTTTGAAGTTCCTTTGTTTCGGTGCAAATGGGTCAAGCTAACAGGAGGAAGGATTGAGGTAGACAAAAATTACGGAATAACAACAGTGGATCTCAACAATAATGCGTATAGAAACGAACCATTCGTCCTAGCCAATGATGTAGCTTAGGTTTTCTACGTGAAGAACATGTCTACCAAACCAAGAAAAAGAAAATATAAGCAAAGGAACACATCATCAAACGATGAGACAAAGCGCCACATAGTTCTTCCAGGGAAAAGAAACATCGTAGGAGTGGAGGACATGGCAGAGATGTCAGAAGATTATGAAAAGTTTCATGAAATTCCGCCGTTTGTAGTGAAGGATGACCCAAGCATCATGTTACTTGATGAAGATGCTCCATGGTTAAGGCCACACGGTCATAAGCAAGTCATATGATATATTCTGAATTTTTCCTTTGGCGGTTTTTTAGATGCAATCAATATGTATATATATATGTATATCATGAAGGGAATATGCCCTGAGAGGCAATAATAAAGTGTTTATTATGTGTATTCCAAGTATATTATAGATGTTTATTTTGTATGCTATAATTGTATTAATACAGAAACGTTAATACATGTGTGTTTAATAAACAAACAGAGAGTTCCTAGTTATGCCTGTCTCATAAACTAGCTCGTTGATTAACAAGATGATCACAGTTTCCTGATCATAGACATTGGATGTTGTTAATAAAGACATCACAACATTAGTCTAATGATGTGATGAACATTCATCTAAAGTATAGCATTACAATCAAAGTCATTGAGTTTATATTGCTATAAACAACTTACGAAGTGATCCTACAGTGGCTTCCGTGTACAGCCACATGCTAAATGGGCTCTGGCTTAGTCAATTACATAGTGGAAGACCCTTGCATTGGCACCTATTCAGGTTAACTAGAATTGTGTATTGGAATTATATCCTTACATTGGTGCCTACTAGTTGTGATAGTATAATGTATTGGGAGGACTTCTATGGAAAGACTTTGTCACAATCTCGATTTGCCAGTACTCCATTTGGTGTGTACTTATCCAGCGGCCACTGGTGGCGTCAAGACGAGATTGTGTCATGTGGGTAAAGTGTACAACTTCTGCAAAAGATCAAATTCTAAGTACTTAGTCGTGTCCCCGGTTACGGACAACTCTGAGCAACTAAGGCCTGAAGCTACGGAAGATCTCGACATTCCAATTTCTCAAAGTAAAACTTGATGGTGTCAATAAGGGATTAGAAGCACTTGGAGTTTGCCAGGAGTTCAGAAAGATTGTTAAAAGATCAAAACTATTTTGAAAAGATAGGATAAAACCATATTGCTTTCTACAAATGAGCCTAAACTCTACTTAGCCAAATAAGCATATATTGATAAGTTCCAACTTATTCCCACATAGTAGTAAAACTTGCCAATACATTTCAAATGTATTGAGCCTTGTGGCTATAACTTATTATGTTGCAGGTTTGTTTGATGTTAATGAAGTGTGTTGAATAGGATTACAAGTCTACAACCAACATGATTGCCTGTGGCACTTTGAGCATGACGGACTCCATGCTATATAGATATTTCTGCTGCATTGTAATGAGATAGCCAAATGAGCTATGTAAGATGTAATGAATCATTTTATTCCTGGTTATAAAGTTGTATTATGACCTTTGTTTCTTGATATTACATCTTAAACTATGGATGCTAGCTATTGATCCAGGGACTAGCATTGTAAACATTGTGGTCTCTACCTTATCAGGTTTGGACCTTTACATTGAAGATGGAGATCGGAAGCACACGAATAAAGGCCATATCATATTACATATTTTGAATTGCGTGTGATTTTAATCCTCTTATGCATCTTGTATTGCTTAGATTGCGACGGTAGCATTATAAGATGATCCTTGTCACAAAATTATCAAGTAAAGTGTTCACCCTAAGTTAGCACCGTTACCAAGACTCATCGTTTTGAAGCACCACGTGATGATTGGGTGTGATAGAATCAACTTGTGCATACAACGGGAGCAAGCCAGATTTGCTCATGCAGAAACTAAGGTTAATCTTGGCGAGCCTATCATGTACAGACATGGTCTCGGAACACGGATCACCGAAAGGTAAAGCATGTGTCATATAGTAGATATGATGAACATGTTGATTGTTTGCCTTTGAAACTACATTATGTCTCGTGATGATCGGACTTGATGTAGTGGATTTGGTTTGTGTGATCACTAAAACAATGTGAGGGATATTGTTTTGAGTGGGAGTTCACCTAGATTAATTTAACTATTAATTAGGACTAAATTTATCATAAATTAAATAAAGGTGAATTTGCATAGATGTTGTAGTCATTGGCATCCGTTTACCATGTTGCGCTTAGTTATAATTGAGATATTAGAACTACAAAATTTTGGTTAGTTACTTTACGAACTGGTATCGTATTGTTTTGAAGTGTTAATCTAAAGTTTAAAAGTCCACTTGCAAATTTTCAGTAAGTTCCGATTACTCCATGAAGTTTAATAATTGGTATTAAATCAAGAGTAACAATTCTAGTGTTAGTATATGAGTATCATGTTTGTCTCCATGATTCTTGATATTTAAAAGATCGTCTTAATATCAAGGTAATCTAGGAGCTGAAAGAGTTTTTCAGAAATCATCATGTGTGGAAGATATTGTGATATCTGAAACAAAGTTTTGGTTGCAACATGATGGAGTATAATATGGAAAGATTTTGTGTTCTCATATTTGATGAGAATTTACAAAAGGTTGGAGACATTAGTCGTCCTAATCCTCCAAAAGGTTTTGGAGAGCAACATTATACTCGCGATTCACCATTATAAGCTAAAGTAGCTTGATCATGAATGGTAACATGATAAGGATGAATATTTGATGTAGGTAAAATGTTTCCTACACTATAAGATAACTAAAGAATGGAATTCGAAATAATACCAAGCAATTGATGATGGTGATCTACTTCAAAATGCAAGTCCAAAGACATTGGTATTTAACTATACACGCTTTGGACCATGTGTCATGAGTATGGCGCCACTGTTGATGTTGATAGATTATTTTGAAAGGATAAAGAAATACTGAAAGAGAAATCAAAATAAATATTTGGCATAAGAGAAAAGACTAGAATTGTTCATCTTAGGTATATAGAAGATATACATTTTATGGCTATATTCTTTGCTTGTTAAACAATATGGTTCTTAAGTATTGGATACTGAATTTGTTGGTGTGAATCGTCATACGAAACAACACAATTCATGAAATGCAATGGCCTAAGTAACTAGCAAGAGAATATGTGATGATGTTCATCGAGAACAAATAAAGTGTTGATGTGTTTCTCGTTGACATGAAATCTTGCCTTCAAGATTTGTTTTATCAGGTATTATGAGAACAAAAGGGTTGTTCAAATAATTGCCGTAATGCATAAAAGATGGATCATTTACAAATGTCGTTGGATAAATCACATACATAAAACAAGTGCCAAAAAAAGGTCGAAAGATAATTGATTGAAAAACCACTTAGGAAGTAACATCGCCGTTTAAATTATATTAGAAAGAAAACATGAAGAAGCTCCATATGGATGGAATTTTGGAGTCTTTTGATTTCGATCAAATGACGCTTGTGAAACTTTCCTATAGATAATTAAAAATCTGTTCATAGACCAAAGGTGAATGAATGACTATCTTATTGGAACTTGTACATATAGATGTATGAAGCCCATTATGTGTAGTCAAGAGCGATGGATTTCAACTTCATATGCTTTCTCCGAAAATTTGAGTGAATATATGAATATTTACTTAATGAGGATGAAGTGTGAAACATTTGAAAAAGTTCAAAGACTTTCAAGATGAAGTGCAAAATCAATGTAACAAGAAAATAAATAATTTATGATAGGATCATAAAGGAACATATTTGAGTTACCAGTTTAGCATAACACCTAAGATTTGAGGAATCGTTCCATGGATTTGCATTTCCCGAAACACCATATGAGTATGGAGTGTTCGAGATATGTAATAAAACCTTGTTTGACATGGTGAGATCAAAGATGTCATTAATAAAACTTCCATTATATTTTAAAGATTAAAAGCTTTAGAGACTACCGCTTTTTACTTAAAAGAGCTCCATCATGATCCGTTGAAGTGACACCATAAAAGGTTGTGGTTTGGGGTAAAACCCAAGTTTTCCTTTCTTAAAAATTGGTATGCCATGCATAAGTAAGATGTTTACAACCAAAGTCGGATAAACATGTCTTTGCATGTTATTCCAAATAACTGTTGAGTATTTCTCCATAACACCGAAGAAAAAAGTGTTTGTCGCTTAGAATGTCGAGTTTGTCGCTTAGAATGTCGAGTTTCTTAAGAAAAGTTAAGTGGGAGGACAATAGAACTTTTATAAGGTTAAAAGAACCTTAGCTATATGTGATGAGTTGCGTAGCACCGAAAAGTGTTTCGGAGGCATCAACAATTCTCATGGCTCACGTGCCTCAAAGGTTGTGATCATGGAGGTCTAAGTTCCTATTGAACTAAGTAGGTCGGGTAAACAATCAAATAACAAAATTTGAGAGTTAGATAATTATTTGAAAATGATGAACCGACTACATGCAAAGAAGCGATGATGGGACCTAACTCCGTCAAATGGCTTGAAGCCATAGAATCCATGATAGTTACATACACGAGAAATCAAGTTTTGACCTTGAAAGACCCTCTGGAAAGGTGTAAGACCTTACAGTCATGTTTGGATCTATAAAGAAATAGACATGGATATTTTACATATATGAAATAGTCGATATGTCAGGAAAGAGTTCACGACAATGTTCAAGCAGTTGACTATAACAAGATTTGATCTTTCATAGCGATATTTAGTCTAGACGAATTAATATAGCAACCACTACATATAATTTGGTTATGTGGTAGTTGAATAAACAAAACAAGTTTTTCTAATAGAATGGTTACCTAGGACGTGTACATGACATGGTCCAAAGGGTTTGTTTAATTCAAAGGATGATAAAAGCGTATGCAAACCTCAATGGTTGAATTAAGCATCGTGGAGTTGGAATCTTCACCATGACGAAACTATTAAAAGAGTTTAAATTCATCAGAGACGATGAAGATGCTTGCATTTGTAAGAAATTAAGTGAGAGCTCTAAGACATATTTCTAATACATTTTGTGGAAGAAATATTTTTGATTAGAAATGTATCTTTTATTAAAACAGGTTAAGAATTTCATCTCGATGAAAGACTTAGGAAAAACCCGAATATTTGGCATCAATATCTATATAGATAGATTGAGATGCTAATATGGTTGTGCCAAACGTACATAGATGAGATATTGAATTAGTTAAATATGGAAATGACAAGAAAGGTTCTTGACACATAAAAAGGATTAAATAGAAATTCAAGTGTATCGATACTTGCTAAGTGAAACAAAGATTCAAGTATTGATTGATACTTGATGAATAAAATCACAAAGAGTATTTTTCAATCATACTATGATATGTACAAATCCAGATATGTCCTATGCTCTAAATGCTATGAGCATATATCAGAATGATTCATAAGTTGATCATTGGACGATAGTAAGGATATTCTTATGAATTTTTGGAAGAGCTAAGAATATATTATTTTGTAGAAGTGACAAATAGATGGTTATTTCATTGTAAAAGTACTACATTGATACTAGTTTTGTCACAAAGTACAAATTAAGTTTATCTCAATCTAAACTAAGGGTGGCACTATATGATGGAAAGTAAGTTCCATAATGGATTTGGATGAGTTACAAAGTTAAGACATTGTGACAGATACTACAACAAAAGGCTAAGTATATGACTGCTATTATAGCAGTAAAAGAGGGCATTTGTGTCAAGTAGTTTGTTATCAAACTAGGTGTGATTCACAGTGGGGTAGTACTATAAATATATATTGTACAACAATAGTATCAACATGTATTAACCCAAAGGAACTAAAGGTCTCACCAAAGTACCAAATTTATACAAAGCCATCTCATTACAGAATGAGTGATGCGTGGAGACGCAAAGACATGCAATTACATACGGACCTGTAAGTGTTGGATCCAAAGATCAGTGTACATACAACACCGGAAAGCCATAGGTGTTGAATACACAAAGATTTGAAACTAGATTATTGTCTCTAGTGTAAGTGGGAGACTATTGGAGTATGCCCAATAGGCAATAATAAAGTGGTTATTATCATATATTCATGCTTATGATAACTATTTACATACCATGCTATAATTGTATTAACCGGAAACATTTATACTTGTGTGATTTGTAAACATAAAAGAGTCCCTAGTAAAGCCTCTTGTTAAACTAGCTTGTTGGTTAATATATGATCATGGTTTCCTGATCACATGAACATTGAGATGTTATTAACAACAAGGTCATATCATTAGAAGAATGATGTGATGGCCACACTCTTATAGTTAAGCATAGCATAAATATCGAGTCATTTTAATAGTTCACTTGCTATAAGATTTCAATACATAGTAACCTAAATCCTTCCACCATGAGATCATGCTAATCACCATCACCGGATGGATGCTTTGATGACATCAAACACCACTTCGTAACTGGGTGGTTTTAAAGGTGGCATTGAGTGTTCAGAAAGTATGTGTTGAGGCACATGGATCAAGAGGGGGATTTGTCCATCCATATGACGGATAGATATACTCTGGGCCCTCTCGGTGGAATGTCATCCAATTATCTTGCAAGCATGTGACTAGATCACAAGGGATCACATATCACAGGAACGAGTAAAGAGTACTTATCGGTAACGAGGTTGAACTAGGTATGCAGAGATACCGATATCAAACCTCAGATAAGTAAAGTATCGCGAGACAAAGGGAAATTGTTATCATATGTAAATGTTTCATTTGATCATGAAGTAATAATAGAAATATGTGGGATCCATATGAATTTCCAGATTCCTCTATTGCTTATTGATCGAAGAAGAGTCTAGGTCATGTCTGCATAATTCACGAACCGTAGGGACACACACTTAAGGATTCGATGTTTTTTAGTAGATATGGAATGTGAGTAGAGAGACCGAATGTTGTTCAGAGTCTCGGATGGGATCCGGGATATCATGAGGAGATCCGGAATGGTCCGTATAATAAGATTCAAATAAGGAAAGTGCAATTCCGAAGTTCGGAAATGATTCCGGTGTTTTCACCGGAATGATCTAGAAGGGTCTAGAAAGTTCACCGAACCGGAAGGGGAAGGGTACATGAATGAGTCATGACAAAGTGGAATGGTTGCATCATGTCCTAGGTCAAAGGGATGTGCAAATAAAAGAAACAAATCAAACTCCAAAATTGAAAGTCAAAAGGAAAGTTTGAAAAGTCAAACTGGGACAATGTATCCTGGTGGAGGGAGGAGAGGAAATCTCCTCTCCCTCTACCACGCGCCAACGAGGAGAGGGATTTGGGGAGGATTCACCTCCTCCCTAGCTACCCTCCTCTCATAAATATAGGGAGGGATTCCCCTCAAGACAACAACACCACAACCCCACCCCGTGCCGCTGCCACCCAAGCCGCCACCCCATGCCTCCTCCTCTCCCGACTCTAAACCCTAGAACACCAGGGAACCCCTCTACTCCATCCTACCCACTCCGCTTAAGGCAAAGCCCAGCATGATCTTTCCTCTAACTCCGACACCACGCCGTCTTTGTCGAATCGCGAGGAGAACTACAACCTCTGCGCATGTTGGAACAAGGAGAGGAAGGTCGTCATCGAGTACCGAATGTGTTACGGACTGAGGGAGCACTGCCGGAACGCCACGCCGGAAGGATCGTCTACACGATCTTGAGATCGGCAAGTGAACGACTACATCACCCATGAGAATCTGCGCTCGTTAACCGCTTTGGAATCTTCGACTGTGAGTACTCTAATAGACTCGTTGCTACAATAAAGTAGATAGATCTTGGCTTGTGTGTGTTCATGCGGTAGAATTTTTTTCCATGCTACGAACCCCTACAAAACCAACTCGGTATTTCTGATGACTTTAAATTACTTTGCAATAGGGTTGGCCTGCAAAACTTTGTATTTTATGATGCACCAACCTATCGCCGGTTAACCATTGAATTTCTTAGTTATTTTAAAAGCATCGTTAAGGCATGGAATGGGGAGGGTAGAATTTCTTTCAGACTCATGAACAATAATTATTCTTTATCACTTGATGAATGGTGCAATTGTTTTGGATTACCCAACAATGATCCTAATCCTCTGCGCGCATCTTTTAACAGCATAGAACCTTCCCCTAAACTCTGCTATAATAGAATAAGCTTTACTTCTAGAGTTAGTAAAGGGAAAAATATTCAACATCCTGCTATTTGCTATTTGTTCTATGTTATTGCTAACACCTTGCAGGCGCGCAATGAGTTCACAAGACTCAATGAGGAGGACATCTTAGTCCTCGCAAAAGATGCTTTCAACTATGACAACTTGTCACTCAACTTGGCAAACTTCTTGTGTGCTACTTGGAGTACCAATCCTCCCAAAGCCAAGAACCAATCACTTGTGTAGGCGTCATCACCGTGCTTGCCAATGCCTTGGGCATCGACCTAGGTGAGTTACAGTCGGTGCTAGGTGAGTGACGTGTTGGTTTCTCTACTTTGAGCGCTTATGGAATGCTCACTAGGAGAAGTGGTGTTTATTATCTGCATATTGCTGGAGCTAGGTGTCTCTACCCTGCTCCTTTGCCTAATGGTGTTTTCTCTATCGAGGAAGGTCGCGTGCTTTATGACTTGCAGTTTGAGCAAAACCAACCCCAGGAGGAGATTCTGGAAGAGGATGAGGACCAAGAGGAGGATCAAGAAGTCCCTCATCAGAGGAGCAGACACCAAGCCGGTTCGCTACATATCAAGATTTCCAAGAACTTGGAGGGAATGTGGAGGGAATACATATGAATATTTACAAGGACTTGAAGAAACAACAAGTAACTTATCAACTCAATTTGTGGACTGGAGTTACAACTTTTTCCCCCACCACAGTGATTTGAAGGGCTTGCAAAAGCCTAATATTGGGGAGGTTTTCTATCTATTTTATTTTGGCTTTCATTTGATTTATTTTATTTTCGATGTTATGCTTTTATTTGAGTTTATAAGCACTCGTGTTGGTTTCCCCAACACTTTATCTTTAGTTAATTTATTTTGTTTGAGATTTTCAAGCTGAGCTTTGCCTCCAATTTTCTATTCTTTAATTCCCTTTCTCAAAAACCACAAAAAGATTTCTCTGTTTATCTTTATTTTCCCTCTCTCTTTTTCTTTACGCCTTGATGTTCTCATAAATTTGCAGGAGAGTGATTGACTTCGAGTTTCCAAGAAACAAATAAAAAGGGAAGAGAGGAGTGGAACCAAACATAAGAGGTATGCCTTATGACTCCCCACTTTTGAAGTTTGAGAAACTCATGCTAGTTAGCAGTAATGTTAAGATGTTGTATCGGTGGAGTGAGTCTCTATATTATAGTAAAAAAAAATCCATGGGTATTTAATTCAGTATGTTTTGTTCCAGCTCCTGTAGTTAACCAAGTCTTTCCTAAAAATTTGCTAAACAATTAAATAAGAAAAAGTCTTACAATTGAAGGCTTGGGTGTTGTAGTGTCTAGTCTTGAAAGCTTATTCCTAGAGACACTCAACACCATAGAAAATAATGATTGACTTGATAGCTATCTTTGAAAGAATTTGTTCAATTGAATTAATGTTTAGCGGTTTTTTGAGCATGCCAAAGTTTGACTTATGAATCATAAGAATGATATAGATTTATGTGTGTCAAACTTCATGGGATGCCAACAACTCCACTAGCCTACGAACGATATTCATGGAGGAAACTCCTAGATTTCAGCTATGAGTTGATTAAACATATGTAGCAGCAATGCTATAATGGGTAAGATTCTTGGCACTCCCGGGTGGCCGTAACAAGATGGAATCACTCCTCTTGCTGATATGAGTAATCATTATGCAAAAGGAACAAAACCTTAGTGATGCCACGAGTGTCTATCACGGCCGATAAACTAATGAAATTTTTTCATGCTCTCAATTACTTAAGAAATAAAATTCTTGAAGGGCAATGAATAGAAACATAGTGTTTGAAAAGTCTTGATTTATTGATGTGGAGAGATATACTTTAGTATATGCTTTTCATGACAAACTCTCACACCCTCAATTTTATATGATTATACTTTATTGTTCAAAGGCAAGCTTATGAGTTGATTACATGACATGGAATAAAGTTTACTCTTTTGAAACATCCATGCTTACAATAATTTTGCTGCGCTATAAGGATTCATGAAACCCATATGATATGCTTTCCATTACTCTATCTATGCTGAAGTTTTTCAGATTAATAAAGTGGAGGAAACATGAGACTACCAATCATGAGTAAGATCATCATCTCGTTATTTCAGTTTAAATGTTGAGTTCCCTTTTGATTTTGGTTTTGTTGCTCTAGGACGATCAAGTTTAAGCTTGGGGAGGTTGATGGATGTGAAATATAATATTCTATAATGGCACTCACACCAAGGGATACATAGATAACCAACTAGAGGAGAGATATTTCCAAAATTCAAACCATCCTATATGATAACTTCTCTATTCATGATATGACTCTACTAAAAAGGTAAAAAGATGAAATATAATGATGTGATACCGCGGCACTCCCCCAATCTTGGAACAAACCAAGGGGATGCCAAAACCTGATGACGAATTACTGCTTCAGTGGTGGTGGTGTGATCATGATCGGAGTGAGTAAATCCTCCAGCATCTTGTGAAGCCTGTTTTTCTCCTCTTGAAGTATATCCACCTTTCTCCTCAGGAATTGGTACTTATGACAAAACTCATCAGTGGCTCGAAAGGCTTCTAGTGCCGCAGGGCAGGAACTGAGGTCTGGAACTGAGGTCATCATCCCTTGCATATTATGAGAAAAAGCACGTCCAATGTTAATTGCCCCTACAAGAGTAGGGTTTCTTGCCCTTGATCCTGCAGAAATCCGTCCCTTCATGCCTGCTGACATGTTCTTTACTTCCTCCTTGATGCTACGATCCATTTATTTGCGCCTAGCTGTGATCCTTTCTTCTTATACCCATCCAATGAAAGTTCCTTGCTCAAGATCGCGGAGGAGCTTCTGTCGGCGTCAGCTCATAGTCCTCCAAAAATGAACCCTGGAACGACATCTAAACATAACAGATCGAAACGAAAACATGACGATAACATGATACACAGACCTCGGGGGGGTCCGGGGGATTATATATCACGAAGTTTAACGACAAAAGGAAGGTACTGGGAGAAAACAGGGCGAAGACGGGCTCCGTAGTGGTCACACCACCTGGTGGCGCGGCCAGGTGGGCCCCTGCCACAGGGTGTTGTGAGCCACCCGGGCTCCATTTCCTTCCCTCTTTCGACTCATTGTCTTCCATATTAAATAAAAACTGAAAATTATAAATTGGAAAGTTTTTCGTGAACCTTTTCTTACCAGAACTGTTACCTATTCGAAAACGGACTCTTCAGATTCTTGAATTTGGTATTTTTATAAATTCTTCCATAGTCACCACTTGAATAATATCAATATCTTCATTATAAGAATCTCCAGAAATACAATGTTTGAGCCTTTGACCATTCTTCATCTCCTTACATCATTATCTCCCAACACTTGAAAATTTCTTTCATACAAAACTTCACACAATATTCATTAGCAACATTAGTGTATGCAAGATAATAAACCTTTGGGTTCAATTTCAACTGAAGTCCATCAAAACATAAGCGACTGTAGCAACTCCTTTGAAAATCCCAAAAGAATTTAAAAGGAAATCGATTTAAGAGGCAAATGCAAAAATGGTAGAAATCTATCAAAGCAGACCTGCAGATAAAGATCAACTTTTTCAAAAATCTTCTGTTGCTCAAATCGACAAGTGCAAAAATAACGAAAGTTAAATAATAACTTAGGGCACATGCACATAAAATTACAGCTCAATCTAACGTACTGGGATTTTTCACGATTTTTTTAGTGGAGCACAAAAATCTATTCTGGGAGAGCAACTTCCCCACATCTCACCTCCCTCTCATTAGAGGCTAATCTTGACACAAAAACCAAACAAAAAGGATAAGGAGAGGTTATTACCGAGGCTACTGCCTTATCAATTGGACCTAAACCAACTTACCATTGTTGTCTGGTTCCACAGGGCTACACTATTGTTGGGGTGGATGAAGTTATGAACGGATTTGAGAAGATGAAGCTTGAGTACCTTGCAGGTGAAGGGGATATGACTGAACTGGGAGAAGCCAAAAATGTCACAATTATATGGCGAAAGGAAAACATCATGCTTCCAAATCAGACGCCAAGGCCATCGACTTCTCAGAGCACTCCATCTTTTCCGCCGCCTCACTCGACTCTAGCGCAATAGTCGTCTTTGCCACCGCCTCGTCAGGCGCCATCTCTGCTGTCTCACCCGTCTCCAGCGCAGCCGTCTTGTCCGCCGCGTCAGCCGTCTCAGCCCACTATGGCTCAGGGCCAAAAGCGGAAGAGTACCACCACTACTCTCGGGAGTGGTAACCGATCAACGGAACATCGACTCGAGCCCCTCCCAAAAGTACCAAAGGTTCCTCCCATGAGACCTTATGACTATACTCCAGAGGAGAATGAAGTGATCGCAAAGGCCCAAACAAAATAGTGTTTTGATAACTGGCAGCCAAAAGAGCCAGAGTTCCCTAGCACCAAAGAAGAAAAATCCCAAGTGCAAAAAATGCTAAAGACCCTTCATCAACCCGAGCCAAGGCTCTCCTTAGACTATGACCGCTCTATTCTCAAGTCACATGAGGCAAGGTGCGGTCGAAGAGTAGTAGTGCAAGCGAGAAATCAGTTCCCCGGCTCGGAGAACAAAAAAACAATCGTGCTCCCCGCTCAAGGTGATTTTAGATACCAAGGTGGGGTCGAGCAAAGGTGCGGTTGAGTAGTATGATCCAAAGTATGTGGCAATGTACAGAGAAGCGGTCACTGCTCATGGTTTGACTATTGCTCAGTAGTTATCCCAGTTAGAGTTCCCCGTGGGGGATGTAGCATACACATATCGGCACACAGTAAACCTCTCGTGAAACCTGAGGATGTCAAGCATCATATCTACCAACAAAAATGCAAAGATTGCATAAGAGGTACATGCAAACCTCAAAGGCAGGGAGAAACTGGATAGTGATGGGAGCTAGAAACGAGCATTATGGGTATGGAGATGCCGAGATAATAATTGAATTTGATAAACTATTTCAGTTATACAATCAAGACGCCATCGACAAAGCGGTCATTAGTGCCTATTATCTATAAGTATTATTTCTGTAATTAAGTCTCTAGATATCTCACCTTGTTTATGGCATGTATAATCATACTCACTATATTATGCAGAATGAAGATTCTCGAATGCAAAAGAGGACAAATCTATGACATTGGGTTTATTGACTCATATTGGGTTCATCAACATAATCTCCAAGAATATCCCAATTATATAGAGAATAAAATTGTAAAGGCGTTAAGGTTTCAAGAAACCAAAAGGGAAACTCTATTTCCTTACAACTACGAGTGAGTGTTATTGTCTTGTACACAGTCTATTTCTCTTACTCGATGTTAAGTGTATAATTGATGAGTTATGCGTGTGCAGCTTCCACTTTATTCTGCTAATCATTCAACCTTACAAAGGAGTAGTACAAGTCATGGACTCGAAACATAAATCCTTTGAGACATGGGAGGACATGCAAAAAATGCTTCAGAAGTAATTTCAATCATTATGGCTCTATATCGGCAACTTTCATTCATTTCCTGATATCAAATAATTAATAACTCTTTTTATTCATTTTCTTTGCTGGACAGCTCTTGGAAACGGTTCACCAACAATACTAAGGGTGCCTGGAAAGAGGAGTTTACATTTGAATCACTAGATGTAAGTACTACTAGCTAGATTCGCGCATATCTTAGATTCTATTTTTGATATCATTATCATGCTTGATTATTATTTTGATTCAACTATATTCTCGTAAAGTGCCTGACGAAGGAACACATAAATAATTTATGTGGATGCTATGTTTGCGAGTTCATTCGTCAGACGACCTGTGAGACGGGCAAAAATTTAGACCAACTTCGAGTACGTAAATAATATTCACAATTTTATTTTATTACCATCAATTGTGTTTAGTTTCATTCGTATATGTTGACTCCTTTAAATTAGATCGAACGGTTGCGGGACGGTCTTCTATCAAAGAATCGCGTACGAACAATTCAAGAGAAATTAGCGGGATTCTTAGATGCAGAGGTCCTACATCCAAAAGGAGAAGACTATCCAGAGATGTTGATAGTGGAATAGGGATCGTAGATTATATTATATAAATATATACGAAACTCGTATACCGTATGTAATATGTTCGACACTTCGATCTCTATATTCATGATGATGTTGTGTCCGGGATGAATGGTGCTCCCTGGCTCCAGATAGCGGCCACGTGGATTCCTTTTCATCCCGGTTCGTAGCACAACCAGGCTTTAGTCTGGATTACCCCGTCCCGGTTGCGCAACCAGGACTAAAGCTCTTTACAAACCGGGACAATAGGCTTTTTCCACTAGTGATGGGGCATCTTTGCTCTGAGTAACACCGCTTGCATGTAGAGATGGAATCCCAAGCTGAACAAAAATACTTACAAGATGTGTGCATATATTTCTTGACGCAGGCAAGGAGTGGAAATCCATTGTAATAGCAAATTTACCTGTGGAGTACTGATCTTTGACGTTCTTTTTACTCTCGTGTGTTGGTGCGTGCGTTCGTGCGTGTTTTTCGTGCGTGTTTTTTACGTTCTTTTTACACTATATTTCTGTTTGGCCAGCCCGCCTTACCCAGATCTGGGCCCAATCTGGGCCGCCATGGCACTGCCCACCCCAAGCCATGTCTACCGCCGCTGCGCAGCTCTGCCCCGCCGCCCACCGCCGCGCCGCCACGCCAACTCACCACCCGCCGCAGCAGGGCCTCCCCAAGCCATTTCTGTTTGGACTGACCGAGTGGTCACGTAAGTTGATAGCAAGCCATATATTACACTATATACGTACATAAGTCTCTAGTACTTGCTGGCACGAAGGTCCACCCGGCATGTGATCATCCGATCGCATCTATCGTTAAACTTAATTAGCAGACCGCATGTGATCTCGAAGTAGTACTTGCATGTAGAGATGGAGCCCCCCAGCAAGCTGAACGCATTTTTTGATTTCTCTAGAAAGCAGAGCCATGCCCTTGGTCTAATGTTAGCCGAAGATAAAAATAGATTCCGTGATAGTTACAGCCTGCAGATTAGGCTAGAGATTTGCCCAGCTTTCGCCACTTCTCTCTTAGTGTGTCCAGATTTGGCATCCATGTCTCTATAAATAGACGCACCAGCCTACAAGGGCTTCTCACTACTCTAGCTGCTCACAACACTCTAGCCAAGTAGCTAGCTAGAAATGGCTCTCCATTGTTCGTCCCTAAGTAACACCACCCATCCTGCCTTTAGAAGCCACATAGGAGCAAATAGCGAGAATTTATGGAACCTATCTGCTTACGCAGCACAAAAGAGTAAGAGAAGGTGCAACATTAGACTTAGTTCACGAGCAGCAAGAATAAGCAGTGCGCTTGAAAGTGGAAAGGTGAAGCCATGGCAAGTCCCTAAAAGGGACTGGTTCCCCCGTGAGTTTATGTTCGGTGCCGCCAGTGCAGCATACCAAGTAAATTTCTAGCACAGATGTATACATCTTTTTTGTTAATCTGTAGAAGATACTGTTTAAATACAATGATAGCTAGTTGCTAACAAAGATTATGATGTCAGAAAGCATGTTAATGGATTGTTCGATTGCACAAAATCTTATGTATGTCATCTTTGTAGATTGAAGGTGCTTGGAATGAAGGTGGCAAGGGGCCAAGCTCTTGGGACAACTTCTGCCACAATCATCCTGGTAACATATACACAACCTTATACCAACAATAAGATGTACTTTTCGATACTATTACAAACATATGATATTGTTCTTTCCTGAATCCTTCTCCTTCCATGTGCATATGAATAGAGCGGATAATGGACAAGAGCAATGCGGATGTTGCAGCAAACTCCTACTATATGTATAAAGTAAGTACCGAGATGTCAGCAACTAGCTATACATATGTATGTAAGTTTTCTCAAATGATTTTGGAGGAACACTTTTTTAAATGCGCTGCACAGCTCGTGACTGGGAAGATTCAATACAACTACTATAATCACACTAATGGAACGAGATATTTTGAACAATTTATCATGAAATTTGGATGTGTGTGTGTGTGTATCTTTAAAAATAATGCAAAATACTTGGGAACCACAAATAGATATATTAAAATATTTAATAAGGACATGAATTATTTCCTACATACCTACATAGGAATTAAGATTTCTAGTCTTGATTATACCGAAAATTAAAATTGGGAAGATCAAAAATTGCAGGTGCCCTTTATACATTTATTGGAATTAGATGACCTTTTGGGTAACCATCTGATATAATGTTATATACATGTGCCTTACATATAACGAGTGTTGTGAAAGATACAATTTCATGTCGTGCAAAAATATGCATCATAATATATTGTCTTCATTTATTTACGCGGAAGATGTCGAATGCTGAAGGAAATAGGCATGGACGCATATAGGTTCTCAATCTCTTGGCCGAGAATACTGCCAGGTAAATACAAAATAACCGAATATGTTTTGAACAACGAATAGGTTAGGAACAGTAACGATGTGTTCTACATACGCATCCGACCTGAATTATTATATTGTTGAGGTGCTAATTTCAGCAGATGCCTATTACCTCTTTCAGAGGGGACGCTCGAGGGAGGCATAAACCATGAAGGCATCCAATACTACAATGACCTTCTTGACTGCTTGATAGAGAACGGTGAAAAAAATTCTTCTTTGTCTGATTAGTGCTTAAATGAGATAATCTCGAAAATGTTGTACAAATCATTATTTTTTGTTCCAATTCAGGCATAACGCCATATATTACGCTTTTCCACTGGGACACTCCTCAAGCACTGGCAGACAAGTACAACGACTTCTTAGATAGGAGGATTGTGTAAGTGTGCAGCAAGCAAAAGAATTAATATTTATTTCAAAGACGCTTAAGAAATACCAAAGCAACAACTCCCAATTATGTTATGTACAAAAACTATGAACTATAACATTGTTATATACGTTTTGAACATATACTATATGTTGTGGCTCCGTATGCTATATCTATTATTAGAGAAAGATGAGTGAAAAGGTTAACTAATATTTATATTACAAATAATGTTCTATTTTCATTGGACAATGTGTTAGTAAACTACATAACTATTTATCATTGCGTCCGGTTTGAAATTTTCAGAAAAGATTACACGAACTATGCGACGGTGTGCTTTGAGCACTTCGGCGACAAGGTGAAAAACTGGTTCACCTTTAACGAGCCACACTCATTTTGTGGTTTGTCCTATGGAGAGGGGCTGCATGCCCCTGGACGTTGCTCTCCAGGGATGGACTGTGCCGTCCCACAGGGAGACGCGCTGAGAGATCCATACATTGCTGGCCACAACCTCCTCCTAGCACATGCCGAGACTGTTGATGTTTACAACAAATTCTATAAGGTACAAACATAATTAAAGTGACACACACATAAGTATGTACACACACATGCACACACACTGTCTAGTAGACAAGTAACAGCCACTGGTATACACATCATTTATATTGACAGATCATCAACTGTATTTAGGGTGATGATGGACAAATAGGTATGGTTTTGGACGTGAAGTTTTACGAGCCACATGGAAACAACTTCCTCGATCAACAGGCCCAAGAAAGATCAATTGACTTCCAGATCGGATGGTTCCTGGAGCCAATGGTTCGTGGTGACTACCCCTTCTCTATGAGAGCACTAGTGGGAGATCGTTTACCCTTCTTCACTAAGTCTGAGCAAGAGAAGCTAGTTTCCTCATATGATTTCATAGGGATGAACTACTACACTTCTAGGTTCGCCAAGCATATTGACATTTCACCAGAAATTATACCGAAGCTAAATACCGACGATGTTTACGCTAGTTTCGAAGGTAAGAAAATATTATCTAGGACTAACCTTGGTACTTCAGAGTTCCGTTGATAAATTTTATATTTTCATACTAATCCGGCACCTTTTTTTGTTCGACCAGTTAACGGGAGCAATGGAAATCTTATTGGTCCTGATGTATGTATCTTCCTAGCTACTACTTAATTAGGTCATTTTTTATACAAAATATATGATCTTTGAAAAAATGCAGAGAAAAAGTACACTTAGTTGAACTTTTGCAAGAAAAAGGTTAAGCAACATAGACATGCTAATGCTTTTATTTCGCAATAAATCTTACGCAAATCCAAAAAATGTTTTGACTATTAATTACAAGTTTTTCATCAATATGCAGGTTGGAATGTATTATGTTTATTCTTACCCAAAAGGGCTAAAGAACATCCTTCTGCTCATGAAGGAAAAATATGGAAACCCACCAATATACATCACCGAGAATGGTAAGTAGTGATATGTGTGAGTATATATCAATGCCACATAATATTAATATATATATCACTGAGAAAGGAAAGTAGTATTGGATTTTGTAAAATACAATGTGTTAACTTCCAACCATTGTTTATTTTCCTCTCACCGGCTTTGATTCAAGGGGTAGATTAGGTAGCTTCTAATTAATAAAAAGTTCGCATATCTTCACAGGAACCTACTCAATAGACATGTTGACCGTTTATAAGATGTTTCTCTGACTTTTTTCAAAACAAATTAATGTTTAGAGATGGCTTGTGATGAATTCAAATTTTGTGTACAGGGACCGCGGATATGGATGGCTGGGGAAACCCCCCCATGACAGACCCGTTGGATGACCCGATAAGGATAGAGTACCTCCAACAACACATGACAGCAATCAAAGAAGCAATAGAGTAACTATACCAATACTAAAATCTCCCTTCTTGTTTATTTATTTTTGCACTTTTCCCTACGTACATACCCTAGTAGAATATTGATTACTCAATGCACCAGTTATTTTATATATATACACACACTACATGCACATAGTTGAATGATAACAATTTTCTTCCAATCGTGCCTTCAGCTTAGGTGCGGACGTGCGGGGCCACTTCACATGGAGTCTAATAGACAACTTCGAGTGGTCTTTGGGATACTTATCACGTTTTGGCATCGTCTACATCGACCGCAATGACGGCTTCAAGCGCATCATGAAGAAGTCAGCCAAGTGGTTGAGAGAGTTCAACGGCGCCACGAAGAAAGTTAACAGAAAGATCTTGGTG
This sequence comes from Avena longiglumis, assembly GCA_030063025.1. Taxonomy (NCBI): domain Eukaryota; kingdom Viridiplantae; phylum Streptophyta; class Magnoliopsida; order Poales; family Poaceae; genus Avena; species Avena longiglumis. The sequence goes on along the minus strand of CP125977.1, from coordinate 11,718,197 downwards.
CCAGCTCGTGTTGTAGTGGAGTAACGCATGGTGGTGGCACTGCATGATGAAGAACTAATGCCATGGTGTTTAGTTCAAAACCTACATGGAAAATAAAAGTAAAGAAACAATGGCATGGTGAGTGCATGCAGTGTGCCAGTTCGGTGTTCTAATGCATGCATGATTGCCAATTGCCATGTTTCTAGTTGTCACTAATAAAGGAAGGGATGTGTCAATTTTATTATTGGTGTATTCGTAGTATATATGTATGCCATCAAGGCAATAATAAGAACCTTATTTCTTTTCTATTACGATAGTGATTACTATCTTGGAAAATATTGTACTACCGGTGGATGTCCGTGCATGACAGATACTACGGTGGAACCTGATGGCCTGATTATTTCTCCGCCGCCGTCAGTTTCAAGATCCTGAACATGAACCTGAACCCTTCACCTCTGTACGTAGTCTCCTTACGTCACAGTGAACGATCCAAACGATACCAGGGATTTAAGCAAAACTTGGCCAGTGATAAACCAAAGCACAAATCCGACGTTCTCCTGGCAGGAAACCAAGTTTCTGCATATGATCCTACTATGCTCCCAACTCCTGTTATGATGCTGCAGTACATAGGGGTTGCCATGTACGGCATCCCAGCAACTGAACTTGCCACTGGCCAGCTCTTATCTCCTCGTGACAATCACGAGGAACTAGGGGAGAAAAACCAGACTTCATATGTTTAATCATGCTCATGAGTCCAATAAATTGTGTGACCTCATTTGTCTGTATGTCCTGTCTTTTTATATTGTCAGAGTTTATGGCTGCTTTTCTGTTATGCTGGTCTATAAGCCCCTTGAGCATCAAACTGAGTAATCTACTATATTGATGATATGGATCTTAGATGCTGGCTAATGCTATCATGGAATATTCGTGGTTTTAATTTGGAGGGAAAATGTTTAGCAGTCAGGCAAAAAGTGGATGAATCTGGTCGTTCCATAATTTGTCTACAAGAAACAAAAAAGGGGAGTTTGATCACTCTTTCATCAAAAAATTATGTCCACATCGATTCGATAAGTTTAAATTTGTACCTTATGTGGGTGCCTCGGGTGGACTTGTTATAATATGGAATAGCTCAATTTCTTCTGGACAAGTCATGCATATCGTGGAAGTCTTATGTTCCTAGTTCATTCCAAGCCTAGCCAATCATCGACCTCATTTTTTTTTTTGGAAAGGAGCATATATTAATATCAGAAGATACCAATTACACTCAGCCTCTGTAACAACGCATTGCCCTAGCGGACACATGGATGCACACAGCCAAAAAAAGGAAAGAAGAATTACAAAAAAGAAAAGTCCCGCTACAGTGATGCATTTATTGAAACAGCAGTACTACCACCACGAGGACAGCACCAGAAGTCCAGCTTCTCTAAAAACGATGCCTCCAAGAAGGGAACAGTGCACAAACACCGTCATCGACTGATCAAAGATCTAGATTTTCACCCTGAAGAAAGTCTGCGCTCTCAAAACAATACCTTCAACAAGGCCATTGCCAGGCACAACCAATTAAGACCAAACCCTGGGTTTTCACCCTGAGAGATAGGATCATGAACCTCTTCTGTGCAGTCGCCCCCACTTGCATGCCACTTCTCCAATTCATAAGTCACCTAGCCAATTCCTCATCACCACCCAGACTCGAACCACCATTGTCTGTCCTCAGATCTCGGTCTCCATGACTTTCTCCGTCAGCACCATGGAACGAGAACATGCCCCATGATAATAACAGCCAACAAAGCTTCGAAGCACACCCTCTGAAACCAAACGGTCAGGGTAAAACATGAGTGCGTACGACTGAATTCAATCCTTCCAATAAACTCATGGCATGATAGCACTTACGGAGTTCGCCGGCGAAGCCTTCCGGAACACGACACAGAAACCAGATCAATGGAGACCAACATCCGGCAGATCATCATCTTGGCTTGAGAGGGATCCAGGACCACCTCCTTTATTGATACCGACCCAGCATCCCCCACGCCACTCGCCAGAAACTAGCAGAATCCGCCGCAAGATGGCAAGACCACCCGGTCGACCATTCCGACGGAGAAGGAGGCCACCATCACCATGCCGGAGGCAGATGCCCCAAGCGCCCTAGTGTCACGGACAAGGCCCGGGTCGCCTGGGCGCCGGTGTCGAGGGCAACGGACGGGACAGATCGCAACTAGGCCCAGATCCCCGCCGCCGCCGTTCGCCATCTGGGTAAAGGATCACCGCTCGCCGCTCGCCGCAACACCACCGTCAAACCAGCCGGAACGAAAGCCGACGCCTTCCCGTCAGATCGCGAACAGGGACGCCGCCGCCGTCGCCACGCCCCTAGGTCTTTTCCTGGCAACGATCCAAACGGCGGCGGCGGGGAGGAGAGACCATGGGAGCGAGGGTCACTTCTCTATCCACAAGTGGTAGGATACAGGGGAAAGAAGACAGGCAAGCTCTCATTTTTTTTGTGCTTCTATACTCATTAAGACTATGTATACCAAAGAGTGATATTTTGACTTCTACTTATAAGAGGTTATTGTCGAATTTACAGTCTTACTGGCTCTTATACAACTAAGAGATACTGTCGGTTGCATAACCTCTGTACTTTGGGAGAGGGGGGGGGGTGCTGAAAAAAAAGAGGAAAATTAACTAGTACTTTTGTAGGCATTGCCTAAAAATTTTACTTTTTAAAGAAAATGCAACAAGAAAATATTCTAGCACATGAGCTCTAGTGATCCCTCTATATTAAGAAAAATCAAAAAATCACATTTACAACTTATAAGTTACAAAAGAATTAAAAATAATTCTGGACTTTATCGATGATGATATGTCCTACAAACATGCAAAATCACAATAAGATATATTTTTTATTTTTGGCTAAATAAATGACAAAGTCTGATATTTTCTGAGATTTTACATTTTTATCTGGCTCAAAATACGGAATTACTAAGTTCTTATGTGCACCCAGTCCCTTGTGTGTATAAAAACAAAAGCATACCATGTGCCAAGCCCATTGGGCCGAAAAGAAGAAGAGAGGTGCCACGTTACCTCTTTTTCCACTGAACACGTAGCGACGCAACCCCACTACAGCAGCACTAGAAAGTAGTAGAAGTTTTGCCCTGAAGAAGCGAAGAGGGGATTGGAAAAGTACACGATTTCCTTGGGCGCGTGCAAGGAGCGAGAATAGGCGGGCGGCGAGTTCTTCAGGGGCTCCTCCGCGCGGCCGACCAGAACCAGATCTCCGGCCGGGAGGTGAGTGCGTCGCCGTTCCTTATTTTCTTCCGCTCGATCTCTGCTTGATCTATCACTATGATTCTGGTTTTCGGTTGGTTTATGTGGGGTACGGTAGAGATCGATCCACGTGAGTAGCGTTCATGCTAGTCTATTTCTGCTCTACTAGAAGTTGTTAGATTATTTGTACTTGCTCTGATGGGTAATCCACCAAGGAAACTTGCCTGCAGCTTCCCTGTTGCAAATAATCCGGAATCTGGATATTGCATCTTGTCAATAGAAATATATTTAAGAAACGAATGACTTTAAGCATGCTATTACTACTCTCTTTAGCGTGGTACCTTGACATGGAGTCCTCATATCTAGTAGCATTACTTTCCAGGCATGGATGGGAAGAACTCCAACAGTGGCCAACAAGCTCAACAAGCTAGGCCAGATGAGCTGAAGCATACTGTGAATGGTCATGAACCTGTAGATTTGAACATGGAAGCCGCCATCTCCGCCGATAATGTCATGAGAGCCCGAGGCTTCGGTGCAAAAGACGACATCGGCAGCCTCCTCCTCCCGACAGCTATGGACTACACCGACTTTGAGGCTTCGCTGCGGGACGCCCGTGACTTCGAAGGCAAACAGGAACAACCGTCACACCCTGGACTGACGGTGGAGGCAGCGATCCTGCTTCCTCGTGCAACTTTAACTTCGGGGGAAAAAATGATATCCATGTTTCGTTGTCATTTCTGTAGTTTCCAACTTCTGAACTCTGTACTTCGGCGAGCAAAATCGATCATCTCGTGGAGTGCTGGATGGACATGAGTCAGTAAGCCCATGGGTGGTTTACAGTTTTCTTTTGTCGTTGGATTATGGAGGTTTGCAGAAGTATGGTTTTTAGTGCTAGGGAATTACAAACAAGTGGTGCAATAGTTTTTTTTGGAACAGCGGAAAAATGTTCGCCATATTGCATTGAGTATGGAAAGTTGAATAGATTGCTCTGATCTGAACTCTGTACTCCAGCAGGCAACATTTGTTTCGGTGTGAGATAAACATGAGTTTTTTAAGAAGCATATATTAATATCACGATAAAGACATTGTCAAGCACAGCCAATTAAGGACAAACCTTGGATTTCATAATCTGTTAAGACCTTAGATTTTCATGTACTCTTCCTATGCTGCCACCTCGCTTTCCATTGTTGCTGCTACAAGTCAAGAAGCAAGTAAGACCCTCGTCACCACCAAGACATAGCCCACTATCACTAGCCTCATATCCCAGCCGACTGACCTTCTTCGTCACTGTGTTCTCCATGGAAATCGAAGACCGACATGTCCTATGTTGGCAACAGTCAGCGCAGCTTCGTGTCGCTCCTTTGAAAAAGGAACACATGACTGAATCCCACCCGATTCAGCAATCTGCAGGCAACTTGTGCAAAGGAGATCGTTGGGGGAGCCTTCTAGAACTCGTCATCGGCCAAAAAATGAGAGTCGGCATCAAGCAGACCATCTTCCAGGCGCGAGAAGCCCCGAAGGATCGCTCCCTTTATTAGGAAGATCAACAGCCCCCCATGCCACCGCCTGTCGGCTGACCCCCTCCGTCGGAAGAGGAGGAAAGCCTGCGACCAAACCACGCGCACGTGTTGTCCCATTTGAGGCTAGCGAGGTCGATCGCGAGCATCGTGTCGCCTCCCCACACACCTTCGGGTGACCAAAGGCCGCACCGATGGCATGTCTAGGTGGGAACCTAGGCCTACGGCCGCCGCCTCCACCTCCAGCACTACTAGAGAAAAGCATATGCGAGGCGCACCAAAAAGCCTATCCGAGGCGCATATCACATGCGCCTCTAACTTCAAGCCTCGGGTATTTCTTATGCGAGGCGCATATGCCTCCTATACTTCACATATGCGAGGCGCATATCGATATGCGCCTCGCATATGTGAAGTATAGGAGGCACATATCATATGCGCCTCGCATATGTTTGAGAATGCGCCTCGGATATTTATAGTATATGTGCCTCCTATAGTATCCTATATGCGCCTCCAGTAATATTTTTGAAATTCAAGTTTTACAGACCACTATAAATAATAATATACAGATATTCAAATATACCATATAGTCTAGAATACAGTATAAAGAGCACAGAATTTTTCAGAAACTTGCAATTTGCCAAAGCATAATAGAACCAACATGAATACAATACATTACACATCAATCATGACATACAAGTTCATACATCAAGTGTTTGTGCCACAAGTTCACACCTCCGAGTACAAGTTCACAATCACATTACAACTCCAACGACGTAGCTCTACCTAGATGAAGTAGAACACATAACCTACCATGAAGAGCAACAAGGTGGTGATCACGAGGAAGTTCCTCCACTTCTTCCTTCCATGCCTCCTCCACTTCTCTTCCGCGAAAACATGGCATCGATTCGCTACACAAATATAAATGAGGTCAATATTAGACTAGGTTCGCCCGCATATGGCCTCCATATTAAATTATAAGATGACACTAGAGGAAAAAGGTCCATCCGTTCGCGACCCCTCGGAGCATTAGTACCGGTTGCGCCATCAACCGGGACTAATCTTGCACGCCGTCGGTTGGGCGGACGCAGGGCAGGGCATGGGTCCCGATTGGTAAGGGGGCATGCGTCCCGGTTGGAGCCACCAACCGGGACTAAAGGTTTGGCCACAGCCACGTGGCCTGGCACGCACCTTTAGTCCCGGTTGCTGGCTCCAACCGGGACTAAAGACCCCTTGCCCTCTATAAATGCAACGCCCTAGCCCTCTCTGCCTCCACTCTGTTTTTTCGAATGGTGTAAGGTGTGAGGGTGTGTGCTAGTTTTTTCTCATGCATGCATTGAAGGTGTATGTTGAAATGTTTGAGTGAAAAATCGCGTTGAATTTCTCATAGAACAAAAATATAGAAGGTGTCCGAGACGCACTTGAGCTTTCTCCTCTTTATTTCCCTCGATCGAGGTTAGCAATCTTATCTTTTCTAGGTCATTGATACAATTCATGTGTCGGTGTGAATTGGTTATTTCACTATTTATGATGTCCTGTTTTTTGATAAACTTACTTATATGATGCAGATGAACGGCCGGGAATGGATGTACGGTGACCGTGAGTAGCGGGTATATCAAAGGCGTGGATAAATTTATCGATGTGGCTACGGCAAACAAAGAGAATGGATTTATCGTTGTCCATGTGTTCAATGTCGAACAACAAGGAGTACTCTTCCTCGAAAATCATTCGGCCACCGATTATGAATGGTTTCATGCCCAACTATAATTTGGACCAAGCACGGGAAAGGGGTTATGATGGAAGATGGTGAAGAAGACGATGATGATAACAACTATCATCATATGTTTCTGAATACGGTGATACCGCAATGGAAGACAATGGAGAGGAAAAAGGTGAAGAACGGGCATCGGATGAGGTGATGAACTTGGTAGGGTCATTTCGATGCAAAGCGAGACGTGAAATGAAAATGAGAAGTTGAAGTTAGAGGGCATGTTAGAAGATCACAAGAAATTGTTGTACCCAAATTGTGAAGATGGCAGCACAAAGCTCGGTACCGCACGGAATTGTTGCGATGGAAGGCGAGTGTGGTCTAACTCCTCATTTGAAAAGATCTGAAAATAATGAAGCGAAGTTTCCAAAACATAACGAACTTCCGAGAGTACCTACAAAGCAAAGAAGACTCTCGTCCTCTGGGATTATATGTGCAAAAGATACATGCATGCATTAATGATCGCATCCTCTACATGTAAGGAGTATGAGAATTTAGATAAATGCCGGTATGCAAGCGTTGCGGTATAAGATCGACGAGATGACCCCGGTGATGTTGAGGAGAGCCCCTGGAAGAGGGTTCTGCTAAGGTTATGTGGTATGCTCCTATAATACCAAGGTTGAAACGCATGTTCGAAACAAAGAGCATGCCAGTTGTTGCGATGGCACAAAGAAGACCGTAAGAAAGACGGGAGTTGAGACACCTGGCGATGGGTCACAGTGGAGAAAAATCGAGAGAGACTTCCCGGACTTTGCGGTGGCGCAAGGAACTTATGGTTTGGTCTAAAATACGGATGGCATGAATCCTTTGGGGAGCAGAGCTGCGATCCACACACTGGCCCGTGACTCTATGTATCTACAACTGCCTCCTTGGTTGTGCATGAAGCGTAAGTTTATTATGATGCGGTGCTCATCCAAGGCCGAAGCAACCGAACGCGACATTGATGTGTACCTTAGGCCATTAGTTGAAGAACTCTTACGGTTGTGGGGCAAACTAGGTGTATGCGTCGTGGGATGAGAACAAGCGAGCCATTTAATCTACGAGGGTTGTTATTCGTAACCACAATGATTGGCCGCTCTTAGTAACCTTTCGTGATGACAAACAAAGGATATAAGGCATGCACCCACTGTTTAGATAAGACCGAAGGTACATATTTGCATAAATGCAAGAAGGTTGTGTATCTAGCGAATCGACGATTTCTTCCGACCAATCATCCGTAAGAAAGAAAGGCAAGCATTTTAAAGGTGAGGCAGATCACGAAGAAGCCTGAACTCCCCTTTGGTGATGATGTATTTGGTATGGTCAAGGACATAGAAGTAATCTTTGGAAAGGGTCGGCGGTCAATCAGTTCGAGCAGCGTCGCTCTGAGGACACGCACCCATGTGGAAGAAGAAATCTATATTTTGGGAGCTGCCATATTGGAAAGTCCTGCGTGTCCGCTCTTCAATCGACGTGATGCACGTGACGAAGAATCTCTGCGTGAACCTGCTAGGATTCCTAGGCGTGTATGGTAAGACAAAAGATACACCTGAAGCACGGGAGGACCAACAAATTATGAAATACCCAAAGAACATGCATACAGATAACAAGACGGATAAAGGGCGTCACTTAAGTCGTGCCAGCTATGCTCTTACCAAAGCAGAGAAGGAAATCTTTTTTGAAGTCCTTTACAGTATCAAGGTGCCGTCGGGCTTCTCATCTAATATAAAGGGATAATAAATATGGCGGAGAAAAGTTCCAAAACCTGAAGTCTCATGGTATCACGTGATTATGACGTGATTGCTTCCGATTGCATTGAGGGGCTTCTACCGAGAAAATGTTCGAGTACCCATTGTGAAGCTGTGTGCATTCCTCAATGCAATATCTCGAAGGTAATCAATCCAGATATTCTGCCAAGGTTGAGAAGGATGTGGTACAATGTCTTGTTAGTTTTGAATTGGTGTTCCCACCATCCTTCTTCAATATTATGACGCATCTCTGGTTCATCTAGTGGAAGAGATTGCCATTCTCGGTCCGGTATTTCGCACAATATGTTCCCCTTTGAGAGGTTCATGGGAGTCTTAAAGAAATATGTTCATAACCGTGCTAGACGGAAGGAAGCATCTCCAAGGGATATGGAGCAGAGGAGGTCATTGAGTTTTGTGTTGACTTTATTCACGACCTTAAGCCGATTGGTGTTTACGACTCGCGGCATGAGGGAAGACTAAGTGGAAAAACGCTGGGAAAGAAAGCAATGATATGTAGGACGGGGATTCTTTCACTAAAGCACACTACGATTCTACATAATTCCACCTTGGCGACAGTATATGGAGGAACACAAGAATATTATGCTCAAAAACCGGGAAGCTTTGAATCATGGATTCTGAGATGAACACATGAAGTCTTTCGGTGGTTGGATGCGGACACATCTCTTGAATGACACCACTATTGGAGATCAGCTATACTTGTTGGCGCGTCACCATCTTCTCTTGTATTGAATTTCCAAAGTACGAAATAAATGGGAATACATTCTACACGATCGCCCAAGATAAAAAGAGCACCAACCAAAATAGTGGTGTCCGCTTTGATGCAATAGACGAGAATGGACAAAAGGACACATATTATGGTTACATAGAGGAGATATGGGAACTAGACTATGGAGTCTCTTTTAAGGTCCCTTTGTTTCGCTGCAAATGGGTCAACCTGAATGGGGAAGGGGTAAAGATAGACCAGTTGTACAGAATGACAACAGTGGATCTCAACAATCTTGGTTATAGAGATGAACCATTCGTCCTAGCCAATGATGTGTCTCAGGTTTTCTATGTGAAGGACATGTCCTCCAGACCGAAAAAAAGAAAAAATATGCAAACGAATACATCATATGATGAGCCAAAGCGTCACATAGTTCTTTCAGGGAAAAGAAACATCGTGGGAATCGAGGACAAGACAGACATGTCAGAAGATTATAATAAGTTTGATGAAATTCCGCCCTTCACAGTGAAAACGGCCCAAGCATTCCGTTAAGTAAAGAAGATGCTCCATGGTTACGTCAAGCGGTTATAAGGAATGACATATGCCAAGAAGTTCATGCTCATATTATGTAACTCTAGTTCATGTCTTTCGCGGTTTGTGGCTTGAGAAGGATATCTTTCGGTTTGTGGCCTTTAGTCCCGGTTTTGTAGTCTCGCTTTTTAATATTAATAAATGTCTTGAGTGTTAGTCCCATTTTGTGGCTGGGCGAGTGCCTCTATGACCAGTTCTTGGAGATCTTGGGAGGGCTCCGTCGGCATCTCCCCAAAACTGGTCGTAGTGGTGGCCCTGCTCGAAAACCATCTTGCAGCTTGTAACTTCACTAACTAGATCAATACGCCTCGAGCTAACTAATTTCACATATTAGGAGTGCCTCTGACCAGTTTCTCGGAGATGCCGGAGGACTGGCTCGTCGGCATCTCCACAACTGGCCGCAATGGTGTCCTGCTCTCGAAAACCATCTTGCAGCTTGTAACTTCACTAACTAGATCAATCTCGGAGCTAACTAATTTCACATATTAGAGTGCCTCTATGACGATTTCTGGAGATGCCGGAGGGCCCAGGCTCCGTCGCATCTCCTCGAACTGGCCGTGATGGTGTCCCTGCTCGAAAACCATCTTGCAGCTTGTAACTTCACTAACTAGATCAATACGCCTCGGAGCTAACTAATTTCACATATTAGGAGTGCCTCTATGACGATTTCTCGGAGATGCGGAGGCGGGCTCCGGCATCTCCTCGAACTGGCCGTAGTGGTGTCCTGCTCTCTAAAACCATCTTGAAGATGCCTCAAACTGGTGGAGGACTGGACTCACAAGGATGCATATTTATAGTACAAGCAGCTCGGCATAATGTCGACACTCACGACATAATGTCGACACTCACCCCTATTATTAGTGACTCATCTTTAGTCCCGGTTGGTGTCTCAACCGGACTAAGTTCATCTTAGTCCCGGTTGGTGACACCATCCGGGACAAGGTAAGCCGCACGACATAATGTCGACACTCACCCCTATTATTAGTGTTGTCGGCCCACTCTGCCATAATCCCTTTAGTCCCGGTTTATGACTACATCCGGACTAAATGTCTTGAACAATGATCATGTTTCAAAAACCTTCACAAAATGACCTATCATGTTCGAGGTTTCATGGCTTTCGGTCCAAATGACCGATGTTATGTCTTGAATCACGGCATAGTTTGTGATGTTGTGCCCATATTATGCATGTGTGTGGACATTGGTATGTAGAACAATGTTGGGAGGAAGTTTTCCTTTTGTATACGGAAAATCCCTTTTCCATTTTCGAGCGCAAAAGCGGGTCGTTTTGTGAAGTAACCACCAAAATGCCGTTTGTAATGCTACCGTCCTATTTTCCTAAAATACTAGACCACCTTACATGGACTATATCCCAACGGTACATCTCAAACCTTTTCGTCCATCTCGGGTAAAAGGACAAATGTCTGTAGAATCGGTAGGAAGTGGGTCCGGTTTGTACTAGTACATGATATATCGCCCGTGATTTTTGAAAAATCATTTTAGACTCGCAATATGTGGTTTCTTCAGAGATCCAATGCAAGTTCTAACGATGCGTCCCTATCTTCATGCACACGGTTCGACCATAGTTAGAAATTCGGATAATTCAAAACGGGCATAATAAATTCAAAAAATCCGAACAATGAAAATCCTTGGCGTGGTGTCATATTATGTTACATAGTTGAAAGGAAAAATACGGACTTGGTATATTGATAATGTTGAAAAACCTTCACAAAATGACCTATCATGTTCGAGGTTTCATGGCTTTCGGTCCAAATGACCGATGTTATGTGCTGAATCACGGCATAGTTTGTGATGTTGTGCCCATATTATGCATGTGTGTGGACATTGGTATGTAGAACAATGTTGCAGGAGGAAGTTTTCCTTTTTGTCGCACGGAAAATCCCTTTTCCATTTTCCGAGCGCAAAAAACGGGTCGTTTTGTGAAGTAAACACCAAAATGCCGTTTCAGAATGCTACCGTCCTATTTTCCTAAAATACTAGACCACCTTACATGGACTATATCCCAACCGGTTTATCTCAAACCTTTTCGTCCATCCCGGGTAAAAAAGACAAATGTAAATGGTTACATTAATTATTTTTTAAAAATAGAATATGTTTTTGAATTATTTATTTAAATCCAAACACTTTTTATGTTTAAATTTTTTCTAAATTCCAAATTAATATTCAAAAATATAAGTTAATTCATTTTAAAAGGTTACATTAATTATTTTTTAAAAATAGAATATGTTTTTGAATTATTTATTCAAATCCATACACTTCTTATGTTTAAAGTTTTTCTAAATTCCAAATTGATATTAAAAAAATATAAGTTAATTCATTTTTAATTGTAAATGGTTCATATTTTAGATGTTTACATTAATTATTTTTTAAAACAGAAAATGTTTTTGAATTATTTATTTAAATCCAAACACTTTTTATGTTTAAATTTTTTCTAAATTCCAAATTAATATTCAAAAATATAAGTTAATTCATTTTAAAAGGTTACATTAAATATTTTTTAAAAATAGAATATGTTTTTGAATTATTTATTCAAATCCATACACTTCTTATGTTTAAAGTTTTTCTAAATTCCAAATTGATATTAAAAAAATATAAGTTAATTCATTTTTAATTGTAAATGGTTCATATTTTAAATGGTTACATTAATTATTTTTAAAGCAGAAAATGTTTTTAAATTATTTATTTAAATCAAACACTTTTTATGTTTAAATTTTTCTAAATTCCAAATTAATATTCAAAAATATAAGTTAATTCATTTTAAAAGGTTACATTAATTATTTTTAAAAATATAATATGTTTTGAATTATTTATTCAAATCCATACACTTCTTATGTTTAAAGTTTTTCTAAATTCCAAATTGATATTAAAAAATATAAGTTAATTCATTTTTAATTGTAAATGGTTCATATTTTAAATGGTTACATTAATTATTTTTGAAAGCAGAAAATGGTTTTGAATTATTTATTCAAATCCAAACACTTTTATGTTTAAAGTTTTCTAAATTCCAAATTAATTATCATTTAAAAACAACAATACAAATTTAAACCCCAAAATAAAAAATAAAGTGAACAGAGAGAAAATACGAAATTTTTGAAAGCAGGGAATATGTCGGTTGGAGCCACCAACCGGACTAAAAGCCCTAAGCCAACCCTTGGTCTGCTGAAAATATTGGAGTATAGGTCGGTTGGTGGCTCCAATCGACGTATGCCTTTAGTCGGTTGGAGCCACCAAGGGACTAAAGCCTTCGCTTATAATCGACGTCTCTTCTTCTTCTTCCCATCTCACTTATTCGCTTCTCACCGACGCGCACCCTCTACGCCAGTTGCCCAGGCTTCGCCGCCACCCGTGCGTTCCGTCCGCCACCGCCGCTTCCTCCGTCCACGCGCGCCCCTGCTACTTTTCCCCCTCGCGCGTGACCTCAATCGCCTGGATTGGAAGCTCCGTCCGCGCGTCGCCTCCGTCGATTCCGGCGTCTCCCGAGCTTCGCCTCGCCACCACCTCCGTCGTGTTCTGGTGAGCTGCCGATCCTCACGGTGTTCTTCTTCTCTCCTCTCCTCCTATACTACTCTCACGCGGTGTGCGACGACGCCGCCGAGCTCGACGGAGGCGACGCCCGGTGACCAACAAGGAGCGCCGCCACTCCTTTCTCCGCATCGCGCTCTCTCTAACGCGCCCATCCGCGCATCCGTGGGTGCCGCTATCGCCGCTGCCGCTGCTCGCGCCCGGCGTGACGTCGTGCTGACGTCACTCGTGCTCGTGTGGCAGCTGATGTGGCCTGGGGCCCATCAGTCAGCCTCAGTGGGTAGACTTCTCTGTGTTAGGAAAATGATCTGTACGCGTGGAGGCTGAGTTGGCACTGGGGCCCTTCTGTCGGTCTCACTGGCTAGGGGGCGCCCCGGTGTAAAAACTATTTGCCTTTTTTTTAATTCCAGAAAATGATTTAATATTGTAAAATCAATATCTTTTTATTTATAAGTCAGAAAAATACAAATAATATATCAAATTGTTCAGAAAAATGAAACCTATCTATTTAACCTATAATCATGCATTGTTCAACAATTTAAATGATAAGTATAATTAGAAGAACAAATGCACCCCTCTCATATGTTCCGGAGTTTCCCCGAGTTAGGGTTTTCACCCCTCGGAACCCCGATTAAATCGTCGAGCATGTCTTAGGGTTACATTCCAATGCAAATTAACTTGTCATATCATCATACTTGCTTGAGAATTGCATCGATGCCATGTGTTGATTGTTTCCCTTTCTTTTCGGTGTTTCGATTATTAGGTTTATTATTAGTTAGGTATTATTAGGTTTATTAATTAGTTTGGTATTATTGGTCTTATTTGGTGGAGTCAATGTCGGTAGCCCTGACCCGATTCACATTGCGATCAACGTGGTTAGATAAGGAATCATTAATACCCTTAGGTGCATGTGGGTTCGACGATGTGCCTTCGCCAGGCATTCGAACCCTCTTAAATCGATTCCAATATGGTATTTTGTTAGTATCTAGTGTTACCTATCTGCTGGATAGTTTCCCTTTTGTAGCCTTATACTCATGTTCCCCTCTCATATGCATCGGAGGTTTCTCCGAAATAGGTTACACCCCTCGGAACTCCGGAATTTTGATTTTAGTTGTTTTTAGCTAGAGTTACCTATCTACTACGGTTTCCTTTTGTAGCTAGGTTTAGGGTTTCTCTTCATTTTTATTATTGTGTATGTATATATTAGGTTTTCTCCTTAACTTTCTCCTTTAGCCGCTTTGACTTATTCGTTTTTCCACCTATGCAGAAAATATGGACCCACACGTCAGAGACGAAGAAAAGGAAGAGTTGATCCAAGGTGTGATCCGTGGGGAAGATAATTTAGACGTATCAATGTTTCTGAACAACTCCGGTGAGGGTGATCCTCTTTTTACTGGAGTAGACAACTTGTTTGAGGTTGAAGGTGTTGCCTTCCATGAGGAGAAGGCGATGCCTTGTGTAATCGAGAAGACGACTCGGCCAAGAAGGTGCATGTAATATAAATCAATTCATTAATTAATCATCCGCTATCTATATAGAAATAGTAATGACGATCTTTCTTCTTTTAGCCCTCGGATCGAAGGAATCTCTTGAAAAAAGCGGAGCGAGGCCCAACCAAAAGTTGCAAGACCATGAGAGGTTTAGGATCGAAGATGTCGCTGAAGACGGCAGACAAGCGACTCGAAGTTGTCGCAACCAAATTTGTGGCACAATGCGGAGTCGTTAGGGACTTAATCCGATCACCATTAGAAATTGGAATAGGCCTGCTAAAGCGGATGAAGAGGAACATGTTTATTTGTCCCTAACCACGCCAAAGATTTCTTGTGGAAGAGGCTCATGGTTAATTTCAAACTACGAAGATAGAGCTGGATCCAAATGCGGAGGATCCAGTTGAGGACGCCTTACAACATGGGAGAGCCATGGAGGCTAAGGTCAAGGAGTGGGCTTTGAAGAAGATGGCCCAGTGTTTCACCAACTGCAAGAAAAGATTGCACCTTGACTATGTCGTGAAAAAGAAGACTCCCGATTTCAAGAATATTCAGTTTGAGAAGATAAAACCATTACGGGATGAGTTTGTGGAATACAAGAAATCAGAAAAAGCTAAGAAAATGTCTCAAACGAATAAGTGAATCTTGCTAAGAAGAAGTATCACCATACTATGGGGCAAGGTGGCTATAAGGTTGGCATTCCTAAGTGGGAGAAACTTGAGCGAGGCTGCGTGATAAAAATATCACCCGAGCAGACGATTGGGTAGAACATGCAAGGAATTGGTTTTACGGGCATGGGGGCACGTTGGACTCGGAAGGAGGTGTATATATAATATCGACATAAAGAAGACCCTTGCCAATCGAGAGGATGAGAAAAGCAGTAAAGGCTGTTAAAGATGGGGACTTCATTCCCGATAGAGAGAATGATGACCTCACACTCGCCCTTGGAAATAAGGAACATGATGGACGAACACGAGGCACAATAGGCTCCCAATCATGGAGGACTGGTTTTCCCGAAGAGAGGAAGAAATATCCTGATAGAAGCCGTCAGAGGAGTAAGGACAGGGCGGCAGTTGAAGCAGAAAGTCAGAAAGAGCGAATGCGTTTAATTGAAGAACGATTAAAGCAACAACAAGATGAAATTAACTCACTTAAAGAGCAAAGTACTACCGGCCCATCTCAGCAGCACATTGCATTCGATGCTACCGGCCTATCGAATAATCGAAAAAGCAGTGTGGCTTCCACCGAGGTCCCGGGTGATGACAATGGCGATGCCAATGATGCACCGACGATGGCTCCTGTTGGCTACCCAGTGGATGATATCACAGAGATGACACACTGCGAGCTACATGTCAAAGTTGTGAACATATCAATGAAGGTGGCGGTTGGCTATGCCTTACCAATTGGACCCACACCAACTTACCACAGTCGTCCGGCTCCAGAGGGATACGCCGTTGTCGGCGTGGATGAAATCATGCCCACCTTTGATGTTTTGGATCTTCACTACCCTGCTGGTGAAGGGGATGTGACTGTGCTGGGTGACGCAAAAAACGTCACCATTCTATGGCCGAAGGATTGTATCGTGCTTCGAAATCACACGCCAAGGCCATCTTCGCCGCCTCACCGTCTCCGCCGAGGTCGCCGCTTGGCAGCCGTCTTCGTCGCCTCACCGGCTCGTCGCCTCACCAATCTCCGGTGCATCCATCGCCAGGGAGCCATCGCCGCGCCTCGGGATAAAAAGCGAAGCGCATCGCCATCGCGTCGTAAGCGATAGCGAAACGTAAACAAGAGCCTCTTCCAAAAGTACCAACGGTTCCTCCCAAGAGAGATTATGATCTGATCTTGAAGAGGAGATCGTTGATGCGGAAACGACAAGCTGCTGTCGAGGCGGCCGAAAGAGCGAGTTCCCCAAAGACCAAAGAAGAAAAAGCCAAAGTGTTGAAAATGCTAAAGACTCTTCATCAACCCGAGCCAAAGCTGTCATCGACTATGAGCTTTCTATTCTCAAGTCACATGCGACAAAAAGCCTCAAGAGCGATCGATGCAAGCGGAAATCTGTTGCCCAGCTCGAGAACAAGCAAAACAGACTTGCGCCCCTATCAAGGTGATTTCTCAAACCAATGTGGGTCGAGCAAATATGGGGCGAAGAGCAAGATGATCCAGAGGTAGTTGCACACACGGAGAAGCCGCTGCTCAAGGTATGAGTATTGCCCAAGACTTATCCCGCTTAGAGTTCTTCCCGTGAGTGAAGTAGCATACCAATACCAAGACGGAAAACCTCTCGTCAAACTCGAGGAGGTAAACAATCTTCCAACAAAATGCGAAGATTGCATAATCGGTACATGCATGCCACAAGGGTCGGGGCTAACTGGATAGTGCTGAGGGTTACAAAAAAGCATCATGGGAAAGATAAGGATGACATGATATCCATTGAATTTGATGAACTATTTCAATTATTCAATCAAGACGCCTTGGACAAATCGATCATGAGTGCCTATTGTCTGTAAGTACTAATTCTGTAATTAATTTAGTCTCCATCTATATTATTTTGTTTATTGCATGTATATAATCATACTTTAATATGCAGAATGAAGATTCTCGAATGCAGCAGAGGACAAATCTATGACATTGGCTTCATTGACCCATATTGGGTTCATGAAGATAATCTCAAAATAAGCCCCCAGGATACGGAGGATAATATAGTACACGCGTTAAGGTTTGAAGAAACCAAAAGGGAAATACTATTTCCTTACAACTTCCAGTGAGTGTTATTGTCTTGTATACACTTTCTATTTCGCTTACTCGATGTTAAGTATATAATTGATTAGTTCTGCATTCGCAGGTACCACTATATTCTGTTAATCATTCAACTTGACAAAGGGCGGTACTAGTCATGGACTCAAACATAAACCCTTGAGACGTGGAAGGACATGCAGATACTTCTCCAGCGGTAATTCTAATCATTACGACACTATATCGGCAACGTTCGTGAATTTTATGATATCAAGTACTTAATAACTTATTTTATTCGTTTTCTACGCCGGGCAGCGCTTGGAAACGGTTCACCAAGAAGGCTATGGGTGTTTGGAAAGAGGAGCTTACATTTCAACCACTAGATGTAAGCACCACTAGCTATATCCGCGCATATCTTTGATTCTAGTTTTGATACAGTTATTATCATGCTTGATTATTATTTTGATTGAACTCTGTTGTCGTAAAGTGCCTGACGCAGGGACCAGGTAACAATCTATGTGGATACTATGTATGCGAGTTCATCCGGCAGACGTGCGATGAGAAGGGCAGGAATTTAGAGCAACTCCACGTACGTAAACAATTTCTATAGTTTTTAATTACAATTAAATTGTGTTTAGTTTCATATTCATATAGGCTGACTCCTTTTTTAAATCAGATCGAACGCTCACGGACGGTCTTACGCCAAAGGATCGCATACGAGCAATACAGGAAGAATTGGCGGGATTCTTGGATGCAGAAGTCCTAAACACACAAGGGGAATACTACTCGGCTGTGTATAGACAATAGAAATTGTAAAAATAGCAACTTTCAAGAAATTGGCCGGTAGCATCGAATATCAACTTTTGTATGTAGTGCATGAACTCGATCCGTATTGAATGTAATGTTGTCATGATGATCTTGTGTAATATAAGGTTCCTTCATTGATAAGTGCAAAACACTAAATAAACAATAAAACAACCTAAATGAATTCTTCGCGGCACAAAAAGTGGCGAAAATGCCGCTGCAACAAAATGTGCCAAAATGAATTCTCTGCCGGTAGAGAAATGGGCCAAATCTCGCCGGCAAGAGTTATTAGTCCCGTTCAGGTCCTCGCGCCTCGATGCCCACGCAGTGCCCCATTTGTCCCGGTTGGTGGGGTAACCGGGACTAATGGTTGGAGCTTTAGTCCCGATTGCCCCGTCCCGGTTGGGCAACCGGGACTAATGGCCCTTACCAACCGGGACGCATGGGGCGTTTTCTACCAGTGTGAGTCGACAACATCCCCCAAACCACAATATGTATGCAAGCATGGCAATTTAATATGCAACAATTGTATATAGCATTTAATAAAAAAATAGGGGCTCGGATTTGGGATCACACATTGAGGGGTCTCGACGATCTTGGGTTTGCCGAGGGTTCAGGTCCGGGCTCGCCGAGATCGGTCTTCAGGGTCTCGGTCATCAGATCCGTGATGGAGTACTCGTCGACTCCAATTCAAAGGTCTTGGGGTTCTCCGTGTGATCGATTTCCGGGATGAAGATCTTCGAGGAGCGCCCATGTGTTTACCACAACACATGAACAGACAAACAAGCAACTTTTAGCTTCTGAACACGGCCACACGGACACGGAAAAAACGTCTGAGCAGGGAGATGATCAACACCAAGAGAGGTAGAATTAACCTCTAGCATAGCACCGTTGGCAAGCAGCAGATGCCACCCTGGTTCATAAACGGACAGAGGCGAAGGCGATGTACGCTCACATGAGGACGATGGTGAGGAGGCGCATGCGGGTTTGCCGATGCAGCGAGGGATGGGAGGTCCCTGACGGTTGCAGGGCGCTGGCCGAAGCAGGCCTCGCGGGCTCCGGGAAGCGACGGCGAAGCGACGCACACGCATGCACGGGCAGGCGAGCTCGGCGGCCTGAGGCCAGCGGCAAGGGAGCGCCAGAGAGGAGGGCACGCGGGTCCGGCCGCCGCAGGAAGACGGCCTCGGCGAGGAGCAGCGCAGCGGCTCAGCGGTGGCTTGAGGACGAAGAAGACCAGAGGAGGAGGAGATGGTGGGGATCGGCGCCTGCAGAGGAGGACAGGGCGGTCGCGGGCTCGTGGCATGGCCGAAGCGGGCTGAGGCGACGTGCGCGGTGGCTGTTGTCGACAAGGCGGTGGCCGGAGAGGAGCACAAGGACGGGGACAGGAGCTGCGCGTCCGGGCGAAGAGAGGAGGCCGCGTCGAGCAGGGACAGGGCGGTCGTGGGCTCGTGGCCGCGACACCGAGCGGGCTAGAGGCGACGTGCGCGGTGGCAGTTGTCGACAAGGAGGCGGCCGGAGAGGAGAACAAGGACGGGGACAGGAGCTGCGCGTCCGGGCGAAGAGAGGAGGCCGCGTCGAGCAGGGACAGGGCGGCCGAGGTCGAACGGCGGCGGGGCCACAGAGGAAGCGAGAGGCGGCGGTGGAGGGCCTGGCCGGAGGCGGGACAGAGGCTGGCGGAAGTAGGCGTTGGCGGCGCCTGCGGGAGGAAGATGCAGGGGAGCGAGGGATTGCAGGGACAGGGTGGGGCCGGGTTGGCGCGGTGGTTCCAGGGGAGCGAGAGGAGCGTGTATCGCGTAGGGGTCGGGTGTCGCGTGCGTGCGTGTGTGGGTCGTCCGAATCGTATGTGTGACCCGTATCGTCCGAATCGTGCGTGTGTGTGACCCGTATCGTCCGAATCGCAAGGGGGAGAAAAGATCATTTTGCTACTGGTCTGGTGCCAAGTGCCACCGTCCATCATGTAAAAAAAAAGGTGCCACCTTCCATGACCAGGCCTCGCACGTCTGACTGCGAAATTTCGAACGAAATGGTGAACTGTGGATCGCTCCACGTTTTGTTACTTCAGAGTTCCATTCAGACAGACGTTCTCTGTTCAAATTTCGAGGGAAAAGTGGTGCCAGCTTATGCGAGGAGCATATTGCACAATATGTGCCTCCTATAATTCAAACTATAGGAGGCGCATATTGCGCATATAGCAATATGCACCTCGCATATGCGGCCACCTACCAGCGCCCGGGCCCGCATGAGTTACTTGAGGCGCATATGGCCATATGCGCCTCGCATATTATCAAATATAGGAGGCGCATATAGCCATATGCGCCTCGCATATTCGTGCACCTACCAACACGCGGGCTCATACAGAATATACGAGGCGCATTCTGGCCATATGCGCCTCGCATATTATCAAATATAGGAGGCGCATATAGCCATATGCGCCTCGCATATTCGTGCACCTACCAACACGCGGGCCCACACAGAATATGCAAGGCGCATTCTGTCCATATGCGCCTCGCTTATCTGATATATAGGAGGCGCATATGACTAGAATGCGACTCGCATAATATGGGGCTGCTAGATTCTGTCCGTACAGGGATTATAGGAGGCGCATTCTTATCATATGCGCCTCGCCTATTTTTATACTAGAGGCGCATATCGCAAAGTGCGCCTCGCCTATTTTTATAGGAAAATAGGAGGCGCATATGCTAAATGTGTCTCGCATAAGCATGTCTCCTATAGCCTTTTCTCTAGTAGTGCGGCATGGATGCCCAAGGGCTCCATGATGGGGGCGCCGCCCCATCGCCATGAGCAAAAGAAATCCACCCTACGTGGACGCCACACCCGAGGGAAAACCACCGACGTCGCATGATCGGGGTCGCCGCCCTAGATCCCGCATGCAGAAGATCACCAACACCATCCCCAACCGCCATCGGAGATCTGTCGCCATGCCGCCGCCCCCAGCACCTTCGGCCCTAGGGCCCGCCGCCACCACGGTCGTCGTCGGCAGCAGGGGAGGCCACCGGCCTTTGGTTTTTCGGCGGCTAGGGTTTCTTCCCGGTGCCGCCTAAGGGATGGCACCGGGAGCATGTTCTTTTTCTTCAAGAGAGATAAAATATATCATGAGTTTCTCATGAGTGGTTTACTGGTTTTCATGTTTTTTGATGTTTTATCTTTGGATTATGGAGGTTTGCAGCAGTATGGTTCTATTTGGAGTTGTGTTGCCTGCTATTTCCAGTTCATGCTCTGATCGCGTGGCCAGGACTTTTTTCAGCCGGGGAATTCGTCTCCTGAACAACAATTGGTGCTATACTTTCTTTCGAAACAAGGGCAAAACATTTGCAATATTTCATCAAATATGTTAAGTATTCTGCACCGGCTGACACTCTCAGCTGTGGGACTTGAGCTTATTCCTGCTCACTAGGGTGGCGGGGTACATAGGTATAGTGGTGACATTAAGACATGTGCTCCCTATACTGTATTGCTCGACTAACAGTGTGGACAATGGTATTCTGACATGGGCATATCAGAGGAGCAGAGTCAGATGTAGTCGGCATGTTTTTTTTTTTGGAAACGGGCGCTTTATTACTTAACAGTAAGTTTAGCCCGGCCTCTGCATAGCTAGAACGCACACAACCGATCAATCACACAAACTCGGACCAAGGCAATAAAACAGGATTATAAAATAATGTAAATGAAGACACAATTCTCCAAACTAGTTAAGGAAGATCTATCCGCAGCTATTGCTGCCATCTATGCTGGGAGAAGATATCTCGCGCTGTATCCTCCAGCCGCCTATAGCCCTTCGCAAACAAGTCACGGAAGTCCATTCGTTGTAGAGAAGTCCATGATCGGAGGACAGCCGTAGCTCGATAGATAATCTGCAAGGGAGAAGATACAACATTATTAAAAATCTTGTCATTTCTACATAGCCAAAGTGACCAAATAATGGCAAGCGCTCTCACCCTAAATAAAGTCCCATATTTATCTTCAATCTCATTCATCCATTTGCCAAATACATTGACTACCGATCGAGGAGTAGATAAACCAGAAGCTATTTGGATGATTGACCATATAGCACGAGCAAATTTACAATGGAAGAATAAATGATGTATTATCTCATTATGATGACAAAATACACATTCAGTGCTACCATGCCAATTCCTCCTAACAAGATTATCTTTTGTGAGAATCACCCCTTTACGGAGATACCAAGCGAATATCTTCGTTTTAAGGGGTATCCTAATTTTTCAAATTTTACTATTGTCATCGACTGAAACATTAGGTTGGATCAAAGCTCTATAAAATGAATCGACAGAAAATTTACCACTATGTAGTAATTTCCATTTGAATTCGTCCATTCCCTCAGATAGCTGTATCCTGGATAATCTCACTAAAAGATCATTCCAAGATATAACAGAGAAAGTCTCAATCAGGAGTCACCTAACAAAGTCTTGTTTGATCTGCTCGCGTAGGTGCTTTCAACTCGAGCTCATGTTCCCTCTGCATCTCACTCCAGGAGATGACCATCGTCTCCGCAGGCCAAGCTAGCACTACTTCTGGATCCACACGGTAGCAATAATAAAAAGGGACTGGCAAGCTTACATTTTAGCTGTGCAGTCCTGAGTATATTCAGCTTATATAGAGGCTGTAGGCATGTGAAACATGTGTGATTCGATCTTGTCTTAATGTCTTACAACCTCACCAGCCGCATGTCTAACTACTTCAGTACATCTGGTTTAAAGCCAATACTCGTACCGACGGGTATGGACTCCACTGACATTGAGGTCTCGCTACGGGATGTCTGCGATTTTGAAGGAGACAAAGAACAACCATCACACCCTGATTTTGCCTCTAACTAAAGCTGACGCCGGAAGCAAGCCATCGGACGTGCCTCCGCAATGATCCTTCTTCCAATGCATTTCCAACTTGCTATAGTTGCTAGCTTATATACTCTGTGTTTTGTGGGTAACATCTTCTTGTTTCAGTGTTGGGTAAACACTAGTCTAAGTTGCCAAGCATCCCATGGGGAGGGATTGGAGGAGCTCCATTTCACACCTTTTATTCATGTGTGAACAAATATTGCAATCTAGGCACACAACCGACTAAAATTGTGGAATATTTTGATTGAACACTTTCCACAATTACATTTTAAGATTCCACACCATGTTGGCCACTGCAAGCAAACTGGTATTATCCAATCTTGCATTCTTTGCATATCAGACAACAAAATATGGAACACAAAAATGACCCGGTCTGAAAGCCCACTATATAGATCAGCATCCTCAATATTTTTTCGAGAATCATGGCACTTTCTTAATCAATAATGTTTGGGATACATAAACCCTCGGGCGGCTGAGACCCGGCGTCCAACACTGTAATCTACTGTAGATCATGTCAATCTATGAGCATCATAATTCGAAGCTCGATTTTCATGCATAAAACTAGCTTGAGCTAACAAGCTAGCTCCAGATCTGATCTCTTCCACAACCATACTAAAATTGCTAGAAAAAGGTCTTTCCAAGGCGTTGATCACCGAGAGGAAATTGGTAGCCACCGTGATGTGCTGGATATTCAAATCTTGCGCTAAAGCCAGTGCCTTCATGCACGCAAGAGCCTCCATCACTGTCTAGTCGGTGATCCCTTTGATGGTCAGCATAGACGCACCAAGAAATGAACCTTATTTACTCCTGCACACGACGCCGATAGCCCCACCCAGAGTAGATTTTGTCATGGCGGATATTCATTTTCACACAACCGGCCTTTGGAGGAATCCACCAAGTATGGCTTGGTGTGGAGCTAGTCCCTCTCTTCCTAGGCAAGCTCGTGATCGATAGATCCCTCAAGTAGCTATCGATAAACTAGTGCATAGATAAGGGTCTTTGGAACACCTCGTCATGGATCATCTTGTGTCGTGCATACCAAATAGCCCACATCGTGATTGCAACCCTGGAAAATCATCCCTCGACAAAGTTTCCATCATTACAAAAAGATAATTCTTTGTAGACGGGGCTTCGTTCATACATAGGTTCTTGGTTACACCTTCATCAGCAAGAGCCCAAACACACCTGGCAATTGAGCAATGAGGTATTCAATGCCTCCAGGAGTCCTCCTATTCGCATATCGAGCACATACTCGTCTCTGCGATGTTTTCATGACATCGAACATCTATAGTTGGTAGAGATTGATGCGCCAGGCGCCACAAAAACATGCGAAGCTTGGAAGGAACCTGGGTAGACCTCAATTTCTTCCACGCGTTGTTGTCCCTCGCAGTGTCCGATCTTGCAGCACGGCCCTCCAACTAATCCTCTTTTCTTTTCTTTGTTTGGACTAATAGCCGATAGACTGACCGAACTGTAAGGATTCTGGTTTTCTCATAATGCCACGCCCAAATATCGTTCTGCCGACGTGTACTCAAGGGAATCGACTGGATAATCTCCGCACCCATAGGTAGAAACCATTCATTAATCAGATCCTCCCTCCATGTAGCCGTCGGATGTGCCACGATAGTGATCCTGGTTCTTTGTGCAACTCCAACTTCGGGGAAGATACATGATTTCCATGTTTCTTTAGCATTTCTATAGTTTTCAACATCTTTAAAATTGAACAGGGTATTATTTAAAATTGATTTTGAGAAGGCTTATGATAAGGTCAAGTGATCTTTCCTTCAGCAAACACTCCGTATAAAAGGTTTTTCGGAGGAGTGTCGTGATCTTATCCATTCTTTTGTGTATAGAAATAGTGTCCATCAAAGCTAACGATGATGTTGGCAAATATTTGTAGACAAAGAAAGCATTGAGACAAGGAGACCCGCTATCGCATATACTATTTAATATAGTGGATGATATGTTGGCTATCTGGACTGAGAGAGCAAAGGCTGATGGGCAAATTGAAGGATTAATTCCTCATTTTGTTGATGGGGACTTTCTATTCTTCAATATGCTGATGATACAATCTTTTTGTGAAACATGATTTGGAAAAAGCAATGAATCTGAAACTAATCTTATTGGTATTCAAACAACTTTCTAGATTGAAGATAAACTTCCATAAAAATGAATTGTATTGTTTTGGTGAGGCCCAGGATGACGCTTAGATGTATGCTAAACTATTTAGCTGCAAGCAAGGTCAGTTTTCAATTAACTATTTGGGAATCCCGATTCACTATCGGAGACTCGCAAATGATGAACGGAAACTCATCGAGAAAAGATTATAAAAGTACTTAGTAGCTGGAAAAGGCAAATTCTTATCTCTGGGTGGAAGACTTCTACTCATTAATTTAATATTTAAATATATGGTACTATATATCATCTTATTTTCTAGCTACAGAAAGGAGTCTTGAACTGACTGGATGATTTTTCGATCTACATTCTTTTGGCAGTGAGATAGTGAGAAAAAGAAATATTGACTAGCCAAATGGAGTGCGGTTTGCCAACCAAAATATCAAGGGGGACTTTATATTCATGATTTACAAGTTAAGGACACTGCTCTTCTAGGTAAATGGATTTTTAAGCTACTTACATAGGACTATGTTTGTCAGACTATTTTATGACGATGTTTGGCGGACTATTTTATGGAGGAAATATGTTGACTCAAAAGTTGTAAGTGCTATGAAAGCCTGCAGATTCGCACTTTTGGGATAGTCTTATGGCTTCTAAAAAACATTTATTTCGATTTGTTCCTTTAACATCAAGGATGGATCGCGGATATGCTTCAGGAAGAATAAATGACTTGACTAGACTACTCTACGGGAGCAATATTCTTATCTATATAATATTATACGTCACAAAGGAGATACACTCTCCACTGTATTGGAATCGAATCCTCTAAATATGACATTTAGGCAGGATGTCATTGGACCTAGACTGGTATCATGGAACTATCTCTTACATATAATGTAGTAACACAAACGACACTAACCTGGAACAGGAGCACATAGATATTTATTTT
The DNA here is from genome assembly GCA_030063025.1 of Avena longiglumis. Taxonomy (NCBI): domain Eukaryota; kingdom Viridiplantae; phylum Streptophyta; class Magnoliopsida; order Poales; family Poaceae; genus Avena; species Avena longiglumis. The sequence goes on along the minus strand of CP125977.1, from coordinate 11,692,134 downwards.
TTCTGTGACACTTTTCCGCTTATAGTTTCAGAGTGATAATTTTCTAGAATTCCAGTACTACAAATTTCTTAATTGAAAAATCATTTTTTTCTTAGTGAGCTCAGCATACATGGCCCTATTTAGAGGGCCCGCCTTGCCCTGGACCAAGCATCTTTGGAAAGCTCTCTTACCCCTGAAGAAGTAGATCTTCGTGTGGCAATTACTTCGCGGTCGCCTTCCTTCGGGGACTAAGGTGGCTCTACGCCAGGGGTCGGGGGACGGGCCGTGTTCATTATGTTTGATCCTAGAAACTTGAGCACACATATTGTTCACCTGTCGCGCGGCCCAATTCCTATGGCACTTTGTCCGAGAGGCCCTGGGCCCCGACTAGGAAGCCTAGGATCTTGGACTATTCCTAGAATCCCGCGCAAACGGACCGAATAAGGGGCGTCGCCTCTTTTGGCTCGTTTTTGCGGCGATGATGTGGACCTTGTGGACGATTCGCAATAAAATGGTGATAGAAAAAATCTTCTTACGCCGTGCCACTGACTTGATCTTCAAACTCCACGCGTTTTTGCAGCAGTGGTACCCGCTTTGTAGGCGACAGGACAAGGAGAAGATGGATGACCTTCGGCATCTGATCGAGGAAGCTCGTCGCATCGCATCGCTGCCTTCCTGTTCCTGAGCCACTCCGGCTTTAGGTCTCCCTCTCTTTTGGCTTTTTGTAGTTGTTTCTTGCTCAGTGTGTTTTGGGGTCTTTATGCTGTCCCCCAGGCTTTTCGTTTTTGGTGTGCGTGTGTCAAAACTAACTCTAAATGGATAGTTGTTTTATTTATAAAGCTGGCGCGTAAGACTATTTTGAGATTATTGCGGGAAACTACAACAACTTATTTCGGTGAGTTAATTGCAGAAAACCACCAAGGTTGCGCGACAAGTCCGAAAATCCACCGGGTTTGCGCATTTTTGCATAAATCCACCAACATCGCGCGGATTCGTTCCAATGTGCACTGAATCAAGATTTGCCAGCGATTGACACGGAATCTGACGGGCCGGGCCCGCTGGCAGCGATGACGTGGCGAAGGAGAGACGGCAGATGAGGGCAGCCGTTAACGGCCGTTGACGGCAACTGGGTCCCACCCACGCTCCATCCACTAAACCCTAGCCTGGCTGTCTGAAGCGGCTAGTTTCGCTTCTTCCCGCCCCGACCCACTCCTCTCCCCCATGGCGGCTCCAAATCCAGCGGGCCACGCGTGCGGAGCCGGAAAGCGAGGGCTCGCCGGAGGTGGAGGCGGCGCCGGTGCTGAGGCGGATGAGGTGGACCTCGGCCTGGACGACCTCGACTTCTGCGGAAGCTCCAATCCCCCCGCACGCACATCACTGTTCCCATCGGCTGCGGCGGCGGTGGCTGAGGTCTGGAAGGCTAGGCCGACAGATAGCCACTGCTGGACCTCCTCTCTGGGCGGCGTCGAGTAAGTATTCTGTTGCCCCTCCTCTTTCCCTCATCTTCCACTCGCCATGAAATTCATCTGCAAAATGCTAGAAAAATTGTTAATTGTTTCATTCATTTATCTGTAGCTTGGATGATGATATATGGGAGGTTAGATTCAGTTTAGATGGCATTGACAACTTGGAGAGGAATATTTCTGAATCTGACATGACATATATGAATCTGCTAGCACTAATTGAGACAGAGGGGTATGGTAGGGATTCCAGCATGTATTTTGTGAGAGAAAGGGGCATAGGTACTGCTGGGATGGAGTTGATTGACAGCCTGGCTAAGGTTAAATCAATGTTAGAGTTGTATGACAGTGATAAGACAGTTAGCATTACTGTAATTAAGGCTGGAGGTGGCCTAGCTGCAGGCATAAACATCCCAGATGTTCAAGAGCAGCTGCCCATATCCCAGGATGGAGAGCAAGTGGTTTTCTCAGTAGATGTGCAAGGTGTGCTCTATGACAGCCAGCAGACATCAGATTCAGAGTACTTGTACTTGCCCACTCAGCAGAGTCAGAAACAAATTGTTCCAGTTGGTGCAGGGGATGATTATGTGCTGACGCAACAAATAAACATTCCAGTGTTGCCAATTGATTCAGAAGAGGAGCCAGATTTGTTTGGTGAAGAATCTGAATCTGATGACAGTGAATGTATTATACAGCCAGAGAATGGAGGCAGCAATCCAGAGAGTAGTGGTATGAAGCCAAAAAAAGGTGCACCTGCAGAGCAGTTCCCTAATTACATTCCCTCCTCTCCTGAAGGTAGTGGTGACTATGAAGACATGTTGTCAGGAGATGATGACCACCATGAGCCTGTTTCTTTTGTGCTGCCAAAGGGAGTGAAAAGCAGGGCAAAAAAGAGAGCTCCTAGGATGTGGTATGATGAGCATAGAGCCAGCCCTGAATCACAACTGTGCCTTAATATGTGTTTTGTTGATATGGCACAGTTTAGGAGAGCTGTGCAGCAGCTTCACATAGCACAGCTGAGGAACTATTTCCTACACAGGAATAATCCTGATAGGGTAATAGTCAAGTGTGATGAGGATGGTTGTCAATTCTACATGGTTGGTTCACAAATTGGGCAAGAGAAAACAGTTTGCCTAAGAAAGTTCATGGATAATCACACATGTGCACCAGCAGGAGAAGGATGCAAGATCAGTGCCAAGTGGGTTGCTAAGATATGTGAGGAGGCAATAAGAATTGATACAACAACCAAAGTAGACACCATTATTGAAAATGCTAAACTGAAGTATGGTGTGGCTGTACCAAAAACAATGGCATACAGGGCTAAGAATGAGGCAGTGAGGATTGTTCTTGGGGATCATGTTGAGCAGTATAAGAGGCTGAGGGATTATCTGCAGACAGTTCTTGATACCAATTCTGGGAGCAGATGTATTGTCACAACAAAAACACTAGCAGAGCATCCAATCAAGAATCCAAGATTCCATGGAATGTTCATGGCATTGGGTGCATCAATTCAGGGATTTTTAAATGGATGTAGACCATTTATTGGTGAGTACATTGTATATTATTTCTACCATGTTTAGATGGTTGTCATGGAATGTTCATGATTTTTAAATGTATTTTCCATGGAATGCTTTTAATACAAGCAATTCACATATTGATTGGTTGCTTATATTTTTTTCTATCAGGTTTGGATGGTTGTCATGTCAAAACTACCACAGGCCAACAAATCTTGGCAGCCACAGGCAGGGATGGGAACAACAATATCTATCCCATTGCCTTTGGATTGGTTGACAAAGAGGACAAGGCCAGCTGGACATGGTTTTTGACACAGCTAAAGTATGCACTTGGAGGGGATTCAGGGAGATTTGGCTACTACACCATTATATCAGATAGACAAAAGGTATGACTGCATAATTCTTTCAACAGTTTGCAACCCACTGTTTGCTAGTGATAACTAACCCACTGTTTGCAACATTCATACATCAGGGCTTGCTTAATGCAATTAATAGGGTCTTTCCCAATTCTCCTCAAAGATTCTGCTGGAGACACATCTATGCAAATTTTCAAACAGCTGGATTTAGAGGGGAGGAACTGAAGAAGATCATGGACAATGCTGCATATTCACACACAAAACATGGATTTGATGAAGCAATGGAGCTGCTCAAAGCTGAAAGTGAAGCAGCATATGATTGGTTGTGCAAGATACCTGTTGAGTGCTGGGCATTGCATGCCATGGATACCAATTGCAAAACTGATCTGATTGTGAATAATCTCAGTGAAGTTTTCAACAAGCAGATTCTTGATGTTAGAGGCAAGCCAGTTAGGACATTGTTTGAGGGAATAAGGACAAAAATCATGGTCAAGCATGAGAGTAAAAGGACAGGAGCAGCACATGCATGGTGGGAGATAACACCAACCTATTCTGAGATATTAGAGGAGAACAAGAAGTGGTCAAGGCCAATGTCTGCCAAGAAGTCAGTTGATCAACTTTGGCAGGTCAGTAGGTCAGAGAATAGATCATATGTTGTTCACTTGGGTAACAAAACTTGTGGATGTAGAAGATGGGACATGAGTGGCATTCCATGCAGCCATGCCATATCAGCAATATACAAGTCCAAACAACAGCCTGAAGCCTTTGTGAATTATTTTTTCAAAAAACCTATGTACTTGGAGGCCTACAACCTACCTGTGTATCCTGTGCCTGGTGAAGATCTGTGGACCAAGACTCAGTACCTTGACATTGATCCTCCTGTTTTCAAAGTGGAACTGGGCAGGAAGGAGTACAAGAGGAGGAAAGGTAAGTTTGAGCCACCACAGCCCAAAGTTCAGATCAGAATGGCCACAATTACCTGCAGCAACTGCAAGTTAGCTGGCCACAGATACACAAATTGTACTCAACCTCTTAAGCCTGGGTTGTCTATTAGGAAGAACCAGCACCAAGTATGTGTTTCATGTTAATTCTACCTGTTTCATGTTTTAGTTGCAACTCTCTTGTTGTTTGTACAGTTTCTTTGACATGTGTGATGTTTTGTCTGCAGCCATCTAAAGACAAAGACACTTGCATCAACTTCAGGCTCCTACAAAGACCAAGAGCTGCATCTACATCATCTACAAGGGCTCCTACACCAGCTCCAAGGCCTGCACCTACTCCTTCTGAACCTGCTGCTACAAGGGCTCCTGCTAAAAGGAGTGCATCAGCTCCTACTGCCCCACCAATCAGGCCAGCCAAGAGAAGGGCTGCTCCTACTCCACCTGAACCTACTGCTCCTACACCAGCTACTACAAGGGCTCCAACACCACCTGCTACAAGGGCTCCTACAGCAACTCCAGTAGTCACAAGGGCTCCTACACCAGCTAGAAGGCCTCCTACACCAACTCCAACAGCTACAAGGCCTCCTACACCAACTCCAGCTTCAAGGAGTGGCAGGACTGTGAAGATGACTCCAAAAATGGCAGGTTACTTCAATGCTGGGAAACATGGCAGCTACAAGCAGAGGCCTGCTTAACAATGATATGTGTTGCTGGATCTATTTGTGTTTGAAACTATGTCTGCTGGATCTATTTGTGTTTGAAACTGATCTATTTGTGTTTGAACTATGTGTGTTGGATCAATGTTGAACAATTAATGTGTGGAACTATGTGAAAATATTTGTGTGTTAGATCATTTATTAGGGTTTTACAAAGTTTCGACAACTTTAAATGGATCATTTATGAGGGTTTTACAAAGTTGTCGAGACCCCTCGATGGTTCTCGACAACTTTAAATGGATCATTTATGAGGGTTTTACAAAGTTGTCGAGACCCCTCGAGGGTTCTCGACAACTTTAAATGGATCAATAACTCATCATTACACAAATGGTCCATGAACTCATCATTAGACAATTGGTTCAACAACTAAACATTGCATCATAAGGATTACAAACAACACATTACACAAATTGTTCAGTAAACAAGCTAGTCAAATGGTTCAACATCATTACAACATAGATTGGAATGGATCATGCAACAAGATTACTCATCACAGATAGCTCTGATCCTCTTAAACTTCTCCTTGTGCACATTACCAGTCTTCCAAAGATCAAACATACAATGCTCTAATTTTTTAATCTCTGCCTTCATGGCAACTTTCTCAGCCTCCCAGTTCTTCTTCTCATCCAACAGGGCATCTCTCTCTGGATGTAACTTCTTATTCTCTTCCAGCAGGAGATTGCTGTCAGTCTCCAGTTTCTTCTCTTCCAGCAGGGCAGCTCTGTCAGCCTCCTAGTTCTTCTTCTCTTCCAGAATTGCAGTTCTGTCAGCCTCCCAGTTCTTCTTCTCTTCCAGAATTGCAGTTCTGTCAGCCTCCCAATTCTTCTTCTCATCCAGCAGAGCATCTCTTGCAGCTACTAACTTGTCCTGTTTAACCTTAAACACTTCAGCCTGAGTCTTCACCAGATTCTTCATTTGTTCTTTTGCATTTTTTAGCACTTCAACCTCAAGTTTCAGGGCTTCTACATACTTCTCCTTCTGCTCATCTTCCAACTTCTCTCTGTTCATCCTATCAAGGTTCTCAGCTTGTATCTTCTTCTCAGTGTCATCAAACCACTTGTTTGCATCTTCCAAAAGGGCTGCATGTTTTTTCTCAATTTTTTCTTTCTCATCACACAATTCCTTCATCATCTTGGAGCTATTATACCTTTCATCAATAAAAGCAGAGTTGCTCTCATTGTACATAGCCCAAAGCTTGGATAAAGCATTTTTCAGAGTGTCAGACCACTCATCATCTACCCATGATTGGAAGCCACAGTTGAATACTTGCTGCAAATATATAAGAACAAGCTATGGTTAAATATACTACAACCTGCTGTTTTTGAATACTTGCTGCAAATACAGTTAAATGACAGTTTGGTGTTCAACACATCCTTCATTCTTATTAAATATACTACAACCTGCTGTTTTTGAATTGACTGAGAGCATAAATGACAGTGTGGTGTTTGCTGTCAACATACATACTACAAGCTATGGTTAAATTTGACTGAGAGCATAATACTATATTTAACTATACTGAATTTCACTGCATTTGACTATACAGTTGCTGAGTTTTGCAGAGTTGTACAGTTTGTGTTCAAATGAGTATGCAAAATGATACAAAAATCAAATGAATATGCAATATGACACAAAAATCAAATTTTTACTCACATGCTCTATGGGGCATAGGTAGAATTTGCGCCCAGTGTCTGTTCCTCCAAATGCAACGCATCTGCGCACCTCTTTCTTGTGGCTGCGGCATAGTATGTCAGATCCCACCGCTATCCCCTCAAATGTGATGTCTTCAAAGGTTTGAGGAGCAAGATCTAGGTCCGTAATATCCTACTCAACAACACATTGATTCAAATTACAGTGCATCCGCTCCAAATCGGCGATTTCCCAGAAACCCTAGAAAACCGAGGCGGGTAATGGACCTGGAGCTTACCCCGAGAAAGGACTCGCCCGAAGAAGAGTGATCGTTCCAGCTAGGCATGCCGTTGGTCGCCGGCGGGAAGCACGAACGGCGGCAATGTGCGCGGCGGCGACGGCGGGCGACGGCGGTGGACACTGGATGGGGCCGAGCAACACGGGTCGGGGGCCAGAGAAGAGAGGGGATTTAGTGGATGGAGCGTGGGTGGAACCCAGTTGCCGTCAACGGCCGTTAACGGCTGCCCTCATCTGCCGTCTCTCCTTCGCCACGTCATTGCTGCCAGCGGGCCCGGCCCGTCAGATTCCGTGTCAATCGCTGGCAAATCTTGATTCAGTGCACATTGGAACGAATCCGCGCGATGTTGGTGGATTTCTGCAAAAATGCGCAAACCCGGTGGATTTTCGGACTTGTCGCGCAACCTTGGTGGTTTTTTGGAATTAACTCTATTTCGGTAGATGCATCGTCTTCCCAGTTACCAGTACAGTAAGTGCCCCAGCAGTGACTAGTTAAGCCAGCAGCTTAACACGTTGGAATCGGGCTCCCCCGCGCGCAGTCTGTTGCTGCTTGGTCCGATCTGGATGGTAACTGCTCCCCCGGCCATGCTGACATCTGAAGTGCTCCCCCGGCCAGCTGCGCCGGCTCCGTCGCAAGGCCGACCCAGCCATTGGTGGATGCCTGTCTCGTCCTCGGCATGCTGACTGTGCTAGCATCTGAGCCCGTGGCGACGGTTGCTCCGTCCCTCTGAACGCTCGCCGTCCCTGCTGCCATTGTCAAGAGCACCATCCAAGCTGTAGCCCCTAGCTAGCTAGTGTCGTTCGAAGCTGCTAGGATGCGCTCGCTTCCATCCATTCCTATATGGTTAACATCGGCCATTAAAATCTCCATTTAGTTATTCCCGTCGTGACAAAACTGCCACCGTCTTCGTCGGTGAACTTGGATTCCAATTCAGATAACACATGCTTTCCTTCCGCTAAGCAGAACTACAGTTGTTTCTCTCCTCGTGGAAGTGGAAGTCGTCGCAGTGTGATGAGTCAGCTGCCTCTAAGGGTGAGGGATATACCTGGACACGAGCCAGCTCGGTCTGGCTCGGTCCAATCTAGAGAAAAGCTGGGTCCGGAATGGCCGAGCCCGAGCTTCCCGCCAACTCGGTCCAGCTCGGGGCGGCTCACGAGCCAGGCGGGTCTGCGTCACTGCCAGCTGGTCCCTCTTCAACAGGCGCGACAGTGTGGGCGTGCCTAGACGGCTGAGTGGCGTCGGAAAGGGAGGTGGAGGAGAGGAGCGTGGGCGGCGCGAGCGTAGCTAGTCGGCCGGCGGCATCCGGCTGGTGGGCAGCTTGCGCTAGCATCCTTGCCCTTCTCAGGAAGAAGACGACACGAGAGAAGTTACCTTGCTATGTCGACCAATTTGGCCCATCTAATCTGCCTCCTACTCAATTTAGCCTATCAAATAATTCCAAAAAAAACGAGCCAACGAGCTCGACCGGTCCGAGCCAGCCATAGGCCGCCACGGTCCACCTCACCAAGCTTGGGTCAGTCTACCTCTCCCTACGGGCCGAGGCCAACTCGCACCGAGCCTAGAAAGCTCGGGCGTAGCCCGTGCTGAGCATCTCCAGGTATAGTGAGGGATTGAGCGGGCTCTTAGCTCCGGTGTTGCAGACTACACCAATCTTGGTGAGTTGCGTGAGGAATCTGTTGTAGTGCTTCCTTTGTAGATTCCTACACATTTTGAAACTTAAATATGTTCATTTGGGAAACGTGCAAAAGTAACAAAATGGTTAAGACACAATTTAAATTACATAACTTGCAATGAACGCAAATCAAAAGTTATTTTCTTTCACAATACACAGATGGTTATTTTTTAGCAGTCAAACATCATAGTAACATTTAAGTGACCTTATTTCTGCTAAAAATCTCTACAGGCCGGGATCTCCTTCTAGAACCAACGTTTCAAATATCCTTTTAGAGATGAGAGAGCCATATATACACATGGGGAGTACTCTATATTATGAATGACATACACATGAACGACGTAATGCAGTGATATCATCTTATACGTATCCATCGATGTACATCATGAAAAAGGAGTTTGGACATGGGAGATTAATATATGATGAATAACTAAATGAACATTAGTACAAGTAGTTGGGCTGGATCTGACATGAATTGCGCGGAGCTGGTGCGGACTTTGGATAATTTAATAATTAACTAAATGGAGATTACTACTTTCGTTGCGTGTTCCGTTGTCGATATACCCTCTTAAAAAGAAGGTACACGTCATGTCCTAACACATATGCATGTGCTATCCTTATCCAGCGTAGAATCCATTCCATCCTCGTATGAAGATTTGGAGGAATAGAAAATTTGGACGGAGAAAGAGCCGCAGCGTGTTGTGTGTGCGAGGGAGCATCAGTCCTAGTTAATACTAGTTACTCAACGCTAGAACGTATACATGTGCGGTTGCTAATTATTTTGTCGTTTTTGGAGATTCTAGAACCACGGCTCATTCGTTTATTTTAATACTGACTAGGAGATGTTAACGTGCCGAACCAATCGATTGATCGAAACAAATAATGCAACCCAACTTTTGGAGATGGGCTCTGCTAAGGCCTTGACGGTGGCCACGGTGTCCTCGCAGCCGCAATTGCCTAGCTCAGAGACTCTTTTTGGTAGATAGATTTGTGGCTTGTTCGCTAGTTTAGAGGCGGCGAGCCCCGGATATTAGCAAGGACATTGATTGCTTTTTGACAGGAAAGGCTTCGGAAAACAGATAAGTCTTTCAGAAAGGTTTCTCTTAGAGGCGGAAGAAGAAAGAGAGGTGTAGCGAGGAAAGGATCCAGCTAATGATTGATCCTTCGAGCTTCTTTTGGGTCGTCTATTAGGTAGGTCTTCATTGCGACGTCGTGCTCCAGGTGTCGTTAGTTTGCGGTCGTAGTAGATTGTGGGAGCTTGTTGGTTATAGAGGTTGCGTTCTTAGATGTTGTTCTCTTGTGGTTTGGTGTTTGTTGTAACACTTTTTGCCTGCATCCACAATGGTAGGTGGGGAGACATCCCGACGACTCCAACTATCATCTTGGCCTTCATCGTTAGGCCTGGCAACATCAACACCCCATCCTGCAGGTCTATCAGTGAATTCACTAGGCTCGGCGGCCCGCGGATCACACCTGGAATACAATCATATATATGTAGACAATTTATATGAATCCAGCAAATAGTATATATGAATTTAGCAGATAATATATATGAATTTAACAGACAATAATTAGGAGTAGACAATATATATCCAGACAAGAAACAAGTAAGGCTTCTATTTTACTTGTTCATGAAGTCTCTAAATTCAAATTCAACACATTCAGAAAAGATGTACCTTCTGAAGAATGAAACAACCATGCCCTTTGTTTTAACTAGGGTTTCGAGAGGCATGGGTGTATGGTCCATATTCATTATCGCACTTTTCATGGCCCTATGGAATCAATTTTCTAGGTTGTGTCAAATAACGGAATTTTCCTTTTTGGTTAGTATATTTTGGATAGCCTTTGATACCATCTAACCATGCAAGCATGTACCATATGTGATCCTTGACTTGCAGTTTTATATGGATTCAAGGAAGCAAGGATGTATCCCGACATGATTGGAGTGTCTAACATATGTAGACGTTTGGTGCAACAGAGAGTTTGCAAAGCGGTCTACGCAAGAGAATGCCACATGCGCTTTGATGTGTTGGCGAAAGGGTGCCATTGACATGGGACCCCCCACCTTTACGATCTTCTGGACCTTCTTGTCTCCACGTTCCTGCTGCTCCCCTTGACCTGAGCCTGACTAACGCCCTAATGCCAGAGAAGACGCCGATGTTAGGATTGCCGTCTGGTGCAATGAGCTACTCTTGTTTATGTTGAAACACTTCGATGTTGAAACTACGAACTTGAAGATTCTGCTGCGCGTATCTACCCAGAACAATGTTACACCGGTCCATGTCAATGTCTTGACACTGTCTACTGCGGTATGCATTGCCCCAGACACCCACAATTCTTGTGGCCACATGCTTGCTTGATGGATATGTATTCAAAAATTACAAAATATTATCTCCATGCATATTAAAATAAATTTATTTTATACTAAACAGTTATAATTTTAGGCTTATTTTTTCATACTATAGACTTAATTAATTGGAGTGTTTTTTATCCAGTTTTAATTTATTTCACTAAAAAAATTGTGCTAAATCTGAAGTGTATGTTCTAATAAAAGTTTCAATTGAATTATTTTTCACAGTTGCATAAATTATGTATTCTATACATATGTATTTGTGTGCACAAATATGTGTTGTTCATGCATATATTTTTATATCCTTTAATTTCATGATGTACATCTGAACGTCAATATCTTATAGTAGTGGTTATAATTTTTTAGGTAAGTATAATTACAGAAGATTCTAGAGTAAATTTAACTGCTGGTGAATTTGTTTTTTAAGCTAGGTTTAGTTACAGTTTGACAACATGCGAATCACTTTATTATCTTCGATTAATATACAAATATATATGTAGGGATTCGTAGCATGGAAAACAAAAAAATTCTATCGCATGAACACAAACAAGGCAAGATCTATCTACTAGATCGTAGCAACGAGTCGATTAGAGTACTCACCCTCAAAGAGTCCAAAGCTGTTAACGAGAGTAAATTCTCGTGGGTGATGTAGTCGTACACTTGACGATCTCAAGATCGTGTAGACGATCCTTCCGGTGCTGCATTCCGGCAGCGCTTTCGCCAGTCGGTCACACGTTCGGTACTCGATGAAGACCTTTCCCTCCCTTGTTCTAGCAGGCAGCGGAAGTTGTATGTGACACCCCCGGGATCAGGGCTAAACAAATCCCAGACCTTCGTCTAAAATAAGCTTAACCTTGAGCTCGAGAATATCCAGTGAAGAATCGGTAACATGACAGTGACCCTACGACATAAAATTTATGACAGCAAGCTCATAACTGAGCAGAGAACTAAATTATTACAAGCATAGGTCACTGACCACAAACATCAAACAACGGAAGGCAAATTATGCTATTAAGTATAACAAACTTAACAAATGGCCTAAGAGGCCTAAAGCATAACGATGACGTCCCAGCCCATAGATTTCAGGCTGCCGGCCGGGAACCCCAAGCTACTCGTCGATGTCGATGTAGTACCAAACTGATCTTCAGGGAACACTTACCCTGCCAAAAGTTTTAACAAAGCAAGGGTGAGTACAGGGTGTACTCCGCAAGACTTATGGCTGGTGGAGTTGTTTTGCATAAAGCCATCTTTTGTTTATAAAACAAGAGGGAGGAGAAGCTCGTCTATTCAGAGTATTTTAAAAGGGGATAAGGGAGAGACATCTCCGAAAATATTGATCATCATCTTTTGATATTCACCAAGTCATCATCATCTGAACTAGGATCACCCCCTCGTACCCATGAGGAAGCATCCTTAACAAACATTAGTTGACAAGTTTTACGATTAGGTTCATGTTCTCTATGATCTCCTGTCCATTCCCAAGTCGTCCATAACCGTGGACACGGCTTTCCGAAAGATTATTACCCTGCAGGGGTGTACAAATTTACCCACACGTACCAACCGACTCTTAATGCCACTTGACACACTTCCTTGGTGTGCTGGCAGAGGGTGTGGTTGGACACGACCTTTACCTTGATTTCGCCGAGACCATGAGTCACGCAATAAGTATGGTTCCGCCATAACGGGTCAAATCCTGAAGCCGGTACTTAAAGATGTGAGGCGAGGTTGGTTTACCAGGGGCTCCATCGACCCCAAGCAACCCGGTCCACGCTTCCCTACCTGTTATGAATGCACCTCCTTCACCTCCCTCTTTCGAAAACGTTTTCAATGCATATGTCGAATGGAATGCCCGAACTATGTGACTCATGGAATCTACTAGGCAAGTTAGTCAATCATGGGGTCCCCATTTACCCCGTGTGGTTGTACGCTCGTCTTGGTTCAAGAGGTAAGAACCTATGGTCCTAAGGGTGGCGAGCATGGGACTAGAAAAACCACTTCCCACTGTGGCCTCCCACACAAGCCTTAGCATGTTTAATCTCATATCACTGATCTCATCTCATCACGTTCTCCTGTCATACTAGATTATCTGCATCTGATACATTATCTGGATGGACCAGACTCAACAACTATGCATGGCTAAGCAGGACACAGATATAAGCTCTAGCAGTGCACACAAGCCAAAACTAGTTATGCTAGGAGCAGTGGATCAGGTAATATAAGCTCAAAGGGAGTATGCAATCGATAGGATACTCTATCAATGGATAAAAGAACATAGTAGAATCGTATGCATCATGGCAGGAATTGAAATGCTTTCGAAATCATAGGATTATATCATGGTGGGGCTATGCTTGCCTTTGCCTGTTGATAACAAATAAGCAGATCTTCGGGATCCCTGTACTTGACTTGTTATAATTGGTCAAGTATTGTTCATCGATCTTCGATCTTCAACGGTCTTGATCTCTGTCTTCTATCTCGATCTCGATATCGTATTCTATCGGAAAGAACCAAACACCGGAAAGACAGGGAAACAATCAACACATGGCATCGATGCAATGCTCAAGCAAGGATGATGATATGACAAGTTAAATTGTATCGAAATGAAACCCTATAGCTTGCTCGACAACTTAATCAGGGTTCCGAGGGATAAAAACCCTAACTCGGGGAAACTCCGGATGTATATGAGAGGGGTTACTAAGTTCTTATAATTAACCTTCTCATTTAAGTTGCTGAACATTTCATGATTATAGCTTAAAGAGATAGATCTCATTTTTCTGAACATTTTGATATATTATTTGTATTTTTCTGATAAACAAATAATTAGATATGAATTTTGCAAGTCTTATTCAATTTCTAGAATTATTAAACAAGTTAATTGATTCATTGCGTCATGCTGACATCAGTGCATGGCTTAAAACTTTTCTCACTAGGATCTAAGACAGCCTCTATGACTGACTTGTGGGCCAAGGGCCACGTCATCAGCCACGTTGGCAAAGCTTGGTCGACGCCACGTCATCTGGCCATTGACCGGCGGACGTTGGCCGGATCCGGCGATCAGGGACACGCTAGCACTCGGGACTGGGGGCAATCAAACAAGGGGATCGGGGCCAACCATCTAGTGGGGGCGCCACTGGTTTTAGGTCGCCGGCTATGGTGGTGACTGACAGCGGTGGTCGACGCGAGGGCGAACCAGAGAGGGAGGGGCCAACGGGGGTGGTCCAGGAGGACCGCAAACTTACCCTTGATGCATGAGTAAGCTCGGCGAGGACAGGAGAGCTCGGGAGTGGCGACAATCGACGACGATGGTGACAGCCGGAGCTCGGGAAGACGAGGTGATTGCAGTCGATTCCGATTGCGTGAGGACAATTCCGTTGACGAGGAAGGGCATGGCGATGATACGGAGCTCCTGGGCGTCACGACATGGCTCGGGGAGGAGTCAATCGACAGCGGCGAACGGCGTCTGGCCAGGATTGTTGGAGATATGCCCTAGAGGCAATAATAAATGTAGTTATTATTATATCTTTGTGTTTATGATAAATGTTTACATTCATGCTATAATAGTATTAACAAGGAAACATTGATACTTGTGTGTTTTGTAAACTTAATTTGAAGTCCCTAGTATAGCCTCTATACTTCACTAGCTTGTTGGTTGATTAATGATTGTGGTTTCCCTATCATGAACATTGAGATGTTATCAACAACAAGATCATATCATTAGGAGAATGGTATGACGGACATACTGCTATAGATAAGCGTAGCATAAAGATCAAGTCATTTCAACAGTTCGTTTGCTATGAGCTTTCTAATACATAGTAACCTAATTCCTTCGACCATGAGATCATGCTAATCACCATCACCGGAAGGATGCTTTGATGACATCAAACACCACACCGTAACTGAGTGGCTATAAAAGTGACATTGAGTGTTCGGAAAGTATGTGTTGAGGCACATGGATCAAGAGTGGGATTTGTCCATCCATATGACGGATATATATATTCTAGGCCCTCTCGGTGGAATGTCATCCAATTAGCTTGCAAACATGTGACTGGCTCACAAGGAATCACATATCACGGAAACGAGAAAAGAGTACTTATCGGTAACAAGGTTGAACTAGGTATGCAGAGATACCGATGATCACACCTCAGATAAGTAAACTATCATGAGACAAAGGAAAATTGGTATCGTATGTAAGTGGTTCATTCGATTGCAAAGTAATCGTAGAAATATGTGGGAGCCATATGAATTTCTAGATTCTTCTATTGGTTATTGATCGGAGAAGAGTATCTGTCATGTCTGCATAATTCACGAACCGTAGGGAGACACACTTAAGGATTCGATGTTGTTTAGTAGATATGGAATGTAAGTAGGGAGACCGAATGTTGTTCGGAGTCTTGGATGGGATTCGGGATATCACGAGGAGATCTGAAATCGTCCGGAGAATAAGATTCATATAAGGAAAGTCCAATTATGGAGTTCGGGAATAATTCCGTTGTTTTCACCAGACCGGAAGGGAAAGGGTGCATGAATGTGTCATGACTAAGTGGAATGATTGCGTCATGTCCTAGGTCACTTGGTTAGGCGTTTGAAAGAAATATATTAAACTCTAAATTGAAAGTCAAATGGCAAGTTTGAAAAGTCAAGCTAGGGCAATGTATCATGTTGGAGGAAGGAAAGAATCCTTCTCTCCTCCACCAAGCCAAGTAGGAGAAGGAGTTGAGGAAGGATTCAAACTCCCCTCTCCCAAGCTGCCCTCTCTCTCATAAATAGAGAGGAGGGGGTGCCCTCCAAGACACAAAACACTAGCCCGTCCCCACACCGCCGCCGCAGCACCAAGTCACCGCCGCCCTAGCCGACCACGTCCTCCTCTCCGGCTTCTAAACCCTAGATTGCCGGGGAAACCGTAATACTCCACCATAACCCCCTCCGGCTTAGGTGAAGCCCTGTGGGATCTCCCCTCTACTTCCGACACCACGCCGTCGTGCTACCGGAATCGCGAGGAGAACTACAATGTAACACCCCAGTTTTAGTTAATCTTTAATTAGGGTTTTGTTTGTGCATCATGAGCATCATATTTTAAATTGTGCACTCAAGAAAATAATGCAAACCCTAAACCCTAGTTTCCTCTCTCTCAAAGCAATTCAAAATGGTTTGAATTTTAAAAAGTATCAAAATATTTGGAGCCCAAACTGAGTAAAAGGGGCCCCATAGTATTTTAGATATTTTATAAACTCTCTGGTATTTTTGAAATACTCAAAACAAAAATGAATTTGAAAATACAAAACAGAATATACAAATAGGAAAGGGAAATGTTTTCTGCTAAAAAAAAGAGCATCAACAGTTATTCAGGCCGCAGCCCAGCCCACTCTCCTCTCTCTCTCCTTTGCTCAGCGCAGCTTCCTGCGGCCCAGCACCCGGCCCAAGCAAGCCCAGTGCAGCCCGTATCCCTTCGCTTCACTGTTCGTCATCTTCGACAGCGATGGCGAGCAGCTGCGTGCCCGCTCCGCCGCCGTCGATCCTCGCCGCTTTCTCCCGGCCGTCCGTCGAGCTCTGGAGCGAAGATAAGAACGCCACGATGCCCCGCCTCTACCCTATCTCCTTACCCTCTCCCCAGGGACCTCTCTCTCATCTCTCTCGACGGACCGAACCCTATCCTTGTAGGGTTCGTAGCATGGAAAACAAAAATTTTCTATCGCATACAAACAAACAAGCCAAGATCTATCTACTAGATTGTAGCAACGAGTCGATGGTATAACTTACCTCGAAGATTCCAAAGCGTTAACGAGATCGGATTCTCGTGGGTGATGTAGTCGTACTCTTCCCGATCTCAAGATCGTGTAGACGATCCTTCAACGCCACGTTAAGCAGCGCTCAGCGATCGGTCACACGCTCGTACTCGACGAAGACCTTCCTCTCCTTGTTCCAAGCAGCGGAGGTTGTAGCACTCTCCTCGCGATTCCGCAAGACAACGTGTAGTACCGAAGTAGAGGGAGATCCCGCAGGCTTCGCTTAAGCCGTGCAGTATGGTGGAGCTTATGAGAGAGAGGATTAGTGGCCTAGTAATTAGACACACCAATTAGAGGGCTCTAAACCAATTAGAAGGCTCTAAACCGCTGGCTAAAGCAATTAGAAGCTCTAAACCAAAACGGCTCAAAACCTAGAAATCTAGAGGTGAAACTTGTAAGTCTAGGAGGGAGCCCTCCTTTTATAGATGGGGAGGCGCTGGAGGGGAGTCCCTCCCAAGTCGGCCTTGGTGGCGCAAGCTTGGGAGGAGACTCCTCCTCAAGTCGGATTCCAACACCTCTTTCTTGTTTCCCACAGCTTGTTTTGGCGCTTTGACTTTCAAACTGGACATTTGACTTTCCTGTTTTAGGATTCAATTTAATCCTTTATTTGGGACAGCAAGAACACTTAGTACATGATGCAATCATTCAATGAGTAATGACACACTCATGTACCCTCCCCCCCCGGAGTGCCGGACAATCCGGAACCTTCTAGAACATTCCCGATGAAAACACCTAATCATTCCCGAACTCAAACGGACTTTCCTTATATGAATCTTATTCTCCGGACCATTCCGGATCACCTCGTGATATCCCGGATCCCATCCGAGACTCCGAACAACATTCGGTCTCTTTCTCATAATACCATAACTACTCAAACAACGTCGAATCCTTAAGTGTGTCTCCCTACGGTTCGTGAATTATGCGGACATGATCGAGACACTTCTCCGAACAATAACCAATAGAGGAATTTGGAAATTCATATGGCTCCCACAATTTGGAATCTGAAACTGTGGGAAACAAGAAAGAGGTGTTGGAATCCGACTTGAGGGAGGAGTCTCCTCCCCAAGCCGGCGCGCCACCCAAGGCCGACTTGGGGAGGGACTCCCCTGGCCGCCTCCCATCTATAAAAGGAGGGCAGGGCTCCTCCTAGACTTACAAGTTTCACCTCTAGATTTCTAGGTTTTGAGCCGTTTTGGTTTAGAGCTTCTAATTGCTTTAGCCAGGTTTAGA
Source organism: Avena longiglumis (assembly GCA_030063025.1). Taxonomy (NCBI): domain Eukaryota; kingdom Viridiplantae; phylum Streptophyta; class Magnoliopsida; order Poales; family Poaceae; genus Avena; species Avena longiglumis. Next base: position 11,674,212 of record CP125977.1, on the reverse strand, counting down.
GCCTTCTAATTGGTTTAGAGCCCTAATTGGTGTGTCTAATTACTAGGCCACTAATCCTCTCTCTCATAAGCTCCACCATACTGCACCGCTTAAGGCGAAGCCTGCGGGATCTCCCTCTACTTCGGTACACGCCAGTTGCCGGAATCGCGAGGAGAGTGCTACAACCTCCGCCTGCTGGAACAAGGGAGAGGAAGGTCTTCGCCGAAAATCGAACGCATGACCGATTGCGGAGCGCTTGGGAACGTGGCTGGAAGGATCGTCTACACGATCTTGAGATCGGGAAGAGTACGACTACATCACCCACGAGAATCCGATCTCGTTAAACGCTTTGGAATCTTCGAGGGTAAGTTATACCATCGACTCGTTGCTACAATCTAGTAGATAGATCTTGGCTTGTTTGTTTGTATGCGATAGAAAATTTTTGTTTTCCATGCTACGAACCCCTACAGTGGTATCAGAGCCGTGTCTATATGTAGATCTGTTGCACGAGTAGAACACAATGGTCATTGTGGGCGTTGATGCTTTATTGTAGATTGCCTTTTGTGTACTTTGCATCTTGCGGTATGTTGGGATGAAGCGGCCGGGCTAACCTTACATGACATCGTTCATGAGACTTGCTCCACGCTTGACATGTAACTTGTATTGCATAAGTGGCTTTATGGGTGCATGTTTCTCCTAGCATAGTTAAGATCCAATTTACAACGGGTGATCAACAATACTAGTATCAATGTTGTGGTTCTTGTTCGTAAGTTAGAACGACACTTATTGAAAGCCCCAAACCACGTAAAATATGCAAAGAAAGTAGAAGCGTCTAACTTTGTTTTGGGGTGTGCGATGATGTGATATGGCCATGATTGTGATTATATTTGATGTATGCAATGTTCCTTATTGTAAGTCGACAACCGCAGGAGCCATATGGTTGTCTTTAATTTATGTTGAGACCTGCGTCTATTCAAAGTAGTTGTAATAGTTGAAGCCGTGGATGGGCGACAACCATGGAGAAGCGTCATTGACCTTGATGCAATGCCGGTGATGATGGAGATCATGTTCGTGCTTGAAGATGGAGATCGGAGGCACGAAGAAGAAAGGCCATATCATATCACATATATATTGAATTGCATGTGATGTTAATCCTTTATGCATCTTGTATTGCTTAGTAGACGACGGTAGCATTATAAGATGATCCCTCATGCACATCAATTTCAAATCATAAAGTGTTCACCCTTAGTTAGCACCGTTGCTAAAGCTTGTTGTTTCGAAGCACCACGTGATGATCGGGTGTTCTAGATTCTGCAAGTGTATACAACGTGAGCAAGCCAGATTTGCTCATGCAGAAACTAAGGTTTGATCTTGACGAGCCTAGCATGTACAGACATGGTCTCGGAACACGGATTACCGAAAGTTAAAGCATGAATCGTATAGTAGATATGATGAACATGATGATTGTTCGCCATTGAAACTATATCAACTCTCGTGATGATCGGTGTTGATGTAGTGGATTTGGTTCGTGTGATCACTAAAACAATGTGAGGGATGTTGTTTTGAGTGGGAGTTCACCTAGTTTAATTTCATTAATTAATTTGAACTCAATTTATCATAAACTTAGTCTAAACTATTGCAAATATGTTGTAGATCAATGGCAGCCCCTACCATCAATTTTAATGCGTTCCTAGAGAAAGAAAAGTTGAAAAACAATGGAAGCAACTTCGCGGATTGGTTCCGCAATTTGAGGATTGTCCTCACAGCTGGTAATTTGACCTATGTCCGGATGCACTTGGTGACCCACTGCAGCCACCGCCCGATGAAGTAAAGAATGTTTACCTCGCGGAAGAATCGGTACTCCATAGTTCAAAGGTGCTGTGCTATCTTGTATGGTTTAGAATCGAGCTTGAGAAAAGGTTTGAAGAGTCGGACCCACATGATATTGTCGAGGATCTCAAATTAATTTTTGAGACTCATGCGGCAATTGAAAGCTATGAGGCTTCAAAAGTTCTTTAACCGCAAGATGGAAGAAGGCAGCTCGTGGTGAGCATGTGCTTAAGATGTCCGGGCACGCAAATAAACTTCAAAGCTTGGGTATAGTGATTCCTAATGCTTTGGGATTTACCGTGTCCTAATCACTACCACCAAGTTACAAGAACTTTGTGATGAACTACAACATGCGAACATGAACAAGACGTTGCTGAACTCTTTGCCATGTTAAAATCTGCGAAGTGGAGATCAAGAAAGAGCACCAAGTGTTGTTGGTCAATAAGACCACCAAATTCAAGAAAGGCAAGTCTAAGCAAAGGGACACTTCAAGAAGGGTGGTAAGAAAGCTACCACGCCGACGAAGAAGACCAGGGCTGGACCTAAGCTGAAACCGAGTGCTTTTACCGCAAGGGAGAAGGTCCTCGAAGCGGAATTGCCCAAAGTACTTGGCGGATCGAAGAACGGCAACATCAAGAAGAAAGGTATATCCGATATACATGTTATTGATGTGTATCTCACTAGTACTCGTAGTAGTGCACGGGTATTTGAATCTTGGTTGGTTGCTCATATTTGTAACTCAAACAGTGCTGCAGAAAACGGAAGCTAGCGAAGAACGAGGTGACGATGCGCGTGGGAAACGGATCAAAGGTTGATGTGATCGCGTCGGCACACTACCTCTTCATCTACCATCGGGATTAGTTTTATACTTAAATAATTGTTATTTAGTGCTGCGTTGAGCATGAACATTATCTCGGGATCTTGTTTATTGCAGACGGTTACTTGTTTAAATCGAGAATAATGGTTGTTCTATTTATATGAGTAATATGTTTTATGCACATGCACCTTTGATAGATGGTCTATTCTTATTGAATCTCGATAGTGGAAATACACATATCAACAACATTGAGGCTAAACGCTTTGAAATCAGCGATAATTCGACCTATATGTGGCATCGCTGTCTTGGTCACATCGGAGTGAAACGTATGAAGAAACTCCATTCGATGGACTTCTTGAATCACTTGATTTTGAATCACTTGAAAGATGCGAAGCATGTCGATGGGAAAAATGACTAAGACTCCATTTTACGGTATGATGGAGCGAGCTACGGACTTATTGGAAATCATACATACCGATGTGTGTGTGGTCCAATGAGTGTAGCATCGTGTGGTTATCGTTATGTTCTTACCTTCACGGATGACTTGAGTAGATATGGGTATATCTATTTCATGAAACACAAGTCCGAAACTTTAGAAGTTTAAGGAGTTTCAAAGTGAGGTAGAGAATCAACGTAACAAGAAGATTAAATTTCGCGTTACGATCGTGGAGGTGAATATCTAAGTTACGAGTTTGGCGAGCATTTAAAGAAGTGCGGAATACTTTCACAATTGACACCGCCGGAACACCACAGTAATGGTGTGTCCGAACGTCAATCGAACTCTCTTAGATATGGTTCGTTCTATGATGTCACTTACGATTTACGCTATCATTTTGGGGTTATGCATTAGAAACAGCCGCATTCACTTTAAATAGGGCACCGTCTAAATCCGTTGAAACGACACCGTATGAATTATGGTTTGGGAAGAAACCTAAATTGTCGTTCCTTAAAGTTTGGGGATGCGAAGCCTATGTAAAGAAGTTACAGCCGGACAAGCTTGAACCCAAAGCGGAAAAATGCGTCTTCATAGGATACCCGAAGGAAACTATTGGGTATACCTTCTATCATAGATCCGAAGGCAAAACATTCGGATCCTTTCTAGAGAAGGAATTTCTCTCGAAAGAAGTGACTGGAAGGAAAGTAGAACTTGACGAGGTTGTTGAACCTTCTCTCGAATTGCAGTAGCGCAAAGACCGGAAGAAGTTCTGTGGTGCCCGCACCAATAAGGGAGGAAGCTAATGATGATGATCATGAAACTTGGTTGAAGTTACAGAGCCTCGGAGATCAACGAGAACTCGCACTCCAGCATTGGTATGATTCCGTTATGAATGTCATGGTGGTGGACAACACCGATGACCCCAGACATATGAGGAAGCGATGATGAGCCCAGATTCCAATAAATGGCAAGAAGCCATGAAATCCGAGATTGGATCCATGTACGAAAACCAAGTATGGACTTTGGTGGACTTACCGGATGGCGGAAGGCTGTCGAGAACAAATGGATTTTCAAGAAGAAAGCAGATTTGATGGTAATGTTATCTTTATAAAGCTCGACTTGTCGCAAAAGGGTTTCGACAAATTCAAGGAGTTGACTACGATGAGACTTTCTCACCAAGAAGCTAAAGTCTGTGAGGATTATGTTAGCAATCGCTGCATATTATGATTATGAGATATGGCGGATGGATGTCAAACAAGATTCCTCAATGGAGACATTGATGAAGAGTTGTATATGATGCAACCCAAAGGTTTTGTCGATCCTAAAGGTGCTAACAAGGTATGCAAACTTCAACGGTCCATCTATGGATTGAAGCAAGCATCCGAAGTTGGAATCAACGTTTGATAAGGTAATCAAAAGTTTTGGTTTTATACAAACTTATGGAGAAGCTTGTATTTACAAGAAAGTGAGTGGGAGCTCAGAGCATTCTTAATACGTATGTGGATGACATATTGTTGATTGGGAATGATGTAGACCTTCTTAATAGTGTCAAGGAATATTTGAATAATAGTTTTTCAATGAAGGATCTTGGCGAGCAGCTTACATATTAGGCATAAAGATTTATAGAGATAGATCAAACGCCAAATATCATTGTCACAGAGTACATATTTGGACAAAGTTCTAAAGAGATTTGGAATGGAGGAAAGCAAGAAAGGGTTCTTGCCCATGTTGCCAATACGACCTTGAGTAAAACTCAAAGTCCGACATCGGCGTAAGATAGAGAAAGGATGAGTAAAACTCCCTATGCCTCAGCCATAGGATCTCTAATGTATGCCATGCTATGTACTAGACCCGACATTGCATATCTTAGTTTAACTAGCAGATATCAAAGTGATCCGAGTGGATCATTGGACAATGATCAAAAACATCCTTAAGTACTTGAGAAGAACTAAGGATATGGTTCTTTCTTATGGAGGTGATGAATTCGTTGTTAATGGTTACACCGATGCTAGTTGGAACACCGATCCAGATGATTCTAAATCACAATCCGGATACGTATTTATTTTGAATGGTGCAGAAGTTAGCTGGAGGAGTGCAAAGCAAAGCGTTGTGGCGAGATCTTCAACTGAATCGGAATACATGGCTGCTTCGGAGGCTTCACAAGAAGCGATATGGATGAAAGAGTTCATTACAGAGCTGGGTGTGGTTCCAAGTGCGCTGGACCCAATGTCTATCTACTGTGATAACATGGGCGCCATAGCCAATGCGCAAGAACCAAGGTCACACAAGAAGTCAAGCATATCAAGCTGCGTTTTCACGCTATTCGAGAACATATCCGGGATGGGGATATAAAGATTTGCAAAGTACACAGATCCGAATGTGGCGGATCCGTTGACTAAACCTCTCCGAGGGCAAAACATGACCAACACCAAACTGCCATGGGTGTTCGGTATATTACCATGTAATCTAGATTAGATGACTCTAGTGCAAGTGGGAGACTGTTGGAGATATGCCCTAGAGGCAATAATAAATGTAGTTATTATTATATCTTTGTGTTTATGATAAATGTTTACATTCATGCTATAATAGTATTAACAAGGAAACATTGATACTTGTGTGTTTTGTAAACTTAATTTGAAGTCCCTAGTATAGCCTCTATACTTCACTAGCTTGTTGGTTGATTAATGATTGTGGTTTCCTATCATGAACATTGAGATGTTATCAACAACAAGATCATATCGTTAGGAGAATGATATGGTGGACATACTCCTATAGATAAGCGTAGCATAAAGATCAAGTCATTTCATTAGTTCAATTGCTATATGCTTTACGATACATAGTAACCTAATTCCTTCGACCATGAGATCATGCATATCACCTTTACGGATGGATGCTTTGATGACATCAAACACCACACCGTGAATGGGTGGCTATAAAAGTGGCATTGAGTGTTGGAAAGTATGGGTTGAAACACATGGATCAAGAGGGATTTGTCCATCCACATGACGGATAGATATACTGGGGCCCTCTCGGTGGAATGTCATCCAATTAGCTTGCAAGCATGTGACTTGGTCACAAGGGATCACATATCACGAACGAGAAAAGAGTACTTATCAAGAATAAGGTTGAACTAGGTATGCGAGATACCGACGATCATAACCTTGGGTAAGTAACATATCGTGAGACAAAGGGAAATTGGTATCGTATGTAAGTGGTTCATTCGATCGCAGTAATCGAGAAATATGTGGGAGCCATATGAATTTCCGATTCCTCTATTGGTTATTGTTGGAGAAGTGTCTCGATCATGTCCGCATAATTCACGAACCGTAGGGAGACACACTTAAGGATTGACGTTGTTTGAGTAGTTATGGTATTATGAGAAAGAGACCGAATGTTGTTCGAGTCTCGGATGGGATCCGGGATATCACGAGGTGATCCGAATGGTCCGGAGAATAAGATTCATATAAGGAAAGTCCCGTTTGAGTTCGGGAATGATTCCTGTTTTCATCGAATGTTCTAGAAGGTTCGGATTGTCCAAGCACTGGGGAGGGTACATGAGTGTCATTACTCATTGAATGATTGCATCATGTACTAAGTGTTCTTGCTGTCCCAAATAAAGGATTAAATTGAATCCTAAAACAGAAAGTCAAATGTCCGGTTTGAAAGTCAAACCGCCAAAACAAGAAACTGGGAAACAAGAAAGAGGTGTTGAATCCGACTTGAGGGAGGAGTCTCCTCCCCAAGCCAAGGCCACCCAAGGCCGACTTGGGAGGGACTCCCTCCTGCCGCCTCCCCATCTATAAAAGGAGGGGCAGGGCTCCCCTCCTAGACTTACAAGTTTCACCTCTAGATTTCTAGGTTTTGAGCCGTTTTGGTTTAGAGCTTCTAATTGCTTTAGCCAGCGGTTTAGAGCCTTCTAATTGGTTTAGAGCCCTCTAATTGGTGTGTCTAATTACTAGGCCACTAATCCTCTCTCTCATAAGCTCCACCATACTCGCACCGGCTTAATGCTCATGGGATCTCCCTCTACTTCCAGATTACGCCACAGGTTGTCTTTTAGGAATCGCGAGGAGAGTGCTACAACCTCCATTTTCTTTGGAACAAGGGAGAGGAAGGTCTTCGTCAATCGAACGTGTGACCGATCAGGGAGCGCCTATTTAACGTGGCTGGAAGGATCGTCTACACGATCTTGAGATCGGGAAGAGTACGACTACATCACCCACGAGAATCCGATCTCGTTAAACGCTTTGGAATCTTCGAGGGTAAGTTATACCATCGACTCGTTGCTACAATCTAGTAGATAGATCTTGGCTTGTTTGTTTGTATGCGATAGAAAATTTTTGTTTTCCATGCTACGAACCCCTACAAGGATAGGGTTCGGGTCCGTGCGAGAGAGATGAGAGAGAGGTCCCTGGGGAGAGGGTAAGGAGATAGGGTAGAGGCGGGGCATCGTGGCGTTCTTATCTTCGCTCCAGAGCTCGACGGACGGCCGGGAGAAAGCGGCGAGGATCGACGGCGGCGGAGCGGGCACGCAGCTGCTCGCCATCGCTGTCGAAGATGACGAACAGTGAAGCGAAGGGATACGGGCTGCACTGGGCTTGCTTGGGCCGGGTGCTGGGCCGCAGGAAGCTGCGCTGAGCAAAGGAGAGAGAGAGGAGAGTGGGCTGGGCTGCGGCCTGAATAACTGTTGATGCTCTTTTTTTTAGCAGAAAACATTTCCCTTTCCTATTTGTATATTCTGTTTTGTATTTTCAAATTCATTTTTGTTTTGAGTATTTCAAAAATACCAGAGAGTTTATAAAATATCTAAAATACTATGGGGCCCCTTTTACTCAGTTTGGGCTCCAAATATTTTGATACTTTTTAAAATTCAAACCATTTTGAATTGCTTTGAGAGAGAGGAAACTAGGGTTTAGGGTTTGCATTATTTTCTTGAGTGCACAATTTAAAATATGATGCTCATGATGCACAAACAAAACCCTAATTAAAGATTAACTAAAACTGGGGTGTTACATTGTAGTTCTCTCCTCGCGATTCCGGTAGCACGACGGCGTGGTGTCGGAAGTAGAGGGGAGATCCCACAGGGCTTCACCTAAGCCGGAGGGGGTTATGGTGGAGTATTACGGTTTCCCCGGCAATCTAGGGTTTAGAAGCCGGAGAGGAGGACGTGGTCGGCAGCGGCTAGGGCGGCGGTGACTTGGTGCTGCGGCGGCGGTGTGGGGACGGGCTAGTGTTTTGTGTCTTGGAGGGCACCCCCTCCTCTCTATTTATGAGAGAGAGGGCAGCTTGGGAGAGGGGAGTTTGAATCCTTCCTCAACTCCTTCTCCTACTTGGCTTGTGGTGGAGGGAGAGAAGGATTCTTTCCTTCCTCCAACATGATACATTGCCCTAGCTTGACTTTTCAAACTTGCCATTTGACTTTCAATTTAGAGTTTAATATATTTCTTTCAAACGCCTAACCAAGTGACCTAGGACATGACGCAATCATTCCACTTAGTCATGACACATTCATGCACCCTTTCCCTTCCGGTCTGGTGAAAACAACGGAATTATTCCCGAACTCCATAATTGGACTTTCCTTATATGAATCTTATTCTCCGGACGATTTCAGATCTCCTCGTGATATCCCGAATCCCATCCAAGACTCCGAACAACATTCGGTCTCCCTACTTACATTCCATATCTACTAAACAACATCGAATCCTTAAGTGTGTCTCCCTACGGTTCGTGAATTATGCAGACATGACAGATACTCTTCTCCGATCAATAACCAATAGAAGAATCTAGAAATTCATATGGCTCCCACATATTTCTACCATTACTTTGCAATCGAATGAACCACTTACATACGATACCAATTTTCCTTTGTCTCATGATAGTTTACTTATCTGAGGTGTGATCATCGGTATCTCTGCATACCTAGTTCAACCTTGTTACCGATAAGTACTCTTTTCTCGTTTCCGTGATATGTGATTCCTTGTGAGCCAGTCACATGTTTGCAAGCTAATTGGATGACATTCCACCGAGAGGGCCTAGAATATATATATCCGTCATATGGATGGACAAATCCCACTCTTGATCCATGTGCCTCAACACATACTTTCCGAACACTCAATGTCACTTTTATAGCCACTCAGTTACGGTGTGGTGTTTGATGTCATCAAAGCATCCTTCCGGTGATGGTGATTAGCATGATCTCATGGTCGAAGGAATTAGGTTACTATGTATTAGAAAGCTCATAGCAAACGAACTGTTGAAATGACTTGATCTTTATGCTACGCTTATCTATAGCAGTATGTCCGTCATACCATTCTCCTAATGATATGATCTTGTTGTTAACAACATCTCAATGTTCATGACCCGGAAACCATGATCATCTATTAACCAACAAGATTGTATTATAAAGAGGTTTTACTAGGGACTCTAATTTAGTTTACAATCACACAAGTATTAATGTTTCTGGTTAATACTATTATAGCATGAATGTAAACATTTATCATAAGCACAAAGATATAATAATAAATAATTTTATTATTGCCTCTAGAGCATATCTCCAACAATATATTCCATCCAATCCAAAGTATTTGATGCAAATTTAGACAAAATATTGTCTAAATATGCTTTGTCATTTAATTTGGATCTGATTGTTTTGTATGTTTGCGTGCGCTCTTGGTTCCCGTCTATAGATATTCTAGCTAGTTATTTAAGAAAACCATGCACAAAATCAAACTAGATAATCTACGTGTATACATTTCAAGACAACTTTTAGCATGTCCATCATAGAGAGACTAGCATCCTAAATAACAAGTTTTTAAGTCGTGCGCTAGTTTATGTTTGGCGAAGATGTAACTATTAACGAATAAGCAGACATCCTTGTGAATTTTTTTTATACAAGTTCTTCAATCAAATCTCTAGAGCAGATGGTTTTACAAACATCATTTTGTGGTGCTATTGTTTTCAGTATGTTAAACACCTACTTCATTCTTCAATCTTTTCAACTTCGAAAAACCTTCTTGTGCCAATAATGCAATAAGTACTCAAAATGGTACATTATACACACGAACACATTTTTTTTTCAAACACAAGTTTGACCATTATGTCTGTATTAATATGTGATGAGTACTAGGTACAGAAATTGATTTAGTGCAAAAGTAAGGGAATTGATAGCGGTGCCATCAGACGGCCTTGCCGGGGGTCTCCTGCTGGACGAGCGCGAGGGCGCGCTCGAACTGCGTCCAGCGCTGCTCGAGGGTACCGGTGTATCCGACGGAGACGCGGATGAGGCCGGGCGAGATGCCGGCGCGTGCGCGGTCCTCGGGCGCAATCTCGCTGCTGGTGCTGTTCCCGGAGCAGGACATGAGCGTCTCGCAGTAGCCGAGGCTGACCGCCATGAGGCCGAACTGGGTGGTGTTCTGGAGGTGGTGCATGAGACGGTTGGCGCGCGCCTCGGTGCCCATGTCCAAGCATAGCATCCCGCCGGCGCCGTAACCTGGGTTGCCCAGGCGGCGCAGCCGGTCTTGGTGCGGGTGCTCTGGGAGGCCAGGATAGGTGACGCGGAGGCCCAGGCGGCGCATCCGTGTTGCGAACTCGGCCGCGCGGCGCGAGTGCTCCTGCATCCGGAGCGGCAGGTGGGGGAGACGCCCCGACAGCTCGGCGGCCACCTTCGCGTTCATCGTCGGGCCCAGCAGCATCAGGGCGCCGTCCTGCAGGTCCATCAGCGAATTTACCAGGCTCGCCGACCCGCAGATCACACCTGGAACCCAACCATATTATTTTTCGTCGTTTCATGCATGAATGGAACATATATGTAGTAATGTACGACGACCTCAAATCCTTACCGGCGATGATGTCGGCGCCGCCACTGATGAACTTGGAGACGCTGTGGACGACGACGTCGGCGCCAAGCCGCGCGGGCGAGACCACGACGGGGGTGAAGGTGTTGTCCACCACCAGCTTGGCTCCCGCCTCGTGCGCCACCCGTGCCAGCATCGGGATGTCGGCAACGGCCAGCGTCGGGTTCGACATCGTCTCCACGTACACCACCTTGGTCTCCCCCGGACGCACCGCCGCGCGCACCTCGCCCTCCTCGTCGGCGTCCACGAACGTTGTCGTCACCCCTGAAGTGCGCGGCAGGAAGCTGGACAGCAACGCGTGCGTGCCGCCGTACAGGCACCGCGACGCCACCACGTGCCCGCCGGCGCCGACCAGCTGCATCAGCACGGAGGAGATGGCCGACATGCCGGACGCTGTGCAGTATGCGGCCTCGGTGCCTTCCAGCACCGCTATCTGCCGGCTCAGCGCCAGCACCGTCGGGTTGAAGTGGCGGCTGTAGATGTACATGTCATCGCCTTCCGGGCCCATCTCCCCGGCGAAGAGCCGCCGCATGGTGTCCGGCTCCATGACCGTGAACGTGGCCGACGCCTCGATGGACATGTTCACGCCGCCATACTCACCGAACACGTGGGGCGCCGCGGCCAGCGCCGCTGCCGGGTCGGACTCTCGGTGGCACGCCTTCGTCGGCTTCACGACGTCAGTGCTTATGTGGTCGTCGCCGTAGCCGTAGCCGTCGGTCTGCGGCAGCGGGCCCTTCATCAGAAGGGCGAGGGGCTCCGCGGCGGCGAGAATGTGAGCCATTGATCGAAACTTGTGATGGATGCGTGGAGGATGTGTTTGGTCAGTTGGTGAGATCGATCAGCGGGAGTGCAGGATGTGTTTAGTCAGTTGGTGAGATTGATCAGGCGGGAGTTGGATTCGAAGAGCTGTGTGTGAGGAAGAGAGCAGGGGACACGGAGGTAATTTATAGCGCATGAGTATGAGGATCTTGTCCGGGTGAGGAGTTGGGAGATGCTTCCTTTCAAAGTGTGAACCGTATGCCTACCTGGAGAATGGACAGCAGATGGTTAATGGGTTTTCACACTTTGTACTAGTACGAGTCCGTCACAATACATGTTTTTGTCAGTTTTGCTAGAAGTCGAGAGTTATATTATTTTTAGAAATGAGCATATATTAATATTACACGGATACCAATTACATTCGGTCTCTGCAGCAACGCATACCCTATTAGCAATACGGATGCATAGGGCTAAAAAAAGAAAAAAGAAAAGTCCCGCTACAGCGATTAGATTCTTAGTATCAGCGACACTATCCCTACCAGAACAACACCAGAAGTCCAACATCTCCAATAACGACGCCTTGAAGAAGGAAATAGAGCATAAGCATCGTCATCGTCCGATCAAGGTTTTCACCATGGAGAAAGTCCTCGCTCACAAAACAATGTCATCAACAAGGTCATTGTCAGACACAACCAATTAAGGTCAGACCTTGGATTTTCATCATGCAAGGTAAGACTATGAACTCCTCTTATGCTGCTGCCCCCACTTTCTGATGTTGCTGCTACAATTCACGAATCACCAAGCCAATTTCTCATCCCCACCAGGACTCGGTCTACCATAGCTAGTCCACAAATCTTGGCTTCCATGACATTCTCTGCACACTAACTTTACCATGGAACTAAAGACATGTTCCACGACGGCAGCAGACTCTAGAGCTTCGTCTCGCTCCCTCTAAAACCAAATAGTTAGAAAAACGGTTGCGCGCGACCGAATCCGTTCCAGCAATCTTCAGGCATGAATCGCCCATGGGAGTTCGCCGGTGGAGCCTTCCGAAACACGACACTGCCACCAGATCTACGGAAACAGGCTAAAGGAAAATCTTCGTTTTGGCATGAGAGAAACCCTAGGACCGCTCCCCTACCAGCAGATGCGACCAGCGCCACCATACGACTAGGGAGAACCGACATCAAAGCCTGAGGCCACCATCCCGGCTTCCAAACCCCGCGCCCAAGGGGCTCCCTACGGGGGAGAGGCCACCACGCGAGGAGGCAATCCCGCCGCCACCGTCGGTCGGCCGGCCTTAGCCCTCCGGCGTCCTTCGGTGGCAGCGGGGAAGGATCGGGATCAGCTTAGGTTCACTGCCCCCAGAGTGGCGCGTGCGAGAGATCATCAAGAGTTACACATGAGTCTAGGTTGTAAGTGAGAATTTAATGGGTTGCAACTAGGTTGCAACTGAGAATTGTTATAAATTTTATGAGTTGCAACTTAGAATTAGCACAAAATAATAGGATGATGTCAGCAACTAAGACATAACTAAAAATCAGGTGCCTAAGATCTAGGCGTTCCATGTTTTATTGGCCAATTATTAGTCTTGACCGAAAATTGGTTTAATACTTAGTTGAATAATGTTAAAGGACATTGTTTTCTAAGCCTTATATCGGTTTGGCACTGCTCCACGAGCGCCTCGGCCGACTTAACACGGAAGATCAACACAGACTTACATTACACATTAGGGCGTCTCCCAAAATAGTCTAGTATGTTAGAGGTCAGATTCAGCCTTATGAGTCCCTCCCGCTTTCCTTCCACAAACTATATGGAACCTTGTTGGGTCATGCATGGATAAATAAAAAAAATCTACGCGGATCTCACAGAAACTATCTGTTAAGATAGACCACGGATTTACTATTAAGTACACAAATAGATAACTTGATGTAGCGTGTCGAGGCAGTGCGGTGTGATCCCCGATCTCTCAAACAACAACAACAAATCTCTCACTAACTCCTTTTTCCATGTCACATGTATAACGCCTCTACCGATATCCACTCATGCAGGAGGAGGACCAGGCGGAGGGCTGATAGATCCTGATTGGAAGTGTAGAAAGTGTCTGCTAGTCAGGTAATTCTTTTCCATTTCACTTACATACACTCTTTGGTGGGATCAACGCTCGAGGCTCATCTATGTTGTACCCCAACAACGATATGGATGCAATCCACATTGTATTTTTCCCTTAAGTGTATGATTTTATAGGTTCACGACCACTTGGACACAACTAGAGTCTTACTCCTAACTGATTAGTCGATAGGCGCTTCTAGTAGAACGTGTTGACTCCCAAGCGTCGCAAAACAATAAGATGAACCTTCTTATTATGACTTTCGTCCTAGTCCTTTCGCCTCATGATATAAATTATCTAGCTATAGGTGAGTGCTTGTCATCCCTTTATTAGCTCGACTCTCTACTTTTCCGGTGATATGTGATTCCCAGGCTAACTCTTAGCCCAGCTCCTCGATTATGTTTCTAAATCATATCACACAAGATCGCCTAGAGAATATCTCTCCACTAAGGAGGGGCAAATTCCATCTTTGTTATTCACGACACACATCTTTATTCATAGAATGCCCGGACTCTATCTTTATAACTGTCATGTTACAAAATATCTTTTGATAGAAACTAAGCCAGTCGATCTATAACTCAGATCGTGCGATCACCTTAGATCAAAGGACTTCATTGCTTAAGACTACAAATGGCAACATGCTTGTTCCATCTCAAATGTGGATCAATATAACTCGCTAAACACTTTAGCCCAGTTAGTGTTAGTCGGATTAGCATCACCATGCTCATGGCTAGTAGAACCGAGTCATCAGCCGACTTGTATGTTAGTCTAGGTTATGTGTCTAGTATAACCTTGCAATTAAGTACATTTTAGTGTGAACAATGTAGATACGTAGTTCTACAGTCGAATCACGTATTCGATGATACATATAATTGTTCATACATGGACACTTTAACTTATGAACACATTAGAAAAATATATCATACATAATTGTCTCTACGGCATATTTCCAATAGGAGTAAACCCAACAAATCCCCCCCTACACATTGGTCACCATCGGCTTGCTTAACGTTTTACGCCCACCAACCATGACCGACGACCGTGTGAGTACACCGAGATTTTCATATGGACACCTGGGCTCTGATATCAATTGTTTTTCCGATGTCATGGGATCGCTTCCAAAATTCACTAATTATCCTAGATTTCCAACAAAGACAACCTTCCGAGTGAGCTCTCGCTCGCTGACACAGCAAGATTATATAGATTTTTCTCGCAACATCCTCCGGCTCCACCGCGTATCGATCAAATTTGTGACCTCATCGGATCCTTGCTCGGATACCATTTGTTATCGTTAGTGGTGCATGTAGATCATATGAAGGACAAGCAATCACAACAGGCCACCGAAATTTGGTAAGACAGTTCATGACCAACGCCTATATCCGCGGGACATGCTTAAGGGCCGCTCCTCCCCTTGTATTATAATATATTACCACCAATGACAAACCCGCCGAGGTCCACAAACACATCAGATCTGTAAGGCCACGCTGGTCTAGTAGCCCCTTCAATGGGCACTGGATTGTTCTCAAATTCAATCGTGAGTCTAATCTATAACTTGTGTCTAGTCTATTTTATCTACTCCCGATGACTTTACATATTAGGCCATATTACACGCGTTCGACTCAAACACCTAATCTTCCGTTAATTACAAGTCCAGCTGTAGCCAAACTTGTACACATATCCGAGACATATGCAACACCGCGCATCTATAACTTTAAAATCTGAGTTATGGCCCTACTTTTCCGCAACTGAAAAAAAAAACCCAGTTATAACCTTATTTGCAAGTAAAAATCTGAGTTCTAACATTCTTTTCATGAACGGATGTTTTTACGAAGATTTTTTCAGAGGTGAGATTTGGAATACCCGTGGATTATTCTGTATATTATGACCTATTTACACATGGACGTAGTAATGCACCACGTCACACCTGTATCGTCACATGTTAAAAGTCCACCGTGTTTCTTAAAAAAGTACACCTGCTAACACGTAAATCCAAGAATAAATATCTCATCTAATACGTATCCCTCCATCTACACACCGTGAAAGAAGGAGTTTGGACTTGATTAACTAAATAGAGATTAGTTACTTGGAGCCCACATGCGCGCCTGGATCCGATGCGGATTTAAGAGAATTTGTTTGATTAACCAAGTGAAGATTAGTACTAATCACTTCCCTATATTTCGTAGGTTGTCTAGATGCAGACATATCTAGATTATTTTTACTGTGTGTGATTATTTTTAACTATCTGTGAATATATTTTCTTAGTTAAGATTCATCGGTAACTTAAAAATCTCAGTTATAACTCCACTTGCAACCAAAAAAGTCAGTTAGAACTTTGTTTTACAACTAAAAATCCAAGTTGTAACCCGCGCACAACTGAAAGTATGTAAGTAGTAACTCTAGCTCCGTCTGAGGGCGTGTGAAGTCATGTGTCCAACGGATTTTATAGTCCGGTCGGTTTTCGTGTTCGTTGATCTAGTTTCAAGTTAGTCTCTAATGATCTATGAGTATCATCATTGCCGACGGTTGCTACCTTGGCGCGTTTGTTCTTTGAGACCTTTTTTTAAAGAGCATATATTAATGTCGCGATGGTACCAATTACATCAGTCTGTGCAACAACGCATTACCCTATTGATATTACAGATGCACACAGCCGAAAAAAATAAGAATTACAAAAAAGGAAAGTCCCGCAACAGTGATAAGATCCTTAGTAGTAGCGACATTAACCCTACCAGAATAACACCAGAAGTCCAACATCTCCAATAGTGACGCCTTCAAGAAGAAAACAAAGTACAAAAACCGTCGTTGCCCGATTAAAGATCATAGGTTTTCACCCTAGAGAAAGTCCCCGCTCACAAAACAACGCCTTCAACAAGATCATTGCCAGGCACAACAAATTAAGGCCAGACCTTGGATTTTTACCCTGCAAGGTAAAACCGTGAGCTCATCATGTGTTGTCGCCCCCACTTTCCGATGTCGCTGCTATAATTCAGGAATCACCAAGCTAATTCCCCATCGCCACCAGGACTCTACTCAGTGTAGCTAGTCCACAAATCTTTGAGACCTTAGCACGACAACTTCTCATATATTACTACAAGAAGATCTACTGCGAGAAGCTTTGCCCGGCTCCGATCATGGAAGGGCAAGGATGGTGGCGCGCCTTCGGCTCATGCTACTGCCTGTAGTCGTCGCTAGGTGGTACAATCACCTGTTTATAATTTTAGTTACTTTTAGGATTTTTTGTACTACCATTGATGATTATCAATAGAACAGTAGAGTTTTTGCAAAAACTAAAAAAAATGTCAATTGCAACCCTAGCTACTTACAACTCATATTGTGCACAAATCGTTATGCATGCGTGGAGTTGACTAATAGCTCTATCTTAATTATCAATCATATAAGACTAGTACAAATAATTCTAAATCGGCCTACATTCTCACTTAATTTGTACTGTCTATTTACCTAGAGAAGAATTGCCTCATGTACGCTGAGATGTGAAAAGGAGGAAACAACCCAGCTAGTATGAACAGAACAGGGTATTGTAGTTATATATTACCATGTTTATATGCACTAGGCAACACTGTTTTTTAGTTCATTGGAAAAACTTAGAAAGTAAGGGACATTGGGCCGCCACTGTTTTTTTGTATTGACCACGTGGTCAATCCAAAAATCCGGGCAGTGGCCCTCGGCGACGGAAAGGGGCAAGGTAGAGGGTGGTGGTGCGGCCGGCCCAGTCATGGTCCTACTCTAAAATTTCCTACTCATGTGATTTTGGCTAAAATTTCTAGAACCAACATTATGACAGATCGATATACGTATCTGGAGTACTTGGTATATTACGACCTAGGACCACATGGACGTCCTAATATAATGTACCACGTCAAGTATTGCCGTGTTCAAAGTCCATCTGCTACCAACCTACCACCGTAGTCCCAATGATAAGTATATCGTCTCATACACATCAATCCATGTACACAACGTGAAAAAGGAGTTCCTTCTTTTTGCTGGTAGTGAAAAAGGAATTTCAACTTGGGAGATTAATATATATATGCTCCCCCGTTTGGAAATATATTTTTTCTTGAGTTTGTACGAATTTACGTGTGAATGTAGACAAATCTGCTTAACTTATTTTCGATGGGTCGATGAAACTAAAAAGGAGATGATAGGAAGCATGCTAGCTCTCTCCCGGGCTCCCATGGAGCTCTTCCGTAGCGCCGCTCGCCTTCCTCTCCCTTGTTCTAGCAGGTAGCGGAGGTTGTAGTTCTCTCCTCGTGATTCCGGCAGCACGGCGGCGTGGTGTCGGAAGTAGAGGGAAGATCCTGCAGGGCTTCGCCTAAGCCGGAGCAGGTTATGGTGGATCTAGGGTTTCCGACGATCTAGGTTTAGAATGCCAGAGAGGGGGAGGTGGAGTCGGCGGCGGCTAGGGCGACGGTGACGGGCCGGAGGCGGCGGCAGCGCGGCGGTGCTGGGCGGCGGCAAGTGGCGGTGGCGGCGTGGCTTGGAGGTGGGGAGGGCTGGTTGTGTGCTTTGGGGCAGCCCTCCCCTTCTATTTATGAGAGGGAGGGCAGCTTGGGAGAGGGTAGTTTGAATCCATACCCAAACCCAAGTTGGATAGAAGGAAGGACTCTTTCCTTCTTTCACTAGGAAACTATTGTTCCAGTTTGACTTTTCAAACCTCCCTTTTGACTTTTAATTTAGAGCTTTATTTCTCTCTCCCAAATGCCCAACCAAAGTGACCTAGGACATGATCCAATCATTCCACTTAACCATGACACATTCATGGACCATTCCCCTTCCGGTCCGGTGAACCTTCTAGACCCTTCTAGAACCTCTCCGATGAAAACATCGAAATCATTCCCGAACTCCGGAATCAGACTTTCCTTATCTGAATCTTATTCTCCGGACCATTCCGGATCTCCTCGTGATATCCCGGATCCCATCCGAGACTCCGAACAACATTCGGTTTCCCTACTTACATTCCATATCTACTAAGCAACATCGAATCCTTAAGTGTGTCTCCCTATGGTTCGTGAATTATGCGGACATGACCGAGACACTTCTCCGATCAATAACCAATAGAGGAATCTGGAAATTCATATGGCTCCCACATATTTCTACGATTACTTTGCGATCGAATGAACCACTTACATACGGTACCAATTTCCTTTTATCTCGTGATATTTTACTTAACCGAGGTTTGATATGTCGGTATCTCTGCATACCTAGTTCAACCTCGTTACCGATAAGTACTCTTTTCTCGTTCCCGTGATATGTGATCCCTTGTGAGCCATTCACATGCTTGAAAGCTAATTGGATGACATTCCACCGAGAGGGCCTAGAGTATATCTATCCGTCATCTGGATGGACAAATCCCACTCTTGATTCATGTGCCTCAACACATACTTTTTGAACACTCAATGCCACCTTTATATCCACCCAGTTATGATGTGGTGTTTGATGTCATCAAAGCATCCATCCGGTGATGGTGATTAGCATGATCTCATGGTCGATGGATTTAGGTTACTATGTATCTGAAAGCTTATAGCAACTGAACTATATTAAATGACTTGATCTTTATGCTATGCTTAACTATAGGAGTATGTCCATCACACCATTCTCCTAATGATATGATCTTGTTGTTAATAACATCTCAATGTTGATGATCAGGAAACCATGATCATATATGAACCAACAAGCTAGTTTAACAAGAGGCTTTACTAGAGACTCTTTTATGTTTACAAATCACACAAGTATTAATGTTTTCAGTTAATACAATTATAGCATGGTATGTAAACATTTATCATAAGCATGAAGATATGATAATAATCACTTTATTATTACCTCTTGGGCATATCTCCAACAACCTGGGCATGGTTCATATGGTTGAACCTTATGGGAACAAGACAAGGATTATAAACGAAAAAACCATTCGAGTGTTTGGCCGTGCATTTTGGGGTTTCGAGCAATGTTTCCGGGCTTTTACATTGTAGGCCGGTCATCTCCGTTGATGGCACCTTTATGACCGGACAATTCAAGGGCACTATATTGATTGCAATAGCCAATGATGCCAACAAACGGTTGATTCCTTTAGCGTTTGCTTTGGTGGAGGCGGAAAACAATGATAACTGGGAGTGGTTCTTCCATCTTTTGAGAACCAAGATATTAACCCATCAAAGGGAAATATGTGTCATCTTGGACCGTCATCAAGGAATTCTTAATGCGGTGATGGTATATATTCCCGGCCATGCTCCATTGCACCATCGTTGGTGCATGAGACACTTTTGTGCAAACTTCTATAGGGCATGCAAGAGCAAGGATTTGTCCGATGATCTACAAGATTGTTGTCTCGCTTTCACGGAACGTCGTTTCTCAAACTTGTACAAGAAATTGCTAGCCAACAAAGAACTCAATGCGGGTGGTCGAGAGTTTCTCAATAGAAACATTGAACATATGGCAAAGTGGGCATGAGTTTTCGATGACGGTGGCCGAACGTATGGCCAAATGACAAGCAACATGGCAGAGGCCTTCAACAAGTTGCTCAAAGGTGTTCGTACATTGCCCGTCATGGCAATAGTCCGATATACATTCGACATGATGAATGAGTATTTTATGAAATACTCACATGAAACGGACAGCACTACTAGGAAAAAGGCCATTCGTGGCGCACATGAAAAGGCCATCCAAGGCGCACTAGCAGTGCGCCACTATCCTCGCGCTATGGCTAAAAGTTAGCCGTGGCGCACTAGGTGGTGCGCCACGCCTATGAAAATGATAACCGTGACGCACTACGTGCTGTGCACCACGGACACAAATTTCAAAATTCAAAAAAAGCGACAGATCTGGATCTCGCCGCAACAACTGTCAGTGTCGTTGCTCGTCGGTGCGGGTCGTCTTTGTCGCCTCGTCGGAGTGGTCACCGTCATCGCCGTTGAGGCCTCGTCTTCGTTGTCGGAACTACAAGGAGGAGGAGGAGGAGGAGAAGAAGAAGGATCTCACTGTCGACGTCGTCACTGCAAGGAGGAGGAGGAAGAGGAGGAGAAGAAGAAGGAGC
The DNA here is from genome assembly GCA_030063025.1 of Avena longiglumis. NCBI lineage: Eukaryota > Viridiplantae > Streptophyta > Magnoliopsida > Poales > Poaceae > Avena > Avena longiglumis. Next base: position 11,653,380 of record CP125977.1, on the reverse strand, counting down.
CCGCCATCATCGACGTCACTGCAAGGAGGAGGCCGCCGTCACCATCTTCACTGCAAGGAGGAGGAAGAGGAGGGGGAGGAGTAGGAGAAGGAGAAGGAGAAAGAGAAGGAGGAGGAGGAGCAGAAGGAAAATGAGAAGGAGAAGGAGGAGGAGAAGAATAATTAGAAAGAGAAGGAGGAGGAGGAGGAGAAGGTAAATGAGAAGGAGAAGGAGGAGGAGGAGGAGGAGAAGAAGAAGAAGGAAAGGAGAAGGGAGGAAAAGGAAAATGGAGGAAAATGAAAAGGAGAGAAGGGGAGTAAAAAGAAGAGGGGTAGGTGGGCGGGTG